>OY979695.1:98909194-100109194 GCA_963855945.1 Thereva nobilitata
TTTAATAGAAAGATCATCCGCATCGCAGTTTTTTATTTTTTTCTCAGTCCAATAGAAAAAATTTCATACCTCATCATTAATTGATTGTACAGAAAAATGTTTTCGGAGAATTTTGTAGGAAATTTAATGCTCTACAAAAAAGGTATCATATATTTTTTCTGTAAGCCTCACCATTTGCAATATATTGAAGATTTAAGTTTGATTATTTTAAGACAAATTTCATTTTTGTTTAACAAAAATGAACAATAAGATCGGTTCCCTTTTGCCAGTTGGGAAAAAGCTTTTTTTAGAGTTGATTTCCTACTGCTATAGTTAAAAGTTTTTATAAATTTTATTTTTCGTTGACGTCCTTCCCAGTTCATTGATGAAATTACTCTAAAAAATATTGGTTCTCACTCAACATGTGCTTATGAAGAGATTCCTTTGGCAGTGGCATAAAAGCGATTCTTTTGTGCTTCGGTTGGAAGCACGGCTAATATTTCCAGGTGGGCTATGAGGAATTTACCACAACACTAACATAAATAGAAGCATGCCCGAGACCGCTCACCGAAATGAACACCGGCTCCGAAGATCTTACGCCCTTAACGCCTGCACACTTTTTGACAGGAGGATCGCTTCTAGCCATTCCAGAACCGTCATTGTTGGATGTTAAACTCAACCATCTGAACAAATGGCAATTAGCTCAACGACTCGTCCAACATTTTTGGAAGCGAAGGAAAGCCAAGTACTTGAGTCGTTTACAACAACGACCAAAATGGCTAAAGATCGAACCCAACTTGAAACCTGGAGAATTAGTAGATAAGTGTAAAGGAAAACAATCTCCCGCCATATCAATGGGCATTGGGCCGAACCACAGATGTCTACCCAAGGACAGACGGTTTTATGCGAGTGGTCTTTGTAAAAATTAAAAACACCTTTCTGAAACGTCTAATAGCAAAAATTATTAGGGTACCCTTCCAAATGCATACCGACCATCCAACAGATGAATCAAACACTAAAAAATAAAACATAGAAACATACATACCAATTTCAATTGACTAATCACATCAATGTTTTCCACTCTCATGCTGCAGCGCAACTGTATTTTTTAACTCCGTTATCTTTTAATTGCGCCAAAAGGCAGAACCACTTACGGTGATTGTCAGTGGCGGCTCGTCTTTAGGGGCTAGTGGGGCTTAGCCCCACCAGAAATTATCGAGCAAATCATATTCATACATTTTTTAATTAATTTCATTTTTACAAAAACGCAAAGCAAATTTTCTTTGCAATTTATTACAATTTCTAAAAAAAATTCTAAATAATACCCCCCAAAAAAATTCCAAGTAGAACTTCATAGGAACAGTATTAAAAAAAGAGCAAATAAAAAAATAACAAAAACTCTCAACTCTCTCGATCAAAATAATCGGGCTAAATCATAATTCCATACCCATTTATATGGAATTCTCTCCTCAGGGGCTATCATTGAGTCAGCCCCGAATATGAACCATTTTGTATGCAAAATATCTTGACTGTGGCGATTGATTCATTCACTTTTGTTCTACCAAGCGGGGCTAAAATTAATTAGCCCTATGATTCATTGGGATTCTCGTCACTCACATGTAAGACAGATGTCAGTAGTGATGTGCGATTCTCAAAAAATAAAATCGATTTTGGAAATCGAATTTTGTTTTTATGAAATCGATTTTTCTAAAAATTGGCCTTAAAAAATCGATTTTATAAAAATCGAGTACAATATTTAATGAAAAATTACATTAATTTGATAAAATTTTTATTAAACTTAACAAAACAAAAAAAACGTATTTCATTGACAAATTAAAATAAATAGTTCACTATATTATAAAAAATAAAAACATTTAAATAAATAATTAATTGTTATAAAAAATAAAGACTTTTAAATAAATAATTCATAAAATATAAAAAATTAAGGCATCCAAGATTCCAAGTTTGTTACACTAAAACAAGAATTGAAAATATTTATTCAATGAGTTTCAATAAGATAGAAAAAAAGATATGTACTTATCAGCGAAGTTAATCGAATTGCCACTCGTCCAATGCCAATGCATTCAAAAATAACAACATGTTTAGATGTTCGGGTGATAGTTTATTTCTTTTTACCTCCATAATATTCCCCGCTGCAGAGAACAAGCGCTCTGAAGGTGTTGAGGTTGAAGGTACACACAAAAATTTCTTAGAAATCTGCAAGATAGGTTCTTAAATAATTAATATTAATTAATTTAAAAATTAAGTTACCTCATACAGTTTTGGATATATGTTTTTATTTATCCACCAAAATTCAAGGGGATTAATTGTTGGAGAGCTAGTGGGTGATTTTAAGTATGTATTTATTTCTGAAGGATCCTCCATGTGAATATCGTTCTGTAGTTGGGCTTTCTGTGCTGTAAAGTTTGTGAGAGAGTTTTCCTCCAGATTTTCTTCTCGACTATTTCTATTGCGTAGATTTTCTACTGTGTCAGGTAGTAATTTGTTAATACAGTCAATTCCTAAAAAATGAAATATTACACTATTAAGTATTTATTGATAGTATTACTAAGTATTTTCTTTTTACCTTTGGCGACATTAAGTGGATTTTTGAAATGCAGTTTCTTATACCGCGGATCTAAAATTGTAGCAATTCGGGTAACATAATGTTGCTCAATGCTTGCAAATCTTTTCCGCAATTCAGACATAATCAGTTCTTTTACTTTTAATCCAATGTCCGTTGTTGTTGACGTTTCTTGAACTTTTGTGAGCAGGAAATCTACGTAAGAGATTACTTTACTTATCGTTATATTTTTATCTGCAGATGCATCCACTGTTATATTTTTAAATATGACTAAAAGTAGAAGTATATCTTTTAAAATTATAAATTCATCCGCTTTTAAAATATCAGGTGATCCTGGAATTTTTATTAACACGCTGTTAACATTATCAGAAATATCGCAATATCTTTGCAACATATCATATTCCGAATTCCACCGTGTTCTGACACTTTGAATTAATTTTAGCTCAGTTAACTTCTTTAATTCATCGGAAGCTCTAACGGACATGCGGAAAAATTGCACGATTTTTTTAACCTTACCAGTAATATTATGCAGCATTGATAATTCTATATCGGTACTTTTCCCTTTTTGATAGGTATCGAAAATATGCCTCATAACAAGGTTTAATTTATGTGCAAAACAGTGGAATTGCTTTTGTTCAAATACTGTTTGACAAGCATTAACAATGTTACTACCCCCGTCAGTAACAACACAAGTAATTTTTTCTGTGCTGATTCCCCATTTGTTTATTATATCATTGAGCACTTCTCTTATATAATCACTCGTGTGTCTTTCTTCTAGGTCAAAAACACCTAAAACAGAGAATTAAATACACTTTTTTTAAAGATTACAAATATAAAACTGAAGCTTACCTAGAATTATTTTTTTCATTGCAAGACCGGATTCCCTTTCTTTTATATAGTGTAACGTAATACCTAAAAAGCTGTTCGTATTCATAGTTTCCGTCCATATATCCATCGTTAGGGCGTAATGTTGGATCTCCTTAATTTCATTAATTATATAAGCAGATAGCATGTCATATTTTGCTTCTAATAAAGTAGTAATTCTTCTCCTTCCGGGGATTTTGTACCGAGGACTGACAATTTTCATAAAATAGCACAACCCTTCTTTTTCTGTGCAGCTCAGGGGTAAATTATCTCTGGCTATCATATATAACAATGCGTTCGTAATTTTGTTTGATGCAACACCTCCTTCTAAAATAATAAAAATTTAACTATTAAATAGAAAGACCATATATACTTGTGCGTAGTACACGTACTTTCATAAGATTGCATATAAGAAATGTAATCATTTAATTTAGGTTGAAATTCTCTATTTGTACAGGTTTTTGAAGTTGAAGCCTCCGAAATACTAGAAACACAATCAGTATCAGAATCTAAACACACATCATCATTTTCTTCTTCTGCTGCTGTAGCTGTATGCTTAGCAGAATCCAAGATTATTTTATTTCGTTCTTTTAATATATTTGTATATTTCATTGGATGATTTCTTCTAATATGATTGAAAAGGTTTGTTGTGTTTCCACATGTTTTAATCGTAGAACAACATAATATACATATCTTGCTAGATTTGTTTTCAGAATCCTTAAAATAGGACCAAATTGCGGACTTTTTCTTGTCCATATTCTATATTTTAAAATAAATACCATTTTTTATTGTGATAAAAAAATATTTTCAACTATCTTACCTGCTAAAACACATAAAGAATATAAAGAAAACTTACAACAAAAAAAATCACACCACACAACAGCCCGTTACGAAATTCTCTCTACGAAGTACGAATGAAACAATAGAACAATGGGCTACCTCACACCGTTCATAGATCGCAATTCCAACCGGTTTTCTAGATGAGAGAGGGAGGGGAGTGGAAGAACTTAACGAACCCTTTTCCAACGCAGGGTTTTCAAAGGGAAATTTTTCGGCAACAGCAATGGGAATTATTACCAGACGCAGCAAAGCGTTCGGAAATATTCCATTAAATTATTACCAAGGCAATGATTTCCCAGGTAATAAGTTCAGGATTTTTTTAAATCAAGATTGCGGGAAATGAAAATAAACAAAAAGAACTTGAAAAATATTAATTTCTTTTTACGTAACATACCGGGCTTTAAAGAAATAAATGCACAAAGTTTCTTGAGCCTAGCATACCGGGCTTAATACCATTTTTGGTTCAGTCGGATGACGGTTATATAGTGAGAAGTAAGGTGCAATTGATGATTATGATTCTCTAAACAAGAATCGATTATCGAAAATCGAATCGGCTGGAAAAGAATCGGAAAAACCCGATTTTTTTACACGAAAAAATCGATTTTGTCTTAAATCGATTCAGAATCGCACATCACTGGATGTCAGTGGATTCTCTTACTCTCTTGCGTTTACTCACGCACATACAATGCCAGTGTTGTCGATTCGTTCTTTTAGTTCTGTTTATTATATTTCTCAATTAATTTTGCCTGTATTTGATACTAATTGGCCGAACTGTTTGATACTTTTCTTACACTTATGGATTTTATATACCTGAGGGGCTGATTTAATTTAGCCCGTAGCAAATATTTGGATAGAAATAAAGTAAAAAGTAGTAAAAACAGGAATTTTTATTGGAAATAGAGAAAATTGGAGACTGAATTTTAACTGACAGTTGCAAGTTGATTTTTAAATGAAAAGTGTGTGCTTGCAGAATTGCGGTAGATATATATTGAATTATTCGCCAATAAATATTATTAAATTATTTGCAATAAATATTAATATTCCATTTTTTAATATATAATTTTCTTAAATTATATTTATTTAATTCTTGTTTTTGGTTAAAATGAATCACGTGATAATATATTGAAGGAAATTTTTTCTTTGTTGTCATTAGAAGAAAAGTTCGAAATTAAACGTTTATCAATCATTTGATTTTAATTTAATTTGTACTGAAAAATATCAATGTAGAAAATTTTCATTGGATTGGTTTCTAAAAATAAATGGCTTACGGTTAGTATAGGAAAAAATCCATTGTTTTGCTTTTATTGCATTTTGATTAGAGGAGAATCGGCTTGGACAGAAATCGGTATACGCGATTTAAAACATTTATCGGAACGAATTAAAAAAATGAAACGAACGCTACGCATTTAAAAAATACTTTAAATTACCAAACCTTCGAGACGGTTAATATTCTCCCACAGATTGATTCAGGATACGCGAGCTATTATTATTATTATTATTATTTATTGATATATCATGTACACAAGATAGAATCTTATAACTAGTACATTTATTAATAAATCGGTTAGATAGGAGGATATGATAAGAATAATAGAGTAAAAGAATAATTGAAAATATAATAGAGAAAGTTAAGTGAAAGAAAATTTATAAAAGAAAACTTGTATTTGCGCTTTATACAACCCTGTTAGAAATATGATGGAAAAACGCTTCTTGAAAATGCCCGCCGAATCAATGCGCTGGAGATCAACTGGAAGGGAATTCCAAAGCAAAGACGCGAAGAAAAGAAAGAACGTTGTCCAATCAAGGTACGGAATCGAGGGATAATTAAATTATTGTTTCTGAGAGATTGTGAGGGTACTACAAACTGGTTAAGGTAAGCGGGTTTGCGCTGGTGCAGGATATCATAAAGCAGGCGCATAAGCCTGTACTCTCGGTAGTCTCTAAAAGAGCAACCCAGGATCGAATTAGAGTAGGGAGATATATGATCATAACGGCGCAGTTTATAGACAAAACGTACGCAGTCGTTGAAGGCAAGATTAAGCTTACGCGCGCAGGAAGAATCGAGAGAGGGTAAAATAGACAAGCCATGCATCAGGTGAGGGAGTAGTAAGGCCTTCATTAAGTTCATACGCAGAGACCTACTGAGCAAACTGCAGTGAAGCCTAAGTTTCGACAGCTGACCATAGGTTTTCTGAACAATGAAGCTTATGTGAGTTCCATAGCAAAATATAATAAAAATGTGAAAAAGAATCGTGAAGTATTAAGTCGAATTTTAGATATCTTAAAGTTTTGCGGTGGTCACAATTTAGCTCTTCGTGGACACGACGAATGTGAAACAAGCATTAATCGAGGAATATTTCTTGATATGGTTACATATATCAGATAAATAGATATCGCATTCGACAACTACTTGAAAAATAATCAAATCGCAAAAAAAACACCGTACAAAATGAGTTACTAGAATGCTGTTTACAGGTTTATGTACATTAAGTGAAATCTGAACTTCAAGCAACAAATTTTGTATCTGTTCAAGCTGATGAAACTACGAATATTTCGTGTAAATCGCAAATGGTTTTAATTTTTCGTTTCGTTAAAAATAATAAGCCTGTTGAACGTTTTTTTATCACATTTTGACCTTAATGATGGGTCCGCAAAAGGTATAGTTGATGTGATTTAGAATGCTGTGAAATGCTACAATTTAAAAATAAACTGATTGCTCAAACATATGCTGGTGGCGCTGTAATGTAGGGAGTACAGCCGGGGTTCAAACTTTAGTAAAAAAATGTTATCCATTTGCACACTTTGTGCATTGTTATGCCCATCAACTAAATTTAGTCTTAAAGCAGGTATGCTCAATTATTAAAGAAGCACCAATATTTTCCGTTATTATATGTGCTTTTAAGTCATTCTTTTCATGCTCTCCCAAAAGAAAAGATTTATTAATGAAAGTTTGGTTTATTAGTGGAACTTCAATTTCCGAGCACTGCGATCTATACTCGAAAATAAAGAAATTCTCATTCGTTGTTTTGAATTGATAATAATTAATATTTTTTTCAAGCCCCACCAAATTTTAGAGGCAGGAGCCGCCACTGGTGATTGTGTACTAATTTGTTTTCGTTTATGCCGTTGTTGCTTACCTCTAAAAATTTGGCATAACTGTGGCCAAAGTCAACAAACAAATTTTAGTACGAGGCATTTCCTTGAAATAACAATTTTTTTAACCCATTTAATGGAAATTCTAAATGAACGTGCAAAAACTTACACAAACGCATTTCTTTGACATATTCTAAAAATGGATGTTTGCAACTCCACTTCGTTTATACTGATTTTTTTTGCGATGTAGAAGAATATCATGTAACGTCCACCTTCAGTGAAAGGCAATAGCACACAAGGAAAAATTCATTTTGGCTCCTGTAAAAGGTTTTAATGAAAAATTGCTATGGCGATATCATATTCATAATACAAGAGGGACAGACAACATAATTGAATTCTTTTGCCTCTAACACTGCTTTCTCATGCTGCTAACGCTAAGGGAAAAATCTCGCTTTCGCTTCAGTTCTTTATGGAGTAGATACCTAAATTGCGATGTTTTTTTCCTGAATCGTTTTCAAAGTGTTCTTTTATTATTTAAAAACGGAAATATTCTTTAATTATGGACATGCAGATACTTTAATCTAACTTAAAAAGTAAATAGCTACAATACACAGATAACAAAAATAGATTATAAGATGTTAGGTTGATGTTCTGAAGATTTCACACTAAGGTACTAGATATTAGCGAGTTAAGTTAAAAGACCCCTTTTAAATATTTTTTTTAATTGAAAAATGAATTTTTAGAGCTAAATCCATATTTTATAAAAAACAAATTTTATTTTTTTATTATAATTTTTTTCTTTAGAGGGCGTTGAATTTGACGAAAAAAAAGAGCCCAAATCTGCGCAAATGATAGAGCCTCTCCAGTGCATGTGAAAAACAAAAATTAAATGGCATTTTAATATAGACATATTTATTTGTGCATCCCTCCACCAAAACCGGAAGTAAAGCGTTTTTTCCAAAGATGGCGCGTATTTGAAAAAAAGCTTTAAAAACAACCTCATTTTCCCGCGCTTCTAAGTCTCTAAACGGGGAAAACAATCACCAGGCCCGCGGGGAGATGTACAATAGGCATAGACCTGATCTACACGACACGTTTTTTGCTGCATAAAGCACGAGTTTTTGGGAGAGAGAAGCTGAGGGACCGAGAGGGACTGCCATCACGGGTAGACCACTCACAGCAGACGTTTTCTTGATTTTCTTTTCTCCCTTTTTCGTCATCCAAACACACAAACGCACAGACACACAAATATCACGCTGTTAAAACACAACAATGTGTCAGTTTTGACGCACGTTAAAAAATTCATCGTATAAACCTACAACGGTGGGCACGCGCGTAGCACAAAAGAGAATCCTTGACAAGGCAGAGCAAAAAACGTGTCGTGTAAATCAGGTTATAATTAGAAACAGCTCTCGGGAAAGCACTCTACTAAAAAGCATGCAGTGCATGCATGCATGCAAAGCATGCAACTTTAAACGTGGAGAGGTAATTTCTTCGCCGTCCTGAATGGTTATTTTTCACAGGAACCTCAAGAAAACAGCAGCAATGCACAGCCAATAGAAATCACGACTCGTGCCTCATCCACTCCTGCATAGACCAAATTAACACCTTAACAATTGTAATTTTTTTTTATGTGATAGTCTAAGCTCAGGTGTCAACCTTTGTACTACCAGTTCGTCATGTCGTACAAGTCATGGTGCAATGTCTGGTAGTAAGCTTAGCACGAAGAAGAGAGAGAAGGATAAGATAGGTTAGGAGGAGTCCAGGGGGTGTTGGAGGAGATGGCGATGAACCTTGCGTTTAAACTCTTGGGTGTTGTATGAGTTCGGAAATACTGACTTTGGAAGGCTGTTCCACAGTCGTGTTGTTCTTGTTATAAATGAATTTCTAAACCGAAGTGTGCGCGAAGATGAGGGCTGTAAACTGTGGGGGTGAGCCGAGCGGGCCAGTCTTGTGTTGCGGGGGAAATGTTGCCGTGGAGGCATGAGGTTACTTATTTCAGTGGAGCAGTCATTGTGGTAAAAGCGGTAATGGAGCAGTCTACTGAATTATCTAGCTCTCATGGACTATGAGAAGCGCTCGACTGGGTTAATAGCAGCTTTATATGGCAGGCAGTACGGCGACGTGGATTGCCGATTATCTGACAGCTTTGAGGGAGTACGGGAAGGATGCCTACTTTCGCCATTACTCTTTCTTTTAGTAATAAACGACATCCTTGTTAGCGCTCTAGATAGTATAACAGGTAGCATTCAATGAGGTTGCCCGCCTTAAGGATCTCGACTATGCAGATGATATCTGTTTGCTGGCCCACAGACATCATGACGTCAAAAACATGTTTCAACAATTTGGCAACAGAAAGTAGTCCAGCAGGCTTAAGGTTATTTTATTTTATATTATATAAACTTTATTAGCCTAATAGAACTTAAACTATTAAAGTGGGTCTAAGCCCATGGAGTTTAATCCTAAAGAGCTGTATACAGTTCAAAGATCAGGCTTAAGGTTAAATCTGACTAAAACCAAAGAAATTTATCCGGATTTCTTTGTCAAACACCCTTGAACGGATAGCGCTGAATAAACGTGACGTGGAACTGATAGATAAATTCTGTTACCTCGGTAGCATTAATCCCGAAAATTGCCGGGCAGAAGAAGACGTCAGTTCAAGAAACAGATGATTACGTAGTATACTAAAAATCCACTGGCAAGATTGAAATGAAGAATGGCGCCGCACCGTGCCGGCGAAATCAGGCGAAGGAAATGGAATTGGATTGGTGAAGTGAATCTAGCCAAATAAGTTCTTTACTGGAATCTGCAAGATTCAGTATTTTCTTGGGCATGTTTTAGGCTATTTTTTCAGTCGGATCCGACTATCGGATCAGACGGAAAAATTGATCCGATAGTCGGAGAGAAGCGAGTGGAAACTTTATTTATACGTATTAGCTTCACCTGTATGGATGTATGTATGTATGTGTTTATGTATGTGTGGATATATGTATATATGTATGTATGTATTAGCTTTATATTCCCACCGGGGAAGAAGAGCGCTTCCACACGGCAGTTAATGCGCTTCTTTGGAAGCATGGAGTGCTTGCCTGTTCCCTTCCACTTCATTGCAATTTTACATGGGGATGTCATCAGAAATATGCGCTTCCCCTTTCTTTCCTTAAACGCGCTTCTGAAGCTTGTTAAATGGATGCAGCAGGAAGCACTCACGACTATGGTTCTGTTTGGATATGCGAAGCCTTTAAGCTTTTTTTTAATTAAAGCGGAAGGAAAAGAGCTGAAGAGAGAGTAAATATTTCATACTTAAAAACAAGGCCAAGGAAGAACAATATTTTGATATTCTCACACAAAAACTTCCAGTTATGCTCCTTCACAAATCACTACTCATTAGTTGCACAGAGCGATGAAAACTGAAATCAAAGCAATCCACAGCGAATTGGCATGTACAAAGAGAATTCACAGTTTGCACCAAACCTACTTCTGAATCGTAATGTAGTGATCGTTAGATCTATCATTAAATTTGTAGGTTTAGGAATTGTTGTAATGATAACTATTCAAACACACGATTCTAATATACATTACAAATTACATACTTTATTTAATAAAATATTGCCCGTCGTGTTTCGGTGACTGATCACTATCGATGTCTCCAAGTGAGTGCCGTTCTAACTTCTTGCTGGTGTCTCGTCGATCTCTTGATTTCCGGGATAAGTGGACGGAACGGATATTGACAAGAGTGCCACCGATTCTAATGTGGCTGATAGCCACATAACTCCCCCTCTTTGAAAAGTTTTCTCGATTATATTTCTTAATTTTAACAATTCATTTTCAATTTCATTTTTTTTTTCTATTTTACAAGTTCAGTTTTTTTATATCTAACAATTCCATTTCTTAACTTTAAACAATTTCTAATCTAACAATGCCTAATCTAACAATTCAGTTTCTTAATAAAAAAAAAATTTTATCTAACAATTATATTTTTTTTTTAATTTAAAAAAAAAAAATTCAATATATTCATCTTTTTAATAACTAACAAGTTCATTTGGTATTTTTAAATAATTCAATTTGTTGTGTTTTTCCTATTAAATTTACAACCGTTTAAAGATTTTCAGTATCGCATGCGTTCTAAATATCTAGTTATGTTTGATTTCAAATGCTGAATGTGACTTTTTTTATACAATTAGATCTAGTTAAATGTTCGGCACTGATATTGGGCTTCATAATAAAAGCTGGTTTGAGCCTATCGATATTAATTTTTTCTTCTTTTTCGTCTAATAATACTACAAAGTATTTGTCACACCTCTCAATTACTTTGTGTGGACCTGTGTACGGTGGAGTTAAACTATTTCTTAATATGGGATCGCGCACGAAAACGTGTGTGCACTGGTCCATCTCTTGGTGCATGAAAATGTGTTTCTGTGTTCGGGGTCTGCGTATGCATGGTTTTACTTTATTTATTGATTCTCTAATTTGCTTTGCTAACGGGGCGGTAATTTGGATTTGGTCTTTCTCGGTTGCTACCAGTTCTCCAGGTACACGAAGTGTTTGTCCGTATAATAACTCAGCTGGGGACGTATCTAGGTCTTCCATGATTGCGGTCCGAATACCTAAGAGGATCCAAGGTAAATTATCATACCATTTCTTCGGTTCTTCAGTGGCTCTTATTGCCACCTTCAAGTGCCTATGGAACCTTTCAATGAAACCATTAGATTGGGGATGGTAAGTAGTAGTTCTAATTTTGTGACAACCGAAAAGTTTAGTAAGCTCTTTGAATAATGCGGATTCAAATTGAGTTCCTTGATCTGTGGTGAGCGTTCTTGGTACCCCTTAGCGTGCGACCCAGGTGTGTAGGAAAGCGTTTGCAATGGTGCTTGCAAGAATGTTCTTTAAGGGAATTGCCTCTGGCCAGCGAGAGAAGCGGTCTCTTAGGGTTAAGAGATAAGTGTGACCTTGGGATTGAGGTAGAGGTCCGACAATGTCCATATGGACGTGTTGAAACCTTGAATTCTGTACCTCAAATTGCCCATGTTGGGACCGTGTGTGCTTATTTATCTTTGATTTTTGGCACGAGATACAAGTCTTTGTCCACTGGTTACAATCCTGGTTCATTCTGGGCCAGAAGTATTTTGATGTGAGTAGCTTCCGTGTCGAACGGATGCCCGGATGAGAAAGTTGATGTATGGTATTAAATATGATCCGGCGCATGGGTTCGGGTACGTATGGCCGATTTTTTCCTGTGGAAGTGTCACACCAAATTTCTGCATCTTCTAATGGAATGTAGATTTTCTTGAGTGAAAACAGGGACTTTTTCGAAGTTTTCGCGCTGGACAAAAGTTCTCGTAACTCTTGGTCTGACTTTTGATGACCGGCTAGCGTCTGGATGGACAGTTTTTCGGCAGAGTTCACAGCGTCTACGTATGCTCTTGAAAGAGTGTCTGACACCATGTTCAGGGGGCCTTTGATGTGCCTGATGTCGTTGGTAAATTGGGCTATGAAACCTAGGTGATTGGTTTGCCGTGGAGATTTTTCGGCTTTTCCAAAGATGGCTGTAGTTAAAGGTTTGTGGTCTGTAAAAACCGTGAAATATCTTCCTTCGAGAAAGTGCCGGAATTTTTTAATGGCTAAGTATATCGCCAACAACTCTCTGTCAAAAGTGGAGTATTTTTTTTCTGCGGGTTGCAATCTTTTGGAATGGAAAGCGAGCGGTTTCCATTGGCCATGTTCGCATTGTTGTAATACGGCACCTACGGCATCGTTGGATGCGTCTGTCCACAAACTGATGTCAGCTTTGGGTGTCGGATGGCATAAAAGTGTCTGTTTGGCCAGACTTCCTTTAATTTCTTTAAACAACTCTTCATGATCCTCTGTCCAACAGAATCCCTGTTTCTTGGTCTTCTTTGCGTTAGACTTCAATAAGTCGTACAGAGGTGAAGCTATTTTGGCTAAGTGTGGTATAAAACGATGGTAAAAGTTTACCATTCCGAGGAATCGTTGAAGCTGTTTCACACTTGTAGGAGTTGGGAAGTCGTTTATTGCCAAAACCCTGTCTTTTGAAGGTGAAATTCCGTGGCGGGAAATTGTGTGTCCCAGGAAATCGATGGTGTCGACTCCGAAAATACATTTCTGCGGGTTGACTGCCAAACCGTATTGGTTGAGGCGGGTAAAGAGCGAATGTAAGTGTTGTCTATGTTCCTCTGCCGTTTTGCTTCCGACCAAGATGTCATCGACGTATGCAAACGTGAAGTCTAAGCCATTTAGAACCTCGTTAATGAACCTTTGGAAGGTTTGTGCTGCATTTTTGAGCCCAAAAGGCATCCGGGTGAACTCGTAGAGTCCGAAAGGAGTTATTATTGCAGTCTTGAAAATATCCTCGGGAGCGACTGGAATTTGGTTGTATGCTCTCACCAGATCGATCTTCGAGAAGTACCGGCATCCATGCAAATTTATGTTTGAGTCTTGGATGTTTGGTAAGGGATATCGGTCGAAAACAGTAACCGTATTTAAACGGCGGAAATCGCCACAAGGTCTCCAATCGTTTTGATCCTTTTTTGGGACCAGATGTAATGGTGAAGATACGGAAGATGAGGAGGGCCGACAAATGCCCATTTTAACCATCGCTTGGAATTCATTCTTGGCTATCTGGAGTTTTTCAGTAGTCAACCTACGCGCTCGAGAGCAAGGGAGAGAACCTTCAGTTATAATGCGATGTTCCGTATTATGTTTTACCTCACTGCTGAACCTGGACGGGGTTTTCAAGGAAGGAAATTGGTTTAATATGGTTGCGAATTCTCCATTCAGAGAGAAAAGTTTGGGCGAGTAAGATTCGACACTACAACGAATGCCTTCTATTGCTAGGGAAGTTTGGTTCTGTATCAGTTTTCTCCTGCGGATATTTACTGATAAGTCGTATTTGTAGAGAAAATCAGCTCCAAGAATAGCGTGGTCTACTGCTGCGACAATGAAGATATGATCAAATGTACGACCGAGGTTTAAATTTAGGGTGAGGTGTTGTAACCCATAGGTGCGAATTGGTGAACCGCTGGCTGAAACTAAACAAAAGTCAGATTTGACTTTACCTTTTGGAAAGAGTTTTTTGGGCACCAAAGAAACTTCTGCTCCCGTGTCGATTAGAAAGGGTGTGTTAAGTGATTTTTCAAAGATAAAGAGGCGGCAAGGGAAAGGGCTTAACTTCGGTACCGCGGACGAAGAAGCTATTCCGCGTTTTTTGCGTTACAAGGTCCTACACATTTTCTGGCTTTAGGTCCGAATTTTCTATGGTAATAACAGCGCTTTTGGTCCGCTTTTGGTAAATTTTGTTTAGTAATGGATCGGGAGCGCGAACGAGCAAACCTGTTTCGTTGGTAATATCTTCCCCTAGACTGAGCTTGACCAACCTCTAGTTGGCGTATGCGCTCTGAAAGCTCTTGTATGTTATTTTCTCGTCTATTATTTGCTTCTGACCGTCGGGGGTATCTCTCGATGGAAGAAACACCGAGGGCAGATGTCGAATCGTAAATTCGATCAGCAATCTCGAAAATTTGTTGTTGTGACTGGGTATGTTCTATTGCGATTACGCAAGCTTGCATTGGTGCAGGCAGTTTGTTTAACCACAACTTTTGGAGTAAAGACTTGTTTACAAGGCTATTGTTACCGGCCAAGGATTCCATTTGTCGGAATAATTCTGACGGTTTCGCGTCCCCGAGTTCGACCTTGTGCAATAAGGCATCCAACCTACGTTCCTCAGAATCTCTGCTACGGGCTAATATTGCTGCTTTTAGTTTCTCATACCTGTCTAACTGAGGGGGTGTCAAAAGGATATCTGCCACCAATTCCATGACCTCATTAGAGAGGGAAGCGACGAGATGGTCGTATTTGGTGGAGGAAGCCGTTATGCCTTTGACCCTGAATTGGGTTTCTACCTGGAGAAACCACAGGTCTGGCCTGGAATTCCAGAAGGAGGGTATTTTTAACATGCTTATACCTGTCGGCATTGTGTCACCCACCGGGTTTACGCTACTGTTTTGCCCCGAATGTTCACCGGTTTCCGAAACGTTATCTGTTTTTTGATTTGCCATTATTGTTATTTTAATTTGTTGCCGAATGGATTCCTTTAAAATTTTATTCTTATCAACCCGTTATTTAGAGAAGTTAAGGAAGAATTAGCTAAGATTGGAATGAGAGTTATTCAATGATGTTCATGCTCATTGTCGCTTTGATAACACACTAGCAATTCTCTATTAGCAAAAAGTGATTGTTGGAGCGAAATCAGCGAGGAAGAAAAACGAAAAAAATTTTTTTTTTAAATTTCGAGATGGGTGTATCTAAGCCGAATCGTAAAGGAACTTTAAGCTCATCCTTGCTTTTATTTTCTACATAACCCAGCGACCATTTTTTAACTATTTATCATTACTATTTGTTATCTGTACTTTATTCTATAGGACTAAAGTCAAAAAGATTATGCATTTTTTACTTAAATTTTTCACTGTTATGTATTCTTTTAATTGGCGCTCACGTGTCGAACTGAAAATCTTATATGCGGAGTAGGTACTAGCTTTATTATATTCGACGAATTACTTTAATTTTCATTTTCTTTTAATAAACAAATTAATTAAATAGATTTAAAACTACCAAAAAAAAATATATGTATATGCAAACAAGTGAAATTTATATCCAAAATAAAGAAAGAAAAAAAAACTTATCATTTATAAAATAATTAACCTACTTGTTATTTTAAATGTTCGTCACCATCCGATTTGATTTCAATTGTTCTTCTGAGTTCTATGCACTTTTTTTGCAACCCGTTACTTCGTTGCCGTTAGCTGTGCACGTAATTTTGTTCTTGCAATGCTTTATTTTACATAGGTGAAGAATTTTTCCTTTATATTTACAAAATCGATGCTAAAATGAAAATTAAATAGTTAGTAAAACTCTTATTATGTATATTTATTTGGCTTCGGTTTTTATAGTTTCCTCCTGGTGGCTTTTTGTCTTGTCGCCAGTTCCCTCGTGTTGTCTCGAGTCCGTTAATTATTTCTTTTAGCTGATGCAATTTTTGCGATTGCTCTAATGTTCTTTTGTATTGCACTCCTTTCAATTTGTTTTGAGAGCTGTGGTTCCGATGCTCGATGTGCGATGATTTCATCCAATTTTCATTCGCGTGTTTTATTGGCATCCCTCACTATTGTTGTTTTTTTATTGTTAATTTTAACTTTTTATGATGGAAACTTTACACTTTTGTCACTATTTTCCTTTTTTATCACTCGAACATTTGAGTTTTTATTTTATAATATAATCTCACTTATTTTTTTAAATGTTATTTCATTTTAACGATCGGGGTCACCATTGTAGTGATCGTTAGATCTATCATTAAATTTGTAGGTTTAGGAATTGTTGTAATGATAACTATTCAAACACACGATTCTAATATACATTACAAATTACATACTTTATTTAATAAAATATTGCCCGTCGTGTTTCGGTGACTGATCACTATCGATGTCTCCAAGTGAGTGCCGTTCTAACTTCTTGCTGGTGTCTCGTCGATCTCTTGATTTCCGGGATAAGTGGACGGAACGGATATTGACAAGAGTGCCACCGATTCTAATGTGGCTGATAGCCACACTCTGGAAGCGCATCGCTAAAGCGTTGGGTCATAACCTTCTATATAGAAAGCCATGAACATGCCATGCTCACACATACATGTAAGCATTTCGGTGGTCCAGGTGCCATATTCTTTTCCTGTCAAATTGTATGGAAATGTGGATGTGAGGATTGCTTTTTTTTGTTTCTTTAGTGAAATAATTATATAAAAAGAAAGTTATTAACTCAATATGCATGAAAACAATTAAATTAAAACGTCATAGAAGTGATATCTTAAAATTATGAATTTTATTACGATTTTAGTGTTTTTTTAGTGTCTTACAGTGGGCCTTATTACAAAAAAAGAAACTACATATTATATTCGTGTAAACCTGATGTGATGTGATTAAAAAAATTAAAAAAACATTGAGTGATAAAGTGTGTTAATTGTAAAGGTGGCCACTTTGTTTACATTCGCGGTGGTTTTGTCGTGTATCATTAGGAAAATTGTTGAGGTGTTTCATGTTGTGCGGTGGTAATCGAATTACCAGCGATTTTAAAGTGATTAATATCTTCATTGTGGTGTAATTATTAAAAGTAGTCGGGCCCCTGCACTATTGTGCAGAGTTATTATTTTAATTATCCCAAAGCTCACAGTGGTAATTCCTCAAATCGAAAGATACGATTGGATCATTTCGAACTAGAATTTTGCAATCGCTTGGTTTCTTTTTTTAATTACATTAAAACTTCTTTATAAACCAAGTTCTCAGTGACAATTCCTTGAGGGGTAACTTCCTGTTTTAGACCACTTAAAACATCAATTTTACGATCGCTGTATACAACTGACCGAACGTAAAACATGGTTCCGCAAGAAAAAGACCAACTTTTTCGAATGTTTGACCTTGTGACTTATTTATTGTCATTGCATACGCTAGGCGCAGGGAAATTGATGACGCTTGAAATGGAAGACCAGGGTCGTTTGATGTATCCGTGGGATAAAGTGAATCTTACCTCTTTGAGATCATGTAAGACACTCGGCTTGGATTAAATTCGGGCGAAAGTCCCGAATAGCTAATCTGGTTCCATTACACAAACCATTCTTAATAGAAAGGTTTCGTAGTAACAAAACTAAGCAACCTTTTTTTAAATTTAACTAATGTGGAGGCCTACCGGATGGGTTCAAAGTATTAAGAAATTCTACTGGAAAGTTTACTTGTGCTTGGTTAAAAACTATCCTATTACCATGGAATCGATTGAATAGTATGACACTTCTTCCGCGTTCATTCTAGCAAGATCAGATTCTTTTAGTACACGGACGTGATCATTTTTAGGACATAAAACTGCTTTTTTTTAGAAATACTAAGGACATCTTGCGTTGTGAAAGTTTCGCCAAACCCACCAGTACCTAACAATATTTTTCGACATAAATTTAGAAGGAATAAAAAAATATTATGCTGAGTATTTTTAATTCATTCATTTAAGACATTCACAGTAGAATTGCCAACTTTTAGAACCCAACTTGAAAAATCGTAATCAACTAAAGCTCTCATAATCTATAACCTAAACCTGAACAATATGTAAATTCCTTGCACAAATCATCTAAGCTGAATTTTTGCAGAATAAAATTATTACAATAATCTTGAATGGCAGCCTTGAAAAAGGCTTTACGTTGCCTACGAACACAACCGGTAGAATTTGCATCATTTTGGCTTTCATTTCCATTCATCACTTGCAATTCATTAGTGTGTCTCGATGCCCTCTTTTTAGCGATTTCTTCGCGATGTTGTTCATAATAGTTTCTATTTTGTGTGCTTCTCTTCTTTTTTAAAATTCAAATAACCACAATAAGTCATTTTTGCACAATTTTTTTGCACTTTTTTTGATTATCCCTTATGATGTTTCGAAAGGATTCGACGATTTTCATATATTTCATTCAAGAGCAAATAAACAAACTCTTCCAAGCTTTTCGAATGGCAAAAACCATGGTACAAATACTTCATGTAAAATGCAAGGAATTATTTTTCCGAAGCTGCATTTACTATTAGAACAAAAATTTGAATGTTTTTGCAAATAAACAAAACCATTGTAAAAGCAAATTAAAGAAGATTGTACTTAATATCAGAAACTTCACTTTTGAGTTATCCCACATATTTCAATAAACACCATTATATCCGTTGAATGCATTGAAAAATTAAAATTATTGGTAGCATATATTCTTACCTGGTGTAGCATCGTATACCATGCAAAATTGCAATGAAATCGGTGCAGTAGTTTTCACGTAAAAATTTAAAAACCATTTATTTCCTATAAAAGTTCATAAATCGGCTACCAGTGACGTCACACGATAAAAGGTCTACGTAAGAGCATACCTTGGGCAACAACTTACGTTGAGAGAATATGAGAAAATATGAGTGAACTTTCAAAGCATTCCATAAGTATAGATGATGTATATGCTATTTTCGTTTTTTCATTATGGAAAAAAGCTCCCAAGGGGAACTGAAAAGAGCTTTTCTTGTACAATTATAATATAGATATAAGTGCTGAAAGAAAGTGCTAAAGTTATTGTTTTGAATGCCTTTTAAATTGGGGCATATTCAGTGCATTTATAAAGATTTTATCTTGGATATACAGAAGATGACATCAAAGACGAGTTCTACATGCGACTGAATGAGGTTTTTCGCTCTATTCCAAGGGGAGACATCATTGTTTTGATGGGTGATTTAAACGCACAGATCGGCCCCAACAACACCGGCCTTGAGCACACTATTGGAAATCAAGGCCTAAGCCAAGTTACCAATAACAATGGTGAGCTTTTCGTTGACTTCTGTAGTTCCCATCAACTCATGGTAGGTGGAACCTACTTTTGTCATAAGAAGATACACAAGGAGACCTGGGTATCGCCCGATGGTAGAACGAAAAATCAGATAGATCACGTGGCCGTCAGTCGCAGATGGAGAACTATTCTGGAGGATGTCAGCAGCTTTAGGGGAGCAGACACTGGAAGTGACCAACATTTGGTAGTAGCAACTATCCGCCTAAAAATCGCCGCAATCAGAAACGTTCAACGCGATGCCATAAACCGTAGACGGTTTACCGCAGACCTTCTGCGGGAGAGCACTAAAAGGAGAGAATT
The DNA here is from genome assembly GCA_963855945.1 of Thereva nobilitata. NCBI lineage: Eukaryota > Metazoa > Arthropoda > Insecta > Diptera > Therevidae > Thereva > Thereva nobilitata. Next base: position 98,929,267 of record OY979695.1, read on the forward strand.
TGCTGGAAATCTGCAACAAATCTTAAACCAGCAAACCGTTTCTGACGACACGAATATTGAAGAGCTGTGGAGCACAACAAAGGGCGCTATAATAACAGCAGCGGAAACAAGCATCGGTTATGTCCAAAGAAACCAGCAACACTGGATCTCGGACACAAGCTGGCAAAAAATAGAACGCAGAAGGGCCCTCAAAAATAACGTGAACTCTACAAGCGACCCGGAAAGACGCCAACAACTTGAACGGGAATACTCCCAATTACACCGGGAGGTAAAGAGAAGTGTCCGGCGGGATAAAAGGCGGCAGATAAATGAGCTCGCAGAGAAAGCGGAAAACGCGGCAAACACAGGCAAAAGTAAGGTGCTGTACCAAATTACTAAGCAGCTCTCGGGAAAGCAGAGTGCGGATGGAAGGCTGCTGTGCAGCGACGAGGAGCAACTCCAAAGATGGAGTGACTACTTCTTCGCCGCCCTGAATGGTTCCTTTTCGCAGGAACCTGAAGAAAATAACAACAATGCACAGCCAATAAGAATCGCCACTCGTGCACCATCCAAGACAGAAATAGTAACCGCAGTTCATGCAATGGCCAATGGTAAAGCAGCTGGAAAAGATGGCATCCCGCCAGAGTTGTTGAAAGCCGACTCAAGCCTCATAGCATATGCGCTACAGCCAATCCTGGAAATAGCATGGAACACCTGTACCTTTCCGGAGGATTGGACGGAAGGTATCATAGTCAAAATACCAAAAAAGGGGGACCTAACAATATGTGACAACTGGAGAGGCATCTGTTTATTATCTACGGTGGGAAAAATCTTGTCCCATATATTACTATCTAGGATAGCCGACAGAACCTACCAGGTTCTATTCCGCGGAGCCAAATCTAAAAACATCGAGGCGTCCTCTGGTGTCCCACAAGGAAGTCATCTTGGTCCTCTTCTTTTTATTTTATCAATCGATGACATTGTTACCCTGCTGAGGCACTGTAAAATCCTTATTTATGCCGATGACATCAAATTGTACCGCCACATAAGGAGTATCGAGGATTGCCAACTTCTGCAAGCAGACCTAAACACCTTCTATTCTTGGTGTTCCAACAACAACCTGGTCCTTAACATTAGTAAATGTGAGGTCATGACTTTTTGTAGAAAACGTGGCGTTATAACTTACGACTATACTTTTCTTGATAACAAGATCTCCCGCACTAACTCTGTTATCGATCTTGGGGTTAGGTTAGAAAGTAAGTTGGATTTCTCCACCCACATCAATTATATCTCTTCCAAGGGCAATTCAGTCCTGGGATTTATAAAAAGATGGTCCAAGGAATTCAACAACCCCCTTATCACAAAGCACTTGTACATATCTTTAGTTAGGCCTTTACTTGAATACGCCTCCCAGGTATGGTCTCCTTACTACTCCTCCCATGTCGATAAAATCGAATCGGTTCAAAGGAAGTTCGTCCGTTTTGCACTCAGTCACCTCCCGTGGGATGACCCACTTATTCTTCCGCCTTATGTGAACAGACTTAAATTGCTCAACTTGAGCTCTCTCCATAAGCGTCGCGAGGTCGCTGACGTTATATTCGTTCATCGTTTGTTGAATGACAAAGTTGACTCAGGCTTCCTACGAACCCGTACGTCATTTAGAGTGAACAACTACAACCTGAGAGGTCCACCTCTCTTGTACATTAATTCCTCTAATACCAATTATGGGATGTACGAACCAGTTAACCGCATGCTTATAAATGTTAACAAAAATGCGAGTGCTTTTAGCATGCAAGTTAGCGAAGATGTCCTTAAAAGGACTCTTTTTAATGTGGCGTGACTCCTTGTGTGTGCAACGTTTTCATTGTCTTTGCACGCTTCTCTGTTTGATGTTTTGTGCTCTTAAATGTTGCATTGTTTTTTGTTTTGTGTTTGCATGTCTTAGCCGAGCCACTGTGCAGTGGTAAATGTGACCGCGTTTGTGTGCAGGGACCGGACCGGCTCGGTACAGGAGTGCTGGGGAGGGTTGAGAAGGAACCCGCATTTTCGGTCGCATGCTCGTTTTTGCGGTGTTTTTTCTTCTTATACCTTTTTTAGTGCTTTCGGCCGGATTCGGTCCCTGCACATAAGCGTGGCCCGTTTCTCAGCCCAGCTGAGAAGTGTACTTCTGAGCTAGAAGATTAACTCGATTAAATAAGAGAGGCAGTAGATCGAACGCTTAGAAGACAGCAGGCTGGATTCAGAAAGGGCCGCTCCTGCATGGACCATATTAACACCTTGAGAATCATAGTGGAGCAGTCTACTGAATTCCGATCCCCCCTTTACCTTGCTTTCGTAGACTATGAGAAAGCGTTCGACTCGGTCAATAGGAGCTTTATATGGCGAGCTCTACGGAAACGTGGACTGCCGAACAAAATAATATAATTGATAAAAGCTCTATACAACAATTCCAAATGCAGAGTTCTCCATAATGGAAAATTATCCGACAGCTTTGAGGTGAGCTCAGGAGTACGACAAGGATGTCTGCTTTCACCATTACTATTTCTTATAGTAATAAACGACATTCTTGTCAGCGCTCTAGATAGAAGAACAGGTGGCATACAATGCGGATTGCTAGACCGCCTTAAGGATCTCGACTACGCGGATGATATCTGTTTGCTGGCCCACAGACACCAGGACTAGTGATTGTGTTTTCCCGTACTTTTTGCATTTTCGCGATTCGGGAATTCCCGAATCTGAAAATAATTCATTTCTCGAGATTCAAGATTCTCTGTTGACAATTCTCGAGAAACTCGAGAATCTCGAAATCCTAAAGAAAATTGTCTAGTTAAAAAATACCTCTTAATAAAAAAAGTTTAATGAAGCAGAATAATTATGAAAAATGAAAACAGAAAGATTGGTTGTTTTATATTATTAATCTTGAATAATATAGAATAAAGTATATTGTTTTGCCTTATAATTACTGACTGTTTTTCACAAACCTTTGGGAAATACCTCAAAAAGTCAACTTCAAGTGTCAATATCTCGAAAACTAAACGTGATATCGAAAAATTTTATTACATATTTTCTTCACACGAAGAGAGCGCCTCAAGTGAAAGTTGCAAAATACTTTCATAAAGTACTCGCAAGCTAGTCAGTCAGACGTGGCGAGAATAAGTTTTATAGCAAGTAAAATGCTCGCTGTAAGCCGTTTTCTCGCAACGTCTGACAGCACCATAGAAATATAAACTAACACGGAACGGCTGTGTCGTGTAAAAACCCTGTACAGCTTGTTTAAAAGGACAGCAATAGTGTGTAAGCGGAAATAGCCGCACTGTCGGGGGTAGCTTCTTGAGTGAATGGTGGCGTGCTAAGTCAATGGGCCTTATCGTGGCTGGCGAGTCGAAAAAATAACAGCGCCGTTTGTCGTTCTCATTTTTCGTACCATAATTGGCGAATGCAACGACATGACAGTTTTCGACAAAACCTTATCATGGTTTCGTTTGAAAGTTTGTGGACATTTCTGATAATTAAAAAATTTATTCAATCTATTTAAAAAATATTTGTATATATAAAAATTATATATAATAAAAAAAAACACCTTTTCTCAAACTACATTTTTGTTAGCGTTGTCACGTACCAAAACCAAGGGCCAAGTCACTTGACAGTCGCGAAAAACGCAGCTTTGTCTCGTAAAACGCCAACTGCGATACGCCTGAAGGCGTTTTCCCCGCCAAATGTCAGTTTTTTCGAGAACTATGATTCCGACAGTCGTCGCGCCATTTCTCACTTCAAGCGCCAACCATGATCAGGCCCAATATCGTGGGGCATAGATTTTATGCCAGGTACTTTAAAACAGCCCGCTTTTAAAACGCCCCTCTTATTATTTCTACATATTTTGGCTTGCACACATCAGGAATTGTGGTACGCTCAATCTGGCTTACAGCCATTCCTTGTTTAGTTTATATTTCTATGGACAGCACCTATATATGTAATAGATTTATGATTTTTTTTTTAAATTTCAAATCTCGAATTTCCTAATAATTTTCTTCGGGAAATGGGAATCCCGAAATATTAAGAATCGAAATTCTCGAGAATCGGGAATCCAATTTTCTTTGTAAATCTCGAGAAATCTCGAGAGCGGATTCTCGAGCACAATCACTAACCAGGACCTCAAAAACATGTTAAACAAATTGGCAACAGAAAGTAGCTCGGCGGGCTTAAGGTTAAATCCGACTAAAACAAAAGCAATGCGGATAAATGCAAACACCCTTGAACGGACAGCGCTAAATAACCGTGACGTGGAACTGGTAGACAAATTCTGTTACCTCGGTAGTATTATTACCGAAAACGGCGGTACAGAAGAAGATGTCAGTTCCAGAATAAATAAAGCAAGAAGCGCATATGCATGCCTGTTTCACATATGGAGATCAACAGAGATCTCAATTAACACCAAATTGCGGCTGTTCAACTCCAACGTTAAGGCAGTTCTTTTGTACGGTTGCGAAACATGGAAAGTCACCCAATTCATCGCAGGGCGCCTACAAGTTTTCATCAACAGATCCGCTGGCAAGATAGAATTTCAAATGAAGAACTATGGCGCCGTGCCAGCCAAGAAAGGATAGACGACCAAATCAGGCGAAGGAAATGGAATTGGAACAGGCCCTTGACTGGAATCCGCAAGGATCCCGTCGAGTCGGAAGACCTAGAACAACGTGGAGGAGAACCCTATTATCAGAGGCCGCAACAACCGGGAGATCCTGGTCAGAGCTGAGAGCTGTCGCGCAAAACAGAGTCCGCTGGAGGGCAACTGTTTCCGCCCTATGTCCCATGAGGGATTAAAGGAGCAATTAGTTAGTTAGTATATTTTTAATAATAACCACCTCACAATATGAACATTTTTATCCTAATGAAGCACGACAAAACCACCGCGAATGTAAACAAAGTGGCCACCTTTACAATTAACACACTTAATCACTCAATGTTTTTTAATTTTTTTAATCAAATCACATGAGGTTTACATGAATATAATATGTGCATAGTTTCTTTTTTTGTAATAAGGCCCACTGTAAGACACTAAAAAAACACTAAAATCGTCATAAAATTCATAATTTTAAGATATCACTTCTATGACGTTTTAATTTAATTGTTTTCATGCATATTGAGTTAATAACTTTCTTTTTATATACTTATTTCACTAAAGACACAAAAAAAACAATTCTCACCTGGCACCTGGACCACCGACTAACACATACACAACTGGTGTCCATGGCTTTCTATATAGAAGGTTATGGCTGGGTAAGATTCACCTTTAGGTATGTATGTATGTGAGATAGCAAAAATTACGGTCGTCACAAACGTCATCGTCAATATATCCGGATCAAGTACATAAATGCTAACCGTTAATCCCGACGACCGATTTACTGCCCTCTGACTACGATAGAAATTATAAAAACTGGTAACACTCACTCTCGATTGGGACCTCCGAAGTGTAACGTGGACGTGGATTAAACTTAAAGCTTTTGTATTTACTTTAAAGTGCGTTTATTAAACTTAAAGCTTGTTATTTCTTATACTTACCTTAAATGCATAAATTACTTAAATGTTAATTTTTTAGAATTAGTTGGAAATAAATTGTGAATCTATTATTTTAATTGTTCGGGTTTTATTTGATCCTACAAATGGGGGCTCAACCGGGATCACCTAAAATTTAACAATAAAATTAAAAGTGAAAAATGGACACCTTATATTAATTGAGTGGAAAATTAGAAGAAAAAAAAACAAAGTGAAGTAAAAAGTACGGTCGAAAAATAAAATGCAGTGAAATCGAATAAGTACGGTTATGAATTGAAAACAATAGACAGAAAAAAAATTGAACATATGTTGAACTGACAGATTGTCAGCTGAAAAAAAGAAAATTCGAGAAACACATAGTGAACAAAACAATACGGTTGTTGCCTCAAAGTGATAAGTACGATTGTTACATGAAAGTGAAAAGTATGGTTGCAAGTTAATAGCGAAAATTTCGAGAAATATGTAGAAACTAGATAATGCGGTTGTTACTTGAAAGTGAACGAGTACGGTTGTAGACTTTAAAAGTGGACAGTTTAGTAAAGTAGACAATAATCATGAGATTTTGAACGAAGTGGACAATAAAACGGGACGATCTGAGCTGAATAATTTAAACTGCGGTAAAATTAGTGGAAAGTGAAAATGAGTAGTCATAGGCAAAAACGGATGCAAAGAAGTGATGCGGCTGAGTTTTACGCGGATGAGCTGCGATAATAATTAGTTTTCCCGATATCGAAGGTGTAATTAAAAAAATTTCCGGAGATAATTCTGAGTGTAAGAAAGTGGATCGAAGATTTTGAAGCACATGCGGACGCGTTTAAGTGGAACGAGCTCCAGAAATTTATATTTTGTAGACGTCTTATCGGTGCCGCTAAGCTTTTTGTAGAATGCGAGTGTAAGCCTACAAATTATGGGGATTTAAAACGGGATTTATACGAAGAGTTCGGTACTAAAGCGAGTACAGCGGAGGTACACAAACTATTACGCAATAGAAAAAAAGGTCCAAACGAAACTTCGCGAGAATATTTGTGCCGAATGCTTGATACTTCTTCACAAGCGGATATTGACGATATTCAAAAATCGGGTATATAATTGACGGTATTAAAGATTCGCCAAATAATAAATCTGTGTTATACGGTTGTAAAACTATAAAAGAGCTTAAGGAACGTTTGTTAATATACGACAAAATTAAAGCTGACTGTAGTAAGCAAATTGCTGAAAATAAACCGGAAGTCAGTAAAGCGAAAATAGTAATTATAAAAGTTTTGAAGGTAGAAAAAATCGCTAGTGTTTTAATTGCGGATCTGCCTCGCACGAATTTCACACGTGTCCGGAAAAGGGAAAGGGACCAAAGTGCTTTAGATGTAACCAGTTCGGACATAAAGGACCGGAATGCAAAATTAATTTGAAGGTTGAAGTCAACATCCTAAGAAAAAAAAGAGGCGTGATCCAGTAAAGATCAATGGAGTCTATTTTGTAGGACTCATCGACACAGGGAGTGACATTTGCGTTTTAAAAAAATCTCTTTTAATACATATTAAACCTAAATATTTTACTCAAAGTTTTCCTTTAACCGTAGTTGGTACAGGAGCCAAAGTTATCACGAAAGGTTCCTTTATAGCAGATGTGGAGATATATGGAACAATTTTCGAAAATACAGAAATCTATCTAGTAAACGACACTGATCTGGAGTCGGCGATATATTAGGTATGAATCTTATAGATAGAGCAAAGCTTATTCTTGACGCAGGAAAGGTAAGCATCAGCAAGGCCACTTGAACTAATGAAGACGAAGAAGAATCCGAGAAGGAATATCCAACCACAGCAGGCTGTTTCTTATCCGAAATTTTAATTGATAATTCAGAGCAAGGATACCCACTTGATTTGACACATATTAAAAATCGATCCATTTCAGATAAAATTCATTCATTGATAAACACTTACCAACCGCAGTCACCAGAGGCGACGCCAGTACAAATGAAGATAACTCCGATAGATGATACACCCGTTTTCCAAAGTCCCAGACGATTTCCAATACGAGAATAGGAAGTGATAAATAAACAAGTAGAAGAATGGTTAAGAAAGGTAGTGGTAACCGAAAGCACATCAGACTACGCTAGTCCGGTAGTCTTAGTTAGAAAAAAGGATGGAAGCCACAGACTGTGTGTGAATTTTAGGTTAGTGAATAAGAAAATTCACAAGGATCACTATCCTTTACCGGTGATAGAGGACTAAATCGATCGACTCCAAGAAGCAAGCCTCTTCACAACGTTGGACCTTGAAAATGGATTTTTTCATGTGACAATAGAACCCCAGAGTCGCAAGTTTACGGCCTTTGTAACTCAACAAGGCCAATACGAATTTTTACGGGTTCCTTTTGGACTCTGCAATTCACCGAGCGTATTCCAGCGATATATAAATTTTGTATTTAAGGATTTGATTAAGCAAGGTATTGTAATTGTTTATATAGATGACATTATTATTCCCGCCAGGTCAGCAGATGAAGGTATTAGTAAGCTCAAAATAGTTCTAGAAGTAGCAGCGAAAAACGGATTAAGCATCAAATGGAGTAAGTGTCAATTTTTGAAATCAGAAGTAGAATATCTTGGACAAATTGTGAAGGAAGGAACAGTTTTACCCTCATTTACGAAAACGAAAGCAGTCATTAAGTTTCCCGTGCCGAAAATCCCTAAGCAAATTGCAAAGCTTTCTGGGTTTAAGCGGTTATTTTCGTAAATTTATTTTGAACTACGCAATTATAGCAAGGCCCTTAAGTGACTTATTAAAAAAGGGAGTAAAATTCGAAATGAAGGAAGAGCAGTTGAATGCTTTCGAAAAACTGAAGCAAACGTTGACAACAAAGCCTGTATTAAAGATATTTAAGTACGAAGACTATACCGAACTTCACACCAACGCCAGTAAACAAGGAATCGCAGCAATACTTTTACAACGTAGTGAAGTCGATAGTAAACTGCATCCAGTCCATTATATGAGTAGGAAAACGAATGAGGTTCAACAGCGCTATAGTAGTTATGAATTAGAAGTCCTTGCCATCATAGAAGCCCTAAAAAATTTTGAGTGTATCTAATTGGAACAAAATTTAAGTTGATCACAGATTGCCAGGCGTTCACACAAACACTGAAGAAGAAAGATTTGGTTACACGAATTGCTCGCTGGGCACTCTATCGTCTACCGGTGAAAACAAGCAAATGACACCCTAACCTACCAAAAAATTTCGATTCATCTGCCAAACACCCTGTATATGTTTTAATTTTGTTTGTAATACATTAAATTTATTACAATAAAGTAACTAATCGTCATTTGAAGTAATTAATCGTCATTTGATTAAATCATCAAATCTGATTTTCGGGTTTGTTTTGTTGGAATCCTGACTTGATAAGGAATCACTTCCCTGTAAAAGATATTGTCGATATTTTTGTCAAACTTATTCATGCTTTCGGAGAACCGTGCCTATAAGTTTTCACTTCAAAAATAAAATAGCACAGGACTTTTACAGCGAATTGATTCTTGTTGTAGACCAACCAAACGAAGGTGGTACTAGTAGTAATGATGGTAACAGCACAACAGTAATAATATTGGTTCATTTTATAATTATGTTAATCGACATATTACACGACATATACAGGGTGTTTCAAACCACCCGTGCCACCCAATTCTCTCCGAAAGTTTCGAATGAAAAAAAACACGTGTTCAATATTTTTTGTAAATCTATCTGACCATACAGAAATTGACGACCCGCCCGCCCCCCCCCCCCTCGTGGGTCGTGGGGTGAGGTAACTCTAAAATTTCAAATGGCAGCCCTGATTTTTTTCCACGGATTCTGATTCTGAATGAAAATGAATGATTTTTGGGGATAATTTTGATTTTATGATTTTTGGGGATTCAGGGGGCTTTGGAGAAAAAAAAATTTCAGGTAAATGTTTCATATTTCTCTTCGGAGAATCAGAATCCGTGAAAAAAATGGGGGTTGCCAGTTGAAATGTTAGAGTTACCTCACGCCGCCAAAGGGAGGTGGGGCGGGGATCGGCCAATTTCTGTATTGTCAGATAGATTTTCAAAAAATATTGAACACGTGTTTTTTTTCAATCGAAACTTTCCGAGAGAATTGGGTGTTATTATTTTTGTCGTCGTAAATTAGCTATCTGTCCCAGTGTGCGACGGTTCAAATGAGAATTGATTTTTTTCTCACTCACGATTCAGAAAATTAAAATATCACGCGCGCTTTTGTCTGGCCGTGCGGCCAAAGGAGGTGCATTCCGCTATAGGTTCTAGCTTTTGTTTCACGAAGATTGTGAAAGTTTTGTAGCTGGTGCTGAGGAGTGAGATGCCTCTGTAGTTTTTACAGGGTAATTTATCTTTCTTCTTGTAGATTGGACATATAATGGCTTTCTTCCAGTCATCTGGTTATAGCTTCTTCCTCCCCGATGCTGCATATGAGTTGGTGTACGGTTGCTAAGTATTTCGATCCTCCTTCCTTTAGCAGCTCAACTGCGATTCCATCGACGCCTCGCGATTTGTTACTTTTTTGCCTTTTTACAGCTTCACGCAGCTCATGCAGTGTTGGTGGTACTACTGAAATATTATCTTGAGGAATTACAAATGCCTCCGCCTGTGATTCCTCGTTTATTATGTGAGTGGGATTCACTTTTGAAAATATTTTCTCCTCCTTTCTTTTATCCTATCAGGGTCTGCTATTAGGCTCCCATCTATGTCTCTGGTCTTGTAATGTACTTTCGGTGGCTCTGGTTTCTATCTTCAATTGGTAATTTACAATCCTGATCAAATCAGTCCGTCCTAGTCTGTCTGGGGCTCAGCCTAGTTTCTCTTCTGCTGCACCCTTTCTGCTGCTTTTAAGATTTTCCCATTTGCCGTTGATATTGGGCTGTTCTCCTACTCCGTCTTTCTTTTGTACAATAGCATTCTTTCTTCCAGTTTTAGGTTTATATCGTATTTTGGTTGTGGTTGCCCTCTATGCGTTTTGGTTGTTATCGCGATTCTAAATTTTGTAACCATACGCTCTTTTTATTGTTCTCACACCCGGTATTCGCTATGCAATTATTTACAACAATTATTATACAATTTTCCGTACGAATTGCTATTCATAAGATATCGCCATTTAATGATTTAAAATATGTACTCATATCCCCTCATTCGCGACTTTAATAAAATCCTTTGTTGGACTACGTGGCTAATATTTTCATTGGTGATTTCTGCATATATTTGGAGAAAAAAATATTTCTACAGAGAGAGCTATCCCCACTATCAACTAAGATACAGGGTATTTACGAAAAGCAGAAACTTGAGTGACTTCATTTAGAAGATATGTATAGTATATTCTTAGCAGGAGAAAAATCCCTATATTCTTCGTTTTTTGGCAACTTGCGATTTACAGTGTTGTGAGTTATTTTATTCTTATAGAGTCAATTTTGTTACTATAATTTTTAACTGTACTCCGAATACTATTTCAGATAGCATCGACTCCAGTAATATTTAATTCCCATACGAATACCGGCTAAAGTTACTCAACTTAAGTACTCTCCACAAGCGTCGTGAGGTGGCCGATGTTGTTTTCGTTCATCAGCTCCTTAATGTAAGAGTTGACTGAGGTCTAAGTCGCCGCGTGTCGTTTAGAGAGAGCAGATATAATTTGAGAGGGTCGCCTCTCTTACACATCAACTTCCCTAACACCAATTACGGCCGATTTGAACCCGGAAATCGCATGTTCATTAATTTTAACAAAAATATTATTGTTTTTAGCGTGAGCAATAGTAAAGATGTCCTTAAAATGAATCTCTTTAATCTCAAGTGACTGTTTAAATGTCTCGCTCCGTCTGTTATTTGCGCGCTTCTTTGGTGCGACTTTGTGATTGTTTGTTGTTGTTTTTGATGGGAAACATCTTTGCGCGCGTTGAGAGTAATTCTTCAAGGTCGGGAACATTTTTTGGGAACGCTTTATGGGAACGCTTCGTCCAATCTAATTTTCATTCCGGGAAACGGAAGATCTGTATTGAGGAAGACAGAATAAGACGGAGATATTAAAAAAAATAGTAGCGCCAAAGAAAAGTCTTTATATGCCGCGAGCCAGTCATGACGACCCAGACATAGGCAGAATGGAACAAATGGTTGAGTGGTTGCCTTCGAGGTTGATATTCCAAAAAGTCGCGGGTTCAATTCTTGATCTCGGCATTTGAATTTTTTTATTTATATTTCAAAGCTTTTATTTCAAATTATTTCAAAAAGGTATAATAAAACAAGAAGTTCGCTATTTTTGCGTAAGAGTTTAAGAGGACGGAAAATTACTTTTTTTATTAAATGTAAATTGCACAAAATATTAGAGACAGAAAATTTGTTAACTCGAATTTACAAAAATTTAGAAGGAGCATTCGGATTTCTGAGAATTCTGTCTGTACTATAGAAGGGAATAATGGCAGGAAGTTACAATCGATTAATGAAAATGATTATTTAGCTTAATTTACTTGATTTTATATAAAAACGGTTAATGGACTTAAATTACTTTTTACACACTTTATATTAGCTTCACCTGTATGTTGTATCTTGTATGTTGTATGTAAACAAATCTTGCCACATAATTTTGACCCACATATTCATAGTTCGCGTGACAATGCAATCTGACTCATTGCTCTAGCCAGTATATGGGAACAACCTACCTTTCGAAATCATACCCAGAATGAAATTAGTTATTGGTAAAATTTAGAAATATAACTTATACTTAAATGTCAAAATAGAAAAATTACTAATTTTTTTTAGTAGAATAGGGCATCAACAATAACGATTCTATTAACTATATGGATGAAGAACAGTGTTTTCTTAAATAATTGAAAATATATTCTTAAATCCTATGAAATTTGTATGCAATGTACTTAAGTCTGTCTTAGATTCAAAATTTTGAAATACTTATAAATTTTTAACTTTTGAACAAGGGTAAAAAGTAGATATTTCGAAAACGATTCCAATGATTCCAAAAAAGTACAAACGCAAAATTGTTATTGAAATGCTTTTTCCAATTACCTCGTGTGATGTAATCTTTCAAATATTTAAAAAAAAGAGCGCCCGCTTCAGGAATCGAACCGTGCGATGGACTGAATATATTTGTATGAATAAATTAAAAATTTGAAAATCAAATGTCTTTATTTGGTAGCACAAACTAATTTTTGTTCGTTTGAATGAAGTTATTTATATTATCTTGTCATTAGAGCAATTATGATCGCGGCATTGATCAGACTGGGTAGACCCAAATACCTCGTGCACATAATGATAGATTTCCTAACAGGCAAGACTCTGCACTGTGACTCCGATAATATAGAGATCCCATGTAGAAGCGGACGCAAATTTAGCAATAGCTCCAGATCTTTCTGATCCACAACCCTCGACAAATATGGAGGCCACAAGATGAGTGGTACCGGAAAATTCCTACAATGTACATTGGAACCGGGGAATAAGACCGAGTCTGATGACCATAGGGGTACCCAGCAGACCATTGGAAGGTGCCCCCTTGCCCCGGGGCTACGACAATTCTGTTGACTCGGAGCTGAAGGACTAACGAAAGGTTTTGTTTTGAAATTTTGTTTCCGCACTTAAAAAAAAAAACAAATGGGGTGCGACTAAAGGATTAGTTCACGACTGGCAGGCTCTTGCTACAGGAATCCTTTAATTTTTGGACTACTCATTTGTAAGGTAGTCCTTTTGCTAGTTTTTATAACTCCTTTGTTACTTACTAATCATGTTGAATATGAAATTAGAAAAATTTACCATTAGTTAGTTTGCTTGTACGACCACAGTACACAAGTCTCACGTATTCCAAAATCGTCTACAAATACGATAAGAAGCTTTCGAAATCATCATTAGATGTCGCTTTGTCGCGTGCAGCTTGTGTCCAAGGACTATGGCCTATTGCAAGTAGTATTCTGACCTTTCATCATGGCCGAAGGTCATCAACGGCAATGGTACATTTTCAACACAAATCGGTGAGTATAAAACTAACGGCTATTTTATATCCCAAACGCAAAATTTCTGTGCGATAAAAGAGCTCAAGAGCTGCATTTCCACTTTGCGTTTGGGATGTAAAAAATATAGTTTAAAAAAACTAAAAAATACGCTTTTATTTTAAAATGAACTAAAAAGTAAAAAATAATTTTGAATGTAAAGTTTTTATTGCTCCAGCCAGTATAAGAAAACAACCTACCTTTCGAAATGTAAAAAAGCGTGGGGCTCTCTATATTCTTATTTTATTAACACCGGAACTTTTAGCTAGCGCCGCACGCTTTTTTAGATTTCGAAAGGTAGGTTGTTTTCTTATACTGGCTGGAGCAATAAAAACTTTACATTCAAAATTATTTTCATTTTCAAATAAAAGCGTATTTTTTAGTTTTTTTAAACTATAGTTTTTATTTTTTTTTCTAGTCTATTATATGTATGTGTTCAGCCATTTTGTAGTGACCGCCATATTCGATTTAAAACGACATCACAAAGCTTACTATACTATACTCGTCATACACTTTCATTTGATACCCATACCGAGTGGGTTGTAAAGAAAAAGGTAAACCGCCATTTTGTGGTGGCCGCCATTTTGAATTTGGAAAGACGCCCCACAGCGAAAAATATTCTATTATCACATCCTTTTATTTGATACTCATACCGAGTGGGTTGTAAAGAAAAAGATAATCCGCCATTTTGTGTTGGCCGCCATTTTGAATTTTGAATGACGCCACACAGATAATAGTATTCTAATTGTCACACCCTTTCATTTGATACCCATATCGAGTGGGTTGTAAAGAAAAAGGTAGTCCGCCATTTTGTTTGCCGCCATTTTGAATTTGGAATGACGCCATACAGCTAATTGTATTCTACCTGTCATGCCGTTTCATTTGATACCCATGTGGGGGGGTCGGAGAACACAATAGCAAAGATCGACCGCCTTCTTGGAACCGCCATCTTAATTTTCTTACAAAATGGTCAGATTGCATTGTCACGCGAACTATGCATATGTGCAAAATTTGAAGTTGATCGGTTATATAGAAGTGGGTGAAAATCAAGTTGCAAGATTTGTTTACATAGAACATACATACATACATACATACATACATACATAGATACATACATACATACATACATACATACATACATCTGGTAAAGCTAATATAAAGCTAAAACATACATACCTACAAACATACAAACAGACATACATGCATACTTGCAGAGACACATACATACAGGTGAAGCTAATATAAAGCGTATAAAATGGCCTTTATTCTTACTGATTATTCAATTTAAGGAAAGATAAAGATTGCCAAAGATGTTTCACATCTTTCACGTGCACTGGGTACACGCGCTTTTTTTTTTAATCGAAAAGTGAAAAAAATAATTTACATATGAATTGAATGGAAAGGCCAAAGAGAAAGGCTAGCCACAAATTATCTTTTAATCGAAGCTGGATTGGAAAAACGAAAAGGACAAGAAAAGGGCGGCAGACACCTACTTCACCAATCAAAATGGAACTTTTTAAAAAGGTTAGTGGTCTAAATTTACAAGGAAATTTATGTGAAAATTGGAAGCGGTTCAAGCAAAATTACACATTTTACGAAACCGCAAGTGAATTAAATAAAAAGTCAGGAGTCATACGAGTTGCGGCACTACTGAATGCTATTGGAGAAGAGTCCGTGGAAATATTTAATACTTTCGATTTATCAGAAGACGATAAAAAGGATTACGATAAGGTTATCAAATCATTCGAGAACCACTGCACACCTAAGAAAAGAGTTGTTTATGAACGGTTCTTATTCTTTCAAAGAAATCAACAAGAGGGCGAACCGTTCGAAAATTTTCTGGTCGAACTGAAAAAATTAGCGGGATCTTGCGAGTTTGGGGACCAAAAAGAATCACTGATAAGAGATCGGATCATACTAGGAATAGTGAATAAGCAAACACAAGCTCATTTACTAGAAAAGGATGACCTCACTCTCGATAAAACAATGGAGTTCTGTAAAGCAGCCGAGATCACCAGAGAACACACTATCAGTATACAGGGGCAAAGTGCAGTTGTACAACAAATAAAAAAACAACTGACGCAAAACAAAAACTTTCATCAGAGCAAAAATCACATCAATACAAGTGCAACTGAATTAAAAAAAAATCAGCAATGTCAATACAAAGAGCCTGAGGAGAAGCGGATGAGCCCGAACAACTACAAAGCACCAAGGAATCTGTGCACAAGATGTAAAACAGCACATAAGCCACGCCAGTGTCCAGCATTTGGAAAAAGGTGTATTAACTGCAACAAGGTGGGACATTTTGCAATAGCATGTGTCATTAAGAAGGTTAAAACCATTAATATTGCTAATGAAGAGGATCTAGGTGAACTTTTTGTATATACTATAACAAATTCTGTTAATAAAGTTTGTAATTCTAGATTATTAACCAATATGAAGAAGTGGGAAGAATATGTGAGAATAGATAATCATCTAATAAAGTTTAGAGTTGATACGGGGTCGGAGGTCAACATACTACCGCATCAAATATTGCTTCAAATTAATAAAGAAGTAGAGGTGTTTCCTACGTCAATCACATTGGTAGCATTTGGAGGTCAAAAAATTAAACCCGAAGGTGTCTGTGATCTTGTTTGCATTTATGGCAATATGAGTAAGTTAGAACGTTTTATTATAATTAAAGAATGTGTCACACCTATATTAGGATTACAAACGTCTGCTAATTTCGGTCTTGTCAAAAATATAAATGTAATTTCAAGCCACAAGTATGAATCGACGAAAGATCAATTCATAAATAGAAATAAAGAAATCTTCGAAGGTCTAGGAAAATTCCCACAAAAGTGTAACATACAAATATCAGCCATCCCTGTTGCAAAACCATCAAGGAGAGCTCCTCTGAAAATCAAAGATAAACTTAAAGAAACATTAATTCAATTAGATAAAAAAGAAATAATTCAAAAAGTTTCGCCCAGAGAGTCGGTACATAATTTAGTAATTGTTACCAAAAAAGATGGTTCACTTAGACTCTGTTTAGATCCACAAAGTTTAAATGTGTATATTAAAAGGCAAATTTATCAAATTCCTACGTTGGAAGAAATTTCTCCTATTTTGGCAAATAAAGTAGTATTTACAGTGCTAGATTTAAAAGATGGCTTTTGGCAGGTGGAACTGGATGATGATTCGCGAAAACTTTGCACTTTTTCAACCCCTTTTGGTAATTTTGAATTCCTGCGAATGCCGTTTGGAATCAGTTCAGCTCCCGAAATCTTTCAAAATTTCAATAGTAAAAACTTTGGGGACATTAAAAATGTCATAGTTTATTTCGATGACTTACTTGTAGTAGGAGCAAATGAAGAAGAGCACGATAACGCATTACAACAAGTTATAGAAAGAGCAAAGAAGCTCAATATCAAATTTAATCCCAAAAAATTACAATACCGTGTTAATTCTGTAGAGTATTTGGGGCATCAAATATCTAGTGAAGGTATATCACCACTAACAGAAAGAGTTCGAGCAATTGACTCATTAAAAGATCCCTCAAACAAGAAGGAACTGCAAAAGTTCCTGGGAGTTATAAATTATTTAAGAAGTTATATACCTAATTTAGCTGAAATTACAGCACCATTAAGGCTCCTACTAAAGAAAGAAATTCTATTTCAGTGGTCCGAAGTCCACTCAAACGCTGTAAAAAATAATAAAACAAATTCTATCTTCTTCGCCAGTTCTTAAACCATTTGATCCAAAAAAGACAGTAGTAATTCAAGCGGATGCATCCCAAAATGGTCTTGGATGTTGCCTACTGCAAGATAATTGTCCAGTGGCCTATGGATCAAGAAGATTATCTGAAACGGAGTCAAAATACTCCCAAATTGAAAAAGAGTTCTTAGCAATAATTTTTGCATGTTCTAAGTTCCATTTTTACATTTATGGTAGGCAAAATATTATTATAAAAAGTGATCACAAACCGCTAGAAGCGATAATGAAAAAAGAAATTCATAAAATTCCGGCATCTAAATTGCAGAGAATGCGAATTAAACTCCTAAATTATGATTTAGTTGTACAATATTTACCCGAAAAATTCTTACATATAGCTACTTGTCCAGGAACGTTTCAGAGTCGCCAAAGCTAGAAGAAGAACAAATCGAGCTAGTTTTATCATTAAACATCAGTGACGCGAAATTAAGTATCCTCAAAAATGAAACAGAAAGTGATCCCGTCTTAAAGATTGTTTTAGAGTACATCAGGCAAGGCTGGCCAAACCATATCAGTAAAGTTCCAGAAAAAATAAAAACTTATTTTAAAAAGCGTGAAAATTTAATTGCAGAAAATAATTTATTATTTTTAGATGATAAAATTATAGTGCCAAAAACTTTACAAAGGGACATCCTGTCCCAATTACACGAATCACACTTGGGTATTAACAAAGTTCAGCATCGTGCAAAAGAATTATTTTACTGGCCGCTAATTAGGAATGACATAAAAAATTTTGTGTCTAGCTGTAAAATATGCGTTTTTTACTCAAAATCAAATCAAGCAGAACCAATGATTCCTCATAGCATGCCTAATAGGCCATTCCAAAAAATAGGGTGTGATATATTTGAGTTTGGTGGCAAAAATTACCTAATAGTTATAGATTATTTCAGCAAATGGTTTGAATACAAAATTCTTAAATCTAAATCATCCAGTGAAGTAATTAATGTATGGGCAGAAATATTTTCAAGATTAGGGATTCCAAAAATTATAATTGCTGATAATAATCCATTTAATTCATTTGCTTGTAGACAATTCGCAGAAAATTGGGAGTTTGAAATTATAACAAGCTCTCCTTATTACCCTAAAAGCAACGGCTTAGCTGAACGCGCAGTACAAATGATGAAAAATATATTACGTAAATGTAAGCAAGATACAGAGATTTATAATGCAATTCTAGAATACAGGAATACGCCTCTAAGTGACATAAACTTGTCTCCAGCCCAGCTTATGTATAATAGAAGACTAAGAACTAAATTACCTATAAAAGAGAAGCTGCTAAAGCCTGAATTGTACCCAGATACCCATAAAATATTAATAGAAAAATCATTGAAAAATAAATACTACTATGATAAAAAGGCCCTTAAATGAAGACCATCTTTTAAAATTGGAGAAAAAATTAAAATAAAATCAGACAAAAATTGGATTGATGGTGAAGTAATAAAGCTTGCAAATACGCCAAGGTCATACATTGTTAAAGATATTTATGGAAATACTTACAGAAGAAATAGTAACTTTTTAAAACATTGCGTTAATATAAGACCTTCAACCCCAGAAATTAATAGAAAATTGAACATAAGTTCGCCATCGAAAACAAGAAGTGGAAAAGTTTATATATAAGAAAATTAAATTCGAACTATTCTTACCACTTTAACCTTTAAATAATAAATATCTTAAAAGTAACTTGAAATAATTAAATTGAATTTTGCATTTATAAAATTAGAAAATTGATTGAATTATTAAAAAAAATTTAGATTTCATTGTTAAAATTAGAAATATTTAAGTAACAATAATAATGTAAAAAAAAAAATACATGAATTATAGACCACACAGTAAAATATTGCATTGTTAGGGGAGAGAAATAAGGAAAGTATGTAATGCATGTATATTAAGAATAAAAAATGCTGCATTGTAAATAATTTAAGATTTGAAAGGGGAGATGTTATATATGTACGCATACATATATAAACAAGTAAATCCCTCACTCCTAGAAGTAAGACCGTTAGATTTAAGATTATATGAACTCTCAATAGAATCAATAAACCAGTCCGCTTATAACTGGCTTTGGATATACATTTATTACAAAAATAATTCCCCAAAAAATTTCATCTCAATTACTTGAAGTTAAGCCGTGCCGAAAACGCGGTAAAGTTTGATATTTTATGAGAAAACTTTAATTAATCAACATTTTTGATTTGCTTCAAATTTTTGTTAGTTCCTATACAAAATAAGCGGCCACGTTTTTTTTCTTTTTTTTCGGTCAATATTTTCAAAAATTTTGGGGGGTAAGGTTTACGTCACTCGCGGGTTATGCCCTTTTTCAAATCGCTATTACTCCGGTTCTATTCATCGTATCGAGTTAAATGAGATATCATTTTAAAGGTAATGAAGAGATCTTTTATAATATTAATAGTTGAAAAAAATGTGTAGGGACATCGTCCTACGACTTCCGGTCTTACTTAGCCAAGGAGATTTGTTACGAAAACATAGGCTACTAAGGCTAAGTAAGAAATAAAAAAAACAATAAATTTTCTAAGTTTGACAGTTCTGCTTAAAAACTAAAAAAAGAATCGTCTTAATTAAAAATTACCTCAATAAAAATATATAAGAAAACTCAAATAGTTAATGAATGAATAAACTCTAGTTAATAAAATACGTGTACATAGATAGAACAAAGTGTATAATAGAAAGTAACAATAAAATAAAATAAATAAATATTTGTGTCAATAAACTGAAGATTAAGAGCTGATTTATTATAAATCGCTGTTGGTAAACAAACCAACAATTGGTGACCCCGAACGCGGAAGAAACGTTTTAAAAATAAAATTATATTGAAGAAGAATTCTTGGCGGAGAACAGAAACATCGTTCCGGTGAATAGAGTCAGTGTGGCTGAAGAAAAAAGAAGTATAGCGGAGTAACCGAGGAAGAAATAATTAAAATTTTAAAATTTTATGGTTATTTCCAAGCAAAATATAAGATAAGTCATTTGGTTTATGTTAACGTTACGAGTATTGTGGAATATTTCAATTTTATATATACATAATTTATTGAATTGAAGATTCTTACCAGTTGGTAATTGATTTAATTTAAGGTGTAATTATTTATTGATTTTCCTCTGAGTTTGCGTAAATTAATTGTCGTATTTTGGTTGAGAGGTATTTACAGGAAAATCCAAAATGGAAAGAGATAGTTTCATGGATAACTCCTTTGTTGTCGACATGGACGAATCGTTGGCCAGCCTGGAGGAGGGGCTGCCGGGTCGACGCAGGGTTCGGGCAGAAGTGGATGTAGCCTCAACGGCTAGATTCAATCTGCCCGAATTCCAACAAAGCGACCCGGCAGTCTGGTTCTACCAGGCTGAGGCACAATTTGGGCTGAACGGGATAACTTCCGACAAAACGAAGTTGTCCCACATCGTGTCCACTCTACCGACAGAGGCGGCCAAGATTCTCTTGCATGCGTTTCCGGATCTCAGCTCCGCCAGCTATACGGATGCTAAGAGGCGGTTGCTGGAGCGATATGGACTATCGACCAGGAACCGCCTGGAACAGCTATTGGCGGCGCATGAGCCCGGAGATCGCAAGCCCTCCGATTTCCTGAGAGGGCTGCAAAGTCTGGCCGGGGACTGTCTCGGAGATGGGGAGGAGCTCATCCGGAGTCTTTGGGAGCGCAGGCTTCCTAGGGATATTCAGGTGGTGCTTGCCGCATCCGCGGACCAGTCCCTTGGGCAACTGTCGAGACTAGCGGATACAGTGTTGGAAATAACGGCCGGTTCGGCCCACGCTCAGGTGTCTGAGGTCCAAACATCGTCGTCTCTGGAGCGGACAGTGCAGTCCCTCCAACGCGAGGTGCGTCAATTAAGAACACTCGTGTTGGAGGGGAGGCAAAGTCAAAGCCAAGAGTCGGCCGGTGGGTCCACAGGTCCACGACAATGGGGTCGGTCTCCGGTTCGACAACCGAAAGCCCAACCGGCGCGGACCGCTACCCCCACCAAGCAAGGGGCAGTGCCCAAGCGCTCACCCGCGCAGACGCTACCGGGGACTGTCTGCTATTTTCACTACCGCTTCGGTAGTGGAGCAGAGCGGTGCACTCCACCCTGTGTGTTTAAGGGTCCTGGCTCAACGGCCAAGAAGGACCGGAGGGTGAGGGGCCCAAACCCAAAAAATTAAATTGGCGGGGAATCGCCACATTTACGGGCGCTTCTCAGCAGAAGCGCTCGTGCAGGTTATATGTCCGCGACAGCAATAACCAAATCGATTTTTTAATTGATTCTGGTGCGGACATATCCCTCATACCAGCCCACACGTTTAGGGTACAAACCACATGCCCTAATTTACTTCTGCGAGCCGCCAATGGATCTACGATCCAAACTTTTGGCATGAAGTTGTTGGAACTGCACCTAGGCCTTCGCCGACGGTTCATCCACAATTTCATAATTGCCAACACAAGCAAAGCAATACTCGGTGCGGACTTCCTTACGAAGTTCGAACTTATACTCGATTTTAAACATCGGAAACTAGTTGACTCACAGACCAGCCTTCGGACTGGCGTCTGTGCAACTAGTGAGTATAAGATCGAGAGCTTTGAATGCCAACATCTTGGCAGGTATAAAGAATTGTTAACGAAGTACGCTTCATTAACACAACCCCCTAATTTTAACCTTCCGGTTAAACACAATGTGCAACACCACATTGTTACGAATGGGCAATTACCTTTCGTTACTGCTCGTAGGCTTCATCCTGAGAAGCTGAAGGTAGCGAAATTGGAGTTTGAACATATGGTTCAACTAGGGATTTGTCGACCTTCGTCGTCTCCCGCAGCATCTCCACTTCATCTGGTCCCTAAACGGGATACAAATGATTGGAGGCCATGCGGCGACTATCGTCGCCTGAATGCAGTCACTGTGCCGGATAGATATCCAATCCCGCACATTCACAACTTTTCAATGAACCTTCACGGACGCACAATTTTTTCAAAGGTGGATTTGGTGCGAGCGTACCACAACATCCCCATTGCAAAAGAAGATGTGCATAAGACTGCCTTAATAACACCCTTTGGTCTGTTTGAGTTCACTCGCATGCCATTTGGGTTACGAAATGCAGCCCAGTCATTTCAAAGATTTATGAAAGAAGTCACAAGAGACTTGGACTTCATTTATGTCTACCTAGACGATATTCTTATCGCTAGTAGATCCGAGGATGAGCATTTAACTCACCTCGAAGAACTGTTTAAACGCCTGGATAACTTTGGGTTAACAATAAAGTTATCCAAATGCGTTTTTGGTGTCAGTGAGATCATGTTTTTGCGACATCGTATCGGCAAGGATGGAATACTTCCATCACCCGAACGAGTCCAAGCAATAAATGACCTCACAACACCAACAACAGTTAAACAAATACAGAAGTTTCTAGGAATGGTGAACTTTTACCACCGATTCATTCCGAAACTTGCGAAAATGTTAGTGCCGATTAATGGACATTTGAGGGAACTTCTCAATTGTCCATCAACCACTAAAAATAAGGAACAACTTCCTTGGCCCGCAGAATGTGAACAAGCATTCCTCGATGTGAAAGCCGCAATGGCTGCAGCAGTTGTGCTGATACATCCACTAGAGGATGCGAAATATAGCGTCACAACTGATGCTTCCGATTTTGCTATCGGAGCAGTGCTGGAACAGTATAACGGTCACAGATGGCAACCACTAGCCTTCTACTCTAAGAAGTTGTCATCTGCTGAACGAAATTATTCTGCATTTGATCGCGAACTACTCGCAATCTATGCAGCAATAAAACATTTCCGGTACTTTGTTGAAGGAAGAAATTTCGTGGTCTATACAGACCACAAGCCACTAGTGCATGCCCTTCACACAAAGACCGAGAGATCTCCCCGCCAAACAAGACATCTGAGCTTAATTTCCCAGTTCACAACGGACATCAGACATGTGTCTGGGAAACAAAACGTTGTCGCGGATTACTTATCGCGCTCATTAGCGGCCGACAACGTTGACGCAGTCACCTTCGATTTGCCACATCTGGCGAAAGCACAGGAAGGTGACGAAGAATTACAACGACTCAAAGAGCATCCCAGGAGTAGCTCAAGGGTAAAACTAATACTCACACCAATTCCTTTCACAACTCATGAGGTTTGGTGTGAGATTAGCACGGGTATATTACGCCCATACATACCCTCTTCATTAAGAAAATTGGCATTCAATGCCGAACATAGCTTGTCGCATCCAGGCATACGTGCCACAAGGCAAGCTATAACTAAGAAATATTTTTGGCCAGCGATCAACAAAGACTGTAACAACTGGTCTAGATCGTGTATAGGTTGCCAAAAATCTAAAGTTTCGAGACATACCAAATCTCCACATGAAACTTTTAATACACCAAATAATAGATTCGAACATATCCATATGGATATTGTTGGACCATTGCCCCCATCTCGAGGATATTTATATATCCTAACAATCGTAGACCGATTTACGAGATGGCCGGAAGCATATCCAATTAGGGACATATCAGCTTCTACGGTGGCCAAACATTTTGTCACCGAATATGTCCCAAGATTTGGCGCACCACTTGAACTTACCACAGATCAAGGGTCGCAATTCGAATCTAAATTATTTAATGAAGTCACAAGGCTTCTAGGTACGCATAGAATACGTACAACCGCCTACCATCCACAAGCAAATGGGATGGTGGAGCGTTTCCATAGACAGTTGAAAGCGGCCTTAATGGCAAGGGACAACACCACTCATTGGAGTGAAGATTTGCCCTTTGTTTTATTAGGTATCCGCTCGGCAATTAAAACCGATCTACAATGCTCACCAGCTGAGCTTGTCTATGGACAAAATCTGAGGCTCCCCAATTCAATCTCCATCCCAACGGATGCGGAACCGATAGAGCACTCAGAGTTTCTGACTCGGCTGCGTACACACATGAAAGGTCTGTCGGCAACACAGCCCCGACAGTCCGCACAGAAGGATGTGTACGTGCCAAATGCCTTAGGGAGCGCGGAGTACGTCTTCATACGTACCGACCGTGTTCGACGGCCTTTCGAACCACCGTACGAAGGCCCATACAAAGTAATCAAAAGATTACGTAAACAGTTCGTCGTCAAGCTAAACGGCACAAACAAGTCGATAGCTATTGACAGACTGAAACCTGCTTTTGAGGGTAACCGAGACGTTGAAGCATCATCAATTCGCTCGGTACACTTCAGGTAACGCTACGCTGGGAGGGGAGTATGTAGGGACATCGTCCTACGACTTCCGGTCTTACTTAGCCAAGGAGATTTGTTACGAAAACATAGGCTACTAAGGCTAAGTAAGAAATAAAAAAAACAATAAATTTTCTAAGTTTGACAGTTCTGCTTAAAAACTAAAAAAAGAATCGTCTTAATTAAAAATTACCTCAATAAAAATATATAAGAAAACTCAAATAGTTAATGAATGAATAAACTCTAGTTAATAAAATACGTGTACATAGATAGAACAAAGTGTATAATAGAAAGTAACAATAAAATAAAATAAATAAATATTTGTGTCAATAAACTGAAGATTAAGAGCTGATTTATTATAAATCGCTGTTGGTAAACAAACCAACAATTGGTGACCCCGAACGCGGAAGAAACGTTTTAAAAATAAAATTATATTGAAGAAGAATTCTTGGCGGAGAACAGAAACATCGTTCCGGTGAATAGAGTCAGTGTGGCTGAAGAAAAAAGAAGTATAGCGGAGTAACCGAGGAAGAAATAATTAAAATTTTAAAATTTTATGGTTATTTCCAAGCAAAATATAAGATAAGTCATTTGGTTTATGTTAACGTTACGAGTATTGTGGAATATTTCAATTTTATATATACATAATTTATTGAATTGAAGATTCTTACCAGTTGGTAATTGATTTAATTTAAGGTGTAATTATTTATTGATTTTCCTCTGAGTTTGCGTAAATTAATTGTCGTATTTTGGTTGAGAGGTATTTACAGGAAAATCCAAACTGGAAAGAGATAGTTTCATGGATAACTCCTTTGTTGTCGACATAGACGAATCGTTGGCCAGCCTGGAGGAGGGGCTGCCGGGTCGACGCAGGGTTCGGGCAGAAGTGGATGTAGCCTCAACGGCTAGATTCAATCTGCCCGAATTCCAACAAAGCGACCCGGCAGTCTGGTTCTACCAGGCTGAGGCACAATTTGGGCTGAACGGGATAACTTCCGACAAAACGAAGTTGTCCCACATCGTGTCCACTCTACCGACAGAGGCGGCCAAGATTCTCTTGCATGCGTTTCCGGATCTCAGCTCCGCCAGCTATACGGATGCTAAGAGGCGGTTGCTGGAGCGATATGGACTATCGACCAGGAACCGCCTGGAACAGCTATTGGCGGCGCATGAGCCCGGAGATCGCAAGCCCTCCGATTTCCTGAGAGGGCTGCAAAGTCTGGCCGGGGACTGTCTCGGAGATGGGGAGGAGCTCATCCGGAGTCTTTGGGAGCGCAGGCTTCCTAGGGATATTCAGGTGGTGCTTGCCGCATCCGCGGACCAGTCCCTTGGGCAACTGTCGAGACTAGCGGATACAGTGTGGGAAATAACGGCCGGTTCGGCCCACGCTCAGGTGTCTGAGGTCCAAACATCGTCGTCTCTGGAGCGGACAGTGCAGTCCCTCCAACGCGAGGTGCGTCAATTAAGAACACTCGTGTTGGAGGGGAGGCAAAGTCAAAGCCAAGAGTCGGCCGGTGGGTCCACAGGTCCACGACAATGGGGTCGGTCTCCGGTTCGACAACCGAAAGCCCAACCGGCGCGGACCGCTACCCCCACCAAGCAAGGGGCAGTGCCCAAGCGCTCACCCGCGCAGGCGCTACCGGGGACTGTCTGCTATTTTCACTACCGCTTCGGTAGTGGAGCAGAGCGGTGCACTCCACCCTGTGTGTTTAAGGGTCCTGGCTCAACGGCCAAGAAGGACCGGAGGGTGAGGGGCCCAAACCCAAAAAATTAAATTGGCGGGGAATCGCCACATTTACGGGCGCTTCTCAGCAGAAGCGCTCGTGCAGGTTATATGTCCGCGACAGCAATAACCAAATCGATTTTTTAATTGATTCTGGTGCGGACATATCCCTCATACCAGCCCACACGTTTAGGGTACAAACCACATGCCCTAATTTACTTCTGCGAGCCGCCAATGGATCTACGATCCAAACTTTTGGCATGAAGTTGTTGGAACTGCACCTAGGCCTTCGCCGACGGTTCATCCACAATTTCATAATTGCCAACACAAGCAAAGCAATACTCGGTGCGGACTTCCTTACGAAGTTCGAACTTATACTCGATTTTAAACATCGGAAACTAGTTGACTCACAGACCAGCCTTCGGACTGGCGTCTGTGCAACTAGTGAGTATAAGATCGAGAGCTTTGAATGCCAACATCTTGGCAGGTATAAAGAATTGTTAACGAAGTACGCTTCATTAACACAACCCCCTAATTTTAACCTTCCGGTTAAACACAATGTGCAACACCACATTGTTACGAATGGGCAATTACCTTTCGTTACTGCTCGTAGGCTTCATCCTGAGAAGCTGAAGGTAGCGAAATTGGAGTTTGAACATATGGTTCAACTAGGGATTTGTCGACCTTCGTCGTCTCCCGCAGCATCTCCACTTCATCTGGTCCCTAAACGGGATACAAATGATTGGAGGCCATGCGGCGACTATCGTCGCCTGAATGCAGTCACTGTGCCGGATAGATATCCAATCCCGCACATTCACAACTTTTCAGTGAACCTTCACGGACGCACAATTTTTTCAAAGGTGGATTTGGTGCGAGCGTACCACAACATCCCCATTGCAAAAGAAGATGTGCATAAGACTGCCTTAATAACACCCTTTGGTCTGTTTGAGTTCACTCGCATGCCATTTGGGTTACGAAATGCAGCCCAGTCATTTCAAAGATTTATGAAAGAAGTCACAAGAGACTTGGACTTCATTTATGTCTACCTAGACGATATTCTTATCGCTAGTAGATCCGAGGATGAGCATTTAACTCACCTCGAAGAACTGTTTAAACGCCTGGATAACTTTGGGTTAACAATAAAGTTATCCAAATGCGTTTTTGGTGTCAGTGAGATCATGTTTTTGGGACATCGTATCGGCAAGGATGGAATACTTCCATCACCCGAACGAGTCCAAGCAATAAATGACCTCACAACACCAACAACAGTTAAACAAATACAGAAGTTTCTAGGAATGGTGAACTTTTACCACCGATTCATTCCGAAACTTGCGAAAATGTTAGTGCCGATTAATGGACATTTGAGGGAACTTCTCAATTGTCCATCAACCACTAAAAATAAGGAACAACTTCCTTGGCCCGCAGAATGTGAACAAGCATTCCTCGATGTGAAAGCCGCAATGGCTGCAGCAGTTGTGCTGATACATCCACTAGAGGATGCGAAATATAGCGTCACAATTGATGCTTCCGATTTTGCTATCGGAGCAGTGCTGGAACAGTATAACGGTCACAGATGGCAACCACTAGCCTTCTACTCTAAGAAGTTGTCATCTGCTGAACGAAATTATTCTGCATTTGATCGCGAACTACTCGCAATCTATGCAGCAATAAAACATTTCCGGTACTTTGTTGAAGGAAGAAATTTCGTGGTCTATACAGACCACAAGCCACTAGTGCATGCCCTTCACACAAAGACCGAGAGATCTCCCCGCCAAACAAGACATCTGAGCTTAATTTCCCAGTTCACAACGGACATCAGACATGTGTCTGGGAAACAAAACGTTGTCGCGGATTACTTATCGCGCTCATTAGCGGCCGACAACGTTGACGCAGTCACCTTCGATTTGCCACATCTGGCGAAAGCACAGGAAGGTGACGAAGAATTACAACGACTCAAAGAGCATCCCAGCAGTAGCTCAAGGGTAAAACTAATACTCACACCAATTCCTTTCACAACTCATGAGGTTTGTTGTGAGATTAGCACGGGTATATTACGCCCATACATACCCTCTTCATTAAGAAAATTGGCATTCAATGCCGAACATAGCTTGTCGCATCCAGGCATACGTGCCACAAGGCAAGCTATAACTAAGAAATATTTTTGGCCAGCGATCAACAAAGACTGTAACAACTGGTCTAGATCGTGTATAGGTTGCCAAAAATCTAAAGTTTCGAGACTTACCAAATCTCCACATGAAACTTTTAATACACCAAATAATAGATTCGAACATATCCATATGGATATTGTTGGACCATTGCCCCCATCTCGAGGATATTTATATATCCTAACAATCGTAGACCGATTTACGAGATGGCCGGAAGCATATCCAATTAGGGACATATCAGCTTCTACGGTGGCCAAACATTTTGTCACCGAATATGTCCCAAGATTTGGCGCACCACTTGAACTTACCACAGATCAAGGGTCGCAATTCGAATCTAAATTATTTAATGAAGTCACAAGGCTTCTAGGTACGCATAGAATACGTACAACCGCCTACCATCCACAAGCAAATGGGATGGTGGAGCGTTTCCATAGACAGTTGAAAGCGGCCTTAATGGCAAGGGACAACACCACTCATTGGAGTGAAGATTTGCCCTTTGTTTTATTAGGTATCCGCTCGGCAATTAAAACCGATCTACAATGCTCACCAGCTGAGCTTGTCTATGGACAAAATCTGAGGCTCCCCAATTCAATCTCCATCCCAACGGATGCGGAACCGATAGAGCACTCAGAGTTTCTGACTCGGCTGCGTACACACATGAAAGGTCTGTCGGCAACACAGCCCCGACAGTCCGCACAGAAGGATGTGTACGTGCCAAATGCCTTAGGGAGCGCGGAGTACGTCTTCATACGTACCGACCGTGTTCGACGGCCTTTCGAACCACCGTACGAAGGCCCATACAAAGTAATCAAAAGATTACGTAAACAGTTCGTCGTCAAGCTAAACGGCACAAACAAGTCGATAGCTATTGACAGACTGAAACCTGCTTTTGAGGGTAACCGAGACGTTGAAGCATCATCAATTCGCTCGGTACACTTCAGGTAACGCTACGCTGGGAGGGGAGTATGTAGGGACATCGTCCTACGACTTCCGGTCTTACTTAGCCAAGGAGATTTGTTACGAAAACATAGGCTACTAAGGCTAAGTAAGAAATAAAAAAAACAATAAATTTTCTAAGTTTGACAGTTCTGCTTAAAAACTAAAAAAAGAATCGTCTTAATTAAAAATTACCTCAATAAAAATATATAAGAAAACTCAAATAGTTAATGAATGAATAAACTCTAGTTAATAAAATACGTGTACATAGATAGAACAAAGTGTATAATAGAAAGTAACAATAAAATAAAATAAATAAATATTTGTGTCAATAAACTGAAGATTAAGAGCTGATTTATTATAAATCGCTGTTGGTAAACAAACCAACAAATGTTTCAATTTAGTATTTGTTATTAACAACACAAACACAAAAAACAATTTTCTCCGGGTTTTCGGCACCGGCAAGACTGTACCAATTCAGCAGAAATTTTTAATAATACAGTAAATCCTTCGAACGCAGAAGGCGCACTTCTCAGTTGGGCTAAGAAAAATTTACCAACTCAGCGCAAGAAAGCGCTGAGATGGGGCTCAACTAAAGCATCCAAAAATATTAAAGTTAAAAAAATAGCGCGTGTACCCAGTGCACGTGAAAGATGTGAAACATCTTTGGCGATCTTTATCTTTCCTTAAATTGAATAATCAGTAAGAATAAAGGCCATTTTACATCCCAAACGCAAAGTGGAAATGCAGCTCTTGAGCTCTTTTTGCGTTTGGGATATAAAATAGCCGTTAGTTTTATACTCACCGATTTGTGTTGAAAATGTACCATTGCCGTTGATGACCTTCGGCCATGATGAAAGGTCAGAATACTACTTGTAATAGGCCATAATCCTTGGACACAAGCTGCACGCGACAAAGCGACATCTAATGATGATTTCGAAAGCTTCTTATCGTATTTGTAGATGATTTTGGAATACGTGAGACTTGTGTACTGTGGTCGTACAAGCAAACTAACTAATGGTAAATTTTTCTAATTTCATATTCAACATGATTAGTAAGTAACAAAGGAGTTATAAAAACTAGCAAAAGGACTACCTTACAAATGAGTAGTCCAAAAATTAAAGGATTCCTGTAGCAAGAGCCTGCCAGTCGTGAACTGATCCTTTAGTTGCACCCCATTTGCTTTTTTTTAAGTGCGGAAACAAAATTTCAAAACAAAACCTTTCGTTAGTCCTTCAGCTCCGAGTCAACAGAATTGTCGTAGCCCCGGGGGCAAGGGGGCACCTCCCAATGGTCTGCTGGGTACCCCTATGGTCATCAGACTCGGTCTTATTCCCCCGGTTCCAATGTACATTGTGGGAATTTTCCGGTACCACTCATCTTGTGGCCTCCATATTTGTCGAGGGTTGTGGATCAGAAAGATCTGGAGCTATTGCTAAATTTGCGTCCGCTTCTACATGGGATCTCTATATTATCGGAGTCACAGTGCAGAGTCTTGCCTGTTAGGAAATCTATCATTATGTGCACGAGGTATTTGGGTCTACCCAGTCTGATCAATGCCGCGATCATAATTGCTCTAATGACAAGATAATATAAATAACTTCATTCAAACGAACAAAAATTAGTTTGTGCTACCAAATAAAGATATTTGATTTTCAAATTTTTAATTTATTCATACAAATATATTCAGTCCATCGCACGGTTCGATTCCTGAAGCGGGCGCTCTTTTTTTTAAATATTTGAAAGATTACATCACACGAGGTAATTGAAAAAAGCATTTCAATAACAATTTTGCGTTTGTACTTTTTTGGAATCATTGGAATCGTTTTCGAAATATCTACATTTTACCCTTGTTCAAAAGTTAAAAATTTATAAGTATTTCAAAATTTTGAATCTAAGACAGACTTAAGTACATTGCATACAAATTTCATAGGATATAAGAATATAATTTCAATTATTTAAGAAACCACTGTTCTTCATCCATATAGTTAATAGAATCGTTATTGTTGATGCCCTATTCTACTAAAAAAAATTAGTAATTTTTCTATTTTGACAACAAGTTTTTTTCTTCGTTCTTTACCTATATTCTTATTTTATTAATACTGGAACCTTTCGTTAACGCCCCACGCTTTTTTACATTTAAGTATAAGTTATATTTCTAGAGTTCGCTTTGAGCAGCGAAAGAGTACGGTCGAGTGCGAATTCTGTGAGCTCTCTGCAAATCAGTGCGCGTGGCCTGAGACGCCATTTTGTATAAATAATAATTTTCAGTTTTTTTTCAATTTACTAGTGCTTCGCAGTGCTTTATTGCCTTCTATTTATTAAAAATATTGCTTTTCTTAAAGGATAAGCAAGAATTTTAAAAAAAATTAGTGATATAGAGGAAAAGTTACTAAATAACTCTCAGGCCTCGGCAGCCGATAATAAGCCTAATAATAGTAAACGGAACCGGGAGCCGGCCTCCGAAGGAGCCCCAAGTGGCCCAAGAATCCATGCCTCCTACGAGGTGAAAAAACAACGTCGCAAAAAAATAAACCCACATGGCATAGAAGACTCTGAAGACAGCAGCACTTCTAAAAATATGGATGAAGCCCCCGTAACGGGACCGGTCATCCCATCTCCAGCAGCTACAACGCCGCCACCGTTACAGCAGCCAACAAAGGCGGCTGTTAAGGAAATTTATACGGACCAAATGGACCAAATGGATGCGTCAAGCAACAATATCTTAAACGATTGGAGCCTGGTACTGGGCCCCAAAAACAAACCCGTAGGTCAAAACAGAGTTAATCATATTAAAAACATTCCAGTTAATAATGAAAACTATAATAATAAGTTCAAACCACTAGATACGTCAACATCACAGAAGCCTTCAGCTACCAACCAGAATATCCCAACTCAGCATGGGACACAGAATAGTATTCCCGAAACCAGCACAGGTAAGGGTGCCAATAACAATAATATTAATTATAAAAATAATATAAATGATGAGAAAATTAAATATTGCCCGCCAATATAATCATCCCGGTAGCTCATGTCGCGAACCTCAACGCGCGTCTCTTTTATATCTTACCTAAGTTACAACATAAAATTTATAAAACCAAAACTGGTTCGGTTAAACTTTTTATCCAAGATCCTGAACACCATAAAATAGTTTTCGAGAAACTTAAATTATGGAAAATACCTTGTCACACGTACACACCTCCGGCGGAGCGTTTTGTGTCCTTGGTTCTAAAGGGTGTTGACGCTAGTTATGACCCCGAAGATATTCAAAACTTTATGAAGTTCAACTATCCTAATTTCAAAATCCGCGGTATCAAACGTTTCGAGACTCCGTTCTCGCGCAAAAATGAATTCTTTATGGATATGTTTATCTTACAATTTGAACCAGGCACCGCCCCACATGAGGTGGCAACAATCAGAGTAATCTTAGCCCAAAAAGTTAGCTGGGAAAAGTATAAGAGAAAGGACACACTGCAATGCCGTAACTGCCAAAATTTTGGGCACGCTGCGAGCAACTGCAACTATAATTATCGTTGTGTCAGGTGCGAAGGCAACCATTCACCTGGCACCTGTCCCCGACCGAAAACTGAAGCTCCATACTGCGTAACGTGTAAGAGCTATGGGCACCCTGCTAGCTTTAGAGGTTGTGCGGCTTACAAGCCTCGCATACCTACTTTTAAACCCAATAGACCGGCTAACAAAGAGTACTCTTTCAGCCAGAACCAGTTTCCGAATCTTGGCGAACGCTCCTACTCTCAGAAAACTACGCCTGGCAAATCTTATGCGGACTGCTTTAAAAACCCACAGGGTAACTGTTTAAGCAACATAATTATTGAGCAAGTGCTCTAAATAATTTACGTATTGCTTGCATAAATTAATTACTTAGCCAGAGGTTATTAACGTCGAGTTTAATAACTTCTGGCCTATTTATGAAATAAATTTTTAAAATAAAAGATAGATAATCAGCAAAATTGCGCTGAATTAAAATAATTATAATTTATTGTAACTTCACTTGTTAAACTCAACTCAGTCATACCGGACGTAAATAAATTTAAATTCGTACCACTCGTATTTATTTATTTTTTCTTTTTGAAGTCTTTCTCATGCGTACATATTGACGCGCACATTTAATGGTCCTTCGAGCCGGATCGCGCTCTCGTGTGTAAACGTTTTAATATAAAAGTAATAAAACTATAACTTTTCAAACAAAAATTTTTGTCGGGAAATCTATCACCATCTACCAGTTTGTTCGTGAAGTGTAAAATAGTGAAAGTGAAGACAACACTGATCAACCACAGCATTCATACGAGCCGATCCCACAACTAATTATCACCAACCAGCTACCCAGCGATCAACACCAACGCTAGCCGAAATCACCATAATCTACACCACCAGCAGCACAATCATAATCAGCACCACCGAAGTCAACAGGTTAGTAAGCATTTTGATCGACTTTAGTACCTAATCCTACCATACCCAGAATTTAATTTGTCCTTATTCACATTTAAATAAGTATACTATATTAGTCACCACCGTGATATACCATAATAATACACAAATCAATAATTACAACCTCGGTACACCAGTGCACAATTTACCATACACCAACACGAATCTATAAAATTATAATACATAGTGACATAAAATTTCTAATAGTGATATACGTGAATCTCTGTAAGCATGACCTCAAAGGATAGTGATTTTACAGTTGAAAATAATAGTGACAATAATCCACCATCGACAAGTAAGTCGAAAGAAAACACAGCTTCTACATCTTCCACAGCCAGAAGCTCCGTGGTAGAAGAATTAATACAAGAACAAGTTATTAATCAAGCTGAACTTGAACGCCTTGTCAAAAATTATAGGAAGACACCAAAAGATAGATTGAAAGAAGGTTATATCAAGGAAAAAAAGCTATTGCTACAAAAACAATGGCAACTTATTGATACAACCCACCGAAAATTATTAAAACTGTATTCTAGTGCGGACAAGGATCGGCATTATTTTGCAGAAGAGGTGATTAGTAATCTTGAGGAGACATATTGTGTTACTAGTGGAAAAATGAATGAGCAACTACAAGAATTAAATACCCCCACTGAAGTTAAATCATCAGCATCCCGATCTATAGCGTCCGTACCAACAATTAAAACACCGGAGCACACCGATATTAAACTACCCCGAATTGAAATTCCAAGGTTTTCCGGAAATTACATTAATTGGCCATCCTTTCATGCTCTTTTCGAATCATTAATTGATCAAAATAATCAATTAAAGAATGTACAAAAGTTACACTATCTACGTAGTAGCGTGAGTGGTGAGGCAGAAAATTTAATAAAACATTTACAATTAAGTGATTCGAACTACCTAGCTGCATGGGAAATTCTCAAAAGGCGTTATCAAAATAATAGAATTCTTGTGACGTGCCAATTAAATGTTCTCACATCTATGCCTAATCATGCATATGAGGGTTCCCACAATCTAAAAAAAATGTTGGACAAATTGAATGAAGTCCTGGAGGCACTTAAAGGATTAAAAATAAATACCACCAGTTGGGACCCATTGATCATCCACATTCTCTCTCAAAAGCTCAATAAAGAAACGATTACACACTGGGAAACTAGCTTAAGTAGTCGCAATGACCCTAATGCCCTTCCAACTATCAATGAATTCAAGTCATTTCTTGAAAACCGATTCCGCACGTTAGAATCCATTGGAGGAAATAAAAACCTTCAACCAAAAACAGAATATAAACAAGAACATACCAAGGTACACGTATCCCAACAGCAAAACCTACAGCGTAAGCAACCTTATCAAATGTATAATGACTGTCCACTCTGTAATAAAAATCATCGATTGCGTGAATGCCATCAATTCATCCAAATGTCACCCCATGCACGACTAAAGTTTATTCAAGGAAACAGTCGTTGTTGCAACTGTTTTGGAAAAACACATAACACAACATCTTGTCCTAAGCAATTTTCATGCCAAAAATGTAAAAAAAGACATAACACTATGCTCCATATTGATGCAAATCCAAATAGAAATAATACATTTACACCACTACCAAGTTCCAGCCACTTAAGTACGACCTCACACCAAGAAAACCTAATTCATCACCCACCCACTCAACAAGTAGAAAATGTAAACCACAATACGGCATACGATACCAACCAAGCATATACACATCTTGTAGAAAGACCAACCAATACAACTGCCTTATTAGCTACCGCACTCGTCAAGGTGTACACCGAAAAATCAGGCATTGTTGTCTTAAGAGCATTGATTGATCAAGGATCACAAATGTCCTTTATTACCGAAAGAAGCGCACAATTACTTCAATTAAACAAAAAACCAACCTTTATGATAATCAATGGTATAGGCAGTACACTAACAGGACCTGCAAGAAGCGTTGTTGAATTTAAATTGGGTCCACATTTTACAAATACAGAGGAGATTGGAGTGCGAGCACATGTTATAAAGAAAATAACAGGAAGAACTCCAATCGATTCAATCATTCCTCAGAACTGGAGTCATATTAAAGGATTACAATTAGCGGATCCGTATTTCTTTAACTCTGGAGACATTGATATACTTTTAGGAGTTGAGATTTATGCACAAATAATAGAGGAAGGCGTAATTAAAGGTTCTATTAATCGTCTTTCAGCTCAACGCACCACTCTAGGCTGGATCCTTTGTGGACCAACCCAGCACCAACCTATAACAACTGCTACTATGAGCTTAGTCTGTGAAGCTACACCAATTGCAGATTTAATCAAAAAATTTTGGGAAGTTGAAGAAACCGTCGACCCCGCAAATAAAAAACATTTCATCAGAAATTAGAAAATAATCCCAACCTTAAAACCGAATATATTAAATTTATGAAGGAATACATATCATTAGGACATATGGAAGTAATTGAAAATGACCATACCAACCTAAATAAGCCAACAAACTACATACCTCACCATAGCGTCATCAAGGAGGATAGTACCACCACAAAGGTAAGAGTAGTATTCGATGCCTCAGCAAAAACCACAAACCATACTTCTCTAAATGACAGCCTTATCGCTGGACCAACTGTTCAAGAAGATTTACATTTCATTCTACTACGCTGGAGAATACATCGATTCGCGTTTACAGCAGATGTAGAGAAAATGTATAGGCAAATTAGAATTGCCCCAGAAGACACTGACTTCCAAAGAATCCTGTGGAGAGAAGATCCTACACACCCACTTAAAGAATACCGACTATTAACTGTCACTTATGGAACTTCAGCTGCACCGTTCTTAGCGATTCGTACTCTACATCAATTGGCACATGATGAAAAGGATGAACATGAGCTAGCCAGCAAAACAATTCTTCGAGATTTCTATGTAGATGATATTATGTCAGGAGCTAATACCGAGGCAGAAGCAGAAAGCCTACTGCATAATTTACGTCAAGTAATGAATAAAGGAGCATTTAACCTTCGTAAATGTAGTAGCAACTCTTTAAAAATTTTAGAACATATTCCGGATGAAGATCGCGAATTAAAGTCTACTATGGAAATTAGCGTCAATACCACTATAAAAACATTAGGGATACACTGGAACCCTATTAGTGATAGCTTTAAATTCAAAATAAAAGCATCATCCACTATACCCAAAACGAAAAGAGAATTACTGTCAGAAATCGCAAAATTATTTGACCCTTTAGGATGGATGGCACCTATTGTCATAACAACAAAGATATTAATGCAACAATTATGGTTATTAAAAGCAAACTGGGATGATGAATTACCAAAACCTATTATTGATAAATGGCAAACATTCCGCTCTGAGTTGAATATCATTGAAACAATCAGCATCCCTAGGTGGTTAAAAACAACTTCAAATGTTAAATTTGAGCTACACGGATTTTGCGACGCATCTATACAAGCGTATGCAGCAGTGATGTACCTTCGTGTAACGAACAATAGTGAATACACTAGCACACTGTTAACATCGAAAACAAGAGTGGCTCCCATAAAACAATTAAGTCTTCCAAGATTAGAATTGTGTGCTGCATCACTTGTCGCAAAACTACTTACACAAGTTAAAAGTGCACTACCAGATAAGGCATCAAAAATCTTTTTATGGAGTGATTCTAGTATAGTGCTGTCATGGTTACAGGGACATCCATCAAAATGGAAAACGTTCGTTGCTAATCGTGTCAGCGACATTCATAAAGAAACCGATGGATGCCTGTGGAGATATGTACCCACAAAAGACAATCCTGCTGATTGCGCAAGCAGAGGATTAACACCCAAAGAATTATTAAACCATAAAATTTGGTGGAATGGGCCACATTGGCTTACTGAAGCAGCACATCAGTGGCCAGAAAATATTGTAACAACCACTCAGATAGAAATACGACGAATACCAGTGCATATAGCAAAGGAAACCACCAACATAGATATCGATCTGCTAACTAAATTCTCATCATGGAGCAAACTCATACGAATTACCGCACTTTGTTTCAGATTCACTAGCAACTGTAGGTCACCAGATAAACGGAATACGAGATACATAACATGCGAAGAATTAGCACGTGCAAAAAAGGCAATTCTAAGAAAAGCACAATTT
Organism: Thereva nobilitata; assembly: GCA_963855945.1. Lineage (NCBI taxonomy): Eukaryota > Metazoa > Arthropoda > Insecta > Diptera > Therevidae > Thereva > Thereva nobilitata. The sequence continues at coordinate 98,967,219 of OY979695.1, forward strand.
TATTCCTTCCAAGAAGAGATTCATGACCTGCGCAACCATCTTCCCTTGAACAAAAAAAGCTCTATTTTTAACCTAAACCCATTTATTGATACAGATCAAATTATAAGAGTAGGAGGACGTTTAAAACATTCCAATTTACCATACAACGAAAAATTCCCCATCATTCTTGAACCAAACAATCCAATAACATCATCAATAATAGATGAAGTGCACAAAACCACCCTACACGGAGGAACGCAATTAACACTAGCCACTATTAGAAGGGAATTTTGGATTCTTAGGGCTAGGACCGCTGTAAAACAAAGAATTCATAAATGCGTCATATGTTGGAAACAGAAGGCAACAACACAACAACAATTAATGGGTGATCTGCCTGAAGCTAGAATTACTAGAAGTAGACCTTTTCAACATGTTGGCATTGATTTCTGTGGACCTATTACAATCAGAGAATCTCGGTGTAGAGGGAGAATAAAAACGTCAAAGGGATATGTATGCATATTTGTATGTCTGGCAACCAAAGCCATCCACTTAGAAGCAGTAAGTGAATTATCTAGTGATGCATTTCTAGCAGCCCTTAAGAGATTTGTAGCACGACGTGGGCTAAGTAATCACATATACAGTGACTGTGGCACCAACTTTGTTGGCGCAAACCGAAAACTAACCGCTATCCAACTACAGCAAGAATGGGGATTGGACGATGAAGTCTACGGAATTGTTGAACAAATGGGAATAAAGTGGCATTTCATACCACCAGCTGCTCCGCATTTTGGAGGATTATGGGAGAGTGGTGTAAAATCTACCAAATACCATATGAAACGTGTAACAGGAAACGCCTTACTTACCTTTGAAGAAATAACGACTTTATTAACACAGATTGAAGCCTGCTTAAACTCAAGACCGCTATGTCCACTTACAAATGACCCAGAGGATACGGCAGTTTTAACTCCAGGGCATTTCCTTACTGGAAATGCAATTATCGCTCCACCAGAGGAAAATTTAATAAATACCAAAATAAGCAACTTAAATCGATGGAAATATATGCAGCAAATGCATCAAACCTTTTGGAAAGAATGGCAGAAAGAATATCTCCACAGATTGCAGCAACGACCTAAGTGGAATAAACACGTACCCAACATAAAAACCGGAAATCTTGTTTTAATAAAAGACGAAAGATTACCACCTACTCGATGGTTGTTAGGAAGAGTAATAGAGGTACACCCTGGACCTGACGGATTAGTAAGAGTTGTGACTGTAAAATCAAAAGAATCCACCCTTAAAAGACCAATAACCAAAATATGCCTATTACCGATTGAAGAAAATCAATAAAACAAAACCACAAAATCCCCCATAACACTAACGTGCCAAGTAGCAAGTAAAAACAGTTAATTAAAATATCAACAAAAAAAAAAAAAAAAAACTAAAATAAGCAAAAATATATAAGAAAACAAATAACCTAATTACAAGAGTACATACCACAAAAATAATCATAATAATAACAGCCTTTCATTCCAGCATAATGAACTCATATCACCTGTGCTTCCCGATATGCTTAGCATTGCATTTCGTAATTGTTTCTGCCATCATTGCATACGATTGCGGACATAATAACATAAATATGTCAGCTGTTTCATTGATAGAGATTGAGGAATGTCACATAGAAAAACCGAAAACAAAAATTGACTTAGAAGAGATACAATTACTCCAGTTGAGCGAACTTACCTACACACATACGTATCAATGCAAAATTAACATCATACAATCCGTATACACATGCGGCATGTTTAGCCATATCTCTGTGGTGCCGGGAGGGTTATCCACATTTATTGTGGAACTAACATATGAAGAATGTATGCTTTTACATAATGAAGGGACATATAAAGTAGCAAATGGAAGAATAATTGCAGGGATTAAACCAAATTCATCATCATCATATTCTGAGGTAGTAGCAGGTGATTTAGAAGAAAGCGGAAAATGCATAGGAATACACTACACCTTAAATGGAAATTCATGGAAAGATGTAATAGTCCTGCAAGCCATAACAATCACTATTACCGATGGAATTAGCACCGTAAGACTAGACGAAAACCAAATTACGATTAGAAATAATATAGTGTGCTCGTACCTCAGCGAAAAATGCACCGATCCGGAGAACGGGATTACCTTTTGGAAAATAGTTACCGAAGAAAAATGTGAAGAGTCTAGGTACGATGTTCTGTGGGAAGGAAAGGCTAATAAAATAACGAATGAACATAACAATGATGTAGGAAAAACGACAATCGTGTACACTGTCAATACAGAGGAAACTGTGTTTGCGTTAGAGATAAGAAAACCAATTCCTGTGTGTAAATTTAAAGGGTATCAAACAGAACATCCTCGTTTAATAATCGTACCAAGACTTTCTACACAGTTTATGTTCACCAAGAAATCGATATCACCAACAAACCTAGATATCATAACATATGTAAATTCTAAATTTGTATATGCTGAAAGACATATGCGGCAACAAATTGAACAACTATACATCAACCTAATAACTCGAAGATGCGAGCTTGAAAGAGAAGTAATTCAAACATTGCTAACTCTAGCACCTCACTACCCTGATGAATTTGCATTAAGGCATATGAAAGAAAGAGGCTATACTGCTGTACCTAGAGGAGAAATTATATATATCATAAAATGTCAACCTGTAGAAGTAGCGGTTCGTAAAAGTGAAAATTGCTTCAATGAACTACCGATCACATATATGAATAAATCCTTTTTCATGACACCCAAAACCCATCTCATCCAAGAATTCGGTACAGAAGTTGCCTGCTCGTCCATTATGAGTCCTGCATATCATATTCTAAATGACTGGTATGGGTTAAATCCATTAATCCACAAAATAAAGGCTCCAAACAAGTTACATCCATCACTAAATATAGACTGGAGATATGAAGAACCAGGAGATTTAATGAACGCTGGTATATATTCCCCAGATGCACTCACCGATTTGCGAAGACAAGCAATGTATGCCTCTGAAAGGCAAGCTATAACAAACATCATCACAAAACGACTTCTAGGTGAAGACGTCAATCATCAAGACATGAATGTACTTAATCTATTAACGCCAGGAGCAATGCACACTGTTATAGAATCCGTTCAGAACAAAATATGGAATGTATTTGGCGAAATTGGGAAAATATATTTAATTATTCTTGGTCTTTACACATGTGTGAAAGGTATCAAATTTATTTGCGATACTATCTTAAATGGAACCCGATTACACGCAATATTCGGATGGAATTGGAGAGTCTCAGCAGCGGCATGGAATACGTTAACTAATCACGTCATCCAAAAACACCAACAAGTAAGATCACAAAATAAGGAAACAATGCCTGAACTTACATCCGTAGTCATACATGATGTATCAACCCGTACAGCTGAATCAACACACCGTGAAAATGAAAACATCCAACATCTAACCGCATTAACAGAAAGAACCTCTCTATATCCCTCTATAGTTACTACAGTCGAAAAATAAATGCTTACTTTCAGATCATCAAGCAGCAGTTGAAATCTAGGCGATTTCAAAGGGGCGCAGAATGTTTAAGCAACATAATTATTGAGCAAGTGCTCTAAATAATTTACGTATTGCTTGCATAAATTAATTACTTAGCCAGAGGTTATTAACGTCGAGTTTAATAACTTCTGGCCTATTTATGAAATAAATTTTTAAAATAAAAGATAGATAATCAGCAAAATTGCGCTGAATTAAAATAATTATAATTTATTGTAACTTCACTTGTTAAACTCAACTCAGTCATACCGGACGTAAATAAATTTAAATTCGTACCACTCGTATTTATTTATTTTTTCTTTTTGAAGTCTTTCTCATGCGTACATATTGACGCGCACAGTAACAATAGCTATGATTACAGAAATGATTTTCAAGAATTCTTAAACTTCTCACAGGAGCAATTCGGTATGCCCTTTGATGAACTTATGCGGATGGTCGAGGACTTTCTTCCGGGATGGAAGGGTATCGCTAACCCCCAACAAAAAAAAGCTAGTTATCTGGCCTTCTGTGTCAGTCTTGGTATTAGGAGCAATGGCCCATAGTAACCTCAAGATGGCAACATTAAACGTCGGCTCACTTATCTCTCAAAGCCGTAAATGGTATTTCAAAAATCCTGTCGCTAGCGACAACTTTGACATACTGCTGCTCCAAGAAACACACCTACATAGTAATTCTAAATTAACAGTTAGCGGCTATCGGATCATTCGGGACGATTCACTCCAAGGTACAACCCTGCTTTATAAAAATTCTTTCTCGGCCTCCCAAACGTCACTCCCTATTAATATCTCACATGCTGCTGCGACAATCAACTTCAAATCTAGAGGAAATGTCATGTTTAAAATCCTTATTGCTTCTCTCTATGTTCCGACGGACCTCCGAGCCTCTGACATTGCGGACCTGCTTTCTGCATTAAACCTTTTCATCAATAGCAATAATTTCGATGGGGTTATCCTTGGCGGGGACCTCAATGCAAAACACCCAGACTGGTGCAACTCCCTTACTAACAGCAATGGTAAGGCCATTAAGAACTGGCTAAATAGCCCAGCACAAAATAACCTCTGTCTGTATAGATTTCTTTCTTGTTTCGAATAACCTGACCTACCCTTCTTCAAACATAGTATGCTCCACTCGAGCCTCGTTTTCAGACCATTATCTAGTTGAAATAATTCTTAGTCTACATGATATCTCTATCCTTCAAACACTGCCTCGGAAGTTCCGATCCTTTAAAGACCTGGACTGGGCCCAATTTAATTCAAGTCTTGATGAAAGACTCTCGCTCAACCCCGCTATAACTAACAGGAATCTCAACAGCCAAGATATAGATTTACATATCGACAATTTTAGTACTTCACTCCTTAATACATTGGATACCTATGCCCCACTGCGTCCACCATTTGTTCCATTCTGCCTATGTCTGGGTCGTCATGTCTGGCTCGCGGCATATAAAGACTTTTCTTTGGCGCTACTATTTTTTTTTAATATCTCCGTCTTATTCTGTTTTCCTCAATACAGATCTTCCGTTTCCCGGAATGAAAATTAGATTGGACGAAGCGTTCCCATAAAGCGTTCCCAAAAAATGTTCCCGACCTTGAAGAATTACTCTCAACGCGCGCAAAGATGTTTCACATCAAAAACTTCAAAATTTATATTAAATTATTTAATTACTGCACACACGTTTTCTTTTAATTACTGCACACGTTTTTATATTTTTCTATTTAATTGCTGCACACTTTTGTTTTTTTTTCTTTTTTTAAGGGGATTTGCGGATACCGGCTGCGCCATGTAATAAATGTATATCCAAAGTCAGTTATAAGCAGACTGGTTTATTGATTCTATTGAGAGTTCATATTATCTTAAATCTAACGGTCTTACTTCTAGAGTGAGGGATTTACTTGTTTATATACATATGTAGATATGTGTACATATATAACAATTTTCTCATAGTAGAGAACCATTTCAAGGGTTAACAGAGGCCATCCTAGTACACACAGTACACTAATACATAAGACATAATACATAATTAATCACTAGTCAAAATCGGAGCACTTTTTTAAAAAATTTCAAGTTAACGGTGACGAATAGGTTTGTGCCCGTAAATAGTCGCACAAAAGGTTCGCTTCAAAAATGACAGCAAAGGCACATACATACACACATAATTCTTCTCCACATTATATTTTTTCCAAAAATTGTAACGAAATGTGATTTATACGATAACTTTTAAAATTGTTTCGGTTACAACAATACCTTCAGCTATATTCACGCTATTTTTAAATCATGAGCATTCATCGACAAATCATTTCACATCACAGTTTTGCACAAATCAAATCTGTTACGTAAACGCTTTGTTTGAGTCCGAATCAATATTCATTTCAAATTCAAAGCGCAAACATAGACAACATCTCATTTAATTTGCATGCGCCAAAACATTGAAAATGCATTTTATCTCTAGCTAATATTTGTGTACATCAAAACGCTTGCTTCTTATGGAAATGCTTTTCACATTCAACAGAAAAAAATCACGTTTTATTCGTTTTCAGAGATTTTTATATGCAGGTATTTTCTTCCTTCTATATCCTTAGATAAGGACAAACTAAGTCATAGCCTGCGTCTTCACATGACGATTGAAAAATGTTAACAGAAACTTGCCTTCGGGGGCAGCAGTCAAAGGTTAACAGCACTAAAGTATCATCCAAGGACATTGCCATAGGAATGTGTATTTCACGGACACCCGAGGGATCATTTTGCTTGCATTCGCACAGAAAGAAGGGAAGCTGCTCCTTGTATTTACAATTTAAAGATTTTAAAACTTCAGTACTCTTTGTGAAAAGATACGAGTATAAGAATCCTTTCAGACCCGAGAGTATGCAAATAGGAAAAAGATGTTTACAAAAATGATAAAAATGTTTTCTTCCATGTTGACTTCGGTGGAAACTTCTGAAATAATTCCGTACCTGAAAATATGTTTGTTTCCTGTCTTAGCAGCTTTTGGGTCACTAATTCCATATAAATTAGAAATTCTTGAGAGAATTATGTTTGTCAACACTTAAATCTTCTCTATCATTACATGTGTTAAAACTTTATGGCTTTTTATTAGCGTTATAATAAAAAAAACAACTTAATCTTTATTCCATTTACAATTTACAAAGTCAATTCCCTAAAAACAGAAAATATCACTTCAAAATCAATTGATAGACACGATCGAAACGACAACGAATGGCCCGAATGTCAAGGGCATTGAAATATTACTGATGACAGACTGAGGAAAGGGTTTATAGTCCAGTCAAAATAGACGAAAAACAGTTCAAATTGGTTGCTAATTCGAAAGTTGATGAAAATTGGTACAGCCCTTGAAAACATCATTGTAAATAAAACGTCGAGTCTGACACGCGATCGGTCAAGAGGAAATTTTTTTATTCAAGGGCAAAAGGCAAAATATCATTTTTTTGCAAATATCTCTTAAACGGTAAGTCTTATGATAAAATAGTGTTTACAAAGTTTGTAGATTATGCGATTATCTACTAAAACAGATATTAAATATTTTCCAGCATTCCAGTACAGGAGAACTCAACGTCATTTGTCTCAAATGCTAACGGGATGACTAACACTGATATTTGTATGGAAGGCACCACCGCAGACACAAGTGCCGTCAGCACTGAGAACTGGGACGTTTTCAAATTAAAAAGAAAAAGGAGGGAACTGCCAGATAGACTTGCTACAACTAACATTAGCATTAAGAAACCTAACTTAAGTCAGAATAGATTTCAGCTCCTCGGCGATAGCGAGGGACGTTACCTTAACAATTTAAATAACAATGATAATGATTCTAGGCTAACGACTAACCATAATAATAAAACTTCTAACAATGGAAACCATAATAATAATAATTTGAACAATAGTGACTCGAGAGGTGGTGCTGCTGCTCGTTCTCAAGATATTGTGATATCCTTCCGCCTATTTTTATTTATGACGCAGATATTGCGGGAATAAATAAAAGAATAAATACTCTGTTCCCTAATAGACCAGCGCAAATAATTATGGAAACAAAAAAATTATTAACAGCATGACAAATATTGGAAAGTGAAGGAAATATAGCGCAGCTAACCAGAAAAATAAATTCAAGTCGATCTGAGTTACGAGGGAGAAATAGGGGTAACTTTAAGGCGTGAAAATGGTTTTTCACGATTTTCAGCGAAACTAGACCTCTTATCGAAAAAGCTAAATATAAAAGTTGTAGGTAATAAAAAGATCTACAACTTTTGCACAAACCATTTTTTCACATAACCTCAAATTTCCGAGAAAAATCGAAAAAACTAGTGTTTTTGTTTTTGATTTTTATCTCCCTTAAAAAAAATTGTTCACGAAATTTTATGGAAACTTACCTTTTTATGTCCCAAACACGCTCTAATTTTATTGAATCAAAATATTTATTTTTATGTTTTATTTTAAATTTAAACCTAAATAGAGACCTCACTTTCAGCCGAAAATGCCCATGTTCTAAAAACATTTTTTTTCAAAAAATCTAAAGGTTTTTTCTTTTGTTGAAAGGTCTAGTTTCAGCTGGGGTAGAAAAAATAAACATAACTATGGATAAATGTGGGATAGTTGGAGGTCCCGAATAATTAAAACTCGCGGATCATTCACAAAATATTAATTTACTTCAATGATATTAATGTTTAACAATGTTAGTTTAATTAAATTCAGATATTAATTCAGTATTATAAAAATTAATAAAGAAGAGACACACAAATTATAATCGTTCGTAACCGTAATCGTGACCGTCGCTCATTGCTCACATCTCATCGACTATCGAAGATGTGTGTGTGTGTGTGTCCTACATAAATTTGCCAGGAAACGCGAAAAACTTAAAAAACTTGATTTCAAAAAGTTACTTTTCAATCATTGTTTTAATTTTTCATTATTTATTAAAATTTCCAATTGAAATCCTTGAATAATGTAAGATAGAAAATAATTAGTTTTCTTTGAATACTTCCTAGAAAAAAAAATTACTTTGCTCAATTCAAATAAATTTCACTTTTGTTACACAAAGTTCATTTTTATACATATGTACAAACATATATTGAAGAAAAACATTTCATTAAAAAAAATGTATAAATATAATTTAATTACTAACAACCAACTAAGTTAATAACTTTTTATATCGGCTGTCCCGTCCAGGCTTGCCAAGCGGTTTATGCTAGATAGTAAACAAAAAATGATAAACAAAAAACCCAAAAAGGGGGGCTATCTCTGCCCGTTTTCGAGATAGGGCGTTTTGAATTTTGGTTATGGGGAAAAAATGTAGCTTAATGATTTAGAATAAAGAGGTAATGAAACAGCGGTCGCTTTCCACAAATAGGGTACCTTTGTAATCGTTGGGAATTCGGCTTTCATTTAATTAATAAAACCGATAGTGTACGATGGGAAACACAGAAATAAAGGGGTTTATTTGTAAAAAAAATATGAAAAAAAACAATTATTTGCCACATATTTCACTGTAACTCAAAAAGTATATCGTTAAGGTCCTTTGTTCTGAACTTTCTTAGCATACTCAAAAGTTACCTTAAAATTTCTTGGAACACGTCAAGTCTCCAGCTGGCTTGGTTTTTTGATATTTGCCATTCAAAAATAGGTATCAAGACTTTATTTCAACGATTTCTCCCCCTTTTTTCACTCTAATTCAAAACGTAAGTCGTTAAGGTCCTTTTTTCTGAACTTGTTTAACATCTCCAAAAGCTGTTTAAAAAATTCGTGGAACACTCCAAAACTCCAGCCGCCTTGTTTTTTTTTGCTATTTACGATTCAAAAATAAGTGCAACTCACATTGGTTTTTACTGTTTTCAGTGTTTCAAAATTGTGTGTTACACTTAATTTTGCATCGTAAATAGCAAAAAAAACAAGGCAGCTGGAGTCTTGGAGTGCTCACCGAATTTTTTAAACAGCTTTTGGAGATGTTAAACAAGTTCAGAAAAAATTTAAAACAAAGATTGAAAAATAAATTTTTGAAATCAAGTTTTTTCAGTTTTTCGCATTTCCTGGCAAATTTTTCCATAGTCTTGTAAATTTTTTCTACCCCATCTGAAACTAGACCTTTCAACAAAAGAAAAAACCTTTAGATTTTTTGAAAGAAATGTTTTTAGTACATGGGCATTTTCGGCTGAAAATGAAGTCTCTATTTAGGTTTAAATTTAAAATAAAACATAAAAATAAATATTTTGATTCAATAAAATTAGAGCGTGTTTGGGACATAAAAAGGTAAGTTTCCATAAAATTTCGTGAAAATTTTTTTTAAGGGAGATAAAAATCAAAAACAAAAACACTAGTTTTTTCGATTTTTCTCGGAAATTTGAGGTTATGTGAAAAAATGGTTTGTGCAAAAGTTGTAGATCTTTTTATTACCTACAACTTTTATATTTAGCTTTTTTCGATAAGAGGTCTAGTTTTGCTGAAAATCGTGAAAAACCATGTTCACACCTATTTTCCTTACTGTTAAATAAAACGCACTATTTCGTTATAAAAATATTTGCTTTATTTTTAGTCTAATGCTCGCTATGAAGTCTGCAAAATGACTGGTTGAGGAAATTCCAGCTCTTCACCAAGAACCCAGTTCCTTTCTTCAAAATTACTGACCCATGTACAATTCATACCTCTCACATCCTTGAAACAAACATAGTCATAAAACCCTAAAGGGCCCAATACACGAGCGCTCCATCCGACCACGCCACGCCAAAGCAACAACAATTTGTATGCACTCGAAATTTCCAATGCATATAAATTGTTGTTGTTTTGGGGTGGCGTGGTCGAATGGAGCGCTCGTGTATTTCGCCCTTTAGAGTTTTTGTTTTACCATCCGACAAAGGGTAAATGCAATTACGGAATTTCCATGTTTTATGACGGTCAAAAAGAAATATTCTATGGTTGAAAAATATATGTAAGAGGTATCAATTGCGGCGTCTTTTTAAAAAGAACCTTAATATTTTGGTAAAAGAAAAAAAATTATAAAAATAGTGGTTTAATTTACAACAGGCACTGCAAACTTAACGAGGTACTTTTAATATAGTATTGAGATATTAATAAAGGATTTTTTTTGTAAGCAATGATGTATTTTATTTATGTACTTTTCATTGATATTATTTTTCCAATTTGTTATAAACCCTTCTCGACGAACAAATAAAAATATTTAACTAAAAATATATAATATTAATGTATATTCGAAAGAAAACCGATGAGAGACAAGAGGGAAGGGCGCGCAGTGGGACCCGCGCGCCGATGCGACGTAGCGCGCTAAGTTAATTAATTTTTTTCCGATAGTAGTAATAATTTGTCCATCGATTAAAAAAGTGTTTTTGAAAGGAAATTTGACGTAGAATACGATGGTAATACTTAAAACTCGCTACGAGGTGGGTGCAATTGTTAAAAACCAATTTAAACATTTTAATTGTTAATAACAATCTTAAATTGTTTATAATTTTTTTCGAAAGTATTTTTTTCTAAAAGCTTGTTCTTTTATCTTTAAAATGAAAAAAAAATCAGTTGATAGCACTAACAGAACAGGAGTTGTGAATTTTTGAAAATTACCCCTCAAGCCCAAAATCACCAAAATCGCGAAATTTCAATAATTTCTAGCGGCCAAAATATTGTGAAAAAAAACAAACAAAAAAATACGGGTCTCTTTTTTTCAATATAGAACCCGTAAAAAGTTTCAGCCAAATTAAAAATGTGTCGGTCAATTTTTGCCAAAATCTGTTCGGTTTGTAAAAGAATGCCCCATATTAAAAAAAAGTGAGGTTCCATATCACACCTTTACCCCCTCCTCCATAAAACCTCTTTCAGTCCTGCTCAAAGGGCTTTCGGCCTGGTATTCTCCCGTCGAGATTCAAGACAGTTTGAAATCCAATTTCTTAAACATTAAAATAAACACGATTAAGCCTTTCACTACCCCCTCCCCCCACATAATAATAATAACTATGTTCACGATTTCTTTCTGGTACAACTCCCACCAGAACAAAAAGTAGAAGAACTTCTCTCAATTAGATACCTACTAAATCATAAAATCACTTGGGAAAAAGTAAAGCCGGAAAGGTTATTACAGTGCCGCAACTGCCCAAAATTCAGCTACTCGGCTATAAACTGTAATCATCCCTACACCTGCGTAAAATGCAGCGAAACCCATCTACCTGGGGGCTGTGCCAAGATTACAGATGAATTACTTTACTGTAATAACTGTAAAAAACAGGTCACCCCGCGAACTACCCTGGCTGTCCTCAGTACATTAAAAATCATGAAAATCGTAAAAGAAGTGTCAAGCCGAATCTCTCATTCGATAATTCTCAAAATCTCAATATGAATAAACCCACACCGTCGCACAGTGGGACAGAATCCCAAAAAGCTGGCCAAAACCCCTAAAATGAAGATTCTATTTCGGGACTTTCTCTTTGCGGAATTTTAAGTAGGGGCCCCGAGGGTCACAGAACATCTGTCCTCGGGGTACAGGTACGTTTTCTCCCTTTGTAGGATCAGTTCGAAAGTGGCCGTTACACGAGAAGCAGCTATCGAAGTTTCTAACACATATTGTGCATTGAAAATAACTATTTGTTAAATAGTGCCAATTAGTGCTTTTGAAAAGTTTAAAAATGGATTCTGTTCATGAAGGTGAGTGGAATTAAATCGAATATATAATCGTAAAATATTCATTGCAGAATTATTGATATGAATTTAAATAAATCTACTTTTTTGCAAAACACAGAGAAAAACTAATTTTTTAAATAACTTAAAGTTTAGTACTCGTCCTCGCTCGTTTTCTAAAAAATTTTTTTTTCACTTGTCATAGTCTAAAGAAAAACACAAGAAGTAAATTAAAGTGCGAATTTGGAGATACAATTTTTTTTCTGAAATCGCACAAAAATCGTTGCACAGCAGGGGGTAATGAAACCGACAAAAAGTTTCGAAATGGCAAGAAATCTCTTGAAAACTATAAGTCTGTTCCAATAGAGAATGCGGGATCCCGCGGGACCAAGAAATCGCCCAATTTCTGTTCCAATAGAATCTCATGCTCGGAAAAGCGGGGAAATTTTTGCTTCCCCTCGACCAAGAAACCGCAGGAGATTTTTAGGTGGAGTGAAATCTTACGACATTTTCAACATGTCGAAAACAGCTGTTACTTGTCATGTCAAACCAAAACGATTGCGATGTGCTGAAAATAATTTCTTCATTTGGTACCTTACTACAAGATTTTGAATAATTTCATAAATAATTTATTAATTTCAATAGTTTTATGTCATTATTTTGAAGACACAAGTGATTTTTAGGTTATGGTCTTCTTGAAAGGCATGAAACATCCCAGAAAGCGTTCCTTCACTTTTCGGGATTTTGACTAAATTTTCCCCCACCAATCAAGTAACTTTTCGCAGGCTACGACAGGACAGGTTTTCTATTGGAACAGACCTTATATAACAGGGGGTTTTCGAGGTCGCTGGCTACGAATTTGACATTATTTATTCAAAAAACAAAATGGCGGACGACCACATGAAAAAATGCATATTCGCGGATAAAATTCAGTACCCGGGGGTTTTCGGGGTCGCTGATCACGAATTTGATATTATTTTTTTAATAAACAAAATGGCGGATCCAATATGGCGGACGGCCACATGATAAAATGCATATTTGCGAATGAAACTCGGTACTCGGGGGTTTCGAGGTCGCTGATTACGAATATGATATTATTTTTTCGAAAAACAAAATGGCGGATCGAATATGGCGGACGGGCACATGAAAAAATGCATATTCGCGGATGAAATTCGATACCGGGGGTTTTCGAGGTTGCTGATTACGAATTAAATATTATTTTTAAAATTTTTTTGTATTTGCCGGGGCATATCGAGTATCGGTTTTTTCCTGCGTTTTAATGCGTTTCTTTGTTGTTAAATTGTAGTCGAAGCGACTAAATTTAACGTTTTTTTATGTTTTCAGAAACCCAAAGAGTACTTCAATTAACACGAAAAGAGATCTTCTGCCTAATTAAAGATGCTCTTTATACTGAATCTGCTGACGAATTAGCTCTCACTATTGAGAAGCACATGACGCGCCATGACGGGATTCGCGTACTTCATGACTGAAGAAGTGAAGAAAAATTTTAAATACGTCATGTACAAATTGCGTACTTTATGGATAGAGGCTCGCCGGAAAGAGAGGTGGTTTTTCAACAAGAATGCGGATTGGCTGAGCGGTCAATTGATGCTATCGGAGGACGGATCTTCTCAAAGTACTGCGGAGACAAAGGAAATCGGTGGTCGACCTTCTACAAGTTTTTCGGATAGCAGTGAAAGGTCCAAAAGGCAAAAGACCGAGGAATTGAGAAAAGACCACAGCCTAGAAGATCTCTCTTATGCTACGCGGATGAGCCTACGTGCAAGTGGGAAAGTTTCCGCTGCGCAGGTATTGAAGAGCGTCACAGCGCGGAGTCCGTCTAAGGCATCGTCCTACCTGCAGGGCCACCCTAACCACAGGGCTAAATGGGCTGTAGCCCCCGGGCGCCAGCCTTTTCGGGGCGGAAATTTTTGTTGGTCTTATATTTTTTTTGTTATTTTTAGTTATGTTATTTTTATTTAAAGTCTTTTCATTACAGAAATAATCAAATAACATTTTCTAAAGATTGGTTATTCGTTATGGGAATTGGTTATGAAAATTTTAAAGATGCTTTGGATAGAATTTACGAATATAACTTTCAAAGGCCTGTAACAAAAGTTGAAGCTTGTAAATGAGTTCAAATCACTGGAAACTGCTATTATGGTAGCATTTTGGAGCGAAATATTAGAAATCATAGATAACACTAATATATCACTTCAAAAAGTTGCTACTACAACCAGGCCCGCCACAATGAGGCGAATTGCCAAGGCAAAAATGGATTGCAAGCCAAAATTGGACCTAGCTGCACCTAGTAGCTTAATATCCCGGCTTCACCGGCCTGAGTTAAATCAAGTTCACTTCAATCGGTATAAAGCTGGTGACATATACAAGCGTACATGCATTGCATTCAGCGGCTCCCTGATATGCGGAGATTTTCCACTGACACATAATTGCATGGTTGCGTTCCGTCCTGGCTCTCAAAAATAGCCCAAAAATCTGAGTATCGAGTCGCATGTGTTTGTTGTGTATGCTTGTGTGTCCTATGTCGAATACGGCAATGCAGAAAAAGTTGAAAGTAGCCCGACATTTGCGTGGCATGCGGAACATTCACGGAATATTACGTCAGGTCGCATTTGAATACACTTCTTCTTCTTTAACGGCTCTACAACCGGTATCCGGTCCTGGCCTCTCGCAACTGTTCTCTCCACCGGTCCCGATTCTGAGCCGATGTCATCCAATTTGGCATCCCTATGCTCTGAGCGTCCTGGTATACGCCATCCTTCCAGCGGAGGTTGGGTCTCCCTCGCTGTCGCACCCCATAAGTCTTACCGCAGAGAACTTTCCGAGCAGGCTCATCTTCACTCATACGAGCTAGATGTCCTGCCCACCGGAGTCTACCGAGCTTTATTTTCCTCACAACATCTATGTCGCGATAGCGGTCGTAGATCTCGTCATTGTAGAGTCTCCGGAATCGTCCTTCCTCACATACGGGGCCAACAATCCTCCGAAGTATTTTCCTCTCGAACACCGCCAAGAGGTGTATTTGAATACACACACTTCTATATTATCTGTCAACGAATGCAACGCATGTACGCTTGGATATGTCACCAGCTTAAGTGGCTTCACCGGCTAAAGTCGAGTTCAGTGCTTGGAATTATTGTTGCTTTTTCGCCAGAAATCAGAAATGCAAAAGCTCCCTGGAATGGCATTCCACGATTCCAGTTGATTACTCTTTTGAGCGAGCTTTTACTTTCAAGCTTGATTTCAGGTTCTGTTGGGCGAAATCAGACTTTATTTTTTCTGACTTCGGAATGTGAAAATATATGCGAAATCAAGCAAAAATGAAGCTCAGTAAACTAATTTTCTCGAACTTTCGCAGTTCGGCCGGTGAAACCGGGGTATTAGACCTATTCGGAAATCAAGAAGCGACGTAAAATATTTTTTGATATTTCAATCTCCTTAAAGGGGCCCCAATCATACTTTAGCCCCAGGCCCCGAAAGGCTATGTGGCGGGCCCGACTGTAACTGTAAGCATTATTGAATTATCGGCTTCTTTAGAAAAATCTGTACACCCGAAACGATATACAAAATAATTTAACCTTTATAAAAGTTAAAGGTATAAAATTGTCCAGATGTAATGAGTACAAACGAATACGCAAAGGACAAAAAAATTAGGACGAAAATAATTCGAAAGAAGCTAAATTTGATGCCAATAACGAATTCCGTATAAATACATACATATAATACTTTTGACACACTATACCTTCATTATGATGGTAACTTTCATTACGATAGTAAAGGAAATGACGGTATGACACATTACACTTTACTTTCATTTGCATTTAACATGATACATATTATATTCTGCGTTTTTTTTAGCTTTATATATTTTTAAGTTGTTTTAATTTGTAATATTTTAAAAATTATATTTAAAGTAGTAAAGGATACATCCTTACAAATTGCTGATTAACTAACGTCAAATCAAATTATTTTATTTTAAAATGTATTTACTAGTTTCTGCAAAATTTACTAGTGTTTTTACTATTTACTGCAATATTTTGGAAGGTTTTCGAAAAAATGACAAGAGGGGTATTTTGTAGGCAATAATGTTTTGTATAAGTAGATGAAAAACAAATTTTGCAAAAATCAATTGTTGAGTGATTTTTTGGCCGAATAGTAATTTTTGGAAACTTTGACCTTGAATAACTTCGAAAAGGTTGAGTTTTCGAAAAAATGACAAGAGGGCTTTTTTGTGGGCAATAACGTTTCGTATTGACTGATCAAAAAAAAATTTCGAAAAAGTTTTTGCTCGATTTTTTGGCCAAAAAGTGACTTTTGATAACTTTGACCTTGAATAACTTTAAAAGGGTTAATCGGGTGAACATTTTTGTAAGAACTAAAGTTGTAAATAATTTCATTGTCAACATTTTTGGGCCACGCAGGGGGTTGGACGACCTATAGAAACTGAGATACAAGGATAACGCGATATCTCCGGCGGCCATGTTTTTTTTGTGATTCCGAAATTGTTTTCTTAAACAGTTCCAAAGGAGCTGTGGACCAATTTTCAGCCATTTTGGAATTTCGTCCCCTTTCGTGCAGTTGTTTTTGCTAGTTTCCGCGGACAATATGTTGTTTTTTAATTTTGTATGAATTTTTGTTTTTATTTAGTGTAAATTGACTTTTTCTAGTTCTGACGCTTTTCTCTAACTTTGCCGGCCACCGCGCTCCCCTCAGACATGCCGTGTATTTTCTTACCGAGAGGGGCGCATTATTTTTAGTAGCCCACGGGCGCCCAATATCTTAGGACGGCCCTGCCTACCTGTCGTCTTCTAACACAATTGAAGAAAGAACAATGACGCCGGAAGAAGCCTTGTCAGTTTTAGTAGAAGGTAGATTTTCCAAAAGTCAGTATTTAGTGGTACGATCAGGCTGTAAATTAGTCCAAAGTAAGGCGTATCCGTCATACAATGTACTGCAAAAAGGCAAAATTGCTTGTTATCCACCACAATTACATGTGCAGAAAGACGCGCAGCTATCGATCTTCAAGCATTGTTAGATCTCACGGTGAAACGAATCGTTTTAGCAAAAGAAAATGTTGTACAAAATATGTCACCCGGTGATTTGCTTAAAATGAATTTAATTTGTAAATGGGGTTGCGATGGAACTTCAGATCAGAGTGAATATAACCAAAAATTTACGAGTGATTATGGCACATTCACAGATGCAAATATTTTTTTTACGTCATTAAGGAACTAATGTTTTATCTTGATGAGAAACTGTGTTTTATCTTGATGAGAAAAACGAAAAAAATGTTGTTTGGCAAAATCCTGTGCCTTCTTCTCCGCGATATTGTCGACCAATTAAAATAGAATTCCTAAAAGAAACAGCAGATGCAATGAAAGCTGAAGTTAAATATGTGGAAGATCAAATAAAAAATGTAGTTCCATTTTCAGACATGGTTAACGGAAGATTAATAAAAGTAAATTGGAATCTTGCTTTAACCATGATCGACGAAAAAGTGTTCAATGCATTGGCGGACAATCCAGCTACTCAACGCTGCTACCTTTGCAAAGCCACGTCAAAAGATTTTAATAATCTTGACAAAATGTTAACGCTGTCAGTCAATGAAGAACATTTTAACTTTGGTCTCTCTTCGTTGCATTCGTGGATACGCTACTTCGAGTGCTGTTTGCATTTATCTTATAAATTAGACATTAAAAAATGGCAAGCACGATCAGAGGAAGAACAACAAAATGTAAAAGAACGAAAAACAGCCACTCAAGAGTCTTTTAGAAAAAAACCTTGGTCTAATTGTTGACAAGCCAAAGCCAGGATTCGGGAGCACGAATGATGGTAACACTGCTCGTCGCTTTTTTGAAAATGCAAAAATTTCATCCGAAATAACTGGAGTAAACCTTCGTTTGATTATCAGATTTCATTCCATTTTACAAGTTGTTTCATCAGAACGCGAAATTAATATTCAAAAATTTAGAGATTACGCTTGGGAAACTGCGAAACTATTTGTTGAATTGTACCCATGGTTCTTCATGCCACCATCAGTTCATAAACTGCTCATTCATGGCCCAGAAATCATTGCTTCGGCTTTGCTTCCAATCGGTCAGATGTCTGAAGAAGCCCAGGAAAGTTGCAATAAATATATTAAAAAATTTCGTCAGGACTTCTCGCGCAAAAGCAGCCGTTCTTTGACAATGAGAGATGTATTTTGCCGCCTTTAATTAGTTCTGATCCTTACATTTCAAACGCAAGAAAACTTCCAAAAACTAAAAGAAAACAAATGTCGTCTGATGCTAAAGATTTAGTTGTACCCGATGACAGTGACACTGAAGATGAAACTGATGTGTCTACTTTAGATTCCGACATCGATTTATGTGATAGCGATAGCGAATAGATAGAGCCTATGTGTTAAAAATAAAAATGTAAATTATAAACTGAATTATTATTTTGTATTTATTTGTATCTATTCCTTGTGTACGATACTATTTTTATGCTTCTGAAATTTTTTTAATACGATGAAATTGTATTAAAACTAAAAATATCAATTTTTTATATGACTGTCCGCCATATTGGATCCGCCATTTTGTTTTCTGAAAAAATAATGTCAAATTCGTAATCAGCGACCTCGAAAACCCCCGGGTACAGAATTTCATCCGCGAATATGCATTTTTTCATGTGGTCGTTCGCCATATTGGATCCGCCATCTTGTTTTTTGAAAAAATAATGTCAAATTCGTAATCAGCGACCTCGAAAACCCGCAAGTAAGAAATGTCTAAGCGATTATTGCACGTTTTGGGGTTTTGGCCAGCTTTTTGGGATTCTGTCCCACTGTCCGCCGGGCTTTACCTACGCAGACTGTCTCAAAACAGGGCAGCATAATTTTACCAACAAATTTAGCAATAGTGAAACTTACGTGTCACCAAACAACAGTTATAATGATTTTTTGAACCTATCGCAAAAAGCTAACCTTCGGCCAACTGATTACCAAAATTAATAATTTCTTGCCAAATTACTATAGCGCCAGTGAGGGGCTGAAAGAACAGTTTTATATTTAGGCTTTTGTTTTGATCTCCGCAAAAATCGCTAAAGTTCTGAATGTGGCTTCCCTTAACATTGGCTCGCTGGTCGCTGTCGCAAGAAGATGATCCCTTCAGCAGTGGCGTAGGTACCTTTTGCGATGGGGGGAATATGACTTAGTATTTTTTGTTTGATCGGATTTTCACAACTTAATGCATCAGAACGGGGTCTTTTCGCGGTTGTTTCTGCAGATGATTCTGCATGTCTATGGTTTTCACCTTGGCGAATGGTTTTATTGGCAGTAAAAATTTCTTCATTCCGAGATGATAAACAAACAAATCTTAACACACTTTTGCAATTATAAACTAAAATAAATTTGACAATTATTATAAACTAGAGTAAATTAATGTTAACGCTCCAAGGAACGCCTTCGAATTGTTGATTCGCCAGAGACAGTAAGTGTACTGTGTATTGTGCTCGATAAAATTGTATCGAGTTAGAACAATCTATGAAGTGCAAAGCTTCTCCGAACTTATAACTTAAAGTTTATCATAATTTTGCCCGTAGAACTTGAATATTTTTCTTGAACTTTAATATTTTTACTGACTCGGCAATTTTTATAAACTTCAAAATATTAAGCAGGAATTAAATTGACAATCAAAGCCATAAGTTAGTCCTATTTTTTAGGAAATAAGTTAGTCATATTTTGATACTCGACTACATTAAAAAATATTCAAAATATTAAATATTGAATAAAATATGCTCTTAGCTACTAGTTATTTCACCAAAAATTGGAAAAACGATTAAATTTCTTGATTTATTACAACGTTAAAATTTTGAGTATTTAGTAACCGAGGTGCCACTATTGGCTCATTGTATTTACTTTACATGTGCTCGATGTGTCCACAATTATATTGAGCGTCCTTTTCGTGGCTCTTGATTGGTCGGCCTGCTCGAAGCGCGGAAATTAGACAATACTTAAATGCACAGCCGTCACAAAAACATATCTAGATGATTTTTATATAATTGCGCAAAAACAAAATTGCGCATTACATAATGCCAAAAGAGGTGCTGGTGCTTAAGAAATTTCATGTATTCTTAAATACGTAGATACGACTTTTATTCAATTGTATTATATTTTTCGTAGGCTCATGGGGGGGATTGATCCCCTTGATCCCCCCAATCTTCGCCACTGCCCTTCAGGACATTCTTGCGAAGAATAACTCTGATATCATCTTAATTTAAGAGACACACTTACACGTTAAACATAAAATATCCTTTAAAAGTTACACTGTTTTCCGAAATGACCTTCTCCAAGGCACTGCCATTCTATGTAAAAACAATCTCACTTCTAAAAAAATTACTTTAAACCTAAATGTCTCGAACGTTGCTGTCGAATTGATCTTTATCGACAATCGCAATGTGCAATCTAAGCTCCTCTTCATCTCACTATACATTCCGCCCGAACACGGTGCGGCCAAAATGTACCGCCTCCCTGATGACCTGTAGAATCTTGAACAAGACTGCCGTTACGATGGACTGCTTATTGGTGGGGATTTGAACTCCAAGCACCCAGATTGGACTGGACTGGGAGAAATGGGAGACAGCTAAGAAACTGGACCCTCAATAATCCTGATAGGAACTTCCTCCTGGGTCCTCCTGGACCCACATTTCCAAGGTCTGCCATCTGTATTGACCTTTACCTAGTCTCTCATCAATTACTTGGGGTTGCCTTTGTTGATAATTGCACAAGCCTTCCTTCTTTCACGGACCATTACCTAGTGTCTCTCGAATTAGCATTCAAAGCCGTTAATCCTCTCACATGCTTCCCTGTTAAGTTCAGAAATTATAGCCAACTGGATAATTCCGAATTCGCGCGAGCCATGGACCTCGAACTCTGCAACCATCTTCCCCCATTTAACCAAAACTTATCCAACCAGGAAATCGATTATCACATTGATATATACACAGATAGAATCAACAAATGCTTTAATAAACACGTACCTCTGGTCTCTTCCAATAGATTGGTAGATAAACTCCCCCCCTTAAAAAAAAACTATTCTTAATTAGGAAGAGACTTCGCAGTAAGCTGAAGAGAATGATGGCAAGAAACCTTTTCAACCGCAACGCCCAACACTCGAATTAAATAACAGACTCACGCTCCTTTCTCGTATAGTGGAAGCCCAAGTAACTCATTTCATAAACTCTAGATTTCAGAAAAAACTCTCCTCCTTGAAACCAGGCCCAACCTTACTCAAAGAGCTAAATTCTATCGCAGGCATTAACCGTAGGAATCTAATTAATGAACTACGCGTTATTAACACCACCGTCAACACTGCAGACGAAATCGTAGAGGCCTTTGCTTCTCACTATAGGGGTGTATACAAGGCCAGAGTTCCCTGCTACCACCAACCACACACCGAACTTGAAAAAACACTGTCACTTCTATTCAGGCTACACTTAAAAATTTACCTCCTCCTATTTCTTTCAGAGACAACAACCTCTCAATAGAGCCATGGCCGCAACCACTTGTCTCGCCTGAAAAAATAACACAGATAATACCCTCTATCAACGGTAAGAAATCTGCGGGACCTGATAATATTCGTAACTTCATTATCAAAAAACTCCCATCTTCAGCAATACTCTTTCTCACTTGCAGTGTCAATGGGTGGAGTGAATAAAAACTAAGTGTACACTTAAAGGGAACACTCCTGAGTGGAGTGATTCGTTAAAAGTGAACACTCGATTTGGTGTGAATAAAAATTCTGTCATTCAAATACTATTCACTCATGGGAAATTTTAGTTCACTCATGGGAAATTTTGGGATTAAAGGGAAATGTCATTTTTGTGAAATTAGTAGGCTAGTAAACGTGGATGGATTTACATGGAGTTTTACTTTGGGAAAATGAGATTCTGTGTCCAAAATTTACGTTTGCTGGATTTAGTTTGGGCAAAAGGTGGTTTTGCTGCGGAATCCGCAGCGAATCCGAATCCGAGTTATGGCAAAAGGTGGTTCAGTGGGAAAAATTTGCCCTTTGGGGGTTTTAGTTTGGCCAAAAGGTGGTTTTGTTGCGAGGTCAAGCATTTATGTATTGCTGAGTAAATTAAGATGTTTAAACGGATTGAAAGTTGAAAATATAAAACCAGTACAATTAACAGGCAAAAACCCATGCAATACTGATGATCTTGAGGAAATAGAGCGCATGAGAAACTTACCTGCTGCTTTTTAAAATGGATCAATTTAAAAATTTGTTAGTTATTTATATTGTGACTAAAAAGTAAAAAATTATTTTTTCTTTGGCAGTGATAGGTATACAAAAGAAAAGTTTCATTGCAAAATAAGAAATGCTAGATGCATTAATAAAAGTTTGGACATCCATAACTATAATCACAATTGTCTAACTGCAACTCATGCCCAAACTTTTATTAATGCTCTTGAAATGCTGTAAATTTACACAATTCATTGATAAGAGTTCAAACATTTAAAGCCAAACGAGAATATAATTTTAAAATTGTTAATACACATTAAACTTCTTATTTTGCAATGAAACTTTTCGTGTGTATACCTATCACTGCCAAAGAAAAAATAATTTTTTACTTTTTAGTGCATTTCATTTATAAAAGTTATTTATTTTAAAAGTTTTTTTTAATTTATTTTATTAAAATGAATGAAAAAGGTCCTCGCAACCACCCTCAATTTTACAAGTGTTCACTCATAGGCAAAACGATAAAACTTTGTTTTATTCACATCAAAATGAAGTGTTCACTCTATATGGAGAAATGACAGAGTGAAATACTTAACGAAACCTAACGAAGGATATTTTTATTCACGCCAAAATAAGTGTTCACTCCAAAAAATGGAGTGAACACTTGCACTCAGTTTTTATTCACACCACCCAATAATTGCTTAAATAACGGGTACTTCCCTACCGCCTGGAAGAGCGCCAGGATTTCCCCGATACCTAAAAACAACAACAACACAATTGACGACTTTCGTCCAATTTCATTACTCTCAACTTAGGAAAGCTTCTGGAAAGAGTCATCGCCTCGGAACTAGATCTCCATACTCATATTAACAAAATAATTCCGAACTACCAATTTGGCTTCCGGAGTGAGCATTCCACGGAACATGCGTTACTAGTCCTGCACAATGATATCATTAACGAGCTAAGACAAAAAAAGGCCACCGTCATTTATGTTCACTGGACATGAAACGTGCATTTGACTCGCTATGGTATCACGGGCGCATTTTCAAACTTCATAACTTAACTTCAGTCCTACTATCGTCAAAATTGTGCTCAGTTTTCTCCAGAATCCAAGATTTCATATACAATACAATGGGGTGACCTCCTCGGAAGCGCCGATTCAGGCAGGTGTACCACAGGGTTCCATAATTGGTCCAAAACTATTTAATCTTTTTCTCTCAGACTTCCCACATACAATTGAGTATTCCCCTTCTAAAGCCTTACTATACGCAGACGACACAATAGTCTTCTCAACGGGCGGGTCCCCTAAGACCAGCGTCTTTCACCTCAAGAAACACTTAGACAAGATTAACAAATACTATAGTACCTGGGGGCTCACAATCAGCGAAGATAAATCGAAAGTTTTGGCTGTAAGAAATGCAAGTGGCAAGTGTAGCTACAGAATTGTCAAGGAATGTAAAAACCTAAACATTAGCATTAACTTCGAATTGATCCCTCAAGTGAACTCGATCAGGTATCTAGGACTACAGATTAACCACCTGTGGAAGTTCAACGAACATATAAAGAAAATTATCTCTAAAGTTAAAAAAGTTGCTGGCCTTTACTATCCGCTCTTCAAACGCACAAGTAAGCTAAATAAGAAGTCAAAACTCCTTCTTTACAAACAAATAATTCGAAAGAAAGATTCTCAGGCACTTCTGTTCAATGAAGTATAAGCCGCGTAACACCCCAGCGGGAAATTGGAGGCATGGAGTACTCCCTTTCCGCTCCCTCTTCATATATTTTTTAACATTAGATGTCCTCCTCCTCCTCCTTTTGAGCTCCCATAGGAGCACTCCAGCAACGATTTGGTTGGAGACAAAAAGGAGCATTATACAGCTTTTTTAAATATCTACAGTAGAGCTATTCATGGAGGCCTGATATGTGAATAAGCTCCGGTGCCGAAAATCTTTTATTTTTGTTCATTTTTGCAATTGCCTTTTCCTTTCCAAGCGCGAGTGTGGTTTTACCAAAGCAGGCCCCCAACTAAATACTAACCACGTCCAACCGGTCCATTGACTATGCTAATGTCACATTTTATGGTCAACAAGATAATCGCCTGTTTTCTTCTTTCTATAAAATTTCTGAAAACTCTAGTAATGCTCCCTCGGGACCATATTTGGGATCGCTCAAAATTAGCTCCCCAGAGGAGCACACCCAATTTTTCCCTCTGGGAAATACTTTTCCAATACAGAAATATACAACGACTCCCAAGTTACTCCCCAGCGGGAAATGGAGTGCTCCAATAGCGCTGTTGGAGCACTCCTTAAAAAGCTTACAGCGCTCCCGTTACGCTCCAGTTCCATATGCTTTTTAACATTGCATGTCATTGCAAGGGAGCATACGTTTTTATGCTCCTTCAAACGCGTTTCAGGAGCATTATAAAAAAGCTGTTTAATAAAGAATTTTCATGGACGCCTGTGGATATGTGATCCGGGTATCGAAAAGCTTTTATTTTGTTTATCTTTTGAAATTGCCTTTTCCTTTTCCTAGCGCGAGTGTGGTTTTATCAAAGGCAAAGCAGTCCCCCAACTAAATTCTAACCACTTTTAAAGCTGCTTGTCCTTCGTATGGAACGAGAGACGGTCCATTGTATTTTTCCCACTGCGTTACTATCACTCTGGAACGTCAGGGCGCTCAAGTGTTCAGATCACCCCAATGAGCTGTCAGCCAATGCTGGAACGCCTCCAACCATAATCTCAGCAACTATCTATCCCCATTCGACATAATTTCTGACAATCACTAACAACGGCAATATCCCCGACTTCTATAACGGAAGAGACTCTAATCACCACAGGGGCTAGCACCCTTGAGCCTACCAACTGTAACTGAAGTATAGAGTGCGGGTCGCACACCGCACTGAGAAGGTGAGCATGAACCTGTCTAGTGCGGTGTGACCTCCCGCTCTCTATATGGATGCACTGCTACCTAACCAACCCCCGGACTGACATTGCAAACCCGCAAGTGTGTTTAGGGAACAGTTTCCTCTCCAATCTGTGATCTACTATCGACACGGGACCAAGTGGGAATTCTAGGTAGCACTTACCGATGGAGCACTGATATAAGTATAGTCATCTGGTAAGGGGTACTCATATTTTCTTAGGTGTTAGAAGAGCCCTTATATAACGCATAACAAGAGAAGGCAGATGGTAAGGGGTAATCCAGAATTAGGCCCACAGAAGTTAGAAATTTGCCCGATGACGCAAATACCATTACAAAAATACGAAAACAAATGAGTCATCGGGTAAATTTCTAACTTCGTTGGGTCGAATTCTGGATTACCCCTTACCATCTGCCTTCTCTTGTAATGCGTTATATAAGGGCTCTTCTAACACCTACGAAAATAGGAGTACCCCTTACCAGATGACTACTTATATCAGTGCTCCATCGGTAAGTGCTACCTAGAATTCCTACTGGGAAATATTAAACCAGACCAATATTTTCTTCAAACAGTTAGTCCAGGGAAATTAGACATTTTACTTCGGAAAAATTTCGGGAAATCTGAATTTTGGTATGGGCAGGGCATTGATATTATTGTTCTAAAGCCGTGTACACACCGGCCCAACGAAGGCCAACGAACGATATTCGGCGTTGGCTACCGAACGTTCGTTGGCGTTCGGAGATACGTCTATAAGCATTTGTTGGTTTATCAAACGTTCGTTGGGACTTGTCTTCGGTTATTTGCGTCAAGATGAATGACGACGAGGAAATAATAATTTCGAGTTCATATATCTTAACGAAATATGTAGTAAGAAAAATGAAACGAAAGCGGCTTATACCAACTCCTTATGGCTGGGATCCCAAAGACGTGGTTTTTCTTTATAGAGGTCGATGAAAAAAAACATGTCATCTTGTGACCAGTCTTGTCTTTCATTTTTTCGTGTTGGAATTTTTCTGAAACACCTTGAAATAGCTTCTTTAAATTTCGTTTTTTTAACTAAAATTTCCACTAAAACCACATTTTTCTATGAATAATGTCTGGACAATTTTTATGCTACGGCCTTTATTTTTAAAGTTATAAGCAATTTTAATATACTAAAAAGTAGAACATATAACCGAGCATTTTTACCTGCTCTCTTTAAAACTGACTACCTGGAAAAATATACGGCCTATACCCTAGAGCCCAGACCATTATTGTGTATCTTGTGTAGTATTTAGGGTAATGGTTTGGTGCATCAGAAATGCAATTACTGCAACTACATTATGCTGTTATTTATGCATTTTTCTGAGGCAAATGCTAAAATACCAAGAATCAGATGAAAAATATCAAGCCTACATATTTTATAAGTGAAGTCACTCAAGTTTTGGTTCTTTATAAAAGAAAACATATTTACGTAAAAAATTAGCCTAATTATGTTGCTCTACAATAGTTTATTTAGAAATTATTAAAGTTTAAGTAAATTAAAAAAAATTCCAAACTTCTTTTCGTAAGCACCCTATACCTTAGTGGATAGTGCCGACAGCTCCCCTTTCTAGAACAATTTTTTTCTCCAATAATATCGAGGGGTCACATCTTAAAAGATTAGCCTCATAGTCAAAAACACCCTGTATAATTAATTTCTGAAAATGTACTATGCATCTGGCTCTGATTCCAAGGTTTAGTTTTTATTTCCCTTTGTTTGACTTGCCTATATCATTAAATTAAAATTATAAACCCTGTAAAAATTGTATAAATTTCCATGTGTTCCTCATCATATTGCATCCTTTTCTTATAAATGGGTTTTCTATCTTGAATTTGGAATGACGCCACACAGCTAATAATATTCTACTTGTCATATCCTTTCATTCGATACCCATGTCGGGGGCCGGGGAGCACAATTTGGAAATTCGAACGATTTCAGGAGATCTTAGCAAAACTAATCAATGTAAAAGACTTGTCAGACTTGACCGAAAAGGCCAAATGTTTCCTAATTACTGGAAACTCCGGGATGAATTTCAATTTCCAGGAACTGTAGGACGTGGAAAACAATTCCCCGTCAAAAAAGTGCTGATCTTAAGGTTTTAAAAATTCGCGATGTTTGCAAAGGGTTACTTAATTTTTGCACGGTTTATAAAGAGTGCTTGGATTTTGACAAGTGATGTCTTGTTGGGAACCTATCACTCAGCTGAACTTCATTTAGAACGGCGTCATTCCAAGAGCTTTTTAGATATTAGTAAAACTAATCAATTTCTCTGCGGTAAGACCTATGGGGTGCGACAGCGAGGGAGACCCAACCTCCGCTGGAAGGATGACGCTCAGAGCTTAGGGATGCCAAACTGGATGAAATCGGCTCAGAATCGGTAGCGGTGGAGAGAACAGTTGCGAGAGGCCAGGACCGGTTGTAGAGCCCTTAAAGAAGAAGAAGAATCAATTTAAGGTGCTTGTGACGCTTAGCCGAAGTCTTTTCATTTTAACCAAAAAGGGGCAGAACCGAATGTAATGAAATTTTTTTCAGAGCATGTTGTCGTTAATATTCATCGATCGGCACGGCACCTCAAAGAAGTCGATATCGTTTTTGGTGCATGTACAAAAATCACGAACGTCGCTTAAAAAAACGGGCCGATCGAATTTTATGAAAATCTTTTCAGATAATAACTTCCGAAGTACGCTACGAACGGCACCTCAACGAAGTCTCTATCATTGCTGGTTCTCGCGATATCGTGCAGGTACAAAAATCACATTATGACCTTTAAACAAAAAAACCGCTCGACCGCTCAATTTTATGAAAATCTTTTCAGATCATATTTCCGTTAATAAGCTTCGAAAGACACCTCAACGAAGTCGATATCTTTTTTGGTTCGCGCGATATCGTGCAGGAAAAATGACCACATACGTACGCGCGCACACGCCAAGCCGTGCGAGCCTTAAGCAATAATAAGGCATCAAGCTCTGATAGCATACCTGCGGAACTCATTAAATAAGACGGAGAGGAAACTATCCAAAAATTGCATGAAATAACAGCCGAAACTTGGAGACGGAAAGAAATGCTTGATGAATGGAAAGAGAGCATAGTGTATCCCTTACACAAAAAGGGGGATCTATCATGTAGTAACTACAGAGGAATAACGCTATTGAATATAGCATATAAAGTATTTTCACGTGTACTTTATAACAAACTTCAACCATAGGTGGAAAGGATATTAGGAGAGTATCAATGTGGTTTTCCCCCTAGAAGATCCACAACAGGCCAGCAATTGGTACTCAGAGAAACCCAAGAAAAAGCTGTTGAATTTAACATAAACATCCAAACGTTATTCATCGTCTTCAAATATGCTTAAAATAGTATGAGCCGTAACGAGTTATTTGATGCTATGGAGCACCTTGGACTACTTTACAGCCTAGTACAACTGACGAAAATTTTGATGAAAGATGGAAGGTGTAGAATCAGAATAGATGTTGAATTATCCCCCCGCCATCAGAACAAATAGAGGATTTAGGCAAGGCGACGCATTCTCCTGCTTGTTATTCAACGTGGCCCTAAAAAAAGCAGTAAGAGATGCATCGATTAATACATCAGGGTTTATCTTTGATAGGTCAGGGTAAACATTAGCCTTTCCTGACGATCTTGCTATCGTGTTGGAAATAAACGAGAACAAAACAAAGTATATGTGCACAAAAACGCCAGAAGTAGCAGACAAAACTTAACGATAGACACGTACAATATAGAAGCAGCAGATAAGTTGTTATGCCCAGGGACGATTGTAGCAAAAGGCAGTGAAACATCGGCCGAAATCAGAAGAAGAATAGCACTGGCTAATAAATGCTACGTAAACTAAGCCAGCACCTGACGTCGAGAAATATATCAGGGAAACACTGATAGGTTCAGCGTAATTTATTGTCCCAACTCTGTTCCAAGGCACACTGATCCAACTGATGCGTACACTTCAGTTCTCATAGATGATCTATCCATGTCGATTGAAGATATGCTGACCGGTTTAAACAACCTTTACCTGAAAAAAAGTAATGGACCTGACAATCTGCCTCCTAGTTTTTTGCAACGATGCTCAAATCATATCTCATTCCCTCTGCATCTCATCTTAAACAGATCACTATCGTTAGGAAAGTTTCCTACGTTGTGGAAGAAATCCTACCTCACACCAATCCATAAAACATCTGATAAGCATTCAGTGGATAACTACAGAGGTATTGCCATTTTATCATCAATCCCCAAACTATTTGAAAAACACTGCTTCAGAAAAGGGCGTTCGACCACTTCAAACCTCATGGTACTTGTTAAATCCTGAATTCATCAGAATTTTATTTTAATTCTTGTTATTTTCTATTCTTACTTTTTTTTAATTCTTACTATTTTCCAATTTAATTCCAACATAATTTTTACGAGAAACCTTTTTATTATACTTTTGTTTACCATCCAACCAACCAACCAAGAATTATATTTGTTATAACGGAAAGTAGAAAGATTCTATCCGGATATGTTAAACCGTTGAATTAGGAGAATATTTTTTGATGAATAATGAAGGCAAGGGCACTTGCATTCGGACTTGCATTGTGAGTGGAGTAAAGTTTCAGTTTTTAGTTGTTTTTTGGTTGTTGGACATTAACGTAGAAGATTAAAATTTCTATTATCTAATTTAAAAAGGAAGTTTTTTGTTATACATTTTTTTGAAGTAGTTCTTTTTATGAATTTGGTGGTGAAGATTTTGTGAAGTTTTGCAAAAAATAAATATTAAATATAACGAAAACTCTCGTTTTTCAACATGGCGACCGTGACAGGACACTTTAATTTGTAAAGTTAAGAAAATATCTGTGTAGATATCGCAGTGAAAAACAAGTACAATAAAATTTCAGGATCACTTTCATATTTTTTGGATGATTTGGCGCTTCTGCATTCATTAATTACATACACAACAGCATCGTCAATTGGTGAGAGATTTGTATATATACTTATATTTCGTAGTCCAGAACATGCGGTAAGGAATTTTACTGTACTATACTGTGCTGCTCTTAATTACAAAAAAAATATTCTTTTTAATCTAAACTAATGTGCTCGAACATGTGCTAACAGTGATTCGAACAATACATAAGAAGATCGGTTATAACATTTCGTTGTTGAATAAATTACATATAAATGCATGCATAACTGGTTATTATAACTGAACTGTATTCATAAAACATTTTTATACCGTGAGTTGATTCGAATTCATTTTATATTCGTTGTCTCGCAAACATTTAAATGCTTTGGATTTAAGGAGTGTAAGTTAATTATGGTCGTTGAACTCATGCTCACATACAGACTTTGAAAAATATCGGTTCGAACATTTTCTTTTGTGTCACATTATATACAAATATATGTACATATATAGGCAGTTGTTATAATTGAACTCTATTCCATATACCATTTTTATACCGTGTGTCGATTCAAATCCATTTGTTGTTGTTGTTCGGCATACAGTTAAATGCGAATATTTGGAATTCTCGTTGTTGTTGGCGTCATCGGAATAGTACCACATACATATTATATCCACATTCTAATTTCTATTTGGACATCGTTGTGATATTCCCACTGACAAGCTTTTTTGAAATGGCTACGTCAAAGGATGAATCGGTTGACAAAAAAATCGAAGAATTAAAAACTCAAAGAGCCAGCGCACGTGGTTGCATCACGCGTATTAAAACGCTTATCAATAGTAAATCCGATACCATATCAGCTACTGAACTGGCAGTGGCGGCTCGTCTTTAGGGGCTAGTGGGGCTTAGCCCCACCAGAAATTATCGAGCAAGTCATATTCACACATTTTTTAATTAATTTCATTGTTACAAAAAAGCAACGCAAATTTTCTTTGCAATTTATTACAATTTCTAAAAAAAAATTCAAAATAATACCGCACAAAAATATTCGAAATAGAACTTCATAGGAAAAGTATAAAAAAAGACCAAATAAAAAAAATAAGAAAAACTCTCAACTCTCTCATCAAAATTATCTGGCCGAATCATAATAATTCCATATCCATTTATATGGAATTCTCTCCTCAGGGGCTATCATTTAGTCAGCCCCGACGATGAACCATTTTGTATGCAAAATTTCTTGACTAAGGCGATTGATTCATGAACCTTTGTTCTACCAAGCGGGGCTAAAATTTATTAGCCCTAGGATTCTTTGGAATTCTCTTCAATGACATGTAATACACATGCCAGTGGATTCTCTTGCTCTCTTGGGTTTACTCACGAACATATAATGACAGTGTTGTCGGTTCGTTCTTTTAGTTTTGTTTATTATATTTCTAAAGTAATTTTGCCTGCATATGCTACTAATTGGCCGAACATTTTGATACTTTTTTTACACTTATGGATTTTATATACCTGAGAGGCTGATTTTATTCAGCCCGTAGCAAACATTTTGATACAAATGTAGTAAAAAGTAGTAAAAAGATAAATTCTTATTGGAAACAGAGCTAATTGGAGATTGAATTTTAACTAACAGTTACAAGTTGATTTTTAAATGAAAAGTGTGTACTTGCAGAATTGCGGTAGATATATATTGCATTATTCGCCAATAAATATTATTAAATTATTTGCAATAAATATTAATATTCCTTTTTGTAATATATAATTTTCTTAAATTATATTTAATTTAATTTTTGTTTTTGGTTAAAATGAATCACGTAGATAATTTATTGAAGAAAAAATTTTCTTTGTTGTCATTAGAAGAAAAATTAGAAATTAAACGTTTAGGGCCCCATTAACCATTTGATTTTAAATTAATTTGTACTGAAAAATCTCAAAGTAGAAAATTTTCATTGGATTGGTTTCTAAAAAGAAATCGCTTACGGTTAGTATAGGAAAAAATGCATTGTTTTGCTTTTTTGCGCTTGGTTTAGATGAGAATCGGCTTGGACAGAAATCGGTATCCGGGTTTAAAACATTTATCGGAACGAATTAAAAACTTGAAACTAGCGCTACGCATTTAATAAATACTTTGAATTCATTCAGGATACGCGAGTTCCATAGCAAAATATAATGAAAATGTTAAAAAGAATCGTCAAGTATTAAGTCGAATTTTAGATATCTTAAAGTTTTGCGGTGGTTACAATTTAGCTTTTCGTGGACACAACGAATGTGAATGAAGTAGTAATGGAGATATTTCTTAATACGGTTCATATACCAGATCAATAGATATCGCATTCGACGACTACTTGAAGAATAATCAAATCGCAAAAAAAACACTTCGAAAACCATACAAAATGAGTTACTTGAATACTGTTTACAGGTTTATCTTCATGAAGTGAAATCTGAACTTCAAGCAACAAATTTTGTATCTGCTCAAGCTGATGAAACTGCGGATATTTCGTGTAAATCGCAAATGGTCTTGATTTTATGTTTCGTTAAAATAATAATAAGCCTGTTGAACGGTTTTTATCACATTTTGACTTTTGTCCGCAAAAGGTATAGTTTATGTGATTTAGAATGCGCTGAAATGCTACAATTTAGAAAAAACTTGATCGCTCAAACATATGATGGTGGCGCTGTAATAAGTGGGAGTACAGCCGGGGTCAAACCTTAGTAAAAAAATTGTATCCATTTGCACACTTTGTGCATTGTTATGCCCACCAACTAAATTGAGTCTTAAAGCAGGCATGCTCAGTTATTAAAGAAACACCAATATTTTTCCTTAATATATGTATTTGCTTTTACGTCATTTTTTTCATGCTCTCCCAAACGAAAAGATTTATTAATAGAAGTTTGCAACAAACGTGGTCTCCCGCGAACTGTTGAAATTCGGTGGAACTTCAATTTCCGAGCACTGCGATCTATACTCGAAAATAAAGAAAATCTCACTCATTGTTTCGAATTGATAATTAATATTTTTTTCAAGCCCCACCAAATTTCAGAGGCAGGAGCTGCCACTGTGAACTGGAATGTCGTTTAGGTATATTGGAATCATATTGGAAGGCCATATTGACACATCAATCCGCAATTGAACAATTAGCTCCAGATGAGCTAGGTAATGCTGTTGTTCGTGGTGAACTAGAGGATTTATATTGCGACGTGAAGGCTAAAATTTTATCTCTCCTACCGAATAGAAATAGATCAAGTGTTTCAGAAATTAATACTTCCGTGTTCAATACTTCTACATACAAGCCATCGTTACCACCATTAAAATTGCCTCAGTTTACCGGAAAATACTCTGACTATCCTAACTTTATTGCCACATTTAATAAACTGGTACATGATGATCAGGACAAATCTATCACTGAAAAGTACAGTCATCGTGGTTGTTTATCTGGACCGGCACTGAGAGCAATTGAGTCATTAGGGAGTTCACCAAGCACTTACACCCAAGCTTTAGATTTACTGAAAAGGAGATTCGACAATAAGTATCTTATTTTTCAAGAGCACATTGCTGAGTTATTCCAATTACAGAAGGTATCCAAAGGATCTGCATTTCAATTGCGCCACCTAGTAGATAAAATTAATTCACATCTAAGTGCATTGCGTACACTTGGCTCTACCACAGATATTCTAAACTCAATCATCATTCATTTAGTATTGTTGAAGCTAGATGGCGAGTCATTAGAACGATGGGACGAAGCAATCGATTTTAGTAAATTTTCAACGTGGCAAGATTGCGAGCAAGACGGTGTCAGTTCTTAGAGACAAGGGAAAGGAAAAATCCAGCCTCACGTAGTGATCACTACGGACAAGCCAAGGAAATAAAGCATTCTGTAAATAGGAATGCAACTGTGCTTAAAACTAGAAAGTCAGATGGCTGCCCGATATGCTCGGAATCTACACATGCAATACTGGGTTGTCCCAAATACAGCAAATTAACTGCCATGGAACGTTTTGAAGCAGTAAAATCGTCATCCCGTTGTATTAATTGCCTCTCAAAGGGACATTCAGTAAGATCATGTATCTCGTCAAAATGTAGAGTATGTAATAGACCTCATCACACTACCCTACACAGATTTTCGCAAACAAATCAGGGTGAAACAGTGACAGCAACCAACAATGAGGACGTCACTAATAAATCATCAGCAACAGTATGTTCAGCTGTGCAAAATCATGAATCAACAGAGTGCAATGGATTTGTGTTCCTGGCAACAGCAGTAATCCTAATTAAGGACAAAGGTGGTGTATATCATCCAGCCAGAATGTTACTCGATTCAGGGTCTCAACTTAATTTAATTACGGCTGACCTAGCACAAAAACTTCGCCTTCAGAAGCGTCGAATAAATGCTGACATGAATGGAATAGGAGAGA
Organism: Thereva nobilitata; assembly: GCA_963855945.1. Lineage (NCBI taxonomy): Eukaryota > Metazoa > Arthropoda > Insecta > Diptera > Therevidae > Thereva > Thereva nobilitata. The sequence continues at coordinate 99,001,876 of OY979695.1, forward strand.
TTCCATCCAAACTATTGCACGAAGTTTGTACAACAATCAAGTCGCGAACCACCGACTTTTACACGGATTTACATATGTGCGTGTTACCTGTAATCACGGGTATACAGCCAGATGTCGAGATCAACACTCAATCTTGGAACATAATCGTAATCTGGAATTAGCTGATCCCGAGTTCTACAAGCCTCAACGCATAGATGTGTTGATGGGAGCTGGAAACTTTCTTCAACTGCTATCTGTGGGACAAAGCGAGCTCAAGTGTCACTTACCAAGGCTACAAAAAACAGTGTTGGGTTGGATTGTATCGGGGACGTATAAAATCCCGCCAGTTGTTCATAATATTTGTAACGTTGTCTCTAATTCTGGACTTGGCTACAATGAAGATTCATTGAATATCCTTGTGGAGAAGTTTTGGAAAATCGAAGACGTTTATAAACCAATAGTGGAATCGTCTCCAGAACAACAAGCTTGTGAAGATTTCTTCTTGAAAACAGTGCATCCTTATGGTTGGTCCGACGGTGCAAAATGATCTCTTTTCTATTCTCTTTCAATTTTGTTGCTGGAGATACGCACTGACAGCAGATATATCAAAAATGTACCGCCAAATTTTGATGCATCCTGAAGATCGAGAATTGCAGTGTATTTTATGGAGAAATCAAACCACCGGCTGTTGGAAGCATTTCGCCTAAATACTGTTACGTATGGAACTGCAGCGGCACCTTATTTAGCTACCAGATGTTTAAATCATTTAGCTGATAAACTGACTGAACAATTTCCATCAGCTTGTAAAGTGGTGAAGCAGGACTTCTACGTCGACGACCTGCTAACAGGTGCAGATTCAGAGCAGGAAGTAATCGAACTGAAGGATCAACTGCTCCAAATTCTATCTGCAGGAAACTTCGAACTGCGCAAGTGGTACTCAAATGTTGCGTCATTGTTGGCAGAAATCCCGCTTCAGGATCAGGAGAAAACAATAAACGTAAACAATTCAGAAGTGATCAAAACTCTTGGAATTGCATGGGAACCGAAAGAAGATCAGTTCATGTTCTCATACAAGGAAAATTCGCATCGCACAGCTAAAGTCACAAAACGTAAAATTTTATCAGAGCTAGCAACTTTATTCGATCCACTAGGATTACTAAATCCAATTGTTGTGAAAGGAAAAATATTCATGCAAGAGCTATGGTTGCTGAATCTTAACTGGGATGAATCACTGCCCATCGAACTACACACCCGCTGGGAAGCTTACCTAGAAGACTTGAGAACGGTGTACAAGATTCAAATTCCTCGCTTTATTTTGGGGCGCAACGAATCAATTCTCGTGAAAATGCACGGATTCTGCGATGCATCTAATAGGGCTTATGGTTGTTGTATTTACGTACGATGTATAGATGATAATGGCTGTGTATCTACAAATCTCTTAGCGGCAAAATCAAAAGTTGCGCCTGCGAAAACAGTACGTACATTGCCATGCTTGGAGTTATGCGGAGCGGAATTATTAGCTCGCCTTGTGGCTCGAGTTGTTGAAATTTTCCCAAGACCTGTACATCGCACTTATCTCTGGACAGATTCAAAAATTGTCCTTGGTTGGATATCATCACATCCGTCTCGTTGGAAACCCTTTGTGGCTAATAGAGCATCTACAATTCAGGACCTTACAAACCAAGCAACATGGCGGTACGTGCCGAGCAAATCTAACCCTGCTGATATGGTTTCGAGAGGAATGACAGTGGAAAGCCTCATGAACTCTTTCTGGTTTAAAAGACCCGCATTCTTAGCAGATCCAGCTGAAACCTGGCCAGAAATACGTTTAAAATTAAATGACTTGCGGGAGCAGAGAAAGGGGAAGACCATCCTGAGCTGTGCAGTTCAGAAATCCTTCTTAGAAAGTACTGTATACATCAGAAGTAATTTCTCGAGGATACGACGCATCTTTGCATATATACTACGATTTTTAAGGAACAGTCGCAACAAGCTTCAAGGACAGGCAGTCATTGTTGATGAGCTGACCGCACAAGAACTGCAATCTGCCACATGTCGAATAGTGTGGCTCATTCAGCAGAGTGAATTCACCGAACTCATAGCTTCATTGAAGGACAAAAATCCATCATCAATAAAAAGTACCTTGCAATCGTTGAATCCCTACATAGATGAAGCTGATCTAGTGAGATTAGGAGGTAGATTAAAAAATGCCGATCTGCCATATGAAACTAAACATCCGTTACTGTTACCGAAGGAAAACCCATTTACTCACTCTTATATGCTCTACTTGCATCATAAGAATTTTCACGCTGGCCCACAGGCTTTAGTAGCCTTAAGCCGAAAGGAATTTTGGATACTCAATGTTAGGTACTGCGCCAGGAAAATAGTACGCGAATGCGTCTACTGCTTCAGATATAAGCCTAGGCTAATGGAGCAATTGATGGGTGACCTACCTGAACAACGCTTAGTTGGAAAGGCAGCTTTCGAAAACGTAGGAGTTGACTTCTGTGGGCCTATATGGACCACCCACAAAATAAGAGGCAAACGTCCGTACAAATCGTACATTGCTGTTTTCGTGTGTTTTCTATCTCGAGGAGTTCATCTGGAGGCGGTGTCAGATTTAACTTCAGAAGCATTCATATCAACGCTGAAGCGGTTCCTAGGTCGTCGAAGAATGTGCAAGGAAATCTTTTGTGATAATGCTACAAATTTCGTTGGCGGGAAGAGACTACTGCAAGAGTTTAAGGAAGCATTTTTTAGCCAGAATACCCAGTCGAGCGTTAGGCGTTGGTGTGCTGAGGAATCAATTACGTTTCACCATATTCCACCCAGGTCCCCCCACTTCGGAGGCCTGTGGGAAGCGGCTGTTAAGGCAGCAAAATCACACTTACTTCGGTCACTACAAAATGCCATATTAACTTTCGCCACAGTGTGCTGCCAAATCGAAGGAATACTTAATTCCAGGCCACTCTGTCAGCTCTCAACTGATCCGAACGACGAGGAGGTCCTCACGCCAGCACACTTCTGGGGACAAGCACCTATGAAATGTCCTTTAGAACCAGATATTTCAAACCATGATGTCAACTACCTGCAAAGATGGAAAAAGATCACTTTTGTTCAACAGTACTTCTGGAAGCGCTGGTCTAATGAATATATTTCTATTCTTAATTCCAGGTACAAATGGCAAAAGGCTGCAGCAAATGTCTCTATAGGGTCGATCGTCCTTATCCACGACGACAACTTACCTCCACAACGATGGTTATTGGGCAAAGTAGTGGAGGCATTCAAGGGTAAAGACGGATTGGTTCGAGTGGTAAGCTTGAAGACGAAGGCGGGAATTCTGAAGCGGTCTATTCACAAACTTGCGCCCCTACCATTGGCTTCAGAGGTGATTGAGGAACCTTCAGCTCCTCAAGGCGGGCAGAATGTTAAATCCTGAATTCATCAGAATTTTATTTTAATTCTTGTTATTTTCTAATTCTTATTATTTTCTAATTCTTACCATTTTTTAATTCTTACTATTTTCCAATTTAATTCCAACATAATTTTTACGAGAAACCTTTTTATTATACTTTTGTTTACCATCATATTGTAAACCAACCAACCAACCAAGAATTATATTTGTTATAACGGAAAGTAGAAAGATTCTATCCGGATATGTTAAACCGTTGAATTAGGAGAATATTTTTTGATGAATAATGAAGGCAAGGGCACTTGCATTCGGACTTGCATTGTGAGTGGAGTAAAGTTTCAGTTTTTAGTTCTTTTTTGGTTGTTGGACATTAACGTAGAAGATTAAAATTTCTATTATCTAATTTAAAAAGGAAGTTTTTTGTTATACATTTTTTTGAAGTAGTTCTTTTTATGAATTTGGTGGTGAAGATTTTGTGAAGTTTTGCAAAAAATAAATATTAAATAAAACGAAAACTCTCGTTTTTCAACATGGTGCTTCTGAAGTTAAATCTGGCACCGCCTCCAGATGAACTCCTCGAGCTTTCCAGCTCCCATCAACACTGCATCTCCGAGCTGCTCTGTAGTATGGAGAAGGGCCATCAAATCGATGCTATTACACTGATTTCAGCAAGGCCTTTGACAAGGTATACCATCATATTTTACTTGCTAAACTCTCAAAATTTAGAATAACAGGTTCTGCCCTTGAATGGTTAAGATCTTATCTCAACGGAAGAACACAGGTTATTAGATTTCAAGGATTTCTTCCAAATGAAATCGAAGTAACTTCCGGTGTTCCTTAGGGCAGTCTTCTTGGACCTCTTCTGTTCAATATATTCATCTCTGACCTGTCCAAGAAATTGCAGAAGATCCCGCTTCCCTTTTACGCGGACGATCTCAAAATATACAGTATCATGAAATCCCAAACTGACGTATCCTTTATTCAGTCGAATCTCATTGCATTACAAGCCCGGTGCACCACTAAAAAATTGCATCTTAACACCAACAAATGTCAAGCAATTACCTTCTCTCGTAAATATAACACACAGCAGTATTATTATCGTCTCAACGACAGGGTGTTGAATCAAGTCGATCAATTTGTCGATCTAGGTGTCGTCCTAAACAAAAAAATTAATTTCATGTATTTCATATATGTCCTTCCTGACATCCTAAATACTAACACTATTTAGAATTAAGTAATTTAAATACGCCAATGATTTGTTTCACTTTTTGTTATACTTAGTTTAAGTGTGCCTTGTTTGGCGAATAAATAAATAAGTGAATAAATAAAATTGAACCTTCACACAACACTAATAAGACCTTTCTTGCTATATGGTTCGGAAATGTGGACATTGAAGATATAAAAGGAGAATCCTTCGTTCGATCTACAAAAGAATACAGGTGGATGGCATTTAGAGGAAAAGATACAACACAGAGTTGTATGAAAGAAGTAAAATTCCAAAAGAAATTCCAAAGTGATTAGGATAAGTGCAGAACGGAACCAGGCAAGATAGTGCTGGGGAAAGTACCGACAGGAAAGCGGAGACCGGTCGCCATAAGAAAAGATATATATACGACGTCGAGGGAGACATTAGACTATAAGAAACTAGAAAAGACGGGCCAGAGATTGACAATTATTACGTAGGCGTGTGGAGTAAAGAAACAGAGCTAATATTATTTACTTTACTTTAGAACTTCATCCCCGAATAATTACTTCGTTTTAATTTAATAGCGAAATATGTATATATGTTGAAAAAACAACTTATTGACCACATATCAACAAAACGCCGCATTACCTTTAATCCCTTAAATTTACCTAAATCAAAAATTAATTTTCATCAATCTAGCAAACGTCTTGGTACTTTTCTTTAATGTTCTTTCTTTTATATAATTAAGGCTGGCTTTTAAGGTACAAAGGAGCCCTGATGCGCAGTAATTTGATACGCCTTCAGGCATATCACCTGCAATTATTTGAACATGGAAATATTTTCGTCTTCATTTTCCGATAAATATACAAAAAAATGGTCTAGCAATTTCGTACACGATATCTAAAGGATTCTTCACAGGGTTTGAAAAATATCAGACGCTAACGGAGTTGGCAGCTTTCTAAAGATGAAAGAAAAATCCCAGTGGTGGCTGACCAAAGTTCCAAAGGATAAGGATATTAAAAGGCACACTTTTAGCGAAGGTATCAATGATTTGCTCAACAACACCTCCATGCACTGCTATTCCCGACTTGTGGAACCGAATCGAGGATTTTGGGAGAAGTTAAAAATTGTTTTTCTTATAATTAACGAAATTTATTTAATTTTTTTTAGATTAATGTGGTTTGCGTTTCATGTTGTTGCCTTTGCCACGTTGTTCATTTTAATGAGCCATGCTTGGGCAGAGTTCACTACTAGACCATTGGTAACTATTTTGCATGACCCACTTTATCCAACGGAAAAGATTCCATTCCCGGCAGTTTCGGTCTGCTCCAATAATCGCATTTCGAAACAGGCAGCTCATAGTTATGCCATGGAGTTGTTAGTTTGTAATTACTTAAGCAATTACGCCTTTTATTAAATTAAATTTATTCTTGCAGAGCATCAATAGACCCAGAAAATCGCCCAACTGAGTTCTTCTTGCAAAATATTGAAAAGTTTAGTAATTTGTATAATTACGACATCTCAGAATTCGATCAATCTTTGGAATTTCAAAGGTTTTTAGATGGTTACGACCTTAACGAAAGTGAATTATTCTTCAATACTAGACTAAGAATGCAGGAAGTTGGTGTTTTATTTCCGATAATATTTTTAATTATTTAAATTTTATTCGCAGCTCACACCAAAATGCTCTGATTTACTACTGAAGTGCTCCTTGACTGGAGATCAAATTCCTTGCATATCTGAGGAAATGTTCAGCATAAAACCAACAAGACATGGGTTTTGTTGTGTGTTTAATGTGAACAATATGGAGTCCTTAGTAACGTATGTCTTCAAGATTTTTTTCCTATTTTAACTAAAAATGTAAGCAACTTTTTGTTTTTAGATTTGATGATAAAAGTGGCTATCGCAATCGGTTTTCGGGGCCAGATATGGGACTAACAGTTGTGTTAAATGCATCAATCGAAGACGATTTTTATACATTATTCAGCCTTAATGGATTCATAGTAAGTCAGTAATTTTATAACAATATAAAGTTTTTTAAATAGTTTGAATTTTAAATTGTCAGAAATTCTTCTCGGGCTTTTAGCTCAGTGGTTTCCAAAGTTTATGAAACTGCGACCCCCTGTTACAAAAAAACCCCATGCGCCCCCCCCCCCTCCAATAAAATATGTATACTTTATAGGGTGAGCCATCTAGATCTATTCATATTTCAACATTGAATAACTCTGACATTTTTTAGCCGATTTTGACAAATGAGCAAGATGTTCTCTACCATTTATTCCAAATCAGTTTTTGAATACAATGCCGATTAAATGACCACCTCCATTCGATAAGCAAAAAGCAGCTCTTTTTCGGGCATCCTGCATAACATTGGCCAGTATTTCGGGCGTTATAGCAGCTGCTTTGGCTCGTATGTTATCTTTGAGTTCATCAATGGTCTTCGGCTTGCTGGCATAAACTTTACTTTTTAAATAACCCCACAGAAAAAAAGTTTGGTGCCGTTAAATCTGAAGAACGAGAAGGCCAATCTAAATCACCATTTGTCGACACAACGTGTCTCGGTTACTTGCGCTGCAAGAACTTCATCGTAGCGGCTACGGTATGGGAAGGTGCGCCCTATTGTTGAAAATAAAAGTTCGTCCTTCGTCGTTCGACCTTTTTCACGCATTTTCGGACGCACGAAGTGCGCCAACATCCAACGATAGCGTGCGCCGTCGAGAGTTTCTCGAACTTTGAAGAACAATGGCCCGATGATGGCTTTTGGGAACAATCTGGCCTAAACAGTGACTTTCTCGTCGTGCAGTGGTGTTTTGTGAATGACGTGTGGGTTCTCTGTTCCCCAAATTCGATAGTTTTGTTTATTGACTCCGTCAGAGAGTGTAAAATGAGCTTCGTCCGCCATGAAAATTTTGTCCTAAAAATCTGGCTGGGCGTCGATCGTTCTTGCGACGGAATTTCCATATTGCAAGCGATGGGGCTTGTCCGTTGGCAACATTCCATTCTTTGAGTAAGTTGCACTTTGTATGAGAAGAGATGAAGATCTTGCTTCATAATCCTCTTTAGAGTCGTTCTATTCACGTTTCACTCTTTAGATCGGCGGTGATACGACACATTTGGATTATCGGCAACACTCTCTCTTACCGCTTAAACAACTTCATTGGAGAATCGGGGACGCGGTCGAATGGGACGCTGACGAGTGGCTACAGACCCGTACTCAAAGATATTCTTCACCAAACTACGAATTGTGTTGTCTGAAGGTGCCGAATTTCTCCCATATTTTTTACGATAAGCACGCACAGTTTTCAGATTGTTTTCAATGTAAAGCTCTACAATTTCAGCGCGTTCTTCCGGTGTGAATTGACTTATAGCTAAAATGATACTGAATGACGTTTCAGAATAGTGTAAATATGTCGAACTCGGCTAAAAAAATGCCAGAGTTATTCAATATTGAAAAACCGAAGGTCAAGATGGCGATGAGATGTATGTGCATATAATAAAAAAGACAGAATAAAATTTAAGTAGAAATCAAAAAAATAGTCAAAAAAGTCAAAAGATAAATTCATCCGCCCCCCCCCCCCCCTTTCAGCTATAAGCCCCCCCAGTTTGGAAACCGCTGTTTTAGCCTATGGTTATTCTAACCAATATAATTTGAGAAAGCAACAAATAAATTTAAACTTACTGTATTTTAGTATTTCGGTTATATATAATCCCTACTAATATTATAAATGCGAAAGTAACTCTCTGTGTCTGTCTGTTACGCTTTCACGCCTAAACCGCAACACAAAATGGCGGAAGACATATAATAGACTAAAATGTAGAAAATATAACCGATCAACTTCAAATTTTGCACATATGCGTAGTTTGCTTGACAATACAATGTGAACATTTTGTAAAAAATAAAGACGGCGCGGTTCCAAGATGGGGGCTGATGTTTGCATTTGTGTTCCCTGATCCCCGAGCTGGGTAGCAAATGAAAAAGTGTGACACGTAGTGTGCCGTCATTCCAAATTCATGGACATGGGTATCAAATGGAAGGGAATGACAGGTATAATACAATTAGTTATGTGGCATCATTCCAAATTCAAAATGGCGGATTACCTTTTTCTTCACAACCCTCTCAGTATGGGTATCAAATGAAAGGGTGCCCTCAGTGTCGTCTATACGATCCCTCTAAAAATTTGAAGTCTCCAAATTTACCCATGAAAATTGTACATAAGAAGCCGGAATGCAGAACTGAAAAAATGGACACGGAGATGCCGAACGGCTAAATAAAGATGACGTTAATAATCCAACTGAATCAACACATTCAAGGCAGACATTTGCAAATTGGCTATCTCTTTTTAATGATATTAAATCTTGAATATAGAGTCTAGAGATCAGTAATTATTATAGTAACTATAGTTACTAGCGGTTTAAAAAGAGTAGTTTTTGATCTTGAGAATATTTTAACGTTATTTTTTAATCTCGAATTTCAATGAAAACATTAAAAAAATATGGGAGCCTCATCCACATAAGCTCACGGGAGAAGTGAAACTTCTTTCCGTGGGTTTTATTTGTATATTTAATTTTGTTTATAATTTCAAAATTATTAAAGAGTAATATGGCTAGTAATATGGTTTCTTATCTACAATAGTCAAGCAAATGTACTTAGTAAAAAGGTACAGTAGGTAGATACAGTCATTTGGCACTAAAAAAGAGGTTAACTGGAAAGTTTTCCGGAAGTTTTGAAAATGGGTAATTTTATAAATGTCGATGTGCTCTTTCCGAATTTCAACTTTGCCACTTCGTATCTTTGCCGCTCCCGCCGCCATGTTGTAAAAATGGCGCCTAAAAGCAGCTTTTTGACAATATCTCCTTTCCGACTCATTTTACTATAAAAACATTTATACACAAAATTAAACTAGCGAAAATTTCCTACGACCTTTTTTTTGTAACATCAATAGTTTTGGCGTACGAGTGCCGCAAAGTGTAGTTCAACACGCGTTTTGGTCAAAAAAGTCATTTCCACACCACCTTGAGGTAGAGTAAACGGCGCGTTTTTTATCGTTGTATCCCCAGTAGGCCTAATCCACATGCAATTTGTTAAAAATTTTGTAGATTATTATTTTTGTCATTCATTCATTACAGTCTTGATTGCTTTCTACACATGTGAATGTGATCAGCGGCTTATGATAACTTAAATGTGATACAAATAATTTTGTGCTGACCGAATTTAGATATCTCGTATCTATTGTTGTTCCAAGATTTGTGGTTGCTTCTGTAGGATTATTGGACATATGTAATCAAATCAAATTTTTCTTTGAAAAAGTCTATAAATCGTGCTGACGATTCTGAAGAGAAATTTGTATTAAAATCTCCACCAATAATTATCGGGATTTTTTCTAGATCTTGATTGAGTATTGCCGCAACTTCAGCTGAATATGGTAAGAGTGATCTATAAATAAATCTAATTATTTCATTGATTTTTTGATCGCGTGATATATAGACAGATATTAATAAAATTGTCTGCTCATTTTCCACCTCACATTCACCTGCACTGATCTCTCTTACAAAACTAACTTGCACTCCGGATAAATAACTCGATTTATAAATTTTTCTTCTTTTAATGTGTACATTAACGCAGTAGTCATCATCTACATCTCTAGGTAAATTCGAAACCATTGTGTTAACATCGATAGGGACATTAAATTTGTCCAAAAATTCCATATTGACCATGAGCATGACGCAACCTACAAATTTGCATGAAAATAGCCTCTCTGATACAATATCTAAAGGTGGTAAATCTCTTGGTACTGGAGGATAGTATTTGAATCCATTGTACATAGACATTAGTGGAATATTATGTTTCGACAATGCTCTATTGCAGGATAATGTCTATATGTAGCAGAAATGGCCACTAAGTCATTTTTAAACCATAAACGATCGCATACGGAACATGGGTATCCAAAAGGATTGTGATGAATTGCTGAAAAAGTTTACGAGCACCTTCATGAGTTGATAATTTGTATACTGTAATGGCATATCGTTACGACATTCAGTAATTAACAGGTTAATCACATCTCCATGATCTTATTTAGCGGATCAATATTATTTATAGAATCATTATGATGTATGCCACTCGAAGTACATGGGTTATTTACATACCATGGGCCAAGCGACGCGACGGTTCAGGAGCATTCATGGGCTCAATTCTATCTGGAACTTATATGTGAAATACAATGTATAAATATTTTGTCAATTGGTAAATTTATATACATTAGTAAAATTATGAAAATTAACTTCTATAAATATTGTGATTAATCATAAATTAACCTTGAATAGTCACCAGTATTCATATTATGGTTGGGCAAACGATTTTGTTCGAAATGACGGTTTCGATTTTCTTTTATTCGCTGTCTGTACTCTCGCAAACGTTGAGCAGCATTTTTTACGGGCCATGAGGTCGACCCTTTGTTGGTTCCATGTTTCCATTTTCACGACATTCATTAATTTTTCACGCATTCACTAATTTTTTTCTTGACATATATATATATATATATATATATATATATATATATATATATATATATATATATATATATATATATATATATATATATATATATATATATATATTCAATCAGCTGGAGTGATCACAATATTGCGCTTGTGCTATGATAGAACTAAGATGAGTAGGCTTGGATTTGTTGTCTAATATCACGGCAACCATAAAAATCTATTTTTTTAATTTCTCCTCCGTTGAATCACTTCCCCTTTTTCGTAACAAGAAATTTTCAACAGATACGTCGCTAAAGAAGTTTCACTTCAAAAATAACTTCTTCTTAGCTTTCGGGAAAGGGGAGTTCACGAGTTATCTTATTTTTTCTTATAAAGGGGGGTGGGGATCTAACATTTGCAAAATTCTGCTTACGTAATACTTGAACGTTCCCTAAACGTTCTACATCAAAGCCAGAGCGAGGCACTAACAGAGAACACACGGCAAAAGGTGGTGTATTAAATAACATACCGAAGTGTGTTATTTGACGCACCGATGTGTGTTATTTGACACACCGAAGTGTGTAATTAAGATTAAGTGTGTAATTTTACACATTTTATCTTGCAATTGAGACACTCATCCTTGTTTAAATTATAACACACTTTTTGGTGTGTAAAAAATAATTTGGGAATTATAACCTGAAATATAAATTACACAGTTAAGTCTGTAGAAATGGCAACTTTTGAGTGTAATAACAAACTTATAAATGGCAACTTTTGAGTGTAATAACAAACTTAGAGCTATGAAAATATAATAGACTTTTTGGTGTGTAGAATATAGATAGCTTCGATGAGGAGATGAAAACAGAAATTAATAAATACTATAATATGATATTTACGAAAACTCTTATATTTGTAATTAGAAATTCGGTGCGCAATGCAAATAATTGCGATAATTTTTGTGTCCTATTTCGTATGGAACCGAAGTTATTGGTTAAATTTGTTCATGCTCTGTTCATGTTCAGAAAAATTAAATAAAGAAAAAATTAAATTAAATTACTTAAATTTTTTTTGCTACGCTCCCGGAATGGAAATAGCTCAATTGAACGTTTTCAATTGAAAAAATATTTGGAAGATCTGGAGAAAAATCTGGAAAACCGCATTCCAACTTAAATTAAAATAGAATTACATAGATTTATTTATTTATTTATTTATAGGCCAAACAAGGCATACTTAAACTAACTTACATTGTTGTCCATAATACATAAATATAACTTAGGCTATCTCGTTAGTACCGGATGTGGATGTCAACAGGCATATTAGTTTTTTAAAGGACTGTTTCGTCAAGTATAGGGAAAACCAGGAGCTGTGAGTATTGAAGACCCCGCGACATCTGTTAACAGGTTCGTTCTTAGCATACTCGGTACGATATTGATAATTAGTTTCACGTGCGTCGTCTGTCGGACATCGTCATTGAACTTAATTTTATCTGACAGAAACTGCACTTTGAGATTTGCGTTAAAAACATCTAAGGTAAGCCTAGAGATAAGTATTTTTCTCCTACATGACAGTGGTAAGAGATCCAATGCTTTCAGCCTGTTTGTGTAGGGTGGTAGTCTATGATAATCGCGCGGGTCATGGAGATGTCGTAAAGCAAAGAGGAGAAATTGTTTTTGAACTGATTCAATCCTGTTACTACTTACTTGGAATATTGGATCCCAGATCGGGCAAGCGCATTCCAGGATTAGACGAACCAGCGAACAGAAAAGGGTTTTAGTGACCCATACATTGCCGAATTATTTAGCCCTTCTCTTAATAAATCCTAATAGCTTGTTGGCTCTAGCAGTAATTTGATCATAATGCAAATTAAAGTTTAACTTGTTGTCAAGGACAACACCTAAATCCTTAATATAATCGACATGGCCTAAAACCTTGCCGTTAAAATAATAGTACTGCAGCTGTTTATATTTTTTGCGTGAGAAGGTAATTGCATGGCATTTATTGGGGGGTGCTACACAGGAGACTAAGACGCACTGGTGAAACCGGTTTTATTGGAGAGAAACGTAGAAAAGAAAGGGGAAAATGGCCTACTTTCCCTTTTCTTTTCTACGTTTCTCTCCCATAAAACCGGTTTCACCAGTGCATCTTAGTCTCCTGTGTAGCACCCCCCATTGATGTTGAGTTGTAGTTTATTCATGGTGCACCAGTCTTGCAATGCGTTCAGTTTCGACTGAAAGAAGGATACATTTGTTTGGAACCTTATGACACTGTAAATTTTTAAATCGTCTGCATAAAAGAGGTATGGAATATCCCTTAGTTTTTCGGATAAATCGGAGATAAATATGTTGAACAGAAGCGGGCCTAGATGACTGCCTTGTGGGACACCGGAAGTTACGTCGATTTCCTTTGATAAAAATCCTTGAAACCTAACCACTTGAGTTCTTCCGTTAAGATATGATTTTATCCATTCAAGGGCAGTACCGGATATTCCAAATTTTAAAAGTTTTGCTATTAAAATATGGTAGTCAACACGATCAAAGGCCTTGCTATATATAGACAGCGACGATTTTATGACCGTTCTCCATAGAACATAACAGTTCAGAGGTTAGTATCATAAGGATGGAGGTTGTCGACCGCCCTTTTCTGAATCGGTGCTGTACTTCGTTAAGAAGAGGGTCAATAAGGGAGCCATCTTATCGAAGACGAATTTTTCGAATAGTTTTGGAATTGAAGACTAGATGACAATGCCCCTGTAGTTGTCCACTAAGTGCCTGAAACATGATTTGTGGATCGGTGTTAGAAAGGATTTCTTCCACATCGATGGAAATTTACCTAATGATAATGATTTATTAAATATTATTTGTAGGGGGAGTAATATTTATTCCGGTTAGCATATGAAGAAACTGGCGGGAAGATTGTTAGGACCATGACCCTTGTTATCGTCAAGACTGTTTAGAAGACCAATCATTATGTCGTGGGCGGTCAGAGAGAGATTGTTTATGAGTGTTATTTCTATACCTGTTGTTGACATTTCTGTACCTGTAAGGTCAGTGTTAACTGTACTCGATTTTGGGCAAAAACCTTCGCTAAACCTATCAGCAAACATGTTACAGGGTTCTTTAGGGCACGAGGAGTGTGTGCTACCATTTCTCATTGTTGACGTGTAGCCTGAGGTTTTTCGTTTAATGTTAACGAAGTCGAAGAATTTCTTAGGGTCTTTTACGATGTTTTCACCGATGGTGTTTACGAATGTGGTATAGACCTCACGTCACCTAAGTGAGAATTCTGAAGCTAATCTAGCATATTCCGATCTCAGTTGAGCATTTACATTGATATTTTTTTATCATATTGTAGGTACAATTTATTTCTATGGTTACGTAGAGATCTAGTATTTTTGTCTAGCCATTTGTTTTTACTTTTGTATAATTTCGCGATCTGTGCAACAAATGCAGTTATATTATTTTTACTCCAATTTATTTCGCTAGGTGTGCAAATATCGTTTGACAGCTGACAGCTGAGTGCCAAATTGTGAATCAACAATCGGTTAGATAGTGAAGAAAAATTGATTCTGTAGTTTATTTTCAGTTGAATTGTGATTTTGCTGTAAGCTCATCGCAATCGTTTCATGAAATGAAGTAAGTTTCGTCATTTTATCTCAAACAAATTTACAGATTTCTTTGTTTTGATTCTTTACTTGAACATCGATCTTGCAATCTAGATATAAATAAAACACCTTGAGATTAAATGTGATTTCAAATATAATGGAAGAAAATAAATCATTTGGTTGACATGAAATTCTGACTTAATTCAGTTGCGACTTCAATTTTGGAAGAAAATCAGATGGTTACAAGTCGATCAGTTACCAGGATTTTCATCACACATTTCCAGCATTTAAGCGGGGTACTGCCGACAAAATTAATCTCACATGTAAAATTTCTCATTGGCGTACTTCTGAATGTACCTCAACAGTAGGAATTCTAGGTAGCACTTACCGATGGAGCACTGATATTAGCAGTCATCTGGTAAGGGGTACTCCTATTTTCTTAGGTGTTAGAAGAGCCCTTATATAACGCATTACAAGAGAAGGCAGATGGTAAGGGGTAATCCAGAATTAGCCCCAAAGAAGCTAGAAATTTACCCGATGACTTAAATACCATTACAAAAATACGAAATCAAATGAGTCATCGGGTGAATTTCAAACTTCGTTGGATCTAATTCTGGATTACCCCTTACCATCTGCCTTCTCTTGTAATGCGTTATATAAGGGCTCATCGATGTAGTAAAAAGTAAGGCCTTACCTCCTATGACATCGTGTGTAAAAATAAGTACTTCTGTAAGGAGTATGATAAGGCCTACCCCTTACTAGTGAGGGCTCATTTCAGTACTTCTGTAAGCTTACAAGTCCTACCCCAGTAGGACTTGTAAGCTTACAGAAGTACTGAAATGAGCCCTCACTAGTAAGGGGTAGGCCTTACCATACCCCTTACAGAAGTACTTATTTTTACACACGATGTCATAGGAGGTAAGGCCTTACTTTTTACTACATCGATGAGCCCTTATATAAGGCATTACAAGAGAAGGCAGATGGTAAGGGGTAATCCAGAATTCGACCCAACGAAGTTAGAAATTTATCCGATGACTCATTTGTTTTCATATTTGTGTAATGGTATTTGAGTCATCGGGCAAATTTCTAACTTCTTTCCCAGTAGGAATTCTAGGTAGCACTTACCGATGGAGCACTGATATAAGTAGTCATCTGGTAAGGGGTACTCCTATTTTCTTAGGTGTTAGAAGAGCCCTTATATAACGCATTACAAGAGAAGGGAGATGGTAAGGGGTAATCCAGAATTAGACCCAAAGAAGTTAGAAATTTGCTCAATGACTCAAATACCATTACAAAAATACGAAAACAAAGAGTCATCGGGTAAATTTCTAACTTCGTTGGGTCGAATTCTGGATTACCCCTTACCATCTGCCTTCTCTTGTAATGCGTTATATAAGCTCTTCTAACACCTAAGAAAATAGGAGTACCCCTTACCAGATGACTGCTAATATCAGTGCTCCATCGGTAAGTGCTACCTAGAATTCCTACTGGGCTATGAATTACTACAAGTAGTAATGAACTGACATTTCATCATGGCCGAAGACTCTCCACAAATCGTTTGGAAACTTTTGACAAACAAATGCTTGATTTTATGCATCAGAGAAATGGATTTTCGATAAATGTATACTCTCATTTGCCAAAGTTTTCAAAATCATTCTCAATCTTACGGATATTGCCATACAAAAGTCGTATATCGTTATTCTATCTGAGACTTGTGTAAATGAAGCCGAGGAAATTAGTGTACCTAACTTCAATTATTTATTAAAAATATACGAACGAGTGGTCGAGCAGGAGGACTGGGAATCTATCATATCTAATCGATATAATAAAGTGAACATTATCACACCAAACCCCAGATGACTACAAAAGTCAGTGACGACACCTATTGATGATTTTGTATTACTGAGTGTAAAACTCTGAATGGGAAAATAATTGTCATTGCAGCTATTTACATATCTGTTAATGAAAAGCTCGACGATATTACATATTTTATACATCGCTCATTATTACTAGTCTATAATAATATTCTACCCAGTAGGAAATTTGGAACACATTACCGACAGAATCGGTTCTGTAATCCATTGACAATACAGTAAATAAGATTACAATTGTAAAATTTTCTAATTCTAATGAAGTAGTTCTTTGTCTGATTACATTGATGCCAAAGAAATGCAAAGTGTAATGCAATCACAGCTGATGCGGCACATCTCTTAAAAATGTGAAAGAGACTGCAATTTAATTCATCCTACATTGCATGTAACCAATGAATGCATGAATGCAAGTTCTATGTAATGCAGAATGGAGGCGATTGGTTACTGCCTATGACATCGCCATGCAAATGTAATGCCTTATCTCCACTTACTGTAATCTGAACGAGAACTAGTTGCTACACCTTAGAACTACTTTCGGCATCGCTTGGGTAATTACTTGCTTTCCCTACTGGGTAGTTGTGCCACTTTCAACATTTTTCCAAGAAATGAAACGAGAATTTTTTCAGAAGAGATTTTTTTTTATTTTGGTAATTGTAGAGTTTAACCCCCACCCCTCCGATTTTCTTGAAATTTCAGTATGTTGTAGTATTCGTCATCCTGAGCAAGAATATATCTCAGTAGGACTTGTAAGCTTACAGAAGTACTGAAATGAGCTCTCACTAGCCCAGTAGGAAATTTGGAACACATTACCGATAGAATCGGTTCTGTAATCCGTTGACAATATAGTAAATAAGATTACAATTGTAAAATTTTCCAAATCTAATGAAGTAGTTTTTGTCTGATTACATTGATGCAAAAGTAATGCAAAGTGTAATGCAATCGCAGCCGATGCGGCACATCTCTTAAAAAAGCGAAAGAGACTTAACATGCAATTTAATTCATCCTGTATTACTTGTAACCTATGACTGTACCAGTTCTATGTAATGCAGAACGGAGGCGATTGGTTACCACCTATGACATCGCCATGCAAATGTAATGCCTTATCTCCACTTGCTGTAATCTGAACGAGAACTAGTTACTACTCCTTAGAACTACTTTCGGAATCGATTGGGTAATTACTTGCTTACCCTACTGGGAGTAAGGGGTAGGCCTTATCATACTCCTTACAGAAGTACTTATTTTTACACACGATGTCATAGGAGGTAAGGCCTTACTTTTTACTACATCGATGAGCCCTTATATAACGCATTACAAGAGAAGGCAGATGGTAAGGGGTAATCTAGAATTCGACCCAACGAAGTTAGAAATTTACCCGATGACTCATTTGTTTTCGTATTTTTGTAATGGTATTTGAGTCATCGGGCAAATTTCTAACTTCTTTGGGTCTCATTCTGGACTACCCCTTACCATCTGCCTTCTCTTGTAATGCGTTATATAAGGGCTTCTCTAACACCTAAGAAAATAGGAGTACCCCTTACCAGATGACTACTTATATCAGTGCTCCATCGGTAAGTGCTACCTAGAATTCCTACTGGGATGTATATATATATATATGTTGGGCGCGGAAACCACATCTAAGCATGCCCAGTAGGAATTCTAGGTAGCACTTACCGATGGAGCACTGATATAAGTAGTCATCTGGTAAGGGGTACTCCTATTTTCTTAGCTGTTAGAAGAGCCCTTATATAACAAAATACGAAATCCCTTATATAACAAAGTACAAAATCTCTGATTGTACTATCCCAGTAGGACTTGTAAGCTTACAGAAGCACTGAAATGAGCCCTTACTAGTAAGGGGTAGGCCTTGCCATACCCCTTACAGAAGCCCTTATTTTTACACACGATGTCATAGGAGGTAAGGCCTTACTTTTTACTACATCGATGAGCCCTTATATAAGGCATTACCAGAGAAGGCAGATGGTAAGGGGTAATCCAGAATTCGACCCAACGAAGTTAGAAATTTACTCGATTACTCATTTGTTTTCGTATTTTTGGAATGGTATTTGAGTCATCGGGCAAATTTCTAACTTCTTTGGGTCTAATTCTGGATTACCCCTTACCATGTGCCTTCTCTTGTAATGCGTTATATAAGGGCTCTTCTAACACCTAAGAAAATAGGACTACCCCTTACCAGATGACTGCTTATATCAGTGCTCCATCGGTAAGTGCTACCAAGAATTCCTACTGGGATCCTAAAAAGGACCAATCCCAGTAGGAATTCTAGGTAGCACTTACCGATGGAGCACTGATATTAGGAGTCATCTGGTAAGGGGTATTCCTATTTTCTTAGGTGTTAGAAGAGCCCTTATATAACGCATTACAAGAGAAGGCAGATGGTAAGGGGTAATCCAGAATTAGCCCCAAAGAAGCTAGAAATTTACCCGATGACTTAAATACCATTACAAAAATACGAAAACAAATGAGTCATCGGGTGAATTTCTAACTTCGTTGGATCTAATTCTGGATTACCCCTTACCATCTGCCTTCTCTTGTAATGCGTTATATAAGGGCTCATCGATATGGTAAAAAGTAAGGCCTTACCTCCTATGACATCGTGTGTAAAAATAAGGACTTCTGTAAGGGGTATGGTAAGGCCTACCCCTAACTAGTAAGGGCTCATTTCAGTGCTTCTGTAAGCTTACAAGTCCTACTGGGTAGTTTTTTAATGTTGAAAATGACAATAATTTTGAATCGATTTCTTGGAAATTGATAAATTGTGAGCAGGAAAAGGGGGAGGGGGGTTGTTAAAAAATGATCTAAGTTTAAAGAACTGTTAAAATCATTTCTGATACGAATGAAAATAACGAAAAACTTTCTAAGTCTCTGAAAAACAAACTGGGTAATGACTATGATGTATATATTAGTAAGGAAAGAACCCCCAGATTATTCATTACTAATTTAGAAAGAAATTTCACTACAACGGAACTCCTACTCGAAATAAAACTACTGAACCACTTTATTAACCGCGATGACAACGTCAAAGTGGTTTACAATAGGAAACAAAGAAAAATAAATGGACTTTATTCATTGAAACCTCCGGTGAAACTTATAGAAAAATGGTTAACAACTATATTAATATTGACTGGAAATCACACTTCGTCAGAGAAGATTTTGGAGTAAAGAGATGCTACAACTGTCAAAAGTTCAATCACTCCTCAAAAAACTGTGTTAATAAAACTGTTTGTGGAAAGTGCGCAGGAGAACACCAGACAACAGAAGCGACTCAATCACTCGCACATGCGCGAACTGTCAAAGAAGCAAAAATAAAGCTAACAAAAATCATGCAGCTGACAGTGGGGTCGTCCTGAATTTTTAAGGCACATTGAATTTATTCACAATAGGACAAATTACTCAGTGAAAGAAATATAATAAATGGCAGCAGTACACATTAATATAAATTTCCTATATTTAAATAGTCGAAGTATGAGAAACAAACTGCATGAAGTTCTGGCTCTATCAGAAAAACATCCAGAGATCCAGATAATAGTTTTAAATGAAACCTGGCTTTATTCTAATGAAATTCGTTTTTTTAATTTATCTGGTTTCACAGCAGAATTCAATTGTAGAGATGGCTCTAGAGGTGGTGGTACAGCAATTTTCGTTAAGAAAGGCATTGACTACGGAGTTGTTTTTAAGGGTGATAGTACTATGTATAATACTATTATAATTGAAATAAAAACTTCTGATGGAAAAAACCTCAATATCATGACCATGTACAGATCGCCTCAAGAAAACGCTATAGACTTCATTCTATGCTTGGAAAATAAATTGGACTCCTTCAAGGACTTAATTTATATAGGTGATTCCAACATCGATTTATTAATCAACAATAGAACGACAAATACTCTCAGAAACATGGCACTAGCAAATAGATGCAGAATTATGAACGTAATCGATGCGGAAAACTATACTCGACAGGGTAAAACCTCTCGCACAATCATAGATCATTGCATTACTAACCTACCACACTGCGTCAAGATTCTTACCTTTTTATTTACAACTGCAATCTCAGACCATAGATATATGACAATCTGCATTACAAAAAAAAGACAGTCAAAAAACCAATGACAACATCAATTATAACTACAAAAAATAGGGGAAAATACAGATTTCATGTAAAAAAATTTCTCGCTGAAATCGATAATCCTACGATTGAAAATATAATTGAAGTAATCCAAAGGGCAAAAACACTTAGTATCATGCATAAAAAAATTAGGACAAGATCAAACAGCTGGCTAACAAGTGAACTCATTATGGATATTAAGGAGAGAGACTCTCTATATTCGCAAATGAAAAGAAATCCTAATAATAACAACCTATGTGCTGAGTATAAGAAAATGCGAAACAAGGTCACAACGGAAATAAGGAGAGCAAAGACGAACTACATAAATAGTAAATTAACTTCTGCAGGAAACAACTCCAGGAAGCTTTGGCAAGTCATACAGTACAATATTAAACAAGTATAGTAACATATTAAACAAGAACGACTCTAATTCAAAAAGGGAAATACAAAGAATCATAGCAAATGAGACGATTTTTGAGAAGGCTCAAGACATAGCTTCTAAATTCAACACATTTTTCAATGTAAGTGGAAAAACTATTCAAGATGATATTCCAAGAAGACTTCCTGTCGGTATCCCAATGGCGATTAATACAATCTTTATGTTTCCTACAAACATGATGGTGGTCGAAACCGTAGCACTGAATTTGAAAAAGAACGCGTCTCCTGGTAAGGATGGAATTACCACGGAGGACATAACAGATGTTATAGATATCATAAAGAAACCCCTCTCAGATTTAATTAATGAGTCAATCATCAATGGAATATTTCCTCAATGCCTCTAGGACACTATTGTGACTCCAGTACTAAAAGCTGGTAATCCGGAAGTAATGAACAATTACAGGCCCATAGCCTTAATAAGCAATATTGGCAAGATCTACGAAAAAATTGTTGAGAAAAGAATTAGAAAATTTATTGCCAAGAATGGTGGCATGGATAATAAACAATTTGGATTTCAAGAACAAAGCAACTCCGAATTGGCTGTGTCTGAGACTCTAAGCCTCATTAACGAGTACCTCCCCAGCGGGAAATGGAGGGCTCCAATAGCGCTGTTTGAGCACTCCTTAAAAAGCTTACAGTGCTCCCGTTACGCTCCAGTTCCATATACTTGTTAACATTGCATGTCATTGCAAGGGAGCATACGTTTTTATGCTCCTTCAAAAGCGTTCTAGGAGCATTATAAAAAAGCTTTTTAATAAAGAATTTTCATGGACGCCTGTGTATATGTGATCCGGGTATCGAAAAGCTTTTATTTTGTTTATCTTTTGAAATTGCCTTTTTCTTTCCAAGCGCGAGTGTGATTTTATCAAAGCAGGCCCCAACTAAATTCTAACCACTTTTAAAGCTGCTTGTCTTTCGTATCGAACGAGAGCCGGTCTATTGAGTATGCTAATGCCACCCTTTATGTTCTTCAAGATAATCGCTCATTTTCTTCGTTCTAGAAAATTTATGAAAGCTCCGGTAATGCGCCCTTGGGAGCATATTTAACAGCGCTCAAAGTAAGCTCCCCTGAACAGCGCTCCAAATTTTTCCCACTGGGTCGATTCAGGATACTATGTAGGGGCAGTGTTTATTGACCTTACGAAAGCTTTTGACACTGTGAATCATGATATTCTTCTCAGCATTCTTTATAAAATTGGCATTAGAGGGACAGCGTTCAACCTGTTGGAAAGCTATATCTCAGGGAGGAGCGTGTCAACCAAAGTCAATGGTACCTCGAGTGACCATCTTGTTCTCTCTTGTGGTATTCCGAAAGGGTCAATACTAGGCCCCCTTCTGTACTTGCTATATATCAACAACATAAAATATGCAAAACTAAGAGGAGTCTATCATATATTTGCCGATGACACTAAAAGGGTGAGTTCGAAAACGTCAAACTGCGGTAATACTGCAAATCAGATGTCCGGAAACATCAACGAGTTGCAGAAAGCTCTGCAGCTCAGCGGGTTGATAGTTCGGAAACGCAGTATAAACGTAACCCTGCAGCAAAGTTGTGCAGATAGTGCAGAGCACAAAGTGGCGCTGCTTTTGTGATTGTAAAAATGGATTCTCAGGTGGACTTTTCAGAGTAGGTTTTATTTTGTTATATTCTGAAGTTTTATTATGATTTAAATTTCTTTCGTTGTAAAAACCTAAAGAAGGACTGGTCGGATTTAGTAATAAAATTATTAATTATTACTCGACTAAAACAAAGTTGAGTTTAATAGCCGAAAGAGGAAAAGCCCGCGTTATGGGGAGTTACTTTAAGGGAAATAATAATGTTCTTCTCACTTCGTTTCATTTATTTAAGATTTACCGTATTTTCAATTAGAATTATGAGAGTTACTCATTTCATTTGTACATACATGCATAATTAAGACTGAAAACTGCTCTCCATTATTACTTTTAAAATATTGACTGCTGCTAGCCGTATACAATGACGACTCCAGAAACGTAACATAAAACTTGAAGATGCGTTGACGCTGCTTTTACACGACTCGGACTGAGTTTCCGAATTCACTGCAAGTTGATTTGCAGTATGACCGCATAGCTGCTGCAGTTTTTGAAGTTTCTGAACTCGCACTAATTTAATATATAGAGCAAGAAATGAAAAAGCTTTAG
This sequence comes from Thereva nobilitata, assembly GCA_963855945.1. Lineage (NCBI taxonomy): Eukaryota > Metazoa > Arthropoda > Insecta > Diptera > Therevidae > Thereva > Thereva nobilitata. The sequence continues at coordinate 99,025,123 of OY979695.1, forward strand.
AACAAATTATGAACGAAGACATGGCCACTCTAAAGAAATGGACGGATGGAAACAAGCTCAGAATAAATGAGAAAAAGACTAAATTTATGATTTTCTTCCAGAAAAATAAAACCGACATCAAAATAACATTAAAAATTGGGGATGAAGAAATTGTTAGGGCAACGGAGGTTACCTACCTGGGTCTTATATTAGACGATAAACTGCGGTGGAGAAAGCATATTGACAAATTAGGAAGAAGTCTCACTCCACTAATAGGAGCGATGAAAAGGTGTAGTGGGCTGAACGACAAAATTCCTAGCCTGATTTATAATGCTCATATTCTGTCACGTATACGGTATAGCATTCTAAACTGGTCTCAGTGCTCTCACGGAGTACGTGCTGACGTCAAAATAATAATGAATAGGGCGCTCAAAGCATTATATAGATTTCCTTGGCGCGCGGCTACTCGGGCGGTGTATAACCGATCAAAACAACTACCGCTGGAAAAGATCATCATAATGGAAAAAGCTAAGTTTATATACAAACTAAAACATAAGAAAATTAGGTCCAACCTTACAATATCACTTAATTCTGACATGCATAGCTATGCGACGAGAAATAATGAAAATACAAGAATGATCCCGTCAAATTCGATGAGACAAAGACAGGGACTTCTAAACACAGCTGCGGAGATTTTCAATGAGTTACCGAGAACCATCAAATCGGCTCCCTCTTTGTCACTGTTTACAAAAAGACTTAAAGAATTTCTGTTTGTTGAATGAAATATGTATGTATGTGTTCTTATATATGTAAAAAGTAGGCTACCCCAACTCTCATACCTGCTTCGCTGACTGAGTGGGGTCTTAGATAAATAATTGATATCGTAAAAAATTTAACTTTTATAATTTGTTGTTATAAGATTTGCAATAAATAAATAAATAAATAAAAAGTATTTGGCTTGTTATAAAAAAAAAATTAATAAATTAAATCAACAAAAAAAATTTTATTATTTTAGATACACGTATACGAATCCAGCATATTTGATGATGCGTCATCGGGTGGGATAAGTGAAAGATTTATCTTCAAAGGAACTGAGTCCTTCGTCTCTGTAACACCAAAACTCATTCAAAGTGATGACGAGATACGAAGATATCATCCCAAAACGGTATAGTTGTTAAATGTGCCTTAGTCATGTACTTAATGCGCACCATCGCTTTGTTCTAGAGAAACTGCCTCTTCAAAGATGAATATCCTGATAAATATGGAGACACTTATAGCTTCAGTAACTGCATAACCAGATGTCGAATGAGAAGTATTCGTGTTCTTTGCAAATGTGTTCCATTTTTTATGCCAAAAACTCACATGGACTCCACCGAGGACGAAGTACACTGTACCCTTCAGCACGTCAGCTGTCTTGATCGTTACAGATGTAGGTTTTGAGCATTTTATACATTTTGAGATTGTGACTTGATCGCATTTTAGTCAAGTGGACAAATGTCATTACTGTTCGGAAATATGTTGAAGGGCTTGAAAAGGAAATGGAAGATGGTCTATACTGTCCAGAATGCTTGCCGCCATGCTCCGATACTCAGTATCGAATATCCCTCATGACTTTGCCAATGAACCGATTTCAATCGAATTCAAGTACTCTATTGTAAGATGATTCTAAAATGTTTTAAAGTATTTGATGATTGTTTGTGTATTTTTATCTGTAGGTACGAAATCCAGAATATTTCGAATATTGTTTTGTTGCATGTTTATTTTGGAGGATCAACAGCGAAATACTATAAACAAGTGGTTAAAAACCCTTGGTATGAAGTTTTTAGTAAGTTTCAATTTGTAGCCGTAATGGCCGTTGTGGCGATTATACTATAATTTTTTATAATAAATAGGAAGCACGTTGTTTATATTTATACAACCAAACTTTCAAATCCTATCAAAAAACATTAAAAATGTAAATTTGAAGTTCGTGGGCGCGTAGATTGTCTATTGAAAAAGCTGAATACGCACTTATAACAAAAAGAGGTGATTCTAGCTCAATCGTAAAAAGCACGAAATAATTAATCACTTGCATTTTATGAACGAATTCAGTGTGTCTCAGTCTGTAGTATTTCTAATGAAATTTGTTACATTTAGAAGAACACCGAAGATTTATGGTATTCAACGACCTCGAGAGCCAATTAGTAGATACTACTACTCTTCTTCCTCATGAACCTTTTGATTTTTGCTTAATTATTTAAAACACATTTACTTTTTTACATTTTTTGAAGTCTCAATTTTTTTAACTTTTAAATTGTTTTAGTTAACCGAAGGGAAATATAATTAGTGCGACCTGTTTTCCCTCTTTTCTTGACTGCAACTTTTTTTAGAAGACCGAGGGTAGATAAACAAAACACTCCAGTGCACCTAGCTAAAGCACGTAATGTGATAGTATTTGGGGTAGGAAAACTATCGTTAGAACTGCACTTCACACTACTACCTGTTTTTATAACAAGTTTATGCAGATAGTTTAACCCCTCCGTGCCGACCATCAGCTCAGTCATTTAGGAAAACGGCAATGAGAGTCCTAATCAATTAGAACCGACACCGTCAAACAGCTAATTTTTAACTTCCCAGTAGGAAGTTATTGTAATCGGTCCGAAAATTTAAATCGAAATTTTCAATGTATTTTCATGTTTCAAGGTCCCAATAGCATTTTAAACAGAAATTTGAGAAGAAATATGTGTGTGTGGCTGTGCATACGTATGTGGTCATTTTTTCCTGCACGATTTCGCGCGAACCAAAAAATATATCGATTTCGTTGATATGCCGTTCGAAGCGTATTCAAGGAAATATGATCTGAAAAGATTTTCATAAAAATCGGTATAGCCGTTTTTTTGTTTGAACGACTTAGGCTGGCCGCACACGTACGGTTTCCGTGCTCGGTTTCCGAATACGGGATTCCGAATCGGACACCCGAATGCAGGCATTTAATTCAAATAACTCCACACAGCGTACACGTTCTTAAATTTTCCATTCGGAAACCATTCCTGATGTTCGGTTCGAAAGCCAAGACGTGCGTTCGGGATGCCAAAAACCGAACGTCTGCGCTGGGCTCACGGAATTCCGAGTCGGAATTCCGTATTCGAAAACCGAACCCGGAAAACGTACGTGTGCGGCCAGCCTTAAATGATTTTTGTACCAGCATGATTTCGCGCGAACTAACAATGATACCGACTTCTTTGAGGTGTCGATCGTAGCGTATTACCGAAGTTACTATCTGAAAAGATTTTCATAATATTCTGTCGAGCGGCTTCTTTGTTTTGACGACGTAAGTGATTTGTACCTGCACGATTTCGCGCGAAGCAAAAAAGATATCGACTTCATTGAGGTGCCGTTCGAAGCGTGTTAAAGGAAATATGATCTGAAAATAATCGGTCGAGTGGTTTTTTTGTTTGAACGAAGTTCGTGATTTTTGAACCTCCGCAATATTGCCCGAACCAAATATGATACTGACTTTGTTGAAGTGCCGATCGAATTGTATTACCGAAGACATGACCTAAAAATTGTCATAATACTCGGTCAAGGCGTTTTTTTGGTGTTTGAGACTACGGCAAGTGGGAGTAACTTAAATTAATTAGTTTTGCTACTGTCTAATATACTCGTTGGAATGAAACCCGTTCCAAATGAGGTTATCTTTTATGGATTTAGCAATAGCTTCACTGTTATCGTTATTTCAAATTGCTTCTCTCAGGATTACTTTGCAGCAGTTCTGATACCAGCCAAATTCCCACTACTACTAAAACTATCACTATTTTCTAAGAAGACAATTTATTAATATTATATTATTTAAAATTACAAGATTTTTGTTATTAGGTATAAGAGTTGTGTTAGTTTGAAGAACCAGGTGTATGAATTTGATGTAATTTCTTCTTACAATTTGTTGTTACTATTGTTCATTATTATTAAAATATCCATTGATAATATTCAACATTCATCGTAAATTGATCGTGGGGACCGAAAGGGTCAAACCCACATCCCAACTAGTTTAGTCCTTATGCAATGATCCTTCTTGTTTTGTCAACGCCTTCGTTCTAGCTCATGTCTCTTAAGGCTGGTACAGACTATGCCAGTATTTTAGTCGAGTGAGTAAGTAAGCCAGTATGGACAAACAAATTTAGTCGAGTAATTTACTAAAATCATTTAGTCGAGTCAATCCATTCCTGTTCTATTTTTTCGGTCGAGTAGCGGCAGGATGCCATGACTTTGCAATGCAAATTGATTAATTTAATAATAATTGACTTATTTAATGATTTAGCTACTAATACATTTTAAGACGTTTAGTGGTAAGTAAATTACTCGCCACTCCACTAAAATACTGGCATAGTCTGTACCAGCTTTTAGTCTCCCTAGGCTAATTTTATTAATAACAAATAAATAATAATTGCAAAATAATTCCCAGGTACAATTGGAGGCGTATGTGGTGTGGTCACTGGATTTTCACTTGGAGCAGTTTGCGAAATTTTGTACTTTCTTCTGGATCAAATTGGGTCAGCTTTAAAAGAGGCATCTATACACGACAGAAATAAACGAAGAAATAAGCGCCCACAGCTTATCATTTGCCCATAGTTTGGAGGTAAATCTAGTACTAGCACTTAAATGAAAATATTTAGAAAAAATATTTCAGTTTCAAAAAAAGAGTTTTAATAACAGAGTATTAATTTAGCAAATAGAATAACCTTGACAAATGTAAAGCACATGTATAAAACTACTATTATTTTGAATAAATAGGTTTGCAATGAACTGAGTTTACTCGTAATGACTAAGAGAATGTTTAGCAGCAAAACTTTTGGTCGGGCGCTCTTTTCCTAATATTCTTTTTTATTAATTGTTATACTATAGCACGGCGACTACAACAGAAAATATAAACTTATAGTCGGCGGGCTGAGCGGCCAAAAAATGCAACTGTTTCATAAAATCTTGAAATTTTGGTATTATGTAGTAATGAGGGTGTACAGCAATAGCCTGCCGTCAGTCAGCTGGTTTCCCTAACATTTTGCGTGGGCGTGGCTTCAAAGTAGGCAAAGAAGCATGTAAGTGGCAAATGCCTTATAAAGTCAGAAAATTGGTTTGTGAATACTAAAATAACTGAAAAACGATGTGGATATGGCCAGTCTTCAAAATATTACAACGGGACGTGTCAGCGGCGAATTATTTTAAGTTTTAATATCAACATTTTTTAAAAAGAAATTTTTTATGTAAATAAATAATAAATAAATTTGTATTAGGCAAATTTATTTTATCATTAAATATAAGTCGCGCTATATAAACGAGGCACGAGGCGCGGTGCGCTTTTCTACCAACGGTTGACTGCGATTGTTAAATAAAACTTTGGACTGATTATTATTTATATATTTATTTTAATTCCAGTAACAAAGTCCAAAGAGGTGTGTGATGAAGTGAATCATAAAGAAAGAAAAAAAATTGAAATGTGTGGCTTTTGTTGTACTTTATTCCTGGTCTTTTTACTTTTCAAAAAAAACAAAAAAATTATACATTGGTTTAAGAAAAATTTCGGCTAGATCATGTTCACCTGGCGTATTAATCGCCTGATGATTTCAATCTAGCTTAGAACGCTACTTACTTAATATTGAAATAAAAAATTAATAATAAAAAGAAAATAATAAAAAAAACAAAATATGAATAATTCAGTGTCCTTGATGGTCTGGTCTTCCTTCCTGGATGGCGGTTATCAGGCGAGTGCAGGAGTGGAGGTTTTTGTCGGCTCGGCTAGCTGAATCTCTGGCGCTGGCGCTTCAATTCTACTCTTACTTCTCCTCTCTTGGGCATCAATCAGATGTAGTTCCATCTGGTGGTCAATGGCGAAACTAATTATACTTCTACTAATTATAATTTTACGAGCAGACCTAAAAATATAAGAAAAACTATCGCCGGCAGCTAGACCTGTCATAAGGTGTAAATAATTGAAGTGATTGTTTTTTTTGTTTTTAAATTAATTCTTTTTGAGATCCAACAGTGTGTAAGCACCTGTTCTTGGAACCAGATTATTTAATTTTTAATAATATTAACTACTTGTAGACCAAATTTTACATTTTATAAAACAGTTTCACCAACTAAATTTTTTGATGTGTTTGACGCGCTGCTGACGCGTCGCCGACGCCCCGCTGACGCGTCCCGTTACAAATATTGAAGACTGACCATATCCACATAGTTTTTCAGTTATTTTAGTATTCACAACAAATTTTCTGATATTATAAAGCATTCTTGCTTCTTTGACAACTTAGAACCCACGCCAAATGTTAAGGAAACCAGCTGACTGACGGCAGGCTATTGCTGTACGTACACCCTTATTACTACATAATACCAAAATTTCAGATTTTGTAAAACAATGGCTTTCTTGACCGCTCAGCTCCCGGTCTATTACCGTACCGGACATCCTTGGAATCCAATGTTCAATAACACAAACTACACGGGAGGTTGGAAACAACAAGATACTAAAAACAACACAAACCACCAGACAGATCGCGAAGCTACCAGAGTCAAACACAACAACTGGTGTTCAATGCTGAACATCCAAGAATTCGGGAACAGTAGCATCAACAAAGATTTATCGAAGATCACAACCTTCGTCCGAAGGAAAGCTTCAACAATAAACTCCTAGTGCACGGTAAAAAAGCAGCCGTCGCACCTAGCACTGCACATAGCACCGCCCATGGTACAAGGTAGGCTCATAAGGAAAAGCTCTGTTTCCATCTTGAACAGCTTTTACGCGTTTTACATAAGAAAATAACTGAGTGACGTCGCGAAAAGTTTTTTTCCGTTGTGAGTTAAGATCTGAGTGGCGTTACGGGACCCTTATGAGTTTACCTTGTAATTATTGTACCATGGCACCGCCTTGGCTTAGTTTGCGATGTTGAAACTCTGTCGTTGCGACGCACTGCACCATTCGACGCACATCGCTTTAACCATCGCTCGGAGCTTTCCATTGAACTAAGAAATGAACTACCGAACTTTGGAACGGTAAGTCGGAGGGAAAAAAAGTTTAAATAAATATTGTAGACATTTTTAAGAGGAACAATTTACTGATTTACATTTTTGTAAAAAAGCCATTTTTTCTGGGACAAAAAACGAAAAAACCCTTTTTTGGAAACTTTGGCGCCACCTAGCTCCTGTATTTGAAGTTGTACAGCATGACCTCTTTGACACAAATTGTAGGTAACAATGTCCTCTACATTTTTTGTTTAAAAACCTTTTCTCTAAAAGGCGTAGATTCAGAGAAAAACGCTTTTCAAAAAATTTTTGAGTTTTCCAAAAAACGTCTACTAGAAATTTTACTCAAATTTAGAGTTAAGGTTCTTTTATTAACGATTTATGAAAAATCATCCTTCCAAGAATTAAAGGAGCATACCCCGATTTTCCAGTCCATCTGTACTGTACTATGTTATATCTTTTTTATTTCAAATTTAAAATTTCTTAATGGAAGATGCAATCAAAACAGATAAGTTATAATATTTATAGTTATAGTAATTAATGTTTAATAGGTTTTGGCAAAAAATCACTTCCACTTCCCGATTATGTTACGCTGCTCCGGTAGTCCTTTCCCTGAGGATACTTCTATTATTTTTGTTCTTGGAATATAGCTCAATATACTACAATTGTGTTTCATCCCTTCAGTAACTATAACTAGCTGGAACCCGTTACGCCTCGCTGCATCCATCGAAGCGAAATAAAGGAAGTAGTAAAACATGTTCGGGCGGTTCTATCCACGTTGTGACTTAGATGGAATATTCAGTTGTGACAAATCAGCTTTGCCTTTGGAACAGCACATTCCAGGTGCATTGTTGCCACAATTTATACATAGCACCAATCCTAACATTAGGGTGCATGGGAATGCTGTAATCGTAATCTTCTCATTCTCAAACTAGAAGCTCTAGCTCGTTTGTCTTGTAAGCGTGCGTCGCGCTGTTCATTTGTCTCAGCCGCTCTAATTGCAGCCATTTATGACACCTTGTCCCCTTGATCTACCAATTGAATTTTTCTTTCGTGGCACACTGTGTTTAATTTTCAATATTCATTGTTTACTTGAGGAGCTGGCGAAAAAAATCGGATATGTCTAAAAAAGTAAAAAAAACAGTTTTATTGGCCTCCTCAAACCTGTCTTTATATGTTCTGAGTCTAATATCTAGCTAAGTGTATCAAGGAAAAATAGTTCGCGCTACCATAGTAGTAATTTTGTCGTAGGCGGATTGTTGTTCTGCAACTAAAAGTGTTTTTTTACTGCGGCAAATGGACGGAAGTTTTCAACATCGAATTGTTATTTTCTCAATAAATCTAACTCAAAAATATCAAAAGGAGAGCTTTCATATTTCATACTAGCTTTCATAGGCTAGTCATATTTCTTTAATTTTGATCAAAGCTTCATTAAAAATATTACGCAAAAATGACATAGTATTGTTTCAGTTAACGGTGCGAACGGGACATAGTTTTCTCGTACCCAAAACCCCTAAATACAAAATCTCATCTCTACAACCGGGATCCGGTTCTGGCATCTCGTGACTTCTCTCTCCACCGGTCCCGATTCTGAGCCGATTTCATCCGGTTTGGCATCCCTAAGCTCTGGGCGTCCTCGTCTAGGTCAAGGTTGGGTCTCGCTCGCTTCCTTCTTATCCATTATACAGGGTGTATTGCATAAAGTTACAAAATGGCCGGCTGTAGGTAGGTTTTGAATAGACGAATAAAAAATCGTATCGGCGAAGGGGGGGGGGGTGAAATCGTAACGGTTTAGCCGCTAGGGCGTTTTGAAGTTTTTTGTTTAGACTTTTACATATCACCCTGTATTTTTGTAACTCTATGACCTATTTTCATAAATAAGATATCGCATATATACGCAGAATCCTGCCACCTATCTAAAACTGTAAAAGTCAAGGTTCTACCCTGTCAACTTCCAGAGTAATGCGTCATCAAAATTTCGGTGTTTTTAAACTAAAACTTCGACTAAAACCACCTGATTTTTGATGACTCATTACTCCGGAAGTTGACAGGGTAGAACCTTGACTTCTACAGTTTTAGATAGGTGGGAGTATTCTGCGTATACTGACACCTTATTCATGAAAGTAGGCCATAGGGTTACGAAAATACAGGGTGATACGTAAAACTCTATAAAAAAAACTTCAAAACGCTCTAGCGGTTAAACCGTTACGATTTCCCGTACAATTTTTTGTTCGTCTATTCGAAACCTATCCACAGCCGGCCGGTTTGTAACTTTTTGCAATACACCCTGTATATAAGTCCCATATTTCCGCTTCTCCTTACCATCTGTCCAAAAAAGCGTGTTGATCAATTTTGAACCGTTTGCTTAGGGTGAGTTGCACCAAATCATTGATTAAAGTTATTGTTAAAATTAACTTTAACAATGACAAGGTTGTTAAAGTTCTGGTTTGTGAAAATGAGTTGCACCACACTATCATTTGTTAAAGCTATCGTTAAAAGCTTTGTCGTAAAATATCCCTAAATTTACTCTGGTTACCGTTAAAGTTAGTTGGTGCAACTCACCCTTAGAGATCTTCAGGATACACTATGTTTAATGTTTTTCCATATGTAGCTAGAATGTCGATTTTCCGATTTTACAACTCTTGAACGGCTAACCGGGAAATGACACTTATGTATTTGGCAAAATTTTTCCGCTATATTGGCCCCACAATTTTGAATTTATAAATTAATAAATTCATTATTTGCTACCTTAAAAACTCCCTTATACCCCATTTTCATTGGAATCGGGATAAAATTGGCAAACTCGTCGGCCATATTGGTGCAGCCATTTTGAATTTAAGTTTTGACCAAAAATTCGTTATTTACCACCTTAAAAACCCATAGATACTCATTTTCATTGGAATCGGAATAAAATTGGCAAATTCAAGCATATTTCTGCGGCCATTTTGAATTTCGGTCATATAGGTAAATCGTAACGGTTTAGTAGCTAGGGCGTTTTGAAGTTTTTTGGTAGAGGTTTAGATATCACCCTGTATTTTTGTAACCCTATGACCTATTCGAAAGAATAAAGTATCAGTGTACGCAGAATACTTCCACCTAAATAAAACTGTAAAAGTCAATGTTCTACCCTATCAACTTCTAGAGCAATGAAACATCAATATCAAAATTTCGTTTTTTTAAACTAAACTTTCAACTAAACCCACCTTTTTCTCCAAAATATACCTTGTTAACTAATGTTTTTTCCTATGAATAATCTCGGACAATTTTTATCCTACGGCTTTTATTTTTGGAGTTATAAGCAATTTCATTGCTAAAATTGGCTCTATTTTGTACTTTTTCACCTAAGCTTTGCCAAAAAGTACCAAATAAGCACCAAATAAGGCCAATTTTAGCAAAATCTATTTTACAAGGGCATGGAATGAAAATAAAAGAAACAATTTTCTAATCAGTTTCAAGAACAGTTTTAAGTTGGCTAAAATCAGCCTCGGTAGTCTAGGGAGTAAGGCGCCTGGCTACTATCCCAGAGGTCCCGGGTTCGAATCCCGGCAGAGCCCCACGGTCCTTCGCCTTTCCCACCTTTTTCTTCTTCCCTCTTTACATTCCTCCTGTCATAGCCTTCCGCTAGCACTGGCACGCTCCACCAAGCGCATGTCATCGGTTGGTTGATGGAATTCAACTCGTTTCAGGAGGAATAACACTCCAGCGAGTTGTTTCTCATTGCCCCGATGCCAGAGTCGCGATAGAAATGGTTGGGGTTAGGTGGTTGTGACAGTTCCTTCCTACTTCTCTCTTCCCCTTCACTATCTATCGACTAGAGCTTGATGTTTGACATTGCACATAGGTATTTATTTATCATTGCATAGGTATTTTATTTGGCATGGTACATTCATGTAAAACATGCAGTCTTGCAAAACTTTTACTTTGTTACTGTTTCTAGATATGTATGTATATGTTGCACACAGGATTTCCATAATATATTGTTCGATCGGTATCTTAAACATAGAATGAGCTGTTTTTCCTCCAGGGAGTACTCTTGCAGCAATCCCTGATAAATGCCATTGCTATGCTATATGAGAGTAATTAAGAAAATCTTGTCAGTACCACAGCCGCATTGACACGGTTGATGATGCGTAAGTAGACATCTTTTTGTTCTTTGTTAAACTTTGTGGCATTAGCTGCTTCCTGAAACGCATTTCTCTAACAAAAGTTATGTCAAAATAAATTGATTCGATTCCTATTGGACTACCCATCCAAGTGGAAGAGCTAGCGGTGGATCAGCTGTACTAATTAAAAAAAATATCAAACATTACCAACAAGAAGACATTCGTGAAAGTTACAGGTTTTTTCAATCCAACTTAATGGTGAAGATCTAAATATTGCGGCAGCATACAGTCCTCCACGAGATACACCAACGAAATCTCAATTTAACAACATCTTCAATAAACTTGGTCCAGGATTCATTATTGGCTGAGACTATAATATAAAGCATACAGCACGCGGTTCCAGACTAATCTCACCCGGAAAAGGAAATGAACTATTAAGTGCCATTAACGAAAATAAGTGTGATTACCTTCAGGAGGACCAACGTATTGGCCTATGGATCCAGCAAAGATTCCAGGAGCGCGTTCAAAAACCTTACTATAGTAAACACGAGGTAAGCTGTGGTTATGCTGCATCACTTCACTTAACCACGAAAGTTTATGTTTAACCATGGAGGTTTTTGAACGCACCGTGGTTAACTACAGGTTAAAGAAGAAGAAAAAAAATAAAAACAAAATTTTCCATAAAATATTCCCCGCTAATGGCTTCAATAATTTCATTAATTATCCTACTTTGATTTGTTCATGTGTTATAACATTAAAACAGAGAGTTGTTTTTATTCTTCTTCTTCTTAATTATCGCTAACCATGCTCGGGACAGGGTTAAAATTAACTACACCAAGGTTAACTACGTTGTTGTAGTTAACCACAGAGTTTTGGTTAACCATAGTAAGGTTTTTGAACGCGCTCCAGGGGGTCTAAAGAGGCCACTTTAGGTGTTTCATAATATGATCATAATATGTTTCATTTCATAAATCATAAAAAGGTCACACAATATGATTCATAATATGATTCATAATATGATTCATAATATGATTCATAATATGATTCATATTAGATACGTCGCGTCGTTTTCTTATAGGAAAGTGTAAAATGGCCTAATAATATGAATTGCATTTCTGACAAACTAGATTAGAAGTTACTCAGAGAGCAACATTTTTAGTTCATATTTGTGTTTTATTTGATTTTTGTTAGTTATCAGTGCTAAAATTTTATTTTATTTTATTTTATTTATTTGCCAAACAAGGCATACTTAAACTTACTACAGAAAATCAAATAAAATGCAGAAAATACAATGAAATACCATATTATGACTAAGGGACAAAAGGGCTGTATTGTTAATTTACACTTTGTCAGCTTAAGTCTATGGTTAATTCATGGTAATTGTGATGTCAAGAGGGATATAATTTGTTCTTTAAGGCCCGTCCTCACTACGCGGACTTAGATCCCACGCGCTTTTGGCGGAAAGGCCTTTTAATTTTCTGAATCGTGAGTTTTGGATCCTAAAGAAAATAATTATTTAATGAATATTGATTAATCTACATTGAGAAAAAAATCAATTTTCATTTAAAAATCCCGTATTGTATGGAAGTACAATGTACCTTTTTAAGCACAGCCATTTGTCCGAGCAGTTTGGTCGCACTGCCTTTGCCATTAAAAACTCTTTAAGAAAAAAAAAGCAAAAGCGCGTTTGAGATAAACCCGCGTATGTAGTGTGGATCCACCATTAAAGGATGATTTTTTTATGTTGGGTGAGAAGCATACACTGTGGCTGTTAAAAGTCATACATCTGTTGACGGGTTCGTTCTTTGCGTATTCTGTCCGATGAGGGTATTCCTTAGGGATTTTTGTATGCCCATTGCGTCGAACTTCGGCATTGAACTTGCTTCCATCGGACAGGAAGTGTACCTTAACGTTATCGTTTAGGACGTCCAAAGTAAATCAAGAGATAAGCACTTTTCATCTATATAAATATAATTGGAGTGTCTGTCTGTGATTTCAAAATAATTGTCATTTATTAAGCTCATACGGCTATTTACATGATATTAAAACAAAATCCAGTATTTTTAAAATTTTTGTCTCTCTGTATGTCTGTATGACTGTGTATCTGTATATCTGTCTTTCGGGCTGTTTGCCCGGGCTAACTCGGAAACGGCTTATCCGATTGCGATGAGACTTTCACTGTAACATTCAGTATTTTCGTGGGCATGTTTTAGGCTATTTTTTTTAATGTATATATGTGTGTATGCATGTATATGTTATGTATGTATGTTTGTATGTAGACAAATCTTGCAACTTGATTTTTACCCACTTCCATATAACCGATCAACTTCAAATTTTGCACATATGTATTGTTCGCGTGGCAATGTAATCTGACCATTTTGTAACAAAATCAAGATGGCGGTTCCAAGATGGCGGCCGAATTTTCCAATTGTGCTCCTCGACCCCCGACATGGATATCAAATGAAAGGATATGACAAGTAGAATACATTAGCTATGCGGTGTCATTCAAAATTCAAAATGGCGGCCAACACAAAAAAAGTACAGTAAGCGGTGTGCCGTCATTTTAAATCTAATATGGCGGTCACTACAAAATGGCGGAAGACATATAATAGACTAAAAAGTAGAAAATACAAAAAATTGTTTAAAAAAAACTAAAAAATAAACTTTTATTTTAAAATGAATAAAAAAGTAAAAAATATTTTTGAACGTAGTTTTTATTGCTCCAGCCACTATATAAAAACAATGTACCTTTCCAAATGTAAAAAATCGTGTTTGTCTAATCTTGGAAACGGCTAATCCGATTGCGGTGGGACTTTCACGGGAAGATTCAGTATTTTCTTGAGCATGTTTTAGGCTTCAGTCGGTTCCGACCATTGGTTCAGCCGAAAATCTTGATCCGATAGTCGAAGAAAAGCGAGTGGAAACTTTTTTTGTCATTATAATTGTAAACCTCAAAGATCGGAAAGGTTAATCAGATTTTAGGACTTTCACGGGATGATTCAGTATCTTCTTAGGCGTTGAGCCTACTTTTCAGTCTGATCTGACTATCGGGTCAGAACGAAAACATGACTCGATAAACGAAGGAATGCGAATGAAATGCTGTCACGGTGAGATATTGTTATTTCAATTTGCAGAAATAATGTGAAGGTTATGGATTAAGGCCACCACCGCCAATGATCGATGGGCCTGATGATAGTTTAAACAGGGAATATGTATATCGAACACAATGAACAAGGGGGAACAAAATGTTGAGGACGCCATGGGGCAAGTTCTGCACAGGGTGAGAGACGTGTTTCAAATATGATTGTTGGCAATGTAGCACAAATTTTTTCAATAGGTGGCGCTCAACATCGAATTTTAAAAAAGTTGGAACACATTTTTTATGAGTACATAACTCTAAATTGTTTATTTTTTTATGTGGCAGTGCTAAGTTCAGGAATCACCCTTTGTACCACCAGTCCGATATGTCGTTTGTCAAGTAATGGTTAAGGGTTATGGGGGTTCGAGGGGTTTTGAAGAAGGTGGCGATGAACCCTGCGTTTGAACTCTTATATGTTGTAGGAGTTCAGAAATACCGACTGCGAGAGATTATTCTACAGTCGAATTATGTGCCCAAAATTAGGTTTTGAAGATTTGTTATTTTTTTCATTATACGTTTTTGCTATCCCGGACTGCGAGCACATAAGTTTTTTTATTAAAAGGCGTTGCAACGCATGCGGGTTTTTGCTTACTTAATACTTAATTGCTCCTTTAATCCCTCATGGGACATAGGGCGGAAACAGTATCCAGCGGGATCTATTTTGCGCGACAGCTCTCAGCTCTGACCAGGATCTCCCAGTTGTTGCGGCCTCTACTAATAGGCTTCTCCTCCACGTAGTCGTAGGTCTTCCGACTCGACGGGATCCTTGCGGATTCCAATCAAGGGCCTGTTTGGCTAGATTCTCGTTTTCGCGTCGCAAGGTGTGGCCAACCCAATTCCATTTCCTTCGCCTGAGTTGGTCGTCTATCCTTTCTTGGCCGGCATGGCGCCATAGTTCCTCATTTGTAATTCTATCATGCCAGCCGATTTTTAGGATACGACGTAGGCATCTGTTGATGCAAACTTGTAGGCGCCCTGTGATGAATTGGGTGACTTTCCATGTTTCTCAACCGTACAAAAGAACTGCCTTAACGTTGGAGTTGAACAGCCGCAATTTGGTGTTAATTGAGATCTCCGTTGATCTCCATATGTGGAACAGACATGCATATGCGCTTCTTGCTTCATTTATTCTGGAACTGACGTCTTCTTCTGTACCGCCGTTTTCGGTAGTAATACTACCGAGGTAACAGAATTTATCTACCAGTTCCACGTCACGGTTATTTAGCGCTGTCCGTTCAAGGGTGTTTGCATTTGTCCGCATTTCGTTAGTTTTAGTCGGATTTAGCCTTCAGCCAGCCGAGCTACTTTCTGTTGCCAAATTGTTTAACATGTTTTTGAGGTCCTGGTTCTGTGGGCCAGCAAACAGATATCATCCGCGTAGTCGAGATCCTTAAGGCGGTCTAGCAATCCCCATTGTATGCCACCTGTTCTATTTAAAGCGCTGACAAGAATGTCGTTTATTACTATAAGAAATAGTAATGGTGAAAGTAGGCATCCTTGTCGTACTCCTGAGCTCACCTCAAAGCTGTCGGATAATTTTCCATTATGGAGAACTCTGCATTTGGAATTGTTGTATAGAGATTTTATCAATTCTATTATTTTGTCCGGCAGTCCACGTTGCTGTAGAGCTCGCCATGTAAAGCTTCTATTAACCGAGTCGAATGCTTTCTCATAGTCTACGAAAGCAAGGTAAAGGGGGCACCGGAATTCAGTACACTGCTCCACTATGATTCTTAAGGTGTTAATATGATCTATGCAGAAGCGACCCTTTCTGAATCCAGCCTGCTGTCTTCTAAGCGTTCGATTTACTGCCTCTCTTATCCTTGATAATAATATGTGGGATAAGATTTTGCCCACAGTAGATAATAGACAGATGCCTCTCCAGTTGTCACATAGTGTTAGGTCCCCCTTGTTTTGGTATTTTGACAATGATACCTTCCGTCCAATCCTCCGGAAAGGTACAGGTGTTCCATGCTATTTCCAGGATTTGCTATTTCCAGCATCTGCTATGAGGCTTGAGTCGGCTTTCAACAATTCTGGTGGGATGCCATCTTTTCCAGTTGCTTTACCATTGGCCATTGCATGAATTGCGGTTACTATTTCAGTCTTGGATGGGGCACGAGTGGTGCTTCTTATTGGCTGTGCACGTTGTTGTTGTTTTCCTGAGGTTCCTGTGTAAATTAACCGTTCAGGGCGGCGAAGAAGTAATCTCCCCACCTTTGGAGTTGCTCCTCGTCGCTGCAAAGCAGCCTTCTATCCGCACTCTTTACGGCATGTTTTTTAGTAGAGTGCTTTCCCGAGAGCTCTTTAGTAATTTGGTACAGCACCTTACTGTTGCCTGTGTTTGCCGTGTTTTCCGCTTTCTCTGCGAGCTCATTTATCTGCCGCCTTTTATCACGCCGGACACTTCTCTTTACCTCCCGGTGTAATTGGGAGTATTCCCGTTCAAGTTGTTGGTGTTTTTCCGGGTCTCTTGTAGAGTTCACATTATTTTTGAGGGTCCTTCTGCATTCTATTTTTTGCAAGGTTGTGTCCGAGATCCAGTGTTGCTGGTTTCTTTGGACATAACCGATGCTTGTTTCTGTTGCTGTTATTATAGCGCCCTTTGTTGTGCTCCACAGCTCTTCAATATTTGTGTCGCCAGAAACGGTTTGCTGGTTTAAGATTTGTTGCAGATTTCCAGCAAATTCTCTCCTTTTAGTGCTCTCCCGCAGAAGGTCTACGTTAAACCGTCTACGGTTTACGGCATCGCGTTGGACGTTTCTGTTTGCGGCGATTTTTAGGCGGATAGTTGCTACTATCAAATGGTGGTCACTTCCAGTGTCTGCTTCTCTAAAGCTCCTGACATCCTCCAGAATAGTTCGCCATCTGCGACTGACGGCCACGTGATCTATCTGATTTCTCGTTCTACCATCGGGCGATACCCAGGTCTCCTTGTGTATCTTCGTGTGACAAAGGTAAGTTCCACCTACCATGAGTTGATGGGAACTACAAAAGTCAACGAAAAGTTCACCATTGTGATTGGTATCTTGACTTAGGCCTTGATTTCCAATTGTGTTTTCAAGGTCGGTGTTGTTGGGGCCGATCTGTGCGTTTAAGTCACCCATCAAAACAATGATGTGTCCCCTTGGAATAGAGCGAAAAACCTCATTCAGTCGCATATAGAACTCGTCTTTGATGTCATCGTCTGCGTCTTCAGTTGGAGCGTAGCATTGGACTATCGTAGTACTTCTTAGTCTGGTACGTAGGCGCACGGTAATAATCCTCTCAGAAACTGGTGAACAGCTAATGAGGCTGGACCTGGCTTCCTTGGTGAGTATTACCCCAACGCCATTCCAAAGCCAGCTACAACAGGTAGCTACACCTACGTACCTACTAACTTTTTGTTATTTTTAGGCCCTAAGTGCACTATCGTTTTACGCGTCGGGATCCTACCAACGCTATGTAGGAGCAAAAGGTCACCAGATGATGCACCAAGCCAGTGTATCAAACTGCTTACGAGCAGTGACATTGGCCCTAAATCAGGCGCGGATCTAGAATTTTATTTTGGGGGGGGGGGGTCACGGAATTAAAAGTGGCGAAAAAAAAACTTCTACCCCTAAGGGCCTATTTAGACGGTTCGCTCCCAGGAGCATTCCTCACGAACTTTGTGGATGAAGGAGGTAGTGGGGCAGTGCCACGGCTGGCATATGTGCAGGATGTGCAATTGCCCAGGGCCCCGTGATTTTGGGGCCCCGCTAGCGAGGCGAGTGAAAAATTATTTTGGAATAAAAATCATTTGAATTCATTATTTGCATTTTTACTTCATTGACAATGGGCCATACAAATGAATATGGGCCACAGAAATCAACATATGGGCCATTATTTTGCCGCGGGGACGGGTTTGTATAAAAGGAAACGCGCGAGCGAAGCGAATTCTGGCCGCGGCACTGTAGTGGGGTTGATGAGAGATACCACCCCACCTCTCCCTTCATCCACAAAGTTCGTGAGGAACGTTCCTGGGAGCGAAGCGTCTAAACAGGCTTTTTTAGGGACAAACACAAAATTAAAAAAACGAACAAAACTAAGCGAATTTTCTCGTGGATTAAAAACAAATTAGTCCGCTCAAATTAGTCAAAAAATCGCTGTTTTTAGGAAATTTTTCCCACAACTATGAGACCGGTACCAAGTGAAGTGTCTATTTTGTGGAGAACCTATGCATTTTGGTGAAAATATCAAAGTTGGAGAGCATAAAATTACCTACGAATTTTACTTTTACAATTTTTCCCAACTCCGCATATTTTCGCCGTTGGAGATTTTGAGCCAAAATTATGAATTTGTATAAAAAATTAAATGAGATCAAAGTAGTAGTTGTAGTTTTTCAACGGCCTTTCTTTGGACGCTTTGATTATCACAGAGTCTGAAAAAAGGCGCAAAACGAGCTCTACCAGCGAAACAATGCCGAATTCGAAAAAACATTGCAGGCAAAATTTGCAGGAAATTTTATGCGCCTTATAACTTTGCGCTTTTGATATCTTGACCAAAATGCATAGTTTCTCCTAAAAATAGAGAAAAGGCGAAAAAACTATAAAATTCACATATTTCTCAAAAACAACCCTTTTTTCGAACTGTGGGTGGTGAAAATCATGCTTAGACAACCCATATCCTTCACTTGGCAACGGTGTCATAGCATAGGGAAAAATTTCTTTTATTATCATTATCATTTTTTAAGGTCGTTGCTTTAATTTGCAAAAAAGTTGGGTCGGTTTTTGACGTTTGGTTACTTTTTGTTTTTTTTTTTAGTTGGATCAATTTTGTTTTTTAAACAGCGAGCGCTTTTGGGGGGGGTCATGACCCCCGTGACCCCCCCCCTTAAATCCGCGCCTGCCCTAAATAGTGACCATTTTCGAAGACAGTATTGTCACATACTGTCACTCGATAATCACTCAAGTTTTTCCGAAAAATCGCGTTTCATTTTTAAAAAAAAAGCACTTAAAATTTCTAATTTTCTCTGTAATTGCAAACCTTACTTTGTTTGTTGACTTGATTTCTTAATTATTTTATTTGAATGTATTTAAAACTCACCACTAATTTTTTAGTCTGGCAATCTATGCCAAATATGATTCTGCTGATGAAATGAATTGTATATGAGTCATTTATCAAAGTGGCCTTTTTACGATTTTTAGCAGAACTGCTAATGATCTTCTGCTAGAATTCACCAAATGAAACATATTACAGACGTTTCACCCAATGTGGTCTTTTCAGGCCCCCAGATCTACTTAATTTCTTTATCATAAAAGGTATTTCTTCCAGCTATACTCAAGCAGAAGGGATTCATTACTTAACACCTGATCATACACCTGTTCTACTGTCAATAAGCGCAACAGTGATCAAGAAAAAGCAGAACCTCACAAATATGTATACGGATTGGGATCTCTTCAGAGAAAATTTAGAAGAGCTAGTCAACTTAAAAGTGAGTCGTAAAAGTAATGAAGAATTGGAACAACAAACAAGTAACTTCATTGAACACATTCGATTGGCAGCCAGCCTAGCAACTCCTGAATAAAAAGGCAAAGAAGAATGTGAATTCAAATACTCGGCCGTAATCAGGGAACAAATCAAAGAAAGAAGAAAGGCAAGGAGAATATGGCATCTTACCAGAAATCCTGATGATAAGTCAGCGTTCAATAGAGTAAGTAACAATGTCAATAAACTAATTAAAAGTCACAAACAGGAATGCTTTGACAATTACCTGTGCGGACTGAGTCCAGAAATGGATAAAGACTACTCATTGTGGAAAGCAACAAGAAAATTTAAACGACACGTAACTCGAATACCACCGCTAAGAAATGCTCAAGGCAGATGGATTCGACAAGACAATGAAAAAGCTGAACTCTTTGCTCAACACCTTGCAACAGTGTTCCAACCTCATAACATACAATCCAATATTGATATAACACCCACTTATTAACCAAATCTAGTTTTTAAAAGGATTACACCAATGGAGGTTGCCGAAGTGATCGACAGAAATCTTGTAACGGTCGGTTAGGTACCGAAAATTTCTCCTTTTTGAAGGGTCCCTGTTGAGATAAATCAAAGAATTGTCAAAACTCACTTTATCGAAAGAACAAAAAGGTATGATCTTGAATTATATAGAAAAGGCATATTATTGAATTAGAAAATTATTGTTGCACATGTCATGTTTATTATTATAAAAATACCTTGTTTCATAACTCACGAGTCTGTTGTTGCTTAACTCAGTAAACATTATTATTATTACTTTAAAATATCGCAATTGTCTGTATTGAAAATGTCATTGTAAAAACTGAATTCTAATGTACACTTCGATCTGATAGGTACTGTTTGCGAATCAGCTTAAAAAATATTTTATTGTAAATATTGCAAGAATAAATCTTTGTTCACATAAATTGGTCTTTATCTTCGGACAAATTTCTTCAGGTTATGGGCCCAGGAAGTGGTGAAACCTAATCTCCAAGGAAAAGTCTGTGAAACAACTCGAATTGAAAGGCAGATCGGAGCAGTAACGTCGCACATTAGAATCTGAACGGACAAGTCAAGTAAAGTAAATTTCATCAGGTCAAAATGGACACTGTAAAATCACAACTTGTAATGTTGAGTCAGAACTCACAAGGAGTAGTAAACTATGTGCCGTGGAGGTTAAAATTAGATGCTGTTTTGAGAACAAAAAAAATTGTATGATGTTGCAACCGGAGTCAAAGTCAAGCCGGAAGGAGCTGAAAATGTCGCTGCAGTCGTTGAATGGAATGAAAAGGACATGGAGGCTCTGCAACTAATTGTATTGAATGTCAGTGATCAAATCGCATACAAAATTGCAAATTGCAAGACGGCAAGAGCAATGTTAGACAGACTAGTTTGCTTATACGGCACGAAGACAGAGATAAACATGGAAATTTTGAGACAAAAACTTTTCACATGTACATACGATGATGGCAAATCGATGGCAGAAAATTGTATGGAAATTATGTCCATAGGTGATGAACTGACCAACGGAGGTGAAGCTGTGCCAGAATCATGGATGATGACTAGGATTTTGAAAGTGTTGCCAGCGAGACTCGCTCATTTTCGTACGTCGTGGGATAACGTGCCAGCAGTCGACAGAAGCCTGACTACCATGATTGAAAGACTGAGACTCGAAGATGATCGTCAGCACGATGAGACAGGTAAACTGGAAGTGAGCTCGAGCAATGCACTTCTAGTGAAGAAAAACAAAAAGCAGCCAGGAAAACCTCAGAACAAGACGGAGAAAGGACAAGCTAACTGTTACAAGTGTGGTCAGAAGGGACACTTTAAAAAGGACTGCACGAACAAACCCTGTGCCAAATATCTGGCATACTGCAAGAAAATGTACAAGTGCAACTCGTGTGGACAGAAAGGCCATTTCGCTAAAGAATGTACTCAACGGCAAGATGACAGCTCAGATTCACAAAGTTCACGCAAACCTCGCGTTGCATGGGTGACAGCCAGTTTGAAAACGTCCGACCTGGACAACCAATTGAACCACCCGGAGGAAAGGATGTCAGCCTGGTATCAAGACAGCGGTGCAACGCAACACATGACCTCGCGTCGAGAATGGTTCAACGAATACACTGAACTGACCAACCATGTGTCCGTTATCCTGGGAGATTCAACCGAAATAGATGGCGTAGCAGTCGGGACAGTGGAGTTGGAAGCCTTTGACGGGAAAGAGTGGTATCCTGTTGTACTGAAAAATGTCCTGCATGTACCTGAATTGAAATTCAACCTGTTTTCCGTGAGTCACATGCTTGATCGAGGATTCAAGATGAAATCTGATAGAGAAAAATCAGAATTTGTAACGGCTGATCATGAAATCACTATTGGACTGGCGTAACGAAAAGGAAATTTGTACAAGATGATGCTAAGAAAGAAAAGGGAGCAACTGAGTCTGGCGGCAGTGTCAATCCGAACTTGGCATGAAAGATTAGCTCACCAAAACGTGAAATATGTACGAGATGCATTGGACAAGAAAGGAATCAAGTACGTGGACGACTGGAACAACTATCTCTGTACAGGTTGTACGTACGGTAAGCAGCACCGTGGCTCTCATCCCCTCAACGAGAAAACAGCAAGTCAACCACTGGAGTTAGTCCACGTGGACATGGGTGAGATGGACGAACGCTCGCTAGGTGGCGCTAAATATTTTCTTCTATTTAAGGATGATTTCTCGCACTTCCGAACCGTTTTCTTTATGAAAACAAAAGACGAGGCACCGGACAGACTGGAGAAATTTGTGAAGTTAGCCGAGAATCAACTGGGAAGAAAATTGAAAGTTATGAAATCCGACCAAGGAAAGGAAATTAAAAATGCAAGGACAAGAAAATTTCTTGATGATCGTGGAGTGTTTCACACACACTCAAATGTGTACACACCGCAGCAAAATGGGCGAATTGAACGAGAAATGAGGACCATCAAGGAAGCAGCATTGGCAACTCTACTTGCAGCAAATCTGGACTCAAAACTTTGGGCCGAGGCAATTTACTACGCAGTATTTACGATAAACCAGACTGGGACCAGTACAGTGAAAGGAGGGTCACCTGCAGAATTGTGGTATGGAAGACAGATCGACTTAAATAAACTAAAGACTTTTGGATGTGAATGCTACGTATTGATTCAAGACCACAAGAGAGGCAAACTGGATCCAAAGTCGGAAAAGGGATATTTTGTAGGCTACGACGTGGAGTCACCAAGTTATCGAGTGTATCTTCCACGCACCAAAGAAATTGTCAGCTCTGGAAATGTGAAATTCGATGAAGAAAACGAGAGAAGTCGAAGTGAAGTTGAGACTGTGGCAATCGATAGGCAAATTAAAGTCAAGACTGAAGAGGAAGAAGGAAGTGAAAACGAAGAAGAAGGGCCATTCTCAGACGAGGACAGAGAAGATGAAGAAAGAATAAAAGAAGAACAAGTTGAGACAGCACCGAACAAAACACCAGAGAGAAGACAGCTACGAGACCGGAGCAAGTTGAAAGTTCCCTCGAGGTATGGCTATGATGTGGCTGGCTATGTAAGAGGAGGTAGCAATGAAGATTCAGCCCTCATAGGTGACATCGAGGACATCTCGGTCGAGATGGCGCTGAAAGACGAAAATTGGAAACGAGCCATTCAAGATGAGTATGATTCCCTGGTCGAAAGGCAAACATGGAAGCTAGTGGAGTGCCCTGATGGAGTCAAACCCTTGTAGATGGGTTCTTCGCGAGAAGGCTGATGGTAAGTTAAAGGCGAGGCTTGTAGCTCGAGGCTTTGAACAAAGAGAAGGCATTGATTACGCAGAAACGTTCAGCCCCGTTGCTCGCTACGCCTCCATCCGCCTGATCTTGAGTCATGCAGCGTCCGAGAAGTGGAAACTGATATCCTTCGATGTGAAGACCGCTTTTTTGTATGGCAAGTTGGAGCAAGTCCTGTACATGAACCAGCCAAAAGGGTTCGACGACGGTTCCGGACTAGTGTGTCAGCTATTCAAGAGTATTTATGGACTGAAACAAGCGCCCAAGCAGTGGAATCGTGAAATCACACGATCATTTGAAGGAAACGGATTGTTCAGCACTGACGACGACCCAAGTGTCTTTTATAATAAAGACAGAAGCATTATTATAGCATTGTTTGTCGACGACGGTTTGGTTGCTGGAAAGGACGAGAAGGAGATTTTCAAACTTCTGGACCAAATCAAGAAAAAGTTTGAAATCACACACTGCAAGACCATCCCGAAGGAGTTCTGTTATCTCGGCATGGAGCTGAAAGTTGACTCGAACAATATTTCCGTGAGTCAACCAAAGTACGTGGAGAAAATCCTGCGAAGGATGAACCTTGAAAACTGCAACCCAGCTCCAACACCGATGGAACCAGGTATCTTAACAAAGAAGGAGTAACTTGTGAATGATGAGAAAGTGCCAGTTGGAACACCCTACCGTGAAGCCATTGGCAGCATACTTTACCTTGCAACCGTGTCAAGGCCTGACATTAGTTTTGCTGTGAATTATTTGAGTCGGCAATGCTGCAACCCAATGAAAAGCCATTGGAAAATGGTAAAACGAGTATTTCAATACGTGAAAGGAACTCCAAATGCAGGAATTCGTTTTGGAGGAGACAAAATCTTCAAAGTGTTCACTGATGCAGATTTTGGAGGAGAAAAAGAGACCATGAAATCGACGAGTGAAGGACTGATCCTCAGGGGAGGCCCCCTAGTATGGTATTCACAACGACAGAAACTTGTGGCGACCTCGACAGCAGAAGCAGAATATCGTGCGGCATGTGAAGCGATCGACGATGTGTGCTGGATGCGAAGATTGGCGACTGAACTCAAGATCTTGCAAGATGATCAACCCTTTCCCTTAAGTCAGCTATTCATATGTTGTTGAACACCCACGAGGGTAAGGTAAACAAAGGAAAGAAGCACGTTGAAATCGCACGTAAATTTATTCAACAACATGTTGACGTGACAGTGTCTGTCAAACATGTTGAAGGTACAAAACAAATCGCCGACATTCTGACTAAACCTTTAAACAAAAGCCAGTTTGTAAAATGTCGTTATTATTTGATTGAGGAGGAGTGTTGAGATAAATCAAAGAATTGTCAAAACTCGCTTTATCGAAAGAACAAAAAGGTATGATCTTGAATTATATAGAAAAGGCATATTATTGAATTAGAAAATTATTGTTGCACATGTCATGTTTATTATTATAAAAATACCTTGTTTCATAACTCACGAGTCTGTTGTTGCTTAACTCAGTAAACATTATTATTATTACTTTAAAATATCGCAATTGTTCTGTATTGAAAATGTCATTGTAAAAACTGAATTCTAATGTACACTTCGATCTGATAGGTACTGTTTGCGAATCAGCTTAAAAAATATTTTATTGTAAATATTGCAAGAATAAATCTTTGTTCACATAAATTGGTCTTTATTTCTTGGAGAATCTTCGGACAAATTTCTTCAGTCCCCCATCTATCGGAAATTTCAGGCGGAAATTACTTCACACAAAAAAATTATATTACCCATTTAAAATTGTACTCCTTTTACACTTTTACGTATAATACACACCGTTATTAATAATAATATTGACTTACTTACTTTGATATCACTTAAGTATTACCTTGTGAATTTGTGTGTTGTAAGAAAAACAGGAATCATCGACTGGTATCAGAGCGACGATTTATTTTTTTCCTTTCCGTTGTTTGAGGGAAATTGGTGTTTTGTAGTAATAGTTGGGGTCATCCACTTGACCTGTATATTAAGGTTAGACTTTATTTACACTTATCTCATCGTTAATTCAAATCTTTATTCTGTTGTTACTTAATATTATTATATTGTGCTGTAATTAATATACAATACATTTGTTATCAATTCTTTAACTCCACGAGTATTATTAGGCATGATAGCCTAAGTGGGTAATTTATCCAGGATGGTTGAGTGGGGTTTTCTCTCTAGGGTTCTCTCGAAGTCGCTTTGAACATTTACAGGTCCACGATGTCGTTGGGGAACTTCCAGCGATGAATACCATGGACTAAGCTAAGAAAAGAATGACAGGAAGAAAGCTCGCATTGACAAATAGGTAAGTGGTGAACAACATATGTTCTGGCTGATCACACAACCCCACGCCCCACCGGCGAGCTAGCGTTTACCGTGTGGTCAGCACAACTCCCCCCTAACGGTGATTTCGGCGGATTAGGGAGGTTGAGTTTTTGGAATTTTTTTATGTCTGGGATTGCTTCCATATTCAGTTATTGCTGCTAAGGTATGGAGCTTGACCAAGTATAATGGCGCAACCACTTGAGGTTAAAGCAAAGTTGCACCATTGTGTCAGTACAATCTTAACCCAAAAAAGCTGCAGGAATCTCACCTGGTCTATTCAAGGAGCTTCCACGCAAAGCAATCGTCATGATCACATACTTATTGAATGCCTGCATGCGCTTGAAATATGTGCCCAACTATTTTAAAACGGTCCAAATAATTATGCTGAAGAAACCGGACAAACCTGATGAAGGAGTAACATCATATAGATTAATTTCATTGCTTCCCATCATTTCTAAACTGTTTGAGAAATTGTTACTAAAACGTCTAAAGCCGATTATGTCTTAAAAACAGGGCAATAAGAAACTAGCATGTTCACGGGTTTTTATTGCAGGAATCGGTCAATCGGGCATTTAAAAAGAAAAAACCGCGGAGTTTTATAAAATTAGGGAGTGGAACTTGGAGATAGGGGTGAAAATGGACCCTTTTCAGTGTTTTCAATATATCTCGCAAACGAAACAAAATTTCGATATACTTTATATGAAGCATTTTGTAGAGAATTGAATTTCCCATCAAAATGGGAACTTTAAAAAAAAATTTTTATGCCAAACATTTTGAAACAATAAGAAAAAAAAAGCCAAAATTTTGATTTTTTTTGTTTTTTGCTTTTTTTGGGTCAGAGATAGGTATAGGCATTGCTTTATAGAAAAAGACAGAGAGTAGACAAAATTTCCTTTAAGATGTTGGGTCGAAAAAAAATTTTGTTTAAAAATTAGCCGAAATATGGCCACTCGGACATAGTTTTTTTTCGATTTTTAGAAAAAATTATTATTTTACTAAAAAAATGGCATTTCAAGTTTATTGGTTGACTGCCCAACAAATAAATATTTTTTGAATGTTTCAATCACCTAATCAATTCTCACTAATTTTGGGTTGCGAAAAACGAATATGACAAAGAAAAATTTTTATTAGCTCTAGTTTCTATGATAGGTGAAAGGTGAAAGTTTTTCATTTTGAAGGATTAAGAGAAAACGGTAAATCTATATTATAATTATACAAGGAAAGCTCTTTTCAGTACCCTTCAGGACTTTTTTCCATATTGAAAAAATGAAAATAGCATATTTATCATCTATACTTATGGAAAGCTTTGAAAGTTCACTCATATTCTCTCAACGTAAGTTTTTGCCCAAGGTATGCTCTTAAGGTGCGTTTCCACTGCGGTCTGCGTGCACATGAAAATCCACACAAATTGAGCAAAAAACGAAAAACCTGCAACTGTGCGGAGACACAGCTTTCATTGCGTATCCACTAAAATCTTGAACGAAGCATATGAAAAGTCTCAAACTATGTTCTAAAGGACTGTGCGCGCACTCTACAGAGACAAGACTTTAGGTGGATACGACCTTGAATGATAAAATTATTGTGTGTTTTACGATTTAAGGGGAGGTTCTCCTGCTCAGGATCAAAAAAATCGATTTTTTTTGTTTACATTTTTCACATCCTTAGCATGTCTAGAATACGACTCCAGAGCGATTCTGAAGTTACTCAATTTTTAACAAAGTTACAGCTCATTGAAGGCGAGCGTGCACTATATAGTCCACGTAAAAATTACTCGTCTCCAAACTTTAAACGCGTTTTTCTCGAAACTACTTTTTCAAATGTTTGAGACACGATGTCTCGAAAACCGCTTATCGGATCGGCTTAAAATTTTGAGGACTTTTAGTACACCATATTTGTGGTACCTTGACCCTTGATTATTAAAAACGGTTAATAATACATAATTTTTCAAGCCGGTCAAAGTAAAAAAAACAAGCGAAAATGAAGGTTCAAATTTCAATTTGTAGCTACATATTTTCTTGAATAAGGGTCAAGGTACCCTAAATACATTGAACTAACTGGTACTTGCACGATTTTGGTATCCGATGAGATTACGAGCCTCTAGGATGTCTCAAAGTTATTTGTGCGCGGCGCGCACGGATATACTGAAGCTTGAAGGAAGCCGCCATTTTGTTTTTGTTTTTTTTGAAAAAATTGATTTTAATAGTTTTATATCAAACAAACATTTTGCAAAAAACCGCATTTGGATATTTTATTTCTATGTATCAGAAATAATTTCTGAAAATCACCAATTTTCATGGCCTGAGCAGGAGAACCTCCCCTGAAGTCTCTATATATATTACCATAGTAGGGGAGCTGGCACTTGAAAAAATCGTGTCGTCCCTACCCTTTGCCGTTCGGTATATAAGCTTTTCAAGTAATTTCAACCAATTTTTATAATATGACATTTTTGCGGGAAATGGACCCATTTCGAGTTAGTTGGGGGTAAAAAAGGGTTTAAATTTGAAAAAGTTTTCTGTCGTTGCGTATGTAGGTTCTATTAGGGCTAAATAACTGTTAAATATAAGTGGCAGAAATTTTTTACCATTTGCTGGGGTGTGGAGGGTGAAATGGCAACTTCAGCTACGGGTGGCTTGGGGAGGGTGCAAATGGTCAAAAATTGCTATTTTTATTTTTATACTCCTTTATTCGGCATCCCACAATAACTTACTTATTTTTTATTTGTCCATTCCATCATAAGAAAAATCTATCTCTTCAAAATAATACCCTTTTTTGTCCTAAGATGTTTTCTGTTTTCCATATTCACTGGAAAACAAAAGATAGGTCTCAACAAGCAACTTCAAGACTTTTCGAAGTCTTTTTTCAAGTATTCACTGCATTTACTTTTCCGCGCACAATCCCCGCAGAAGTTCTCCGCACCGACGGTGTGCGTGTGTAGTCTCCGCACTTCTTATCTCCGTACATTTCTTATCTCAGCGCATTGATTTTTGTGGAGACACTTCGGCGGATAATGTATGGAGATAGTGCGGAGACAAAACTCTTGGTGGATACCCACCTTTACGGAGAGCTTTTATGGTGTGACGTCACTGTAGCCGATTTATGAAATTTTATTAGGAAATAAATTGTTTTTAAATTTTCACCTGAAAACTACTGCACCGATTTCATTGCAATTTTGCATGGTATACGATGGTACACCAGGTAAGAATATATGTTACCAATAATTTTAATTTTTCAATGCATTCAACGGATATAATGGTGTTTAATGAAATAATATGGGATAACTCAAAAGTGAAGTTTCTGATATTAAAAACAATCTTCTTTAATTTGGTTTTACAATAGTTTTGTTTATTTGCAAAAAACATTTTTGTTCTAATAAGTAAATGCAGCCTCGGAAAATTAGTTCCTTGCATTTTACATGGTGTTTGTGCCATGGCTTTTGCCTTTCGAAAAGCTTGAAAGAGTTTGTTTACTTGCTCTTGAATGAAATATATGAAAATCATCGAATCCTCGAAATTGTGCAAAAGTGACTTATTGTGGTTATTTGAATTTTTAAAATGAAGAGGAGCACACAAAACAGAAAGTATTACGAATAACATCGCGAAGAAAGCGCTAAAAAGAGGGCATCGAGACAACCTTATGAATTGCATGTGATGAATGGAAATGAAAGCCAAAATGATACAAATTCTACCGGTTGTGTTCGCAGGCAACCTAAAGCATTTTTCAAGGCTTCCATTCTAGATTTTTGTAATAATTTTATACCGGAAAAATTCAGCTTAGATGATTTGTGCAAGGAATTTACATATTGTTCAGTTTTAGGTTATAAATTATGAGAGCTTTAGTTGATTAAGATTTATCAAGTTGGGCTCTCAAACTTGGCAATTCTACTGTTGAACGTCCAGAAGGAATTACAAATACTCAGCATAGTAGTTTAATTCCCTCTAAATTTATCTCGGAAAATATTGTTAGGTACTGGTGGGTTTGGTGAAACTTTCACAAAGCAAGATGTCCTTAGTATTTCTAAAAAAGCAGTTTTATGTCCTAAAAATGATCACGTCCATGTAATAAATGAATCTGTTCGTGCTAGAATGAACGCGGAAGAAGTGTCATACTATTCATCATTACATCGATTCCATGGTAATAGATTACGATAATTTTTTTTACCAATCACAAGGAAATTTTCCAGTAGAATTTCTTAATACTTTGAACCCATCCGGTAGACCCCTACATTAGTTAAATTTAAAAAAAAGGTTATATTAAGAATGGTTTGTGTAATGGAACCAGATTAGCTATTTGGGACTTTCGCCCGAATGTAATCCAAGCCGAGTGTCTTACATGATGTCAAAGACGCAAGATCCACTTTATCCCACGGATACATCAAACGACCCTGGTCTTCCATTTAATTTCAAACGTCATCAATTTCCCCTGCGCCTAGCGTATGCAATGACAATAAATAAGTCACAAGGTCAAACATTCGAAAAAGTTGATCTTTTTCTTGCGGAACCATGTTTTACGTAGGGTCAGTTGTATACAGCGATCGTAAAATTGATGTTTCAATTGGTCTAAAACAGGAAGTTACCCCTCAAGGAATTCTCACTGAGAACTTGGTTTATAAAGAGGTTTTAGTGTAATTAAAAAAATAAACCAGAGATAACTCTTCCTTTTTGAACCGTGCTCAAGCGATTGCAAAATTCAAGTTCGAAATGATCCAATCGTAACTTCCGATTTGAGGAATTACCACTGTGGGCTTTGGGATAATTAAAATAATAATAATTGTGCAGGGGCCCGACTAGTATTAATAAATATGCTAACAACATTAACAGTGTGATCGTTCTTTTTTTAATGATAGTTACATCCTAAATTGATGAAAGAACACTTGAGAATTAATTGGTGGCTTTATGAGATCGCTGGATTCATCAGGTGAAAGTACATAAGAATCAGCTATTTTCGAGCCCGAAACATTTTCATTGTTGGGCAGTGAACAAATGTATGTTACCATGGTGCTATTATATTTCCCCAATAACATTCTCAAACTGTATATCGATATCGTCATCTATATTTTCAATAATATCATCTTCTGCAATATCGGCTTCTTCCACATTATCACAATTGATCCCCATACATTCTTTGCAAAATATGGAACAATTAATTTGTAATTTTCTGCAGCCACAGTTTCCATGGCAACCTGTAATGCAACCACAAGCCACTTTTTTTAGAAAAACCTCCGACGCAGGAGGTGCTGTTGTGCGAATCGCAATTTAGAATTTTTCCAACCCCAGTTTAGTAGTCCAGTCAAATGGTACATTCGCTGAACATTTTCTGAAAACAGCAATTTTTTTTGTAATGTGTAGGGGCGTTGGTTGGGAGTATAAAACCGAGTTTTCGGGATCCGGAGGGATGACGTTCGGCCGCCATCTTGTTTTGAGTGGTGAAAAATGGTTTTCCTTATTTCTCGGAAACCGTGAGTCCTACAGAATTTTTGCACAGACATTTTTTTAGATAATCAAATTATCTACAACTTTCGTAAATAATGTTTTGCCGTAATATTAATAATAAGAAAGATATGGACGAAAAATGACAAAAATTTTGGGGGTGATGAGCTTTAAAGCGCTATAACTTTTTTATTATTGATTTTACATAAAAAATGCTTTAGAACTTTTTTGTAGAGAATTTTCTTGCGAATAATTTGATGTGGCCATCTATTGAATTCGGGTTGTTTTTGTAGATTTTAGAGCAATGCAAACGGAGAAGTTATAACAAAAGTTTTGCATTATGCTTCCAACTATACAGGGTGTATACCGTTAAGTTTACAAAGCGGCAGGCTGTGGATAGGTTTTGGATAGACGAACAAAAAATTGTATGGGAAAGGGGCGTAAATCGTAGCTGTTTAGCAGCTAGGGCGTTATGTAGTTTTTTTGGTAGAGGTTTACATATCACTCTGTATTTTTGTAACCCTATGAGCTATTTTCATGAGAAAGGTATCAGTGTACGCAGAATATTTCCACCTATCTAAAACTGTAAAATTCAAGGTTCTACCTTATCAACCATGGCCGTAGCCACGGGGGCGCGAAAGGGCGCGCAGCGCCCTTTACAGTAAGGACTTTTAATTGCAATGAGAAAAAAATTATTTTGTCAAACCGTAAGAATTTCTCATCATTTGATTTAAACTTAGATTTAAATTTTCTTCCGAAATAAATATTTCTTCTACGTCAAGAGGTTATTTGTGGCTTAGCATTATTTTGTCAAATTCAAATATCATGAGAGTATGATTTGCAAGATGAACGTTATTACGTGACAGTACATGAAAACAAGTGGTCGCGCGTATTGTTTACTCGAGTGAAGTCTTTCGAAATGTTCTCATCACATCAAGGCAACTGTTTTCATTGCTCAAATGATTAATTTGATTTAATAAATATTCTCAAATTGACCTGAATTGTACTCATTATTTTCGTTCTCACTTTCAGAAAATGTTTAGTATAAAACCAGCCTCAAGGTAATAAAAACACTGAGGGTATTCATATTCATGTCAACCCTCGTAAATTGCGTAAACGTAGTAAACGGCGTAAACTATTGTCACATTCATATTAATCTGACATTAGTTACGCAGTTTACTAGTTTACGCGATTTACGAGGGTTGACATGAATACCCCTACTATATATTTGAATCTTTTATTTTTCCGAATTGTTATTATTTCGGGCGCCAATAATTGTGCGATGAGCGCCCTTAGATATTCGGAGCTGGCTACGGCCTTGTTATCAACTTTCAGAGCAATGAGTGATCAAAGCTTTTTTCAAAGTTTTTTTTAACTAAAATTTCAACTAAAACCACCTTTTTCTCCAACAAATACCTGGTTAAAGGGGCGTAGCTACTGGGGGGCGTAGGGGGGCGTCTCGCCCCCCTAATGTCGGCAATTTCGATCATAGTCGGCAAATTCTAGGTCTTCTGTCCATACTATATTGCATAAAGATAAAAATAAATAAAGATATTAAATAAGTAATATGACTAATGTTGAAGAATTAAATGCGATAATAAAAATTGATTCTGAACTGCAGTGTGCAAGCCCAGCAGTTGAAGTTTCTTCCACGCCTACTACTCCTACGACTGCTGAAGAGGTTTAATTTAGATATGTTGATGTTAAAGCTCAAGGGACAGAAAAAAACACCGTAGCCTCCACTTCAAACAAAATGTCTGAAGATCTAGATGATCGATCCTGCATTGAATATGATCACGACTTCGGCGAAGGCATTCAAATTAGTGTATTGAAATATGCCGGACAGTTGAATCATTTAGTTGATTGTTTAAAAATTTACCCAATCTGAAGAATTAAGTGTTCTCCCTCCTTATAGAGACCTAATAGATATAGTTGCCGAGGCAAAAGAAAATTGTACGTTAGTTGAGATTCCATCGTTGAACATGACCGAGGAAAAAGGTCTAAAATACAGTCAGACAACCAGAGACATTATTTGATCAGTTTAGGTCCCTATCATCCAAAACTCACTGCATACCCGATAAACGGTTCTATCCCGCAGGATCGGCAGCGACGTTTCAACAGTACTTGGTACAAAGAGTATCCGTTTTTGGAATATAGCACTGAACACTCAACGCTGCATTTTGTTTTGTTTGTTGCCTGTTTCATGAAGGACCTGGGAGAGAAAAATCACAAAATGCTTGTAGTCCAAGAGCTAGTGACAGAATTGCAAAGTGATTTTGTAGAGGATGGGCCTTTGATATAAGGTAGATTAGGTAAAGCACAACCGATTAAAAATATTCGCCAGTTCGAGTCTACTTAAGTTTTAATTTTATGAATTTTTGAACTTGTCGATTTTTTGACCATGAAAAAAGTGATATTGCAGAGGATGGGACTTGGTATATAGGTTAATTGGGTTGCCCCCAACACATATTCCGCTTCCCATCTCGTTTGGAGGTTAGGTTTGACTTTTGGGAATTTTTGAACATGTCGGTCTGATCAAGATGGACAAAGTGATATTGGAGAGGATGGGGTTTGGTATAATGGTGAGATAGGCCACCCAGAACCCTAATTCAGCTGCCCATCTCATATGCAATCACGGTTGCGATTTTGGCGGCTTTTAATTTTGTGGCCATTTTCGGTATGACCCAAGTGATTTTGTAGGAGATGGGATTTGAATATTAGGGTTCGTTACAACATCTACAATACATATCCACTTGCCCATCTCTTTCCCAGTTGTAGAAACCCTTGCCATCTCCAGTTGAAGTTGAAAAATCGTAAAATCTAGTTTTATATAGCAAATTGAGTTAAAATGGATGTATATACCCCTCTAGTGGCATATTTATGTTATATATTTCATATATTATGAGTAGTTGTGTATTGTATATACAATCATACATTATAACCCGGCCCGCTGGGTGCGGGCGTGCAGAGTGTGCACCGCACGCGGGCGGCACTTTCAGGGGGCGGCAAACACAACAATCTCGTGATCGAACTCATTTTCATCATTTGCACCTAGGTTCTTTTTAGAATGCCATAACAATTACATGTATTGATCTCCTTTAAAAATAAACCGATAAACCGAAAACGTTCAAACCACTTAAGAAGGAAAATAGTATAATATAAGGACAGAGAATGTAAAATTAAATTCCCATGATAGAAGTCAAATTTATTCTGTAAATAAAAGTTGACATTCTAATCTGATTATAATTATTGACAAAATTTTAAAGCAGTTTGACGTCTAGTTATGGAGAATTATCCATTTTTATGTGCAATAAATTCCCACGTTTAATATCATTTTTACTCGACCTTTACTTGAATATTGAATACTAATTACTCGAATGCAAGACGTCCAATGTTTTTTAAAAAATTTTATTGAATGTATGAGATATCAATAAATAACGTATTCAAATTTCAGATTTTTAATTTGGAATATGCTCCTTCAATCGATCTTCCTTAAGATAATTTTAAAGAGAATTCCCCGTTGTTCCATGTAGAAGAAAAACCAAATAAAAAGAAAACGAGTTTCCCATTCGCTCTGGTTGTTTAAAAGCGCAGCTTTTTCACTCATGCTGCGGGCTCCGTTTGCTTCTTAAAGCCCGGGACACACATATCCGAACCGTGCCTGCACCGCATGACAGCCGTGTGTTGGACAACACACGGAGAGAAAATAAACAAGTAAAATTTGATGCGGTGCGGACATGGAGACGCGGAAATGTGGGGACTGACTGGTAAGATTTTACTTGTTTACTTTTTCTCCGTGTGTTTTCCAACACACGGCCGTCACGCTGTGCGCAAATGTGTGTCCCGGGCTTAAGCCGGCTCTTCACTATGCGGTGAACGTTTCATTCGAATATTGGCTTCCAACGTTGGACGATTTTCGGCGAAAGTAGACCTCCTATCGAAAAAAGTTAAATATAAAAGTTGTAGGTAATAAAAAGATCTACAACTTTTGTACAAACCATTTTTTCCACCTTACCAACTTCCAGAGCAATGAGTCATCAAAGTCAAATTTTGGGTTTTTTTTAACTAAAATTTCAACTAAAACCACCTTTTTCTCCAAAAAATACCTAGTTAACTAATATTTTTTTTTACAAAATTGGAAAGCTTGGACAATTTCTTATCAATAATGTCCGGACAATTCGTATCCTACGGCTTTTATTTTTGGAGTTATAAGCAATTTTAACGCTAAAATTGGCTCTTTTTTGTGCCTTTTCACCTAAGCTTTGCCAAAAAGTACCAAATAAGCACCAAATAAGGCAAATTTTAACATCAAACTTGCTAATAACTTCAAAAGTAAAGGCCGTAGCGTAAAAATTGTCCAGACAATATTGATAGGAATTGTCCAAACTTTCCAATTTTGCAAAAAAAATATCAGTTAACTAGGTATTTTTTGGAGAAAAAGTTGTTTTTAGTTGAAATTTTAGTTAAAAAAAACGAAATTTTGACTTTGACGACTCATTGCTCTGGAAGTTGGCTAGCTGGATCCTTGATTTTGACAGTTTTAGATAGGTGGGAGTATTCTACGTACACTGGTATCCTATTCATGAAAATATCTCAAAGGGTTACATAAATACAGGGTGATATGTAAACCTCTACAAAAAAAATTCAAAACGCCCTAGCTGCTAAACCGTTAAGATTTACCCCCCCCCCCCACCCATACGATTTTTTCTTCGTCTATCCAAAACCTATCTACAGCCGGCCGCTTTGTAAGCTTAAAGGTATACACCCTGTATAATCATCAAAATGTTTTTTTTTTTTCATCAACCAATTTTTCTCAATTAAACAGAAAATATTGATGGAACGGAGATGGGATTGAAAATGTAACATTTGGCAGATGCCACGAGCCTATGGTCCAAATCTTGGGTTCTACAAAATCACTTGGGTCATACCGAAAATGGACACAAAATTAAAAGCCGCCAAAATCGCAACCGTGATTGCATATGAGATGGGCAGCTGAATTAGGGTTCTTGGTGGCCTATCTCACCATTATACCAAACCCCATCCTCTCCAATATCACTTTGTCCATCTTGATCAGACCGACATGTTCAAAAATTCCCAAAAATCAAACCTAACCTCCAAACGAGATGGGAAGCGGAATATGTGTTGGGGGCAACCCAATTAACCTATATACCAAGTCCCATCCTCTGCAATATCACTCTTTTCATGGTCAAAAAATCGACAAGTTCAAAAATTCATAAAATTAAAACTTAAGTAGACTCGAACTGGCGAATATTTTTAATCGGTTGTGCTTTACCTAATCTACCTTATATCAAAGGCCCATCCTCTACAAAATCACTTTGCAATTCTGTCACTAGCTCTTGGACTATTGGGTTGAGAGCGGTGTAAACAAATGGCATAAAATAAAGAGCGTAGGAAAAGAAAAGGACGGAAAACTAGAGCAACATTTCTCAACTTATTGTCAGTTCATGACAAGAGCAAGCGCAAACAAATTATTCTGGAAGAGGAAGATCGTGCAAAGCTATAACAATCTTGATGGACATTACGCGAACGCTGGGTAGACAAGGTCTGGCATTCAGGGGAAGTGACAAAGACGACAATGGAAACTTTCGGCAAATTGTGAATTTAATTGCCAGACATAACTCAGTACTGAGGAAATGATTTGAGCACACGTTTCAGGCCATACCACACAAGTTACCTTTCTGCTTCATCCCAAAACGAAATGATTGAAGTTCTTGCGACAGCAGTGCGCAAAAAGATAGTCAGTGATATTCAGGAAGCACAATTTTATGGAATTACGGCTGATACGACACCAGATGCTTCGCACCAGGATCGATTAGCTGTTGGGCTGAGATATGTCGACAAAATTTTGGAAGTTGTAGAAGCAGCCGATAAACCGGTGCCGGCCCGGCTCGTCTAAAAAAACGGCGGGTTAAAATACATATTGTGCAATGAATGAACGAAGATGTACTTAAAGTAATTCAACAAAAAATAAACATATTTTTCATTAATATCAAAAGACTTTACTTTAGTGGAATTTTTTTATCGGTTAATAATGTTGAATTTGATATAGAACATAGATACATATATGAGAGACAGAAACGTACTATTAAAGATATAAATTTGTTTAAGTTAGTCGGCAAAATCGTCATATACGCCCCCCCAATGAATTTTGCTTAAATACGCCCCTGCCTGGTTAACTAATGTTTTTTTTGCAGAATTGGAAAGCTTGGACAATTTCCTATCAATAATGTTAAAATTTTATGCTACGGCCTTTAATTTTGAAGTTATTGGCAAGTTTGATGTTAAAATTGGCCTTATTTGGTGCTTATTTGGTACTTTTTGGCAAAGCTTAGGTGAAAAAGTACGAAATAAAGCCAAATTTAGCATTAAAATTCCAAAAATAAAAGCCGTAGGATAAAAATTAACATTATTCATAGGAAATTGCCCAAGCTTTCCAATTCTGCGAAAAATACATTAGTTAACTAGGTATTTGTTGGAGAAAAAGGTAGTTTTAGTTGAAATTTTAGTTAAAAAAACTAAATTTTGACTTTGATGACTCATTGTTCTGAAAGTTGATAAGGTTGAACCCTGACTTTTACAGTTTTAGATAGGTGGGAGTACACGCGTACACTGATACCTTTCTCATGAAAATAGCTCATAGGGTTACAAAAATACAGGGTGATATGTAAACCTCTACCAAAAAAACTACATAACGCCCTAGCTGCTAAACTGTAACGATTTACGCCCCCCTCCCATACAATTTTTTGTTCGTCTATCCAAAACCTATCCACAGTCGGCCGCTTTGTAAACTTAACGGTATACACCCTGTATAGTTGGAAGCATAGTGCAGAACTTTTGTTATAACTTCTCCGTTTGCATTGCTCTAAAATCTACAAAAAACAACCCGAATTCAATAGATGATCACATCAAATTATTCGCAAGAAAATTCTCTACAAAAAAGTTCTAAGGCCTCTTTTATTTAAAATCAACAATAAAAAAGTTATCGTGCTTTAAAGCTCATCACCGCCAAAATTTTTGTCATTTTTCGTCCATATCTTTTTTATTATTAATATTACGGCAAAACATTATTTACGAAAGTTGTAGATAATTTGATTATCTAAAAAAATATCTTTGCAAAAATTCTGTAGGACTAACGGTTTCCGAGAAATAAGGAAAACCATTTTTCACCACTCAAAACAAGATGGCGGCCGAACGTCACCCCTCCGGATCCCGAAAACTCGGTTTTATACTCCCAACCAACCCCCTACATATTACAAAAAAAAATTGCTGTTTTCAGAAAATGTTCAGATGGCCCTTTTTTTGCACCTTTTTACTGGACTATAGAGGGTTTAAGCTATTTCCTTGCCACTGCTGAATTTGGAAATACGTTCTTAAATCATGCTGTTTGATGCCATCACGTGTTGAAGATATAGAAGACCATAGAGCACGGTATGAAAAATAGATGCCCAGCAAACCAAATTTTAAGATATGTTAACGAATTAGTTACGGAAATTCGTATATTTTTCCCCAATTCGCAGTAGATTTCTGAAAAAAATTGGACAGAAAAATATATGAAGGGGTTGACAAATTTTTCAGGAGTAACTTTTTTAAAATGATAGTTTTTATATATTATTTGAAATCAGAAACATTTCAATGTGCGCAATTAAATATTTATATTATTTAAACAATATAAACACGATATTTATTAACTTTTAAATAGTAAAGGGTTAAAAAATGTTGATAGGTTTTGGATAGACCAACAAAAAATTGTATGGAGTAGGGGGAAAATTGGTAACGGCTTAGCCGCTAGGGCGTTTTAAAAAAATCATCAAAACCGGAACTGTCCCTGAGGACTAAGAAGTAAAAACCTTCATTGACTCGACTATTAGTAACAGTTTTTATCTGAAGCTTCCCTGTACCCCCAAATAAATAAATTTTGGGGATAATTGTAATTTTTGATGAAATTTCGGGGTGCAGGGGCTTCGGATAAAAAAAAATTTCAGACAAAAGTTTCATATTTCCCTTTAGAGAATCAGAAACCGTGAAAAAAATTGGGGTTTGCCATTTGAAATTTTACATTCACCCGGGTGGGAGTGAAATTTGTGTGCAAACCAATCCACTCTCGAAGTTGAGCAACTTTTGCTCACGAAGACCTACCGTTCAGGAAATAACGGACCGTTGCCGGGCTTTTGTCGCACCCTGTATACTCGTCTGGCAGATA
The DNA here is from genome assembly GCA_963855945.1 of Thereva nobilitata. Taxonomy (NCBI): domain Eukaryota; kingdom Metazoa; phylum Arthropoda; class Insecta; order Diptera; family Therevidae; genus Thereva; species Thereva nobilitata. Next base: position 99,064,592 of record OY979695.1, read on the forward strand.
CCTGCAACCGCTAGAATATTCTGGCTGTTTACATATACCTTTTAAACAATTGAAAGAATGTTCCCTCAAAATTTGAGCCTTGTGGGAGCAGGTTATGAATTACTATCCCGATGACAACTTTGCTATTGTCTGGCACATACTTGCAACCCTCAAAAGAGGTTGTCAATTTTTTTTACACTTAATCATATGTAAATTACAACATATTAAAATTGTAGCCTTGTAGCGAGTAGATTAATTTCACATTTTCAAAAATTTAATGGATGATGACGCAACCGCGAGATGCCTGCCAGAACGGTACTTTCTTAATTGACTGATAATAAAACATCATTTAAAAATTTTGTAGCTTTGTGAGAAACGGGTTAGTCAGATGGTTCGCTAGCTCTTAGACTAAGATAACACCTTTATCGGTACATTCGCTGATGACACCGTATTTATGTCAACAGACGTATCCCAACCAAAAGCAGTGGAAAAACTTAAACGAGCTTTGAATCATGTTAGCAAATGGACAGCAGATTGGAAAATCAAGCTTAATGAGGTTAAATCAGTTCATGTGACATTTACGCTGCTTCGCAAAAATAACAGCTTACACATAGATATACCTCAATGGAGTGCAAGCAGTGATGCCACATGAAAATTTAGTTTATCCGTAAATACGATTTTTGGTAGAGGGGGAAAATCCGTATAAATCCGTATCGCCCATATATACCGCCATCTATATTCAAGTTGGCAGAGTAGGTGGGAAATACGGTATATTTATGTAATATTATAATAGGACTCTATTGGCGGCGCAAAGATTCTCACGCGCGCCTCTAGTAGATAAATTTGAAAGCTGCTTAAAAGTGACACTTGCAGCTGACAAATAAAAGTTTATTAAAGGTGTTTTGTTAAAATTGTCATTTATACCAATTCATGTTCTTAATCAATATGTTGTCAATATTAGATGCTTTGTAGGCATCTGCAGGCTATAATATATACCTATGCGTTCGGGCGAAGAACTTTTACGAAGTGGATTGGTGATCACTGTGGGGAAAAAAGGAAAAGAAAATGACATAGTCATGTTCAAGCACTTGTCCTTCGCACTTCTGGCGTAAATTCTAAGCATCCAGCTATTGTAGAAATGTGGATAGATTTAAGTAAAGAATATGGAGAGAGGCTTATTCGCGACAACGAGCAAGAACTTTCAAAAGAATGTGACTGCCCGCTGGATCTTCTGAAAAGTGCAAGCACATATTGGCTGTAATGCTCTATCTTACTAGGTTTGTAACGTTACCAAAGTACTTTTACAATATATTTTATATATTATAAAAGTACCATCATATACTGTAATTTTTAGTTCATACATAAATGATGATTGAGTAGAAGAATTTTTAGGGTGTTTATTATACAGTAGTCTCATAAGTTTTTTTTAGAATTAAGGAAGCACAGTTAGAAGATTTGAGTTGCACAGATATTGAGCAGCAATGGGGTACCCTCAAAAAAGCAACTCTTAAAGAGTACGAGACAGCACCATTATCACAGATGTGCCATGTAAAAGATCAGAGGGATGTCTTTGTTAAGACAATGCCAGAAGTAACCAAAGAAATGGAGGATTGTTGGAGAATTGAGTTGATGAATTGTAAGCGTTCATCATGCTTTGTGTGTTTATAATGTTTTATTTACTATGACTATGTAAACACATTAATTGCAGATAATAGTGGGAGAAAAACATAAATTAAATAAATAATTAATATGAATTATATCAATTCTGGATCAGTGTAATTGTTCAAAGTAATTCTGGTACCTTTATGATAATTTCATTGATTAGGGGAACATATTTTTATTTTTTTTATTTTTCTGTGAAATAATATATGCAATGAAATATTTTTTACATTATATTGTAGGTGTACCACACTGCGAATATTCTTTGTTTATAAGTTGTTTGCGTAGAGGTAATGGAATAGTAGATTCCGAGGAGGACGAAACCAGTCAAAGAGTAGATAATGCAACAATTCTAAAAGAACTTCTCACCTTTCGCTCTTGTCGTGTACTTAGGGTTCTAGTGAGATTAACAAAAAATAAGCTACAAATTTGTGAACCAGAATTGATTGATTTTTATGAGAAACATGTAGCGGTTTCATTAGACCAAAGTATAAAAATTATTAGCGCTAAGCAAGGGACTCACATTTGGCACAAGGCTAGAAAAATAAGACAAACAGCCTCCAATGCTAAAGCTCAGTACACCTACTATATAAATCCTAATGCTGATTGGGATAAAAGGTATCAGGAGCTCTTCCACAGCCGTTTCATTGGGAATGAAGATACCTTAAGAGGTCTTCGTTGTGAGCCTCTTGCACGCGAAAAATATGTAGAAGAATTTGGCTGCACCATTATAGGATCAGGTCTGTTGGTTCGTCCTGAATTGCCATGGCTTTCCGCAAGTCTTGATGGCACTGTGTTAGACACTGAAGGAAATTTTGTGAGAAATATCTGACTTTAGACTTTAAAGGAAGGAACTCGTTTGGCACTATTATCAAATGCAACTTGGCATGCTGCTTTCGAGTATGGTAGAGTGTGATTATTTAGTTTATTCTGAAATAGGTAATGATTTCGTGCAAACAAGAGTTCCTTTCAATGAAGATGACACTTTGAAAATTTGTTCAAGACTTATAAATTCTTGGAAGAAATTAATCAAAATAAATTTCTTCCAAGAATGGTCACAGAATATGGATTAGATAATGACTTTCATATTGTTTAAAATACCTGAAAATAGTTTTTCTTCATTGTTGTTGTTATAGAATAAAGAGTATTATTTTTCCGTTATTTTATACGAAAATGCCTTATGTACATACATTTCGATAAAGAGTAATAAAAATATACTTACAATTGTACAAGATTACTAATTTATTTACATAATAAATTGATCAAGATTAATTTATTTCTGAATGAAAAATAAAAATTTGTAACTCATGCACCTTTATTACATAAACTTATCAATATTCATAACTGGTGGGCCCAGATTAGTGAGGCCACCAACAATAGTTACAATATCTTGAAAATAAGGAGCTAAAATCCATGGTACTGGACCACACAAAAATGTATATTGTCTTAGTCTTTGTATGACTCTTTCGACATGTACTCTGGCTCTTGCAATCTCTGCAGTACGAAGGGCATCTTCTCTACTCATCTGTTTCTTCTGTTCTAAAAAAGGAGGCCTTATGAGTTGAAGATTGCGCTAAAACAATGATACAAAGAATGAAACGTATAACAATATATTCATCAACATTTAGCTTATTTACAACTTTAACTCACCTCTAAACACTCAATTTCGATCCTGTATCCTTTATCTACCATCACACCGTCATTGAAATCACATTTGTCTAGAATTCCAGAGTCATTTACAATATGTTTATCTGACGCTCGAGCATCGTAAGGAGTACTTTTTTCAGTTATAAGTCCTGACGGAGTTACACCAATATCAAACTTAGCAATATGAGTTTTCTTATATTGTGAATACGTTAATATTCGGCATTTCAGACACTTGCACTTTTCAATTACAGTTTCTGCGCAGTCTAAAATTATTCTGGTATTCTTATATTTTTTAAATGAGATAGGTAAATTGCAACGAATCATTTCTTTTTCTGGCCACGGAATCATAACTTTTAGTACCCTGGCTAGCATAGGACACATATTATTAAAGTAGTTGGCACATGTTTGTCTATTTATGCCAAACAGAACACCAACAGCAGTAAATGACAGATTTTGTTTGATTTTTACCATTGTCAAGATGATTCGATCTCTCACAGATAAATTTTTTTTGTTTGTTGGCGCATTTAAGGCTAATTCTTCAACACAAGACACTATTCCTTCCAAAAGATTAATCGAATGGATACCAGTAAAGGCAAACAAGTATTCATCATTAATAAGTAAATCTGAAAGAGTTAGCGTTTTGGTAATTAAACCAGGCACTACTTCTTTCCATGCAGGAAGCAAATTTACTTGTGTAGGTACATTTTTCCGATGGGACTTCATCACTTAAAATGTCAGCTAAGCTACGACCTTCTTGAGGACGAATTTTCCTAAAATCAGATAAATTCACTTGCACAGATATAGTCATACAGTAATTATTTTTAGCAAATGGTTGAACATCTTCACTAGAATGCCCATCTCTAGTTGACCTAGTCTCAGTGTCATGAATTTCTTCGGGCTTTTCTACATCAGCTCTCATATTTTGTGTTGACTTAATACTACACCTTCGCCTGAACTCTGCCCTGTATTCCCGATCTAGCCTCTGTTGCTTTTTGGGTGATGCTTCTTTCTTATCATGAGTCCTTTTAGGAATATTTCGAGAAGGTATGGCGTGCGAAAACAATTTATGTTTTACATAATCTGAAAGAAAAGTAATATTTTGGTTAAAATGAAAAATAGAAGAAGAGGTTACAATAAAATATTTTACTTACTGTTTTGAAAGTAGTCGGAAGTAGGGAATCCAATCCCGCATCGAAATCTCAATCCCGCAAGCCCGCGGGATCGAGGTCATCAATCCCGCGCATCCGCGGGATTTGCGGGACTGCAAAAAAAATCATAGATTTTATTCTAAGTAGTTATGTTCATGAATTTATGAAGTATTATATGAAATAAGAGTGTGTTGTATGTCAAACAAACTATACTTTAGTCAGTCAAACATAATATTTAGGCCAATTCTGAACTATGCCGGAATTCATTCCGCTGGAAATTTCTTATACAGTAGCATAAATTGTAATTTCGAAATTTCTCTCCGTTACAGGGGCTAAGTTTCATATTTGGCATTACGGCCGAATCGACAGATAAGTGCGGCCATACAAACCATCAAATTGTGTGATAATATTCCAACTTCGGCAAACCACTTATATTTAATTAAAATAGAAACTTTTTGTATGCCTAAATTGGGCATTTTAGACCCGTATTCATCGGCCGGGATATATCCAGGCATATAAATATCATGGATATTTCGTATTCACCGACCGCGATTTTCGGGGCTTGGATAAAGTTAATACCAGTTCGACCTGGTAAAAAGTTTATCCGCCGATTTCTAACCTCTGAACTTTCGAAATTTCAAAATTGAACAAAGCAGTGAGTGAAAATTAAAAAAAATAAATCATGTATCAAGCCGTTTTCTTTGAAAATGGTGTAAGTACATTTTTGACAAAAAGTAAGTTAATGATAATATTCAATGCTATCTGCTATGAACTTTTTATCTATAAACAGTTCCCAAAAAAATCCTTCAAAATTTTCATCATTAATATAATATTATATTAATATATGTTAAGGGGTAACACCACTGTAGAGGTGCGAAAAAAGGCCAAATTTTGGGAATTAATTTAAAAAGTATGGAAAAAGGGATCGAAATTCTTTTCAGGCGATTGATCAAACATGTATTAAAGTGTAAAAAAAAAATTTTTTATTGACTTTTTGTTACAAAATGGTGGCGCCACAGTCGTTTTTCGAAATCGCCTTTTTGTTAAGGGCCTCCACGGGTGGACGGATTTCTCCGAAAGCTGAAGACCTGGAACAAAATCCAAATAGTTTCCTAATCTATTTGACCTTGCCCATAAAAGTACGTAGGATTTTTTTTTTAAACTGATTTTTGTAAAAATGGCGCACTTATGAAAAAAAAAATTGATTTTCGGCAAAAAAATGAGCAGTAAATTGTTTATAAAAAAATTTTTTTACAACGAATCAAAAAACGGCTACGTACTTTTGTAAAGAATGCAATTGTGAAGCTAATGTCAAAATTTCAAACCGATCCATGCAATAGTCTCCGAGTAATCCGTCCACCCAGTTCGAAAAACATGGTTTCCAGATAATCGCGCTTAAAGTTTTGAAAGTACTCTAATCTTTGAAAATTGTATTTTACCTTCACTGTGCGATGTACTGTAAAATACGTTTATTATTTTGTAGCGCACCCTGGTGGACACCTGGGGAACCCAAATAACCTTTTTGCTATAGCAGCACTTATTATTTCGACTGGTAAACGCAATATACAAGCAATAAGTCGGACCAACGCGCGCTCCGAGGCGCCGGGGAAAATCGAAAATTAAATCCTTCAAAATTATTTTTCTGTTATAGGACCAACTGCACATTGTTTTTGTTATCCTGAAGTATATTTCAAGCCAAAAAACAAAAATTCCATTTTTTCAAAATCCTACAGTGGTGTTACCCCTTAATATAAATTTAGCTAGCTAATGAAATTACAAATATAAATACTTTGAAAGGGGTGTAAGTCCACTTTCCTTCCGCAAAGACATAAATTTCTGGACATTCTTAACCTTCAAAATATGCCGATTTTGGAACTATCGAGACGTCCATAAGAAAAAAATTACTGTTTACTCCTACAGATTATTATACCAACACACAACAATGCCGAAGACGTAAAAAGTTTATTTTACATGAAATGAAACGATATGATTTTGTTTCGACGAAACTACTAGTTTAGTAGTTAGTTCTAAAAAGACGGAAAAAATAGTTATGGTGAAGAGGTAACTTGGCTGAAGATATGTTGGATAAGGTTTTTAAAAAACAAACCATATACAATGCTGTATAAAACTTCATTTGATGAAAATTGGGAGTTTAAAACATTAGATTTATCCCCACACTTGGAAGACCACGAAAATTTGAAAATATAATACTACCACCTTTATATCCATCCATCGCATCCCAAAAATTCAACGATATAATGGATCTATTTCCTTATATTCCTCCAATATATCTTGGCTACTTTCTCATAATGAAAAAATTGAAAATGGAACATAATAATATAAAGTTGTAATTAATATAATATAAATGGCATTATCTGAAGAAATATTGGAATAAAACCTTTTTACTTTGTTTTTTAACATATTTCATAAGAAAAATTTCAATTGAAATCCCATATTTAATATTTCATCAATGTATGATTTTCATATTTTGTTGACTTTGAAAGTAGTGTAAGTCCATTTGAGATTATCAAAAGTATAAATTTCTTTTAACTAATACTTTAAAAACGATCACATTATAAAATTAAATCAATTTAATATATAAAAAACATAAAATGAGCGTATTAATATATACCAATATTTTTCAATTCATTCAAACGCAAAACCTTAAATATCTCCATATCATATAAAGTGGACTTACACCACTTTCAAAGAAAACGGCTCAAATATTGAATCAATATGAATGAATTTGTAATTCTGTAAAAAATTGAAATTGGTATATTTGCTTTCCGTGAATAGCAAAAAATATCCCTAGAATTGTACGCGATAAGAAATAACTGAGAATATATCCAGGTCGATAAATTCCGGCCTTAATAAACGTCAAACGACTTGATCCACACGTATAGACACTATAAGGTTGTCGATAGCGTGTTGAAAAATGTCAATTTTTATTTATCGACAGAAATCGATATCGACTCGAAAAACCCAATACGGTCCCAACAGAGTTTATGCTACCGATGTAAGAAAGTTCCAGCCTAATCAATTCCAACGTAGTTCAGAATTGGCCTGAATGCTTTGTTTGACTGATTCAGTAGTTTGTTGGACAAACAATACAATTAGCCGCAAAGGTAATCCTCGCTCAATTCACGTGGCGAATCCCCTGTCGCAGGCGTAGTGTAGCTTGACATTGATCACGTTCATATACATGCACAGTAGGGATGTTACGAATGTCATATTTTTCACATTCGCGAATGCGAATGCGAACGCGAATGTTCGGAATGCGAATGTGCGAATTCGAATGCGAATACGAATGTTTAGGAATAGCATTAAAAAATTTAATTAAATTAAGTCCTCATTTTTTTATTACTTACAATAGGATATGAAAAAATATTAGAAAAATAGACCAGTGTTAATACAATAATGGTATTCTTTCTTCTCGTATTTAATAAACAAAGTTTAAGAGAAGAATATTATATTTCATGAGACGATTTCTAAAGACGCCCATTCATATACAGTCTGCAAGCCCATGGCCTGAAGGTTTCTCGCATTGAGGCCAAGTATAACCACACACTCACTCACCCACACCGGCAACTGGCTCCTTGCATTGCTGACAAAAATCTTTATATATGGGGGTATTCATCGGCAGTCCGTCCCTGAAAATTTGCACTTCTATCTGAAATTCTCGTTGAGGCGATGAACATTTTTGCACTTGAATTAATAACCTGCTACGCTAAACTGTCGTCTTCACCTGTGTGCATGCAAGGAATCATAAGATCGCCTGCAGTCCACGGCCTGTCAGACGTATGCCTCAAGTCCTCATCCCTCAGTCAGACTGAGTAATGTATGGCCTTAATCGGGCGGTACCTGCTGACCTGGCTTAAAAAGCTACGGCCTGCCGGCGTGCGGGATCACGCATTTGCGGGATCCCGCTTTCGCGGGATTGGATTCCCTAGTCGGAAGGAACAACATGTTGAGAACAAACTATCATCGTTGCCGAAGCCGGCTTACCCATCCGCAGAGCAATCTCCCATTGCTTCTTTATTGCTGTGTTTTTTGGGAATAAATGTAAACTCCTGATTTACCGTATGTACCACATTGTGGGACACAACAATATTTTGTATTTCGCCGCTTTTTTGTCGAATGAATTCGTGATCCATGTTTAATGACACTTGTCTCTTTTTGGTCAATAACTTCCTACAAACCGATTTTTTCCAAAGTATTTTTTTTTAAAAACTAGTACTTTTACCTATATTATCCCGTTGAAAAACCAGCCAGGTTATTTTATAGGTATTGAGCGAGAAAACGATACGCCAGATCCTACAATAGAAGAAGTTGCAAATGCCATAGCGAAACTGAAAAATCATAAGGCTCCAGGTCCAGATGGAATACCCCCGGAAATCTTAAAAAATGGTGGGGAGAAGTTATGCCATGTCTTACATAGCCTCATCGGAGAAGCAGTAAGTTGCCAGAAGAATAGCTTTTAGGCACAATATTCTCAGTCCATAAAAAAGGTGAATTGAAGAGCTGCAAAAATTACAGACCAATATCTTTGTTGAATACAGCTTACAAAGTGCTTTCACATATTTTATTTAATAGACGGAAACCGCATTTGGAAGATAAAGTAGGTGATTACCAAGCAGGATTTAGAACGAACAGATCGACAACAGACCAGATTTTCATAATGAGACAAATACTTGAAAAATGCTGGGAAGAAAGCATTGATATACATCTCCTTTTTGTAGACTATAGAAATGCTTACGACCTGCTGAATAAAAGAGAGTTGTGGAACAAGATGAGTGAAATGGGTTTCCCGAAAAAATTAATAGAACTATGCAGAATGACGACCAAAGATTGTAAAACACAAGTGAGAAGACGAGGATGCAACTCGATCAACCTCCCTCAAGAATCGGGTCTGCGATAAGGAGATGCGATCTCACCAATACTTTTTAACATTGCTCTGGAAGCAATAATGAGGGGAACACAGCTTAGTGGAGCAAATAGTATCTTCACAAGGAACATTCAGATACTAGGCTTCGCAGATGACATAGTCATAATTAGACGCAAAGCGCAAGATGTAAAGGAAACCTTTTCCAAAATTGTAGAAAGTTCAGCAAAGTTCAATCTACGATTAAATGGCACAAAACAAAATATATGATCGTATCAAAACGAGGACAACGATTAGGGCGAAGTATCAGCCTTCTTATCTATTTAGGGACAATGCTTACTGCAGAAAAAAAGATAAAGGACGACGTCCATAGACGCATTGTAGCCGCAAATAAAACCTATTTTGCACTAGTCCCGGTCCTAAAAAAACAAAGAAATTTCAAGACAATGCAAAGTCAGACTATATAAAACTTTAATCCGCCCAGTTCTATGCTACGGGTCTGAGACTTGGACATTGACCCACCAAACAGAAAATCAGCTTAAAATCTTCGAAAGGAAGACCTTAAGAAGAATATTTGGTCCTGTAAGGGTTAACCAGAACGAATGGCGCATTAGGACAAACGAAGAGCTTCAAGAAATGTATGACGAAATAAATATATGTAGCTACATACATAAGACTGAATAGACTGCGATGGCTCGGACACGTTGTACGAGCTTCAGAAGATAGAATGCTAGCCAGGATTTTTAATGGTAGACCATCAGGAAGAAGAAGAGTAGGACGACCAAGAAATAGGTGGACGGATGACGTGCTAGGAAATATACGGAAATTTCGTATAACAAATTGGACAGAGCTAGCAAGACGTAGAGACGACTGGAAGAGGAGACTTCAAGAGGCCCGAGTCCTGCAAGGACTGTAGCGCCATTCAAGAAGAAGGTATTGAGCGAAGATATACTTTTGCTTGGCTCAAGAATTCCCAGTGTCTTACTCTGAGACAGCATTCTCATGTTAAGACTGAAAAAATGTTCTACTCAAGACAACGAAACGAAGACGATCGAATTGCTGGAATCAAGACAATTTTTTTATCAGTGTAAAAACCCTACTCGCAGCCTTTTGGGTTCCTTGAACCACTGGATGAAGTTTTTTTTCGTTTCGGATCGAACTTTCCAATTTTTAACTAAGATTTGTTTGCATTGCTTATCTTTCAATTAATCAGGTTTCATCGGACATAAAAAGCGCCCGGGTTTTACCCGAACCCGTATTGCAACTACTGGCCGGCATATTGCCTTTGATAACGCTAGTAGATTGAAAATATTTAAACATTGCTGGCCATTAAACTTTGGTCTCATTTTAAAAAAGGTTATTTTGTGTCCATTGTGGGGGTATTTTTTTGGCTTTATTTTTTGTTTACAAAAGAATTGAATTAACTGAATTAGTTTTCATCTATACGAGTATATATAAAAATGAATGTCTGTTGGTTTGTATTGCAACACTAAAATTCAAAAACTAGACCGCCGATTGGGCTGAAATTCTCACAGAATGTGCGTTTTGACTAAATCTCGGTAAAAAAACATAGCGCGAAAACGATCCGTTCGATCAACGTGATTGGGACAGCTACGTACCGCTCTTCTTAAGGGCATACAGGACATCTATCTACAATTCTACAGGTCAGACGGCATCAATGGTGATCTTCGGGAAACAGATTGCTCTGCCAGGTGATTTAAAGTTTGGAATCGCGCCAGAAACAAGCTAATGGAAATCCACGAGACGGTCCGGAAAAATCTGCAATCGCCAGCGGCAGGATGAAGACCCGCTACAACCTAAGGGCGAACTGAACTGGTTTTAAGGAAGCCGATCGAGTCTGGCATATAATCCTCGACGAATAAAAGGGAAATCACCAAAACTACAAGGGAAATGGAAGGGCCTCTCCACTGTCATCACAATGATAAACGATGTCGTCTATCGCACCCAAAAAGGTTAGATCTGTAAGAAAAATGTATTGCATGTGTATAGGCTGTGTTGTCGAAAAGCTTTTAATATGAATAAATTAATAACGTTCTATAAGTCCGTTTATTTTAGTGATTAACAAGGAACTGACAAATATTAGAATGAACAAAACAATAAAAAACTCGTTGGCTATTGCGATACAAAATATGACATAGATGTTTTTATTTCAAGGTGGAGATTTTTCACATCCTCCGGCCGGCCGTTGAATTCTTGATTCCAGTTCCAGTGGGTATAAGTGCTGAATTGATCTTCTTAACGTTGTTCCATTGGAAAATCTCAATTCACAGGCTCTAATTTTTCCGTCACGTCCAGGGAATACGTTGTTGACAATGGCAAGCTTCCAGAATAACCTCGGTTTAGAAGGCTCGTAAACAATGACAACGTCTCCGGTTTCTAGTTTGGTTGAAAATTGATTTTTTGAGAAATGAGCCGATCTGAGTTGTTGTATATATTCCATTCTGAAGCGTTTCATAAATAGATTAGAAAGATGTAGTCGAGACTTCCATTTTAATCTCAGTTTGACGTCAGTAGTGCTACTTGTAGAAGAGAGGGTTGAAGAGTGAAAACCCTGTAAAAATTGATTAGGTGTTAGTGGCGAAAGGTCTAAGGGATCATCGCTGACATATGTTAGAGGCCTCGAGTTTATTGATGATTCGGCTTCTATTAACAAGGTATGAAGTTGCTCCGTCGTAAGTACTGATCGGCTAATAGTTATCTTCAGGATATCTTTTACTACTTTTACAAGGCGTTCCCAGAAACCACCCCACCACGCAGCGCGTTCTACGATAAATTTCCAAGAAACTCCCTCATTGCTGACAAATCCTTGCCATTCTTCAGACTCGATAACAAATCCGACTTGCCGGAGTTCTAGTGAAGCCCTTTTGAATGTTCGAGCATTGTCCGAGTACATGCATTTGGGAATACCACGACGTGCAAAAAAACGCCTTAAAGCTAACAGGCAACTCTCAGAAGTTAAACTTGGAACAAGTTCCAGATGGACTGCGCGCACCACAGCGCAAGTAAGCAACATTATATATACTTTGGAAGTATCCTTGTTGTCCTTGGAAGTTTTCACGTATAGAGGCCCTGCAAAGTCCACACCAGTTGTTTCGAAAGGCCTAGCTGTTTGCAACCGTTCACTAGGTAAAGGCGCAAATGGTTGTGAGGCTGGGGGGCCTTTAAGACGGCGACAGATTCTACATCCCTTTAAAAGACTTTTAATTAATTGTCGAGCCTTGATAATCCAATACTTCTCTCTTAGGCGAGTTAAGACAAGATTCACTCCTCCATGTAAAACACGTTCATGTGCATCAAGGACTAGCAACGATGTAAAATAAGACGATTTGGGAAGCAATATAGGATATATAGCATTATAATCTAGACTGGACTCTTGTAGTCGTGTCTGGATTCGTAATATTCCGTTTGTATCCATCATAGGATTAAGCATAAGGACAGAAGATGATTTCGTTAAGGGCTTACCATCTTTTAGAGCCATAAGTTCGACAGAGAAGAACGTGTATTGGATATATTTAATCCAATATGATTCCGCTCGTTGCATTTCGTCGCTAGTGATGAATTTTCCATACAGATGTTTGCGTTTTATATTGTCGATAAAGCGTAGTATATATGCAGTTATACGAATAACTTTTCTATACCTGCTAAAATTTTCAATCGAGAACAAAGGCAAGGTATTGCAGGAGGAAGGCGTCTCTTCCACAACCTGCAAATGAAATAAAGAGATTGATTTGGGAGATTTGAAAATATTTTCTGGCCAATGGTCTGGGTCGCTTGATAACCATGATGGCCCACGAATCCAGGATGCAGCATTTATCAGTTGGCTTCCAGATAGTCCACGCGTTAGTAAATCTGCAGGATTTTCAATTCCGGGGCAATGTCTCCAATTCGCTGCCACAGTTAGTCGTTTAATTTCCTGAACACGATTTAAGATATAAGGTTTGAATTTCTGACTTTTATTATGTATCCAGTGAAGGGCGATCTTAGAATCTGACCAAAGATATATCTTGTCAAATTTCGTATTTAGATGTTCGATGAGAAATGCGGCCAATCTAGCAGCTATGAGGGCAGCTGTCAACTCTAATTTTGGAAGGGTTAATTCCACAGAAACGTCGTTCTTCAAAGGTGCTACTCGATTCTTCGAACATAGATACACAACATTAGTAGTTTTATCTTCGTTCACGCTTCTGATATAGGCTACTGTTCCATACGCCGATATACTTGCATCCGCAAAGACATGAAGTTCTTGAATTATTCTAGCATTGGTAGTAAAAACACAACGAGGTAGTGTAACTTTCTTTAGCATAGATATTTGGGAAAGACTATTATTCCACGTTGTCTGTAGTGATGAAGGCATTGGCTCGTCCCAATCAATATGTAAGCGCCAAAGTGTTTGGAATAATAGCTTAAGCTTGACAACGAATGGTCCTAGAATACCGACAGGATCAAATATTTTAGCAATTAATTGCAGTACATTCCTTTTCGTTGGAGCGCAGTATGTAATGCTGGATAACTGACGTAAGTCAATAGCAAGCTCATCGTTGTTACAGACCCAAATTAGACCTAAAACTTTTTGAATCTCAGGTGGTTTATCGTTAAATATCCCTCGCAGTTTATAACAGTTGCTATTCCATTTTCTGATTCTCATATGTGCTCGAGCTAAAATCTCACAGGCTTCCTTATAAACGTTAATGGCTGTTTTGACATCGTTGACACTAGTAACCAAATCGTCCATATAGAACGAGCGTTGTAGTATGTTACAAGTTTCTGGGAAAGCTATAGATTCGTTAATGAAATGTTTTCTTAAAGTAGCACATAAAATAAAGGGGCTACATGTAGCACCAAATGTTACCCTTGTCATCCGATATACTGCTGGAGGTGGAAGTTGGGCTGTATCTGTTATCTTCGTCCGAAACCAAAAAAATCTATGGCAATCTTGATCTTGCACTGCCAAAGATACCTGTAGAAATGCCTTTTCTATATCCGCTACTAGTCCAATGATACCCAGTCGGAAATTTAATATCACTGATAACAGATCCGGTAACAAGTTGGGTCCTGCGGTTAAATTTTGATTTAATGATAAATTAGAACCTACTTGAGCTGACGCATCGAAAACAATACGCATTTTTGTTGTTGTTCTGTCATATTTGTACACAGGCCTATGCGGTAGATAAAAAATACGTTTAGCTGTGGCATCATAATTTACTTCTTCAGCTATTCCGGTTGAAATTAACTCTTGCATAGCGGCATCATATTCCAAAAGTTTAGCTTCTTCTTTGGATAATTTAGCCACTAATTTCTTAAAACGAACAAACGCGTTATCACGGTTATCATTTAATAGCACATTATCTTTTCGCCACAATAAGGAAGCTTCGTATCTATCGCCACCTATTTTTATAAAGTTATCAAAATCACTAAAATTTTCTTGAAATTTATCACCCGTTATTCCAATACTTTCCAAATCCCAAAACCGTTTTAAACTTTCACCGTCTAGTGTACAAATATTTAACGTAGAAGATACGTTTGCAAGTATTAAGTTTTCTTTATTACAGAGATTAATCACAGGTCCTTGAATTGTCCACCCGAAAATTGAATTAATAGCCACTAAATTGTTCGATATTCGTTTTGACTCGTCTGACACAATTTCCCAATAATAGTCCGCTCCTATTAGGATATGAAGACCTCTTTCTTTGATTTCAACACTATCAGCTAAATCCAAACCGGCAAACATAGGACAATTTCCACTAGGTACCGGTAAAATATCAACACAAATACAAGGTACTACTATGGCTAAAACTAAAACAAATTTATCGTCAAAGCGACTCTTCAATTTAATTTGCACTCGATCGAATTGTTCAACTGGAACTCTGTCCTTAGATCCAAAGGACAATATACGAAGTCTAACTCTGTCGTACATTTTTAAACCAAGTTGGGATACAGTGTTCTGTGTTATATATGAGCGCTGGCTCCCTCCATCTAAAATTAAACGAATCGGCCTTGAGTTGATGAGGGACATGGGGGTTGACGCAATTACATAAGCCGTTTGCAGGTATACATCTGAAGATGGATAGTTGGTCGAACATAAACTGGTAGCGGGTAAGATATCTGTCTCCTTAGAAGCTTGATTGTTAGATGTTGCAACATAAGAAGGATCACACATTAAAGTTGAATGTCTACCTTTACAATGGTCGCAACGAATCAATTTGTTGTAACAATTACGAGAATTGTGACCTTTTCGAGTACATCTGAAACAACGCCCTTCATTGAGTAATATTTCCTTACGCTGGTGAAGTTCCATAGGCGTCAGACATCGTTGAGAGGAATGCGATTCCTTTTTACAAAAGCAACATTTTGAAAGTTCATCAGACGTTAAAAGTCCTGCCGAAACCCGGGATCGGTGGATCTTTAACTACTTAAAGGAATTAACGTTGAACGGATTATTTAAAAAAAAAAAAAACTATGGATATCGCCAAACGTGCTACGTACCGCGGGCAACTTACAAAATTAGTTAATCGTATTGTCGATTATTTGAAAGCGCCCGAATCTCAATTAAATGAGAAGAACGAATTGGATGAAATAGAAGAAGAGCTAACGGTTTACCTAGCACGATTAACTACGGTTCAAAAAAGTTTAGAAAAATTAAATGGTAAAGACACAGAAATGTCAAAACCTGAAGAATGCCAAAAGGAAACCGACTCAATTGCTGAGTATGAAGATAAGGCCGTCTCGACTATAAGTCGCTTGAATCAACCATTGGCGAAGTTACGCCAAATACAGAATAAGAGTTCGAGCAACTCTATAAATCTGCTGACCCCCCCCAATAACATGTCATCAGCCGCAAAATTGCCAAAATTATCGTTAAAAATATTTTCTGGAGAGTTCAAAGAATGGCTACCTTTTTGGGAAACATTTAAGACGGCTATACACGAACGGTCAAATCTTAGTGGGGCGGATAAATTCAATTATCTGCAGCTGCATTTAACGGGTAAAGCTGCAGATTCTATCGCTGGATTCATTCCTTCAGAAGAAAACTATAATGCAGCAATATCTCTACTACAAGAGCAATTCGGAGATAATGAAAAACTAATCGACCACAGCATGCAGCAATTAATGTCTTTGCCGAATATAACTTCCCGCCGAGACGTTCATGGATTAAGAAAACTGTATAATAGCGTAACATCGAGCACCAGGTCGCTTACAATTCTTAGTGTGCCACTTACCCAATACTCGGTTATGCTAAAATCACTTTTAATGAGATGTCTGCCTGACGATCTTGTGGTGGATTTTTATCGTACACGTCAAGAATCAGTTGCAGACAAATCAGAGGGTGATGTTGCTGATGTATCTTCCTTAGTGGGTAATGAAAATTCTTCCCCTTACTTTGAAGGTGATAAGCAAGTACGCGACATTTTAAAATTTTTGAAATCAGAAGTTGAATCTTTGGAAAGGTCTGCTCTTATGCAAAACAGACGGGCATCTCCATCCGTACAAACTACTCAAAATTTCAAAACTGCGGCAGGACTTTTAACGTCTGATGAACTTTCAAAATGTTGCTTTTGTAAAAAGGAATCGCATTCCTCTCAACGATGTCTGACGCCTATGGAACTTCACCAGCGTAAGGAAATATTACTCAATGAAGGGCGTTGTTTCAGAGGTACTCGAAAAGGTCACAATTCTCGTAATTGTTACAACAAATTGATTCGTTGCGACCATTGTAAAGGTAGACATTCAACTTCAATGTGTGATCCTTCTTATGTTGCAACATCTAACAATCAAGCTTCTAAGGAGACAGATATCTTACCCGCTACCAGTTTATGTTCGACCAACTATCCATCTTCAGATGTATACCTGCAAACGGCTTATGTAATTGCGTCAACCCCCATGTCCCTCATCAACCGGAACTTGGAGGAAGCTGTGTTCGGGACGAGTAATGAAACGGCTAACCGAAAAAAGTAAGTTAAAATTCCAATTCACGGAGAAGTTTCATGTGCACAGGTATCTACTTTAATAGAGTGCCCCACCTGTATTTAGTACGGAGTTCTAAATGAACCACCGAGAAGATTGTTAAGAGGGAGAAGAAAAGGAGGAAGGAGGAGCACATGTGCAAGAAGCTTTGTTTTGAAATTAAAGTTGTTAAAATAAAAGAAACAAATTTAAATGTTCATTTTTTATGTAAATTAACTTTTGGTGTTCCAATTAATCCCTGACGAATCCGAGAACGCTCGAGAAGAAATATAACAATATTTTTTATAGGTGATGCTAAATTTTTATAAGTATCCAAAATAAATTTTTGCAGATTGGTTGTTCTTTCATTACACCTTTTTCCTACAGCGGACACTGCACACATAAGCTTTTTTTACTTTGTTAGAGGCGTTCCGACACGTGGGTTTTCGCTAGTAATAAATAAAAATAATAACTGGTCAAATGAAAAAACTATTGATTTTATTAATGGAGTCTATAAAGACCGAAATGTAAAAAAAGATGCTTAGGCTTTAATAGCCAATAAATTTAAGATAGGCAGTGATGAAGCCTATAAGAAATTACGAAACTTGAGTACTCCACCTCTCGAGCATAAAGCGAAAAAAAAGAAAAGTGATAGTGCAGGAGGAAGGCGGAGCACTTGGTTTGCATACGATGCTATATAGTTTTTTCCTCGTTCGAGATATTCCAAAGACAAGAGTTGACAGCGAAAATACAACCAAAATTGTAAAAGTCCCCAGAGGCAAAGAATCGTAGGATGATTGCTAATATTGTAGTCATTGGTATTGCTCTTTTCGTTACTGTGTCTTCAAGCCCGATTTTCTGAATTAAATATTTAAAGTCACCCTTCGACATTCTAGTGAAATTTCTGAACAACTAACTACCTACAATTAACTCATTGCTAATATTATTAAGTGCTTATATTTTATTTAGGGAAGGCTGAATCCATACACTTCTCTTTTTTTTGTAATAAGTAAGCAATATGTATGCTGGGCTTACAAGTACCTACTTCTTCCCTGTCAACCATTGCCATACGTGTACACTTAAAGTTGGCTTCCCATGATGCGGGATATTGCGGACGGACGCGGACAGACACGGACCACGCACCATTGGAAGAGTGTCGTCCGTAAAGACACAGACAAGTCTGTAGCGTTCTGTAGGATCCGCCGCAAGTCGGTAAATCCGGCTTCCCAAGGTGCGCGATTTTGCAGATTATCGCGCACGGCCGACGTCCACGGACGGGCCCGGACCTCACCGCATGTGCCAATCGGTCTGTGTGGGTGTGTTAACGATCACCTTTCTGGTATTTGTATTGTATAGTATTGTATTGTATAGTCAAAATCCCATGAATCTGCACACGTTGGATTTTTCAGCCAATTTATTTCGTTGCACTTTCGGTATGTAGCGCAACCAAACACACGTAGAGATGACAGATTTGGCTTTGTATTTCACCAACGTTCTTGTGGTGTGATGTTCTTCATGTCATGGCTTGTTAATCAAATACACCGCTGTCATTGCTGCCTCTGCCCAAAAATTTCGACCCAAACCGCTGTCTATGAGCATGCATCGCACTTTTTCCATAATAGTACGATTCATCCTTTTTGCTACTCCATTTTGTTCAAAAGTATGTGGTACTGTCCTTTGATTTTGTATGAAGATGAAAGACTTGGTTTTTACATGCTCGTCTGTGGATTTACGGACGAGCCCGGACTGCACCGCACCAGCTCGCACGGCACCTTTTTTTCCGACTCGCGGCGGATACTACGCACCGCTAGATACTTACCTGTGCCTTCACAGACGACACTCTTCCCACTGTGCGCCGTCCGCGTCTGTCCGCAAAATCGCGCACCGTGGATGCCAGCTAAAGGTGCGGTGCGAGTTCGTGGGGGGCGGTCCGGGCTCGTCCGTGGACGTCGGCCGTGCGTTATAATCCGAAAACATTTCGAGGACATGTCTGACTTCAAGTTGCTCAACAATAATATCAGCCACACATTTTTCAGAAATGTTACTGGCGATGTGCATTTGTTATTGCTCGTTTACAGGCACTTAAAAAAATAAAAAAATTACGAGTTATGTTATGACCTGATCAGTCGGATCAGCCCGAGTAGTCCAATATCCGTAGAAGAACGACCTTCACCGATCGAGTAAGCGAATGAAATCTGTTTTTTATGATAAAAAATATGCTAACAAAAGTAACGGTGATGGGTCGCCTAACGAAATATGGTCATGGCTATATTTAATAGGCGTTTTTTCGCCCTTTTTCCGGCTTTTCTCTATTTTGGGGAGAAACTATGCATTTTGGTGAAAACATCAAAAGAGCAAAGTTGTAGAGCATAAAATTTCCTACAAATTTTGTCTGCACTGTTTTTTCGAATTACGCATAGTTTTGCCGCTAGAGGGCGTTTTGCTCCTTTTTTCAGATTCTGTTGATAAATCAAAGCGTCCAAAGAAAGGCATAATTTTAGCTCAAAATCCTCCTCAACCCCTCGCAGGAGTGGGTGTGAATAATGGTAACCCGCCTTTATTTTCACGGATTCGGATTCTCCGAAGAGAAATATCAAGCTTTTATCCGCACCTTCCTTGTACCCCTGTACCTGTATGAATGATTTTTGGGGATAATTTTCAGATAAAAGTTGGAAATTTTAAAGTTAACCATCGCCCCCCAAAGCGCGGGTGGGGCGCTGGATCAATTTTTGTATGGTCAGATAGATTTTCAAAAAATATTGAGCATGCGTTTTTTTGTTTTTTTCAATCGAAACTTTCCCAGAAAATTGGGTGGCACGGCTGGTTTGAAACACCCTGTAGACTGTAAAAATCAAAAACAATTATTGATCAAATTCAAACTTATTACCAGGCGCTAATACATTATGCACCGTTCTTTATAAAAAGAACCGTTCTACTGAGTATGCTATTGCCTATTGGCACCCTTTATGGTCAGCAAGATAATTGCTCCTTATGGCACCTCTACACGTTGGCCAATATGTTTGCCGCCAATACCTTGGCCATCGTGTAGAGCGAGAGTTTTGGCTCACATTGGTATGTGTTTTATACCGCGACAGAGTCCTTTCTCTGCCGCCTGGATGTTTGGGTGCAGTGGCTCTTGAACCGCCACACAGATCAATAAGTCTCCACAAATGAAGGCTGATGCAGTAGCTCTTAAACTACTACACCAGGGGCCGGATTCCGCAACAGTTAGTTTTTAAGTGTGCACGAAATTTCGTGTGCACCTTTGTTCTGCGATTCCGCAAGTGTAAATGTGAGTTTTTTTGACATTTCAAGTGTGCACTTCGACCAAATTTTTTGCACTGCCTTTTACTCGGTGAATTGCAATATTATATTCATGAAGTTGAATTATGGCGGAGAATAAAAAATTGAAAACAAGCAAGGCAAGCGAAGAGCAAAAGATATTTTTGATAAATTACATGGAGGAGAATTTGGATTTTGCCCAGGAGAGGTGTGTTATCATTTATAAGTTAATTTAATGTTAAATTAAATTTCTTTTAAACGTAGGTTTGAAGCAGCCGATGGCGCGCATGTAAAGCAGAAAAAATGGGATGATTTGTCGATTAAGCTAAATAGTATTGGAGGAGCTGTTAAAAACGCGATACAGTGGAGGAAATTTTGGACTGATCAAAAGTAAATTACACTGCCTATATATTCTTTAATTTTTCTTCTAATTAATTTTCATACATTTTGCTTGTTTTCTAAAGATTGCGAGTAAAAGAACGTGAAGCTCTCGTAAAAGCGGAATTTCAAAAAAGTGGAAGAAATGGAATGAAGCAAATGAAGGAGTTAACCGCATTTTAAAGTCGATTATGGGCGTTTTTGGTACCTGCTGCAATAAGTGGCGTTGATAAAGTAACAGAATTATTTACAGGAGATCCTGCTAATGAATCTTTTGAAGATGTCCAATATTTATTAGAAGAAGAGACTTTAAAAGAAAAGACATTTTCAGCATTAAGCCCACGTACAACTGTAGGACCGATGTCAATAACGTCCACAACCGGTGTTGAGCAAACACAAACAAAAAGGAAAAGAGCTCCATCTGGGAAAACTCCTCGACCATCCTCTTTTGAAGAAAACATAGAAATTGAGAATGAAAAACTCATGTTTGTTAAGAAAACATATGAATTAAATAGGGAAATGTTTGACTGGAAAAAAAATACCAAAAACAAATATTAATTTTAAAGCAAAAAGAATTGCAACTAAAAGAAAAGGAAATAGATTTAAAAGAGAACAGTGTAAAATAAAAATAAAAATATTTAATTGAAAGTGTACATACATACAGTATTTATTAATATAATAATAAAAGAAATTATGAAAAATAGGTTCGCACTATATCTTGACGATTTATTTGGCCTTCCCGCAACATATTAATGCCTCCTTCACTGTGGTGAATTGTTAAGTCAGTGGGTTCCGTTTCGATTTCCTCAACAAGTTCGCTATTCGGTAATGGTATATTTGCTCTCTGTAAAATGTTATGAAGGACAACGCATGCATTTATTATTTTTCCTGCTTTTGTCGGGTCGTAATGTAATATTCTTCCCGACGAAACACAACGAAATCTCATTTTTAAAATACCTATGCACCGTTCTACCATACATCGCGTTTTTTTATGGGCATTATTGTAATTTTCTTCAGCTGCATTTGATGGTGAACTGAAGGGTGTCATTAACCAAGGTTGCTGTGGAAATCCACTATCTCCAAGCAGCCAAAAATTCCTTTTTCCTCTTTCATATTTCGTTTTAAAAAAATCTTGTAAAGCTGACCGACGCCATACGTAGGCGTCATGGGATGTTCCAGGAAACTTTGCATTTGCATAACGAATAATGTGTTTTGAATCGCATACTAAAAGCACATTTATAGAATGCCCTCCTTTTCGGCAGTAATATGCTTGCTCAATATTACGCCCTGGGGCAATGATTTTAATGTGGGTTCCATCTATAAGACCCACAATTCCTGGGAAGGACGCAAGATCAAAAAAACCCTGTTTAATGGTAGCTTGTTCCCGTTCATCAGGGAAGTACACATAATCTTTCGATATTGCATTTAAGATGTCGGCGACTTCGTGAATACACCGATGAATTGAAGTTTGAGACATACACGCCATAAAATCTTGTCCAACTGTTCTTTGAAAACTTCCGGATGCAAAAAATCGCAATGCGCATAGTAATCGTAAATGGACTGGTATAGCAGTTTCCCGTTCATGAAGGAAAAACCAACGTTTCATTTTATCCAACAACTCGAGACATAAACCTTTCGGAAAGCGATATAAATCTATAAATTGCTGGTCTGTTGTTTCCTCAAATGGATTATGCAAATCCCTTAGGTTCCTCCTGACGATAACTAATTTTCTTCTACAAGAAATCATGTTAAAATTACTTATAAGATCGATTCAACTACAACTATTTTACCTTCGTTCATATCTTATACGCCTTCTAATGACCGAATCGAAAAACGAACTCATTTTAAATAAATTTTACTTTTTCACTACTTTTTCAAACTAAAAAAACTCAAAAATATATTTCCCGGGATATAAATAAATTCATATAAATTCAGCCCACTCAGCAGAAATTTATTTTCATTCAGCACTCAATAATGCACTCTCACTTGCGGAATCGCTTGAATTTCAAAAGTGTACGTACATTACAGTTTTCAGTGAATTTTTTCTGCAGTGCGCACGGTGAAAAAACTAACTGTTGCGGAATCCGGCCCCAGATCAATAATTCTCCACAAATGAAGGCTGATGCAGTAGCTCTTAAACTACTACACCAGATCAAGAAAAGTGTAAATGTTGATTTAACTCTGAACTTTATTTTTCCTAATTCCTAATTTACAACCTTATTTTAAAAGCTACAATGTGAAATTCCCCCATAAAATTGCAGTTCAGGATATGATCCGCGAGCAATGCATAAAGCAATTTTCTAATTTTGGGTTTCTCACGAATCCTATCAGTGCCAGACGGTAATATGAGCTGTGATAAGATTCTTGAGAATCTGCGTGCGATTTTTTATCTCATGATGGTAATTAAAGTAAGCGATGATAAATAATTTTAGGTGGAATTCGAGTTACATTACAAAAAAAATACAATAATTTTATGGTGGAATTGAAATTACATTACAAAATACAAGTAATTTTATGATGGAATTGAAATTACATTACACAATTACAATAATTTTATGGTGGAATTGAACATCCTCCCGGCCGTTGAATGGGCTGCATTCAACTACGTTAGCTATCAAAAACCTTGGCTATTTCTCCGTCGGAGAAGTCTTCACTGCCCTCCTTGGGGACTCCAGATTCTCCAGTCAAGATGGTAATTTTTGGTGGCTGCGTTTGGCTTCTATGACATTTCTTCCATGCCAAATATGCTGCTATGACGCTTACCGATATTAAACAAATGTAGCCGAGACTGTAATGATGGTAATCGTGAGGACGTAATTTAGCTGGCAGCTCAGGGTGGATGTCCAGTAACCTTTGCTTGATCGTCTGCAGATCCGCTAGGTGCGGGTTATACTCGTTGGTATGATGGAGTGCTGCAGTCAGTTGCTCTGGGGTGATGAAGTTTGTTAAATTTGCAGAAGGCAAGTATGATGCTCTCGTAATGGTGGGATAGATGTTGTGTCCTTGTACCGTAAGTGCCTGTTCACACGGGTGGTCACCGCGACCTTTCAACACGAAATTTACAGGTGCGGGGAGCGTTCGGGTGGGAAGGAAGTGCGTCTCGATTTGAAAGCGACTCACGTTCGCTTTTCTGACCAGCTGACTGTTTCAATTTCATTTTGTATTACCTTACTGTTCCATTTTATTTTCGTTTCACCCGAATTGGGAACAAACGTGCGATAGGACAATTTTAAGGCTTCAGTTTTGTTGCACAGATTTTTTACTAAAATTAATTATATTCAGGTAATCACAGTTTATAAAAATGTATGTCACTTTTATGAAAATCACAAACTTTGTTCCCGTACCGTATGTTCCACCTGTCATAAAAACGACTGGACACAAAGCGAAACGTGTAAACAAATATTCGCTTTTTCGTTCGCTTTGTCGCGCCTCAAAGCGACCTGTGTGAACAGGCACTAACGAGTGGTTGTTTGATCACGCAATTGTCTTGAATACTCAAGATTCCAGTGTGCTGAAGTGAGAGTTGTGTGAGCTTGCCTCCGCATACAACGTTGATAGTGGTCGCTTCTTCCAGCGAGTAGATCCATTGATTTTAATTATGTAATTGTATCCAATGGGGTCCTGACTCAGTCTTCACTACTTGACATAGTGAACTCATTGGTGAGTGGTTCATCAGGCTAATCTCACAGGCACTGACGAAGGATCCCTTTCGATACATGGGTTGCGTCTGCTTGCATCGATGTCTGTCTGGGGTGATGGAGATGCAATCATGCAGTGCTTGTTCCGTTAGTGGATAGTACTGATCACGGTGTACGTTGACAATCAAGAACGGATAGGATGGTCTAATGGCAGCGAAGGTTTCGTGGATTTTGGTTGGAACTGGAATAAGTTTGAATAACTCGAACTCTTCTGACGCGAGGATTGGTAGGCGCAGCCTGAAGATCATGTGATTCGCTGTGGCTCGCCCTTCAATGGTCACCATGCTGTAGAATCGTAAAATGTCGATTTCAGTTAGTGGGAGTTTCAAGGAGGAAGGAAGTCTCCCCTTGATTGCCAGCAGCTCCCTCTTGAATTGATCCGGAGATATCAGTAGGGTGTTAACCTTTCCGTGATGCGTATCGGTAAGGACATCCAATATGGAGTATTGTAGTCGCTGAAAGTTTGATACGAGGAGGAGAATCTGAACGACCAGTGTTGAAAATAGTTGGGAGAATTGCTCCTGGTGTAATTCCTCGTTAATAGAGTTAAGTTGTGTAGAAATCTGATTATAGTGGGTTTCTAATTGATGAAACTCTTTGACTATGTCCTCCTGGTTTCTTCTCATAACGTTCACTGTGGCATCCAAAAAGGATGTTTGATTGCGTGCCAGAATTGCTAGATGTTCTTCATTTTGTCGAAGATTGTCTATAGTCGAGGACATTTCATCTGCATATTCAGAATCAAGCACCCCGAATAGCGAATTAGCTATGTTACCGATGAAATTCAGCGCCCTCGCTTGATACGTGTTGCTACTTGAAGAAGCTGGTTGCCTTGCTGTAACTCTGTGATGGCACGATTGATTTGTGAGATTATTCGAAAACAGGGTTGGTGGTCACGTAACATTTCGCAGGTTTTTTTAGAGTTGCTGTAGAGTTGAGAAGCATTTCAAATTCAGTCCAATAGGGTCGCATATCATAGTACGCCACAAGATTCCACTCACTGGTGATTACGTTAGCAGCTCCCAGGTTTTCAAAGTAGAGACCTGGATTGTTTTCAAACGGAGTAGATTTCACAGTAGCGCTATTGGCGAAAGGCAATACTATAAACGTGATTAGGAGGCTGACTATTGCTGAGCCTAAGGAGGCGCGTGCCCTTTTGCGGTAGTGTTGAGCCGGACTTACACGAGGCAGTACATTTGTCCCTTACACGATGCAAATTGTACTGAGGCCTATTTTAAATGCCCCGGATCAAAAATAATGTCCTACAGGTATATGAGCCGAGCGTGTATCGAGAAAAATGAATCGAGGTGTGATTGTAAATTTCTTCCTTCTTTTGCGACAGTAAAATATCCAATTTGAACTGCGGCGAGGTGAGATTGTAAACACGAACGAGAGAGACATTTCTCACTTCTTTTGCGGCAGTAAAATAGCCTATTCAAACTGAGCCGTGGTGAGATTGTAAATACGAACTGGATGGAGAGACATTTCTTACATTTTTCGAGGGAGTGAAATTTTGTACTTGAGAGACAATTCTTACATTTTTCGAGGGAAGGAAGTTTTATAGTGAAGAGACAATTCTTACATTTTTCGAGGGAGTGAAGTTTAGTACTTGAGAGACAATTCTTACATTTTTCGAGGGAGGGAAGTTTTGTCCTGGAGAGACAATACTTACATTTTTCGAGGGAGTGAAGTTTCGCACTTGAGAGACAATTCTTACATTTTTCGAGGGAGGGAAGTTTTGACCTGGAGAGACAATTCTTACATTTTTCGAGGGAGTGAAATTTTATAGTGGAGACATTTCTTACTTCTTTTGCTGCATCAAAATTCCCAACTTTAAATTAGGCGAGGTGAGATTGTAAAATATAAATATACTTTCTGGGTTTCGTACCTACTCTGAGACAGTTTTATGCATAAGAGAATCAAACCCGTAATAAAAGCTATACATTATGTATTTATTTTCTTTCTTTCTTTAACTTGCTTGTTTTTGTCATTTTGGTGAGGGATTTAAATTAAGCTAGCACCTTTTGTAATTTAGTTTGCGAATTAAGATTTCAGTGATTTTTTTATAGACAAAAACGTTAGCAAACAAAATTGTTTTTATTTAATTTTTTTCGTAAGGCAGTTTGAAAAAAAAATTAACTACTTTCCTTCTTACACGAAAAAAATGTAAAAAAGCATTATACTATTTTTTTTTCTCCTACATACGTATGTCACGTCTGCATATGTATTTATTTTTTAACCAACATTTTGAATATTCATTTCTTTTTTTCTGTGTTTTGTTCCTTAATTTAATATGTTAAGAATGGCTGAGGAGAAAAGGATGTCGAGGGCATGGGAATATTTTGTGGACTTAAAAAATGATAAAGCTAAATGAAATTTCTGTGCTAAAGTTTTGTCTTACAAAGGTGGCGGTGCTTACAATCTAGTTCGAAACACAAAGAGCAAGCATCCTCATGTTTTCTCTGCAATTTGTGAATCTCACATTGTAAACACCGATAGCATCAGAAATGCTTCGCATAGTTCCACTTCAACATCAAATGCACCGGAACCCGAAACACCTGAATTTTGCACGCCCTCCACCTCATGTACTAATAGATATTTATCCTACGTGCATCTCGCCTCATTTCAACTTGAGAATTTTACTGCCTTAAAAAAAGTAAGAGAGAAGAAACCCACCAATGCGACAATCACACCTCGCCTTATTTGAAGTGACATTGTACTGGTTCAAAAGGAAAAAGAGGCTCCTCTTACAAACTCATTTTATAATCGTGTCCTACCCAACACTATTTTGCGGGGCCTCGAGTCGCTGGTTGTTGGTTCAGCTGACGTGGTCCTATCGATGTTATTTATATCTGTCGTTGCTGTGGGCCTGCTTGCCGAGGGTGGTGAATCTTGAGTATGTTCGGATTGCTCGCTGGGGTGAGGTTCTATCGGAAGTGGAGCTAGATGGTGTATTGGGCGCCGAAGTATGCTGGTAGATGTTTGTACATCGGCGACACGCACAAGATCATCTGTTCCCTTGATGACTCTTACGATACGTCGCAAAGGCCCCTTCATGGGAGGAGTGTTTTCTTCTTTAATGATCACCATGGTGCCCGGCTGGTCGTTTTGACATTGAGATTTCCATTTATGGCGATATTGTAATTGGTTCAGATACTCTTTTATCCATCTTTCCCAAAATTCGCTTTTCAAGCGTGTGACAGTATTCCAGCGTGCTGACAAACTGGTATTTAATGCCTTAGCAAGCGGGTCCACGGCTGCTGTATGGGGCTCTCCGATCAACAAATGAGCTGGTGTCAGGACTGTTAGATCGTTGGGGTCGGCGGAGAGCGGTGTAAGCGGTCTGGAGTTTATTACTGCTTCGGCCTCGATCACGATGGTCTCCATCTCTTCATACGTCAGTTTCGCGGAAGCGATAGTACGTTGTATGAGGTGTTTTGCGGATTTTACGGCGGCTTCCCATAGGCCACCGAAATGTGGTGCTTTCGGCGGGATGAAGTGAAATTCTACCGCCTTGCGATTGCACTCTGTTCCGTCCTCAGACGAACTTTAAATCTGAAAGAGAAAATTCCAGGCAAAGAAACACCCAATTATGTTAAAATTACAATTTATTAAATCAATTTGGTCAAATAAATACACTTCACAAAAATGGTCAATTTGCCATCGGCATTCCACTCAGAAAAGAAAAAACTCAACCCATGAGAAAAATAATAATTGAAACACAGATTTCAAGAAAACACTCTAAACATGCAAATAAACTAGGGTAAAGGATACACATCATAAATAAAACACGGATTTAGTTACTATTCTACACTAAAAAACGCTAAACACGAATCTAAGTAATAAAACAACAATTAAACAAACACAAAATTCCGCAACGTCCGTCAAACACCGGCAACATCAGCTTGTCTAAAAACTAAACAAACGAGAAAAAATCTGATTAACGAAAATAGTACATTTAAATTACATAAAATACTTCCCTTCATAAAAAACGGGCGCTTCCTCAAAATCCGATGAAAAAAAAAACCAAAACATCAAAATGCCGTCGGCATTTTGAACATCTGGAAATAAAAAACAATCAGAAAAAACATAAACACATTCCACAAAAAATCTTTACCTGCCAACACTGACGATGAACTCCGCCTTCCAAAAATCCCCACCGATAACGAATATTCCTAAAAACAGAAATTAAAAACAGTAAATAAACTAAAGATAAGGATAAAAATACTTACCATCCATAACACACAATTTGACGTCTATACGTAGGAAGGGAACAGCTGATCACAAACCAATCGCAGATAAAACGCAGAACACGGAATCATGTACTTGACTTCAAATGAAGCCCCCACCAGAAAAATTGCCCAACAATCTAGTGCCCAGCCTCGAAATAAATACCGGCACTCAGACGGAGTTGAACTCAGATTGCTCTCAATCTCGCTAGCGACTTGAGCTAGAAGAAAAAATCGTTCTGAGATTTTTGGAGACAATTTCACCCTAAAAGGCTGTAGTGAGGCTTTATCTAACCCTAACCCATCGGCTAACGCATTGAGTTAGCAATCCAGAGACTGTATTGAGGTCTAACTCTAACCCATCGGCTAACGCATTGAGTTAGCAAT
The DNA here is from genome assembly GCA_963855945.1 of Thereva nobilitata. Classification (NCBI taxonomy): domain Eukaryota; kingdom Metazoa; phylum Arthropoda; class Insecta; order Diptera; family Therevidae; genus Thereva; species Thereva nobilitata. Next base: position 99,093,843 of record OY979695.1, read on the forward strand.
CCAGAGACTGTATTGAGGTCTAACTCTAACCCATCGGCTAACGCATTGAGTTAGCAATCCAGAGACTGTATTGAGGTCTAACTCTAACCCATCGGCTAACGCATTGAGTTAGCAATCCAGAGACTGTATTGAGGTCTAACTCTAACCCATCGGCTAACGCATTGAGTTAGCAATCCAGAGACTGTATTGAGGTCTAACTCTAACCCATCGGCTAACGCATTGAGTTAGCAATCCAGAGACTGTATTGAGGTCTAACTCTAACCCATCGGCTAACGCATTGAGTTAGCAATCCAGAGACTGTACTGAGGTCTAACTCTAACCCATCGGCTAACGCATTGAGTTAGCAATCCAGAGACTGTATTGAGGTCTAACTCTAACCCATCGGCTAACGCATTGAGTTAGCAAGCCAGAGACTGTATTGAGGTCTAACTCTAACCCATTGACTAACGCATTGAGTTAGCAATCCAGAGACTTTATTGATGTCTAACTCTAAAGCTAACATATCGAGTTAGCAATCCAGACTGTATTGAAGTCTTTTCCTCGCAACAGCGCAGCAACGCAACACCGCAACAACGCAACAACCTCGCAGAGGTACAAATTTCCAAGCAGAAATCAAGAGCTCATACAAGCAGCAGATTCTCTGGCAAATTTTGGGCCTTCATCGATCAAACCCACAGGAGCTTCAAGCACCGCATTAACGCAGCATCCTCGCAGCAGCAACACGAATTTCCACACAGAACCCAAGAACGCCGTACAATCATCAAACTTACGAACCTTAAGGAAACTTAACCAATTCCACCCAGGGAGCTAAGGAAACTTAACACCAGACGGTGAATCCACTTACGAAGGGCATCCAGCACCCAGACCCAAGTGAGAAAACGTAACTCGATTACTTTACGCAAACGCACCTAGCAGGAACCAACGAATAATCGGGCCATTTTTCGGCAACATTGACAAGGGAGCCATTTAAAAGCTGTTTTACATTGAACTACTGAATTAAAGGCATATTTAACTTCTCCAAAATAATAATAGCTGTTTACATTAAAGTAATAAATTAAGGGTAGATACGCAAATAATAATCGAATCAACAATTGAAAGTCCATTTAATATTGAATTAATCAGTTTGTTGTGAAATAATTTTTACATTGAATTAAATATTGAATTTATTGTAAATCGAATTTATAAAACTTGTAATTGCACGAATTGAAGAATTTGAAATAAAATTAAGGTTACTGGATCAAGGTGATTTTTTTTAAAAGGGTGATTGAGTTATCACGGCACATTTTGGTCCTTCGACCCGGATTCCGAAAGGAAACGGCACATCCAGCCGTACATCACCTCAAAAAAAAAATCTACAGAGCCAGTAACCCAGAGAAGAAACGAGATAAAAATTGCGCAAGATGGAAAAGGCAATCAAAACACAATTCGTGCAGAAAGAACTTCTGGAGAAGTGCATCATGAATTATAGGAAGGATGGGGCCAACAGACGAACCATTTCCTACTATCAAAACCAGCCTACAGGATTTTCAAAAAAAATTCGATAAAATAGAGAAAACACACAGCGAGATTCTCATGGCCAAGAATGACGAACCTGCGGAGTCTGAAATACTAAACCACAAATATTTCAAGGACGATATCTACGAAGAAATGGAGGAATTCTTCTTCACAAATTACGCAGCAATCCAAGAGCGTTTTAAAAATCCTACATCAGAAGGAGAGAACAATCAGTCTCTCAGAGAAGAAGAAGTTAAAATGATGACAAATTTACATAAGGAGCATTTGATAAAATTACCAAAAATATCGTTAGAAAAATTCTCTGGAGATTACCGGAAATGGACCACATTCCACGATCTGTACACGAGCCTAATACACAAAAATCACAGTCTATCAAATGCACAAAAGCTCCAATATTTGAAGATGCATCTAAGTGGAGAAGCAGAGAGTCTTTTGCGACAAGTACAAGTCACAAACGACAACTACGAGCCAGCGTGGACACTATTAAAGGGAAGATATGACAACAAGAGAGTGCTGGTCAACGCTCAATTAAAACTTCTCTTCAACCAACCCACCGTATCCACTGAATCAGCAGCAGGGATTGCGAGCCTAATGGATGTCACTACCGAATGTCTGCAAGCATTGTATAATCTAGGAGTAGCCGTGGAAGGTTGGGACGCAGTCATCATCTACATTATCGTGCAAAAATTCCCAGCTGAAAATCATCAGTTGTGGGAACAAAGCATCAACACAAATACAGACATACCCTCATGGGCAACATTGAGGGAGTTCATGGAAGGACGGTTCCGAACATTAGAGGCCATTGGAAAAAAGGGATCTTCAAGGGACAGGAATCATCAAGGGCCCTCACCACGAGCAAGAATAACACCACAATCATTCCATGCGACCGCCAGCCCAAATTGCAGCTATTGCCGAAGCAATCACCACGTCCGGCAGTGCCAATCATTCATCAAATTGACCGAGGAGAAAAAATGGGATTTCATAAAATCACAGAAGCTTTGCGTAAACTGCTTAGACTACGGGCATCCAGTCGCACAATGCCCAAGTAAATACACCTGTCGGATATGCCACCAGCATCATCATTCATTGTTACATCGCCAGACTGAGAAAAGGAGTATGAATTTCAAACCAATCAATCAAACATCAGAATCTCCCGAAGAAACACAAATCCAAGCAAATCTAGCTACATTGACTTCCGGTAAACCGACCAACCCATCAACATCCTCCCCGAAGCAGACTCTCTCACCAACAGACGAATTGCATACCATGATGATAAACGAACCCGCTCAAATGCAACAAGTTCTCCTAGCAACAGCCCTAGTGACACTCCGATCCGACACAGGTCATGAAACCACAGCAAGAGCGTTAATCGACCAAGGATCACAAGTCTCCTTCATAACAGAATCCGTCGTCCAAAGGTTACACCTAAGAAAAAGACCAATCAAGGCGTCATCTCAGTTATCAACGAAATAAACACCGGCAAATTCGATGCCCAAGTACAGCTCACGCTAAAATCCAATCACGACAATAACTTCGCCATAAGGATAAATGCATTAGTTTCAAGGAAGTTAACAAACTTCCTACCATCAAGGGAAATACGATGGGCATCACATCAATCATCTCAAGCTAGCAGATCCCTGGTACTACCGTCCAGGCAAAATAGACATATTGTTAGGCGCCGATGTTCACGGCCAAATCATCAGACACGGACTCATGCTTAGTGAAAATGGATCACCAATCGCCCAAGAAACCTCATTGGGATGGATTCTATCTGGCAAATACAAGGACAGTTCGCCAACCATACAATTAACCAGCTTCCATATCACCACTGACATACAACAACAGCTAGCCAAATTTTGGGAATTAGATGAAATCAGCATGAAGAAACCCCTAACCGAGGAAGAACAACGATGCGAAGAGATTTTTCGAACTACACACAAGAGACTCCCAAATGGACAGTATGAAGTTCAACTTCCATTCGCTGAAAATCAAGGAGGCTTGGGCACATCTCGACCACGAGCCATCTCATGTTTATATCGGTCGGAGACGCGATTAAGCAGAGATCCTGACCTACAAAAACAATACCACGATTGTCTTGAAGAATACATTACCCTCGGACATATGGAACCAAATGAACCCACAACAACAGATCAACACTTCTATCTGCCACACCACTCGGTCATAAAGGAAGACAGCACCACAAGGAAGTTACGTGTAGTCTTCAATGCATCTGCCCCTTCAAGTACCGGCACATCCCTCAATGACATTCTATTAAATGGACCCGTCCAACAAGATCTATTCTCTATCCTCCTCCGATGGCGCCTACATCATATAGCCTTCACAGCGGACATCGCCATCGTCTGTACCAGACAAATCCGCATAGCAAGACAACACTCTGACTATCAAAGAATAGTATGGCGAGAATCACCACAAAGACCAGTTCAGGACTTCCGACTACTCACAGTCACATTCGGGACGAAAAGCGCCCCATATCTAGCTACTCGAACCATCAAGCAGTTAGCCATTGATGAAGAAACAACATATCCCCTCGGATCAGCTACGGCCAAAATGGATTTTTACGTGGACGACTTACTGTCAGGAGCACACACAATAGAAGAAGCCATCCACAAGCAAGAACAACTTCAAGGGCTCATGAAGACAGGAGGGTTCCAACTAAGAAAATGGGTTTCAAACTCTCCAGAATTACTAGAATCCATACCGGAGGAATTGAGAGAAATTGGAGACCACTTCAACATCAACAGTCAGGACAAGGTAAAGGCCCTTGGAATATACTGGAACCCCCAAACCGATACACTATCCTATACATTAAAGGAAGGGAAACCAGTAAATCCAATAACAAAACGCACCATGTTGTCGGAGATATCGAAATTGTTCGATCCATTAGGATGGGCATCACCAATCATTATACCAGCAAAACTGATGATTCAACGGTTATGGTTAGCACAACTAGACTGGGATGATGTTCCGCCACTCGAATTACAAGCCGAATGGACTAAGTACCAACAACGTCTACGCACCATTAATCAGATTCAAATTCCAAGATGGTTAAACAACAGGGACTCGCAAACTAAAGTGGAGATCCATGGATTTTGCGACGCATCCAATCAAGCTTATGCGGCAGTAGTCTATTACTGTGCGATTCAAGAGGGAATACGAACAGTCAATATCCTGACAGCTAAAACTAAAGTGGCACCAATCAAGGTAGTCTCATTACCCCGATTAGAATTAGGTGGAGCAGTTCTACTGGCGAAATTACTCAACTGCATACGAAGGATACTAAGACTTACAGAAGTTACCCCCACATTTGCCTGGACTGACTCCGAAATAGTACTAGCATGGCTAAATGGACATCCTTCACAATGGAAATCGTTTATAGCCAATAGAACATCACTCATCCATGGAGAACTCAAAAACGTAAAATGGGGTCATGTCCCCTCAAAACAGAATCCAGTAGACTGCGCCACAAGAGGGTTATCACGGGAGGAATTAAAAGAGTACACTCTATGGTGGAAAGGCCCTGAATGGCTACAACAACCTACAACCGAATGGCCCATCATACGGACAAGATCGACAACAAATTTAGAAACAAGAAAACAGCCACCTTGTTGCTCCACCGCAGTACAAGACGAAGACATCATAACAAACTTCTCCTCATTCACCAGACTCCTGAGAGTGATAGCATATTGCCAACGATTTATCAACAATTGTCGGAAAATTCCAAGGGACAAACCCAACAACTATCTCACCAATGTCAAACTCAAACATGCATTACGAATTCTTCTAAAAATCGTCCAACAGCGACATTTTTATGAGGAGTTCCGCCTACTATCCAGATCCCAACCCATCAGCCACAAAAGTACGTTGAAGAAATTAACTCCGTTCATCGATAATGACGGCCTCTTAAGAGTAGGCGGACGATTACGACATTCAAGTTTACGGTACGAGGAGAAACACCCCATAATAATACCAGATAAGGACCCATTCAGCACGATAGATAAATATCATCGAGAAACCTTACATGGAGGACCCCAGTTAATGATGAGCGTCATCTTACGAAAATACTGGATAATGAATGCCCGAAACACTATCCGCCATCAGATCCACAAGTGCATCGCCTGCTACCGACAAAAAACAGAGGTACAACAACAATTGATGGGCGACCTACCATACCAGAGAGTGAAGGCTTCCCGACCATTTACCCATACAGGGGTTGACTATTGTGGGCCTTTTGAACTAAAGGCGCACAAGGGCCGAGGATCAAAGAAATACAAGGGATACATCGCAATATTCGTATGCATGGCGTCCAAAGCATTACACATCGAGATAGTGACAGACCTTAGTACCCAAGGCTTTATTGCGGCATATCGTCGGTTCGTTTCCCGGAGAGGTATGGCCAGCGACATCTACTGCGACTGTGGATCTAATTTCATAGGAGCCAATCGAGTGCTCACTCGGCAGGCAGCACAAATGGTCAACGGCATAAACCTGGATATTGCATCCTCACTGTAGACCGAAGGAGTACAATTCCACTTCAATCCACCATCAGCACCACACTTCGGAGGCCTCTGGGAGTCAGGAGTTCGATCAACCAAGTATCATCTGAAGCGAATTTTGGGAAACTCGGTACTCACCTATGAAGAGCTTAGTACAGTACTAACCCAAATTGAAGCTTGCCTAAATTCCCGTCCATTATGTGAAATCAGCAGCGATCCAACAGACCTCACCCCTTTAACACCAGCACATTTTCTCATTGGAAACATCATGATTACACCTCCGAACCATCAGTCCTAGACCGAAACATAAACCGACTAGACAGATGGCAGCACTTGCAACATTTGTATCAATCCTTCTGGAAAAGGTGGAATTCCGAGTATTTGACACGCCTACAGCAAAGACCAAAATGGACAAAAATACGCGACAACGTAAACGTCGGCCAACTAGTACTACTAAAAGAAGAGAATCTACCACCTTCTCAATGGTTACTAGGTCGTATAACCGAAGTCCACCCTGGCGCTGATCAGTTAGTTCGAGTTGTCACCATCAAAACAAAAACTCAATATTAAAACGTCCGATTTCAAAAATATGTCTCCTACCCATCAATAACAAATCATAACTCATGTTCAAAATTTACGATACGAAAATCATGGCCCGAATGCCTAACGAACTACTTCCGATCAAGGACACAAACCACGTACAACCAAAGGACACCACCCAATAAACATCCGAATAAACCGTTACAACTCTCAAGTAACTTCCGTCATCATTCCTAGTAAATTCTCTTACGAGTACAAGGACACGTTTTCTATTTTTCTCCGCGCTAAAATTTTTTTTACCACAATGGGAAAACTAAAAATATTAAAAACTAAAATAGCATCACCACAACAGCCCAGGATAAAACGACCATTTGAAGCCACTCCTGCCGGTCCAGAAATCAGGAAAAGAACTCAACCGAGGAAACCTCCCACCAGTAAACGCATCACTGGCCCGCAGAAGTCAAAGCCTTTGCCTCATCAACAAAAGGTGCCATCAAAGCGATCCCTCACGCTGGATGAATATCGGGCCCTAAGAAAGGTACACCCCCCAGCCGACATCATCATCACACCAGAATTATGGGCACAGATCAACCAGTTGTCACTACCTTGGCATCAGATCCGACATGCAAAGAAAAATTATCGCACCAAGGTGCAAGGAGGTAACCTACGTTTCATCAAAGTCAACGGGGATAAAATTAAGGTAACCTTCAACCCAAGGATAGACGCCGACACCCAAGGGACAACAACCATCACTAACATCGAAAGGTCATTAACCAACCTGGTGCTTAAATAAGTAAATAAATATGAAAATGAGTTAAACAAAGAAAAACAATTCTCTTTTATTAATTATGTTGACACGTCAACGGTGTCAAGGCGGGGGAGAATGTTCCGTCCTCAGACGAACTTTAAATCTGAAGGAGAAAATTCCAGGCAAAGAAACACCCAATTATGTTAAAATTACAATTTATTAAATCAATTTGGTCAAATAAATACACTTCACAAAAATGGTCAATTTGCCATCGGCATTCCACTCAGAAAAGAAAAAACTCAACCCATGAGAAAAATAATAATTGAAACACAGATTTCAGGAAAACACTCTAAACATGCAAATAAACTAGGGTAAAGGATACACATCATAAATAAAACACGGATTTAGTTACTATTCTACACTAAAAAACGCTAAACACGAATCTAAGTAATAAAACAACAATTAAACAAACACAAATTCCGCAACGTCCGTCAAACACCGGCAACATCAGCTTGTCTAAAAACTAAACAAACGAGAAAAAATCTGATTAAGGAAAATAGTACATTTAAATTACATAAAATACTTCCCTTCATAAAAAACGGGCGCTTCCTCAAAATCCGATGAAAAAAAACCAAAACATCAAAATGCCGTCGGCATAACGATAACGATAACGAATATTCCTAAAAACAGAAATTAAAATCCTGAGATGGCTTCGAAAAACAAGGTATTTATTTCCGAGAGTTTGTCGAAACGGGATCGTGAGATTCGGTTAGAAGCCCTCAAGTTGAGAAGCTGCTCGCTATTGCACTCAGTTTACACGATCGATGGTCGTGTTTTTGTTAGAAAAAATGCAACTAGTGGGCCGATCTATATTACGTCGATTGATCTACTGCGGCTATTACTTGATGATTCTGGACAGTTGTCACCTCAAACAGCTGTGACTTTCAGCAAGGCAATGGAATCCGATGTTTCTGTTAGTGACCCAGTTCGGATTAATGCGTCGAGCTCGTCATTGTGACTGACAGGATGGATGTTTTTGCTCTATTCTTCTTTTATTTACCTTTGCTTGTTTTTTTTGTTTTTATATTTGCAATTAATTTTGTTAGTCCATTTTAATATTTTAGTAAGCTTTTGTGTTTATACTGCTTTCAGGTTAACTATTTATACTATTTTTAATAATGTGACTTTTCCTGTGAGACTTCAGTTGGGACTTCAATTTGCTGATTTCCTCTTTTGTTTACCCTCAAATGGCTCTAAGTGCTAGGTGTGGTGCCTGTAACGTGACTCCTGGTGAAATACTACTGAACATTTTCAAAAAAAAGGCAAATGGTTTGCGTATAGCACACATAAATGCACGCAGTATACTCCATAAAATGGACGAAATACGGAATATGATCTCCAATTCAGGTTTGCATGCTTTATGTGTTACTGAAACCTGGCTCCAACCATCGGTTAATGATAAACTTGTGCATTTACCTGGGTATAAAGTCATTAGGCATGATAGGGTGGATCGTAGGGGTGGTGGCGTTGCAATATTTCTGAGTGAAATGCTCAATTTCCGTATAATCAAAAAGAGTAATGAAAATATTGAGTATTTGTTTATTGAGCTACGCAATAAACGTGATAAACTACTTTTGGGTTGCATTTACAAGCCGCCAGATGTGATATTTGAGGATGAATTCTTTAATTCGCTACAAGATATTTTACTGTGTGCTCAGGATGTCATTTTGACCGGCGATTTTAATATTGACATATCTAGGTGTACTCGCCTTAGTGTACACTTCCAGAACAATATTCGCTCTCTTGGGCTGGAAGTACTTAATAAGGAGTCACCTACTCACTTTACCAGCACTACCTCAACCCTCTTGGATCTATTGTGTCTGAGAAGGTTCTCTTCCTTAATCAGATATCTCTTCCTGGCATAAGTGACCATGATCTTATTTACCTCACTTTCAGCTTTGGTATCCCCATTGATAAAGGCAGTAAAGAATTTACATATAGGGATTATAATAATGTAAATACAGACTCATTATTACTTGATATGTCACTGGTTAATTGGAGTCCGGTTTATGATATTCCTGACATTGATGAAAAGGTGAAAGCTCTCGCGGATATTATAAACAGCTACTATGAACGTCATGTTCCTCTTAAAACCATTCACATTAAAAAACAAAGATGTAGCTGGTGGTCTAATGAGATTAAGACTTTGATTAAACAAAGGGATTATTTGTACAGTCTGTGGAAGAGGTGCAAATTTGTTAGCTTAGAGCTTAGCTACAAAAAACTGCGTAATAGAGTCAATGCAGTAATTAAAAAGGCGAAACAAGAATACTTCAGCAAACTTCTTGATGCATCTCTACCCCCTAAAAAGCTATGGAGTAATGTTCGTAACTTAGGAATCGTTAATAGTGTTTCTGCTCCCTCTAAATTTGACGCAAATGTACTGAATACCTATTTTTCTTCTGTATTTATGCCCAAACGGGCTAGTTTTGATATCAGCGAGGTATTTACTGAAGTACGGCCTAATACTTTTTCTTTTAGGAATATTGAAGGGGATGAAGTAATGAGAGCAATTTACTCTATCTCATCTAATGCTGTTGGTCTTGATAACGTCGAAATTCGTTTTCTTAAACTTATTGCCCCTTCGTGCGTTGCTGTTATAAGCCACGTTTTCAATGCGTGCATTACGTGTTCGTGTTTTCCTCGTAACTGGAAAATATCCAAAATTATACCGATTCCTAAAGTGAAAGCGCCCTCTAAAGTCGAAGACTTTAGACCGATTAGCATTTTATCGTGCTTTTCTAAAGTACTTGAAAAGCTGATGTGTGAGCAAATGATGTCTTACATTAGTGCAGCAAATCTCCTATCTACAGTACAATCTGGCTTTCGTCCAAACCATAGCTGTACAACTGCACTAGTGAAGGTAATTGATGATATTCGCATAGTGCTTGATACTAATAATATCACAATTCTCTCGCTTTTGGACTTTTCCAAGGCTTTTGATACAGTGGACCATGAATTGCTATGCAGGAAACTTTTTGATTTCTTTGGTTTTCATCGTACTGCAGTTAGGTTTCTTTTCAGTTACCTTACTGATCGTCAGCAAATTGTCCAAACAAATGGCAACTTTTCAGAACTAATCAATGTCACTAGCGGTGTGCCTCAGGGTTCCATACTTGGACCGTTATTATTTTCGTTATTTATAAATGATATTATAACTCACGTTCGCTTTGCTAACGTTCATATGTATGCTGATGATGTGCAGCTTTATTGCTCAAGCCCCATGGATAAGATTGAGGATTGTGCTACTAAAATCAATGGTGACTTGGATAGGTTAGACAAATGGGCGAAAGAGAATAAGTTAAAACTAAATCCTGACAAATCTAAAAGTATTGTCATTTATAAAAGAGTGTTAAATGTGGCGATTTTTCCGAAGATTCACATTAATGGTGTAACGATTCCATATGTTGATAGGGTTAGGTATCTTGGTGTAGTTCTAAATCAAACTCTGTCTTGGAATGACTATATCTTTGATATGGCTTCCAAAATTTACTGTGGTTTGCGAACTCTGTGGCATACTTCATCTTATGTGCCGCTGCTCACAAAAGTGAAGGTAGCTAAATCATTACTTATGCCTCATATTCAATATGGTATTCCGGTGTTCGGCCGTTTAGATTATGCCTCTATGCGTATATTATCAAATGCATTTAACTCTATTGTTCGTTATGTATACAGACTGAGGAAGTTCGATCACATTTCTGCATTTACTAGGAAATTTTTAGGGTTTTCGCTATTATCTTATCTGGAATATAATATGTTAATTTTTATGCACCGAATCATTTTTTCTGATTACCCTACTTATCTCAAAACTAAAATTGCGTTCTCGACTTCCAATAGAACTCTTAATTTAAATATTCCTAGGCATCATTGCCAAGTTAGTTCACGATTGTTTTTTATCCATGGTGTTACGTTATGCAATGCACTACCGGCTGGTCTTAAGAGAGAAGGTCGTATCGGTAGATTTAAGTCTCAACTGTTCTCTTATATCATGGCTAGGGAAATCTTATAAACCAAATTTTTAGCACAATTACCCTGGGCAGTATTAACCTTATTAATTTTATATAAAATGTTAATTTTCTTTTCTTTTAATTCTGTTTTCTTTTCTTTTAATTTTTGTCTTATTTTCACTTGTATTCTTACTTTATCTAATATTTTCTTTACTATTCATACTTTTTTTTTATTATTCATGCTTTTTGTTATGATTAAGGAATTTATAATCTATTAATCTATTATTTTGTACATATTTTCTTTTTACTTTTCTTATCACTATTTTTATCTAATATTTGTCAGTATGCGTACACTTAAGAAATTGTTCTTCTTTTGTACACTTTGTTTTTTTTTTCTAAATAAAAATAAAATAAATAAAAATAAATAAAAATAAATAAATAAAATCAGTAAATAAACTAAAGATAAGGATAAAAATACTTACCATCCATAACACACAATTTGACGTCTATACGTAGGAAGGGAGCAGCTGATCACAAACCGATCGCAGATAAAACACAGAACACGGAATCATGTACTTGACTTCAAGTGAAGCCCCCACCAGAAAAATTGCCCAACAATTTAGTGACCAGGCTCGAAATAAATACCGGCACTCAGACGGAGTTGAACTCAGATTGCTCTCAATCCTCCTAGCGATTTGAGCTAGAAGAAAAAATCGTTCTGAGATTTTTGGAGACAATTTCACCCTAAAAGGCTGTAGTGAGGCTTTATCTAACCCTAACCCATCGGCTAACGCATTGAGTTAGCAATCCAGAGACTGTATTGAGGTCTAACTCTAACCCATCGGCTAAGGCATTGAGTTAGCAATCCAGAGACTGTATTGAGGTCTAACTCTAACCCATCAGCTAACGCATTGAGTTAGCAATCCAGAGACTGTATTGAGGTCTAATTCTAACCCATCAGCTAACGCATTGAGCTAGCAATCCAGAGACTGTATTGAGGTCTAACTCTAACCCATCGGCTAACGCATTGAGTTAGCAATCCAGAGACTGTATTGAGGTCTAACTCTAACCCATCGGCTAACGCATTGAGTTAGCAATCCAGAGACTGTATTGAGGTCTAACTCTAACCCATCGGCTAACGCATTGAGTTAGCAATCCAGAGACTGTATTGAGGACTAACTCTAACCCATTGACTAACGCATTGAGTTAGCAATCCAGAGACTGTATTGATGTCTAACTCTAAAGCTAACATATCGAGTTAGCAATCCAGACTGTATTGAAGTCTTTTCCTCGCAACAGCGCAGCAACGCAACACCGCAACAACGCAACAACCTCGCAGAGGCACAAATTTCCAAGCAGAAATCAAGAGCTCATACAAGCAGCAGATTCTCTGGCAAATTTTGGGCCTTCATCGATCAAACCCACAGGAGCTTCAGGCACCGCATTAACGCAACATCATCGCAGCAGCAACACGAATTTCCACACAGAACCCAAGAACGCCGTACAATCATCAAACTTACGAACCTTAAGGAAACTTAACCAATTCCACCCAGGGAGCCTAAGGAAACTTAACACCAGACGGTAAATCCACTTACGAAGGGCATCCAGCACCCAGACCCAAGTGAGAAAACGTAACTCGATTACTTTACGCAAACGCACCTAGCAGGAACCAACGAATAATCGGGCCATTTTTCGGCAACATTGACAAGGGAGCCATTTAAAAGCTGTTTTACATTGAACTACTGAATTAAAGGCATATTTAACTTCTCCAAAATAATAATAGCTGTTTACATTAAAGTAATAAATTAAGGGTAGATACGCAAATAATAATCGAATCAACAATTGAAAGTCCATTTAATATTGAATTAATCAGTTTGTTGTGAAATAATTTTTACATTGAATTAAATATTGAATTTATTGTAAATCGAATTTATAAAACTTGTAATTGCACGAATTGAAGAATTTGAAATAAAATTAAGGTTACTGGATCAAGGTGATTTTTTTTAAAAGGGTGATTGAGTTATCACGGCACACTCTGCCCTTATTTTCTCCTTTGATCTGTCATTTTCCATGATTGTTTGCAGCTCGTTGAACCGATTGCTGGCCCCCACAAAATTTGTGGCGTTGTCACAATAGATTTTGCTACAGAGGCCTCGTCTTGCCATAAACTTTTTAGCGCTCTAGGAAACCGTCTGTTGATAGGTCGCTCACTATTTCCAGGTGTACTGCCTTGGTTGCGAAGCAGCAGAAGACGGCGATATAGGCCTTCTTGGGATGTTTTCCTCGGTGTGTGAAGTGCGTCCACACAGGGCCGCAAAAATCGACCCCTGAGTTTACAAATGGGCGAGCCGGTTGGACCCGATCTGCGGGAAGGTTGCCCATTAGCTGATTGAAAAGTGTTGGTTTTGCTTTGGCGCAGCGGACACAATGCTGCACAACGGAACGAGTAATGCTTTTTCCTTTCACCGGCCAAAATTTCTGCCGTGCAATGGCTAGCAAGGCTTGAGGTCCTGCGTGAAGGTTTTCCTTGTGTAAATCGCTAAGCAGTAATTTGGTGAAGAGGTGTGCATGTGGCAGCAGAATTGGATGCTTGGCATCATAGTCAAGTGCGGATGCCTCTAGGCGACCGCCGACACGTAGCATACCCCTGTTGTCAATAAACGGAGCCAAACTGCTGATGTCGCTGCCCTTAGGTGCCTCTCCGCATCTGTTCATATTTTTGATTTCATCGGCGAAATGCTCTTTCTGCATTTGTTTTACTATTAAGGTTAACGCGTCATCTAGCTCCAGAACGCTAGGCGTGATGCTAGAGCACTTGGGTTGGATGTGGCACCTTGTGTTATTTACAAAGCGGTGAAGATATGCTATGATGCGTTGTAGTCGCCGGAATGAGTTTCGATGATCGATCGAGTCCATTAAATTGTCTGGCTGCCGTGCTGCGAGTACGGTACGTATCTTTTCTCTTTTTTCGAGAGTGCAGTCATGAAGCTTTATATATGGTGCTGGCCATCTGATTTCACTCCCATGAAAAAATATTGGTCCGTAAAACCAGAAGTTGTTGTTCGATAATTTGGCTGGCGATAGACCACGTGGGAGTAGGTCCGCTGGATTTTCGTCTGACTTGACATGGCGCCACTGTTGTGGTATGGTTTCTTGTTGAATGGCTGACACTCTGTTAGCAACAAAGGTATGGAAGTTGGAAGAGTCGGAATTTATCCAGCCGAGCACTGCGGTTGAGTCTGTCCATAAGAAGATGACATCCTTCTTGAATCGGAGATCATCCTTGAGACGTTGGCAAAGTTCTGAAGCTACCTTAGCGGCACAGAGTTCCAGTCTGGGCAGAGTAATTTGCTTCATGGGAGCTACCTTTGATTTAGCGCAAAGTAGTCGTACTTGGACAATGTTGTCTTTATCAACGGATCTTACGTATGCGGCTGCGCCGTAGGCCCGTTCCGATGCATCAGCAAATTCATATATTTGCGTTTTTCGGCGTTTTGTGTGAAAATACGTGTCTTGGAAATCTAATTTCTTCCAGAAGTTGCAGATCCTCGCGGAATTTGAACCAAGCTGTGTGAAGATCTTGTGGCAGGGCGGCATCTCAATCCAATTTTAACGACCACATTTTTTGTAGGAACAACTTTGCTGATACTACTACTGGAGCCAAGATGCCGAGTGGATCGAAAATGTGGGCGATATCGGATGATGCGGTTCTTTTTGTAATTTGTGTTCTTTCGATGCATGTGGTCTTTACACAAAAGGAATCAGGTTTTGGAAGCCATATAAGTCCCATTGTCTTGACATTTTGATCTTCATGATTGTTGAAGTCTAGTTGAACTTCTTGGTCAGATGGCAGTATGTCCTGAAGCAAACGGGGATGATTCGCACACCATTTGCGCAGCCTAAAACCGCCAGATTGAAGCAAAGCCTTTAACTGGAATTGCATTGCAATTGCTGCAGGAAGACTATCTGAACCAGTTAGCACGTCATCGACGTAAAAGTCCCGCTGAAGAATTTCGGCACCTAATGGATAAGTATCGGCTTCTTCCTCGGCTAGCATTTTTAGACATCGAGTAGCGAGATACGGTGCGCAGGTGGTTCCGTAAGTCACCGTGCAGAGCTGATAACACTTCAAGCGCTCTGAAGGATTATTTCTCCACCAGATCAGCTGGTACTGACGACTTCCTTGATCCATCTGGATTTGCCGGTACATTTTTTCAATGTCGGCTGTGAAGACAAAGCGTGGAAATCAAAAACGAAGGAGTATGGTGAAAACATCATCTTGGATTGTGGGCCCGGTGTATAACAACTCATTTAACGAGAAATTTGTAGATGTTTTAGCCGAGGCGTCGAAAACAACCCGAAGTTTTGTGGTTGTACTGTCGGGTTTTACGACACAGTGATGAGGTAGAAAGTAGTGTGGACTCTGAATATCCCTAAGGTTAATCTCTTGCATATGTCCTAGCCTTACGTACTCTTGCATGAAATCGAGGTATTGTTTCTTGATGTCGGCATTCTTGTTTAGCTTTCGCTCTAACGACTTGAATCGGGCCAAGGCAAGGTACTTAGATTCACCTAGGGTACTCGGATCGCCAGATATGGGTAGCTCCACTGTAAATCGGCCATTCGCATCTCTCGACGTTGTCTGTATAAAATATGTTTCACATCGTCTTTCAGCTGCCGTAAGGTTGTTAGATTGCGGCTCAGCCTCTTCTAATCGCCAAAATTTCTCGATTTGATGATTGAGGGATTCGTCCTGGTAATTCCACAAATGGCAATGTTACCTCCATCTGCGTCTGAGGGAACTTCTCCTGACAGAATCCAACCAAACACGGTGTTCTGCATTATTGGCAAGTGATCGCCCAGAGGGATTTGACCCAGTGCCAACAGGGAATAAAATATTCCTGCACCAATGGCCCTGGTTCATGGAATAGTGGATCAGCAAGAGCGACATTTTGAGGGATGCTCCAAGCAGCGGTGTTTAGTGGTCTAGTTGGCTGCGGTGATGTGATGTTCGGTAGGACATCAGCTTCAATCCTAGTAGTGAATCCATTTATCCGCGATTGTAATGTCAAGCTTACTCTACGGCGACTTTTCAGTTTATTCAAGCAAATCCCTTCTATGCCAATTTTGTCAAGTGCTCCTCGCAGTCCCAGCTTTTGCATTAGTTTTTCTGTAATAAGATTGAGTTGGGACCCGGAATCTAGTACAGCTCGACATTCTATTAACGACCCCTGGTGATTGTGCAATCCAAGGATTACTGTACCAAGTAACACTTTAGTTTTATTTCCTGCTCGAGATGTTAGCGATATGCACTGGTCATCAAGGCCTTCAGAATTTGGTGGTCTAGCTGGAACAGTTGTCATTAGCAATGAAGAGGAAATTGCTTGCGTTGTCTTGTGGTTTTCTGGAAGATGTACCTTTGGCGATGGCTGTGGTTCCTTGCTGGCAAGGTGTAAATGTAATAGCGTGTTATGTCTTTTTTGGCACCTTGTGCACCCTCGAGAAGGACAATTCTTTGAATTGTGATTGGCCTTAAGGCAGTTGACACAATGCTTGGCTTGTTGTACTAGATTAAGGCGTTGATTTGGACTCATCTGCAGTAATCGTTCACACGTGAACAATTGGTGCTCGCCCTTGCAGCAAATACACATATGTCCTGAAGAGACTGTAGAAGTTAGAACCTTACACTGTCGCTGCTTTGGGTGATGATGTTCTTCTGAGGGACGTGCCTTCGGTCCTAATGTTTCCAAAGAGTGGAAACGGGTTTCCAAGAAGTTTAGAAATTCTTCCAATGAAGGTAGTAGCTTAGGTTGCCTCAGTGACTGTTCCCAGAGCATGTGGGTGTTCCTAGTTTCTTCAATAAAATATGAAGCACCAAAGGATCCCAGTTAAGTGTTGGGATTCCCAAGTTTTCAAGACTTATCAAACACTCCTGAGTGGTATCATGAATTGATCGGATGGCTGAGGCATTCTCGCTGTGTGCTGTTGGTTGAACGAGAAGCTTGTTCAGTAAAGCTGTCACCAGAAGTCTGGTGTTCTCATATCTGTCATTGACCAGCCTCCAAGCGGCGTCGTAGTTGGCGTCTGATGTTGTATAATGCCGAATTAATTTTTCTGCCTCTCCGGTAATGCTGGTTTTGAGGTACCAAATTTTTTTTTTTTTTATGTGGAAGAATAGAGCTCAGGGAAAGCCCTTTGTACTGTCGACAATCTATTTTCTTCGTATAGAGTGCAATGTCGAACAGCAAGCTCTAGTCGATAGATAGTGAAGGGGAAGAGAGAAGCAGGAAGGAACTGCCACAGCCACCTAACCTCAACCGTTTCTATCGCGACTCTGGCATCGGGGCAACGAGAAGCAACTCGCTGGAGTGTTATGCCACCTGAAACAAGTTGAATCCCATCAACCAACCGATGACATGCGCTTGGTGGAGCGGGGTAGTGCTATCGAAAGGCTATGACAGGAGGGAAGGTGGGAAAGGCGAAGGACCGTGGGGCTCTGCCGGGACTCGAACCCGGGACCTCTGGGATAGTACCCAGGCGCCTTACTCCCTACACTACCGAGCCCCCCTAACCACATTTTTTGGCACCTGGGTATGGGTTGGTTGTGCACGAGTTCTGTGAATAAGCCACGAAACTGCCTCCATTTCAAGTAATCCCCATCAAACTTTGGTAGCACCACCTTAGGTAGATGCATGGCCGGGTTCGGAGTGGATGATGATTGATTTGACTGGTTAAGCTGCTGCGGCATTGTCTGCATCGTCGCCTTCTCATGCAATTGAATCAGCAAGTTTTGTATTTCATCTTCAATCGTGAAGTATTCCTCCATGTTGTAATCGCCAGCACTTGGTGCATCCAGCAAATCCCAAATTTTATAGTGGAGCTTCTGGATGGCTTCCCAATGTGTTTCGAATGTTTTGATCTTCATCTGATAAAAGTGTTGAGGATGGATTTCAGGATCAGACTGTAACTTTGTGACTCCTCTGTGAATGCTTTCACAGGCCATCCTTTCCTTTTGGGTTAGATTGGCGATTGTTTTATTATTTGCAGGGGCCTCCACCTCGACCATCTTCTTTTTGGGGATGGTCCCAGTTGGCGGGTTATGAAGGACTAAAGGCGGCAAATCTGATTGTGTTGATGCAGCAGCACCGATGGTTTCTTGCTGATGTTGAGACTCGGTATCTTCCAACCTTTGGTTAAGGTCAGTAAGAACCTCCTCATAAATTTTCTGTATGATTTCATAGAATTCCTTTTGGAAGTACGGGTGCTCCAATTGAGAGGAATATTTGGACCGAATATCTGAGTCGATGCGATCAAATTTTTTCCATAGGTCTTCCAGTTGCGATAGCTTTTTGTGAAGATATTCCGCTGTTTTGCGGGAATTCGAGTCCTTATTATAATTGGTAGCGAGACGTTGTATTTCGCCGCCAATTGCTTGCTGCTCCCGAGCTAGTTCGTCTAAAAACATGATGGATTTTCTGGATTAGTGTGGTACTGTTGTAGACGTGTCGTTGACGTGCCCGATTACGTCGGGGTCACCAAATGTTTTATACCGCGACAGAGTCCTTTCTCTGCCGCCTGGATGTTTGGGTGCAGTGGCTCTTGAACCGCCACACAGATCAATAAGTCTCCACAAATGAAGGCTGATACAGTAGCTCTTAAACTACTACACCAGATCAATAATTCTCCACAAATGAAGGCTGATGCAGTAGCTCTTAAACTACTACACCAGATCAATAATTCTCCACAAATGAAGGCTGATACAGTAGCTCTTAAACTACTACACCAGATCAATAAAAGTGTTAGAGTTCTGACGGCTGATGCAGTAGCTCTTAAACTACTACCCCAGATCACTGAATTTTGTTGTACTTCCTTGAGGTATACTGCAGTGGCTCTTGTACCACTACAGTAAGTGCTGAAAATAACTCCAAAAAAGAACGACTGAAAGAATAACTGGAAAATGAGTGTAAGAGCAATTGAAAACACGACTAATTATTGTGACTGTTGATTTAACTCTGAACTTTATTTTTCCTAATTCCTAATTTACAACCTTATTTTAAAAGCTACAATGTGAAATTCCCCCATAAAATTGCAGTTCAGCAGATTCTCACGAACCCCATCAGTCGCAGGCAATGATATGATCCGCGAGCAATGCATAAAGCAATTTTCTAATTTTGGGTTTCTCACGAATCCTATCAGTGCCAGACGGTAATATGAGCTGTGATAAGATTCTTGAGAATCTGCGTGCGATTTTTTATCGCATGATGGTAATTAAAGTAAGCGATGATAAATAATTTTCTGGTGGAATTCGAGTTACATTACAAAAAAAATACAATAATTTTATGGTGGAATTGAAATTACATTACAAAATACAAATAATTTTATGATGCAATTGAAATTACATTACAAAATTACAATAATTTTATGGTGGAATTGAACAGTATGTGTTGGAATGATGGGGAGTGATGGCCAACACGTTGGCGCGAGATCCGTGTGATGTGGTTTTTTGACCAATACGTTGCGTTGGCGCGAGATTCGTGTGGTGTGATGAAAGGGTTGGAAATGAATGTATAAGAGTTTTTATACATTGAATCTACGAAAATGCATAGCAGTAATGAAATAATGAAAGAGTTGTGCTCCACTAATACATTCAAATTAATAATTTTATTAAAAGGTAACTAAATTCCGTACATTCACCTTAATTTAGGATTTTAAACAAAGAAAAATGAAAGTTCTATTAATTTTGCACCGTTGTCGCAAGATTCACCGAGTATTTTCAAAAAAAACGATAATTATTTGCTTAGTGTATAACGAAAAAATGCTGGGTAAAGAAACTACGATATGATCCGACGCAAGAGCCTGCTTCCTGATCGAGAGGAAAAATGTGACTGGTTTTTTGTAGGAAACAGTGCGGATCTTACTGTTACTCATGGTGAATTTTGTAACAACGGGGCAGTACAAAAATATTATATTATAATTGGTGAGTTGACAACAATTGATGTTAATGCATTATTTACAGTAGGATGGTTCCATTCCGGCCCCCTTGAAGGAACTAAAGTACCTTCAATCCTTGAGTGGAAGTGGAGCTATCTTCCCAATAGAACGACGTAAGACACCTGACTTTGTTTTGACGTCTACAACTCTGACGAGTCCATCGGTACCCGGATAGGTTTTGATAATTTTGCCTAAAATCCACGACTGTGGTGATGATGGTTCAGCGACAAGCACTAAAGCGTTTTCGGTTAGATTGGGTTGTTGAGACGACCATTTGTTGCGTTGTTGTAGTTGAAGAACATATTCCTTTGACCACCTTGACCAAAAATGTTGTCGTATTGCGGAGAGTTTTTGCCAATGGGTTAGCGATGTCATCTTGCATGCAGAATAATCTTGATCAGGCAAGCTAGTAAGAGGGCGTCCAATTAGGAAGTGGCCGGGAGTTAAAAATTCTTCATCATTTGGATCGTCCGATAAGGCTACGAGCGGCCTCGAGTTTAATATAGCTTCGATTTGAGTGGCCACAGTAGATAGCTCTTCATATGAGAGCGCAGCTTCGTGCATGAAGCGGTAGAGATGGTGTTTTGCGGATTTTATGGTTGATTCCCACAAGCCTCCGAAATGAGGCGACCTGGGAGGAATGAAGCGAAATGATATCATGTCCTTTGCGAATTCTTGATTGAGGGTGGCCATTGACGCTTCACTGAAGAGTGTTCTGTAGATTCCCTTTAGTACTGATGATGCACCAGCGAAATTCGTGGCATTATCGCAAAAAAGAGATTTGCATATTCCCCTCCGCGAGACAAACCTTTTCAAGCAGGCCATAAATGCTTCCGTGGACAAAGCCGACACCACCTCCAAGTGTACCGCTTTAGTGCTAAAACAGATAAAAAGAGCAATATAAGATTTTTGTAGTGGTCGACCTCGAATTCTAGTTGATGTTAGAAATGGTCCGCAAAAATCAACGCCACTATTCTCGAATGGATGCGAAGATGTGACTCTCTCCGGTGGTAAATTGCCCATAAGCTGTTGAAGAGTCTTTGGACGGTAGTGGAAGCAATGTATACACTTCCGTACTACTTGCTTGGCTATCGCCTTGACTCCGATTATCCAGAAACTTTGACGAGAAGCAGCAACAAGGCTCTGGGTACCTGCATGAAGATTTTTAAAATGTAAATAGTTAATGTATGACAAAACAAAGGGATGATTCCTCGGAAGGAGAATGGGAAATTTAGTGTCGTAGGGCAGGTTGGATCTAGCGAGACGGCCTCCGACTCGGATTAATGAGGGGACTTGGGAGTCAAGAAATGGGCAAAGACTCTTAATAGAGCTCGATGGTTTAATTGGTTTAGATTGATGAAGGCTCCTTATTTCTTCACAAAATTATTGTTGTTGGATTATGAAGATAATTCTTCGTGATGCTTGATGGAGATCTTCTGATGTTAGTTCTGACGACATCTGGGTTGGCATCGCGATTGTGGAGGTAACAATTTTATTTTTACTTTTCATATTAAGCATCAGACGATAGAGGAATTTTAAAACGTATGCGAAAATGCGACACAGCTTGAGGTAATTGTTGACGAATTTGTGTTGCGCGATCACGTCGACTTCTTTATCTTGGCAGACTAAAACGAATTTTGACTTTCGCTTCTCAGGAATCTCAACACTTGATGAAAGAGAGAAGTCTGTTGGCCATGTGTTTGGAGATTGGTATAGGAATTCCGGTCCATTCAACCAGTGCGAAGCCATCAATTCTGTCACAGTGCATCCACGTGAGACGAGATCAGCTGGCTTGTTTTTTGACGATACATGATGCCACCATGACTGCTGTGTAAGCGATTGTATTTTGGAAACTCTATTGGCCACAAAAATATTCCAATTGCTAGGAATTCCTTTGATCCAATGAAGTGTAATTTGTGAATCAGACCAAAGAATTATTTGTTGAATATGTAATAGTTTACTGCGAACTCGATGTAGTAACTGCGCCATTAGAAGTGCTGCACATAGCTCTAAGCACGGAAGTGACTGTGTTTTGAGAGGAGCAATTCTCGATTTTGAGCAAATTAGTTTGATTTCGACTTTACCGGTAACAGGATTGGCGCTTCTGAGATATAAGCAACAACCGTAGGCTTTGAGTGACGCGTCAGAAAATCCATGTAATTGGGCAATATTCGCGCTATCAACGTTTATCCTCCTGTCAATTTTTAATTCATTCATCTTCGGGAGTTGTTTACAGAAACCTTTCCATTCAGTGTAGGCGTCCATAGGCACTGACTCATCCCATGCTAATTTTAATGACCAAAGACGTTGCATAATTAGCTTAGCAACTACAACGATGGGACTAAGTAATCCTAAGGGGTCGAATACCGACGAGATGGATGCAAGAATTCCTCGCTTTGTGCATTTATTCGCCATATCTTTTGCGGTGCAAGTGAATTGAAATTGGTCAGTTTGAGGACACCATATTATGCCTAAGGTCTTAATTACGTCCGAATCGCCAAGTGCAATGGTTGGTTCTATAAGTTCTGGCGGAATAGTGGCTAACATTTCTTTGGAGTTGGAAGCCCATTTGCGAAGTTCAAATTGTACAGCTGATAATATGTTTTCTACTTGGTGTTTCATAGTTCGAAGCTCTTCTACAGTTTCGCCACCAGTTAACATGTCATCTACGTAAAAATAGTTTTTGATCACCTCTGCTGCAACTGGATATTGATTTTCATGCTCAAGCGCTAACTGTAACAAGCATCGAGTGGCTTGGAATGGGGCACACGTGGTGCCATATGTGACGGTGGACAGTAAATAAGTTTTAATGGTGTGGGTGGGATTTTCTCGCCAGATAAATGCTAGATATTTTTGATCTTCTGGCGCAACGAGAATTTGTCTATACATCTTAGAAATATCGGCTGTTAGCGCATACTTGTGACAACGAAACTTGATGATGATGTCGAACAACTCACTCTGCACTACAGGTCCCGCCATAAGAATGTCGTTTAGGGAAGTATTTTCGCTAGTAGGTCGGGAGGCATTGAAAACGACGCGAAGCTTTGTTGTTGAACTTTGCGGACGGAGAACACATCGATGTGGAATGAAATATTTTATTTCTTCTATGTCGTTATCATGCAAGGTCATATGATTAAGCTCTTCGTACTCGCGCATGAATTGATTGGACTGTTGTCGAATTTCCGGCGCCTTTCTCAGTTGCTTTTCTAGTCTGAGTAGGCTTCGACACGCTGCAATGTAAGAATTTCCCAAATTAGATGGTGGGTCCTTGAAAGGCAGTCGTACAATAAATCGTCCATCAGATGATCGTGTCGTTGTTTGGCGGAAATGAATGTCGCACTTATTAGTTTTAAGTGGTGCTTCCCTAGGTTGGTTAATTGTTTCTTCCCTTGACCAAAATTTTTCGAGTTGGCCTAGCAATTGGTAATTTTCATTTTCGTATTCGACCTCATTTAGAGCAACACCACAGACACGTTTATATGAATTAGTCGGCTGGAAGGGACCTGCGACGAGCCATCCAAATACTGTTTTTTGAAGGACAGGTTTTTTCTCACCCAATACTATTTGGCCTACTGTTAGTAAGTGGTAGAACAGTTCACATCCAATTAGTATATCAACGTTTTGCGGTAAGTTGAAGTTAGGATCCGCTAATGTAATGTTAGCAGGGATGTTCCATTCGTTTATAGTGATTTCCGATTCAGGTTGAATTCGAGTTATTGTAGGAACTATTAAGCAGTGCAATGTAGTTTCGTAATTCGTAACACGAGATAAGTCAGTAGAAAATTTTGTTTTGGTTGGAATGTTGCAAATACCCCAAAATTGATACGCAGATCGACAGCGATTCACATTAAGCGATTGTGCAAATTTTTCTGTTACGAAATTCAATTGGCTTCCACCATCTAATAATGCTCTTGCAGGTACAGGATTACCCCAGTGGTCTTTTACATAAATTAATGCGGTCGCTAGTATGATTTCTGATGACGATTCGTTAACTGATTGTAAGCATACAGCATCTGGTGACGAGCTAGGTTCTTCACTTAAACATTTCGTCAAAGAATCATTAGACTTTATTGGTGGAGTTGCTTGCTCGGAAGCAGCTGAAAATCGATGCAAATGGTGTGGAAGGCGACATACTCTGCACAATGATGATCGACAAGCTTTCACAGAATGACCTTTCCTGAGGCAATTTATGCAGAGACCGAGTCGTTTAATCTCATTAAATCGATCAATGATGGGAAGTTTGAGGATAGATGGACAATTCTGAATAAAATGTTTATTATCTTGACATTTTAAGCATGATGAATTTGACGCGATTAGCGAAAACTTGTTATTAGAGTTCTCTCTGGACATCGATTGACTGGCGGATTGATTACTACTCGCCGATAAGCATTGGCACCTTACATTTATAAACTTTGAGAAATCGTCCCAGGTTGGAAGCTTTCCATGGTCAATCGATTCTTCCCACTTCGCACAAGTATCTACATCGAGCTTCTTTTTCACAAATTGTAATAGGATTGCATGTAGAATTTGTTCAGAATTACCTTGTGATTGTAGAGCAGCTAAATGTGCGTTAATATTGTCAACTATTCTTCTCAATTGGACTGCAGAAGGTCGAGTAACATTGGGAATATCAAACAATTTACTTACATGACCTTGGAACAGTATATAAGTACTCCCATATCTCTCTTTCAGCAATTTCATCGCGATACCGAAGTTACCGTCAGCGATCTCTAATGGATGGATTGTTTTGAGAGCTTCTCCTTGGAGGCAACTTCGTAAAAATAATAATTTTTCAATATTAGATAATGATTGATCTTGGCTTACCGCTACTTCGAAAGATTTTATAAAATTAATATATTCAGTACAGGAACCGCTAAAAGTTGGTAATTTAGTTTTTGGCAGATGCGACTTATGCACAGGTATGGAAGTTTCAGCGAAAGTATTCGTGTCACTCTGACGAAGCGATACAGAAAAGGATTCGTGCTTGCGATGGTTTTCTAGAAGCGCCAACACCTTTGCCTTTGTGGTACAATATAAATCTTCGGTGTCGCAAACTCCGTCCTTATCCGCATCAGTTGCATCATCATTAATTTCAATTTGATCCTGAATACTGATATATTGTTTGAAATAAGCTTCAAGAAGTGATAATCTACATTCTAATTCTTCTGCTAGCGGAGATTCACGAGTATCAATAAATGTTTTAACTCGCGTTAATGCAGCACGCGACAAAGCGCGTTTTTGCTTAAGAGTTGCAAGAGATGGCTGCGACATTTTTTTTTTGGTATACTATGAATTATTTTCATATGCCAATCAATAAATTTGTGATGGTCACTAAATATGAGCCTTAAAAATATAATCCTAAAAAGAAATTGATTTAATTCGTTCTTAGTATTATTAAATTAATGTTGAGTTCATTCAAAAAGGAATCCAATTCTATTGATAGTGCAGGCGCTGGGCGGAATTGAGTGTGCAAAATGTGAGGACCGCATTCCGTCAACAGATTTCAGTTGAGACGAGCTCAAAGATGAATAATCCGGATGTTGCCGGTCAATTTTTGGGTCCAATTTTTTTTACCCCCCTTTTTTTTATTGGGACCTCTACGGCTTCCATGGCCCGCTTTTTGACGATGGATTTTGATGAAGCACCACAAAATAAGACGAAAATATATAATAAATTTTTTCGATATCACGCTTGGTTTTCGAGATATTGGCACTTGAAGTTGACTTTTTGAGGTATTTCCCCAAGGTTTATAGTTATGTCACAGCTAGGATTTCCGTGCCACCGATATTTTAATTACGGATTTCGATAAAACAACCCTAAATAAGACGAAAATGTAAAATACTTTTTTTCGATATCTCGCTTCGTTTTTGAGAAATCGATACTTGAAGTTTTAGGTATTTTCAAAAACATTCTACAGCATTAATCGTTTCCAAAAAATACTAATAAGTATAGACTGGGAGCTGGAGCGAATTGAGTCCGCAAAATGTGAGGACCGCCTTTTATCAATTGTTTTGACCTCAGAAAGGTTTACAGATTATGGTTCTTGATGTTGCCAGGAAGCTCATTGGTCCATTTTGTTTTTATACCCCTTCCCCTAAGATATCCAAAATTCGATAAAGCAAATGCTTTAGAGCAATTTTAATGATTGTTTTAGTGTCAATATGCAGGTTTTTGTCATGAATAAAGGTAATAATAGGTGCATAAATGTACGAACAAATACAAATAATCATTCGTGTTTATTTTTACAGTCGTTATTAGTGCATTTGCACAACACAATACAATTTAATTGTGATCAGCATGTATCCAAATATATGTTTGTGCGGTAGCTCTTAGTAAATGTAAATGCAAAAAATCTGATGTGCAAATTACTTTTAATAAATTTAATCCGAAGCCAATATTTTGGGAAATCAATTTATATCGAAGTTCGTCAGCAGTAACTTTTTTTTTGATAATAGATAGGTGCAAACTGTTTCTAATTCGGTTAACTGTTCAAAACTCAGATATGGGTTTCCTAAATATGATAGAGCTTTTTGAACAAAATCAAGTGAAGCAGCTTTTAAACTATTTTTTTAGAGCCCAATCTGCTAGTCGTATCGCAACCACTTAGGGAACAATGGCTTGCAGCTGCTTTATCGAATTTTGGATATATAAGGGGAGGGGGTATAAAAACAAAATGGACCAATGAGCTTCCTGGCAACATCAAGAACCATAATCTGTAAACCTTTCTGAGGTCAAAACAATTGATAAAAGGCGGTCCTCACATTTTGCGGACTCAATTCGCTCCAGCTCCCAGTCTATACTTATTAGTATTTTTTGGAAACGATTAATGCTGTAGAATGTTTTTGAAAATACCTAAAACTTCAAGTATCGATTTCTCAAAAACGAAGCGAGATATCGAAAAAAAGTATTTTACATTTTCGTCTTATTTAGGGTTGTTTTATCGAAATCCGTAATTAAAATATCGGTGGCACGGAAATCCTAGCTGTGACATAACTATAAACCTTGGGGAAATACCTCAAAAAGTCAACTTCAAGTGCCAATATCTCGAAAACCAAGCGTGATATCGAAAAAATTTATTATATATTTTCGTCTTATTTTGTGGTGCTTCATCAAAATCCATCGTCAAAAAGCGGGCCATGGAAGCCGTAGAGGTCCCAATAAAAAAAAGGGGGGTAAAAAAAATTGGACCCAAAAATTGACCGGCAACATCCGGATTATTCATCTTTGAGCTCGTCTCAACTGAAATCTGTTGACGGAATGCGGTCCTCACATTTTGCACACTCAATTCCGCCCAGCTCCCAGTCTATGACAAAATTTTATTTTTTTTGTTTTTAAAAGTGCACTATTTTATATTTTTTATTATATTCTTTTTTTTTTTTGAGAGAACACAGTTCAGCTGGTTTAAATTTATTATTAATATTTTAAGAAAAACGATCGTTCACATTAATCCAGTATCACGGTATCACCAAAGTTGCTTTGTTAATCGTTCAATTCACACACAAGTCGAAAGTTATGACTCGAAATTTAGACAACGGTTTGTGAACAATTCTTTGTTATTACAGGCAAACGGGAAATTAATTTTTTTTTTAATATAATTATGCTCCACGCACTTTTTGAAGTAAAACTATTTTTTTTGTATTATGGATCACGTCGGGGTCACCATGGAAATGAATGTATAAGAGTTTTTATACATTGAATCTACGAAACTGCATAGCAGTAATGAAATAATGAAAGAGTTGTGCTCCACTAATACATTCAAATTAATAATTTTATTAAAAGGTAACTAAATTCCGTACATTCACCTTAATTTAGGATTTTAAACAAAGAAAAATGAAAGTTCTATTAATTTTGCACCGTTGTCGCAAGATTCACCGAGTATTTTCAAAAAAAACGATAATTATTTGCTTAGTGTATAACGAAAAAATGCTGGGTAAAGAAACTACGATATGATCCGACGCAAGAGCCTGCTTCCTGATCGAGAGGAATATGGATGTTCGAAGGTGACGTGGCTTTTAATAAAACACTTGTTTTTACTTTGTCACTAGAACATCAATTTATTGAACTATATCACTAAATATTTATTTGTCAGGTTATTCTATAACTTATTATGAATGGATATATAAATATATATATATATTTTACACTAGCTGATTGATTTTATAGCTTTTTTTATTAGTACTTTAAGTAACACGTTTTGGAACCTTTTTCGTGAGAGAAACTCTTGCAAGTAAAAAGTTGCCGGAAATTGCTAGATCCATAGGGACGATAGGGACGGAACGGAAAGCGGCTAGATCACTGAACTTTGGGTGGCTTCGGTGATCGATGAAATGTTCCGATTGATCGTTATTGATCGTGTTTACCATTTCGGAATATGTTGTGTGACTTTGCGTAAAACTTAGTAATTAAGTTTGTACGCGGTCACTACATACTCCCCTCCCAGCGTAGCGTTAACGGAATGTTACCGCTTTAGACGGCTTAGCTTCGTTGTCGCGGTCACAACCGAAGGCTGGTTTTAGCCTGTCAATGGATATTGACTTGGTTGTGCCGTTCAATTTGACGACGAAGTGTTTTCGTAATCGTTTGATTACTTCGTATGGGCCCTCATATGGAGGTTCGAAAGCTTTTCGAACTCGGTCGACTCGTATGAAAACGTAGTCGGCGTTCTCCAGGGCTTCTGGCACGTAGGCATCCTTTTGGACGGGTTGTCGAGGATGTATTGCCTTAATGTTCTGCATATGAGAACGAAGGCGAGAGAGGAATTCTGATTCTTCAATTGGATTTTCATCGGTTGTGATAGAAATCGAATTGGGAAGTCTCAGATTCTGACCGTATACGAGCTCGGCTGGTGAGCATTGTAAGTCGGTCTTAATTGCCGTGCGTATGCCTAACATGACAAAGGGCAAGTCTTCACTCCAATGAGTAGTGTTATCCCTTGCCATTAAGGCTGCTTTTAGTTGCCTGTGGAACCGTTCGACCATCCCGTTTGCTTGCGGATGGTAGGCGGTTGTCCGGATTCGATGAGTGCCGAGTAATTTGGCAACTTCGTTGAACAGTTTCGATTCGAACTGCGTACCTTGATCGGTTGTGATCTCAAGTGGTACCCCGAATCGTGGGACAAATTCAGTGACGAATCTTTTTGCCACTGTAGAAGCTGAGATATCCCGAATTGGGTATGCTTCAGGCCATCGCGTGAACCTATCGACTATCGTTAAGATATAAGAGTATCCACGAGATGGGGGTAGGGGTCCCACTATATCCATATAGATGTGGTCAAATCTATTATTTGGAAGTTTGAAAGCTTCCAATGGAGATTTGGTATGCCGTGAAACTTTGGACTTTTGGCAACCAAGGCATGATCGAGACCACTCATTGCAGTCTTTATTGATCGATGGCCAGAAGTATTTCTTGGTAACGGCTCGTCTTGTAGCACGAATACCAGGATGAGAGAGACTATGTTCGGAATTGAACGCTAGTCTACGTAAGGAAGTGGGTATATAAGGCCTAGGAATGCCTATACTAGTTTCACACCACACCTGATGGGCGGTAAATGGTATTGGTGTGAGAACTAGTTTTACCCGTGAGCCGTTGCTGGGGTGTTCTTGTATTGACTTCAACTCTGTGTCACCTTGTTGAGCCTGAGCTAGTGTAGGCAGGTCGAAGGTGGCCGAGTTGACGCTATCGGTTGCTAGTGAGCGCGACAAGTAGTCTGCGACAACGTTTTGTTTACCCGACACATGTCTGATGTCTGTGGTAAACTGAGAGATTAGACCCAAATGTCTGGTCTGTCGAGGGGATCGTTCGGTCTTTGTATGAAGGGCACGAACCAGTGGTTTGTGATCAGTATAGACCACGAAATTGCGTCCTTCAACGAAATAACGGAAGTGTTTGATCGCTGCGTAGATTGCGAGAAGTTCGCGATCGAATGCCGAGTACTTCCGTTCTGTTGGTGACAGCTTTTTGGAATAAAAAGCTAGAGGTTGCCACCGTTGACCGTTGAATTGTTCCAGAACGCCTCCGATTGCATAATCAGAAGCGTCAGTCGTTAGACTGTATTTTGCATCCTCGATTGGATGGTTCAGCAGAGTTGCTTCAGCCATCGAGGTTTTTACCTTGAGGAATGCCGCCTGACATTCTGCTGGCCAGGTAAATACTTTATTGGCACGTGTGCTGTTGAGAAGGTCTCTCAAATGCTCGTTTATCGGCACCAACTGTTCAGCCAATTTTGGTATAAATCGGTGATAGAAATTCACCATTCCCAAAAACTTCTGGATCGATTTGACAGAAGTTGGGGGTGCGAGATCAACGATAGCCTGAACCCGATCGGAGGATGGAAGTATTCCATCTTTTGTGATGCGGTGGCTTAGAAACTTAATCTCTTGTGCACCAAAAACGCATTTCTCTAGCTTAATGGTTAAACCGAAGCTATCGAGGCGTTTAAAGAGCTCTTCGAGGTGAACGATATGTTCTTCCTCGGTTTTACTGGCGATAAGTATATCGTCCAAGTATACATAAACGAAGTCGAGATCTCTCGTAACTTCGTTAATAAACCTTTGAAAGGTTTGAGCTGCATTCCGTAAGCCGAATGGCATACGGGTAAACTCATATAGGCCGAATGGCGTAATGAGTGCAGTCTTATGCACGTCTTCTGGGGCGATTGGTATGTGATGATATGCACGTACCAAGTCAACCTTCGAAAAAATTGTGCAACCGTGAAGATTCACGGAAAAATTCTGTATATGCGGGATCGGATATCTATCCGGCACAGTGACACCATTTAGGCGACGGTAGTCGCCGCATGGCCTCCAATCATGTGAGTCTCGTTTAGGGACCAGATGAAGTGGAGATGCTGCGGGGGACGACGAAGGTCGACAAATCCCCAATTGGACCATATGGTCAAATTCTAATTTTGCCACCTTCAGTTTCTCCGGATGGAGTCGCCGAGCGGTGACGAAAGGTAATTGCCCTTTAGTCACAATGTGGTGTTGCACATTGTGTTTAACTGGAAGGTTAAAATTGGGCGGTTTTGTTAACGAATAGTACTTCGTTAACAGCTCTTTGTAAATGCCTGTAAGTAGGCATGGATGGGATTCGGGGTTGTAGTCGACCGTAGCGCACACGTTAATTTTAAAATTAGTGCGCTGGTCTACTAAATGTCGATACTTGAAATCGACGCACAACTCGAACTTCGTTAAGAAGTCCGCCCCAATAATGGCTTTTGTGGTGGCGGCTATGATAAAGTTGTGAACATATCGTCGGCGTAAGCCGAGATGGAGTTCAAGCAACTTTGTACCGAAAGTTCGGATCAGTGATCCGTTGGCCGCATGCAGAAGGACGTTCGGGCTTCCGTTATGGGCCGGGAACGCCTTGGCGGGAACAATTGATACGTCCGAGCCCGAATCAATCAGGAAATCCATCCGATTGTTGGTGTCTCGAACGAATAAACGATATGAGCGGCCAGTTATTTGCTCGCTCATGTCGACCCCCTGTCTCTCTAGTTTTTTTTGGTGGTTGGTGGTTTCTTTGCCGACTTGGCATTACCACCACCGAAACTGCAGGGGGCCTTGCAGGTGCGTGCTTCCTTACCATAGCGGTAATGGAAGTAGCACAGGCTACCCCTTAGTTTGTTGGCCCCTGGTGGCCGATTGGCCGAAGGCTGTGAAGGGCCGCCCTGCCGATTGGCAGGTGTTCGGCCTCTTGGGCTGTTTGGCTGCCGTATCCACTGCTCCATCTTGGAAGTCAACTTGTTGATGGCACTTTGCAGTGACATCCACGGTGGTTCCGCATTGGATGGTGTTGCGTGGACGGCGGACGCGTATGAGGCGCCTCCGTGTGGAAGCACCTCCCATACCTTGTCCGCCGTGGCAGCCAGCCCGGCTAGCGATTGATCGCGAGCTGTGGCCAATGTGACCTGGATGGCCTGTGGAAGTCTCCTTTCCCACAGGGTCCGGATCAGGTCATCATTGACCGCTGACGATCCGCCGGCTAGTGCCTTGAGAGCTTGGAGGAACTCCGATGGTTTTCGGTCTCCAGGCTCTTGCACCGACAGTAGCTGCTCTAGCCGGCGCTTCTCGGAAGTGCCGTATTTCTCCATCAGATACTGTTTTAAATCCTCGTAAGAGGAAGTACTATGGTCTACGGTGCTGAGCCGCATCGCTGTTACCGCTTCTTCCGGTAACGCGGCCATCACATTGTAGACCTTGCTACTATCTGATCTATAGCCCGCCATCCTAAACATTATTTCAGCCTGGTAAAACCAGGAGGCGGGCTGGTGTGTCCAGAACTTCGGGATGTCGAGTTTCGTCAGTTTGACGCCATCTACTTCCGAAGTTCCGGGCTTCGGTTCCTCTGTTACGTGGTTATCTCCCATATTAATGTCTATTCCTTCGGATGTTGACATTGTTGTACACTATTTTTTTTAAAAAAAAAACAAAATGAGAAGCAAAGTACCCAAAACGAACCGGGAATTCTATAAAAAAAATTTGTACAATCCGGTCTATTGAAAATTCAGAATCAATAGAAGTCGTTCAGAATGAATCCAAAATTTAAACGAATTTTGTTTAGATTAGCAAATACGTCGGATAGTAATATTACTTCCCTTTCTTTACCGACGGAATATCAAACCAATCAAAAGTAATATATGTATATATATATATGTGTTTCTATCTATATATATATCGTATGTATATGTGAAAATGTATATAAAAGGTACATAAATATGTACATAAGAAAAATTTAACTGTAATGCAGTAATACGTATATATAAAAAAAAATATATATATATATAATAGTGAATATAATGTAATAATATATATGTAAAAAAAAATAGGTAAATGCAATGGAGTGATATAAGTATATAAAAAAAATATATAAATGTAATATAGTAATATATATAAAAAAAATATGTAAATGTAATGGAGTGATATATATAAAAAAATATAAATTTAATATAGTAATATATATAAAAATTGTAACTGTAATGTATTAATATAGTCCAGTAGAAATAGGGTTCGAACAACAAAAAAATTCGTTACAGCAATCTGACAGTAGGATGTTGTCGAACAAGCTCTTGTAAAAGTGGGAAAAATAAATCGAACCGACAGCGGTTATCCGGGGAGGAATGGGGGGGTTTTTAGGGGTTTAAAACAGTTTTTCGCAATTTGTGGCTAAACTGTACATTCTATCGAAAAAAGTTAAAAGTAAAAGTTGTAGGAAATAAAAAGATCTACAACTTTTGTATTTACCATTTTTCCCTAACCTTAAAATTTTTCGAGAAAATGGCGGAAAACCGGTTTTTCGGTTTTTTATTTTTTTCTTTGACAAAAAAATTTCTATGAAGCTGAAACTTGGGCAAAAGATACCTGTTAGTGTTGCAAAAATGCAGTAATTTTTTCAGACGGAAATATTTAGAGGTTGTTGTTAAATTTAATTTTTTTTTAAAAAAAAGCGAAATTTTTAACTGCGATTTCTCTTAAAACTACATGTCCTACGGAGCTCTGTTTTGGCACACTTACTCGTTGTTACGTCTACTTCCGATAAATGGTAAAAAAAAGGTATACTGCAATGGAAAAAATGGCCGGAAAATTGTTATATTCACGTTAACGACGATTATTCAGAAACAACTTATAGATGCCATTGTTATGTTTACTTTATTTAATTAACAAAAAAGTATAGTGTGCATTTTAGTGCCTTCTACGATCGTCGTACATAGGATTGTAATTATCAAACAAAACGTAAGAAATGCACATCCCAAATATGCATTTACGAACAATTTTTGTTTTTTACTGGAAATCCAAAATTAACTGAACAGCATGTATTCATAGAATAGGTAATAGAGTGGATCTACAATGATACGGGTTTTCGAGAGTGGTTTTCAATCATAAGACAGTATTTGCATGTGGCACGGAAGAAGTTTATATTAATAGTATTTTTATAAATCAAAGTTGTAAAAAAAATAATACGTCTTTTGCAGCCGTAGCAATTGAACTGGGTTTGTTGTATGACGTTCGACAACTGTCGTGGACGTGTGCTTCAAAAATTTTCTGAAAAGTTTTGAATCTGTTGGCTTTTCTGTTTCTGCTGGATGTTATCAGAGAATCAATCGCGCGACTTTTGACTACTACCAGCTTTCCAGCACAACTCCCACAAAGTAGACAAGAAGGTATTGCTTCCATCATTATATAAATCTGCATTATAAATTTTCTTTAATTAAAATAATTAATCGAAGAAAAAAAAATTAAAAATCAGAAACATGCATTACCTTACAAAAAAATCAATTGAGAATGATTCAGTCTTTATTGTTCATAAATACGATGTGCATTTCTTATGTTTTGTTTGATAATTACAATACTATGTACGACGATCGTAGAAGGCACTAAAATGCACACTATACTTTTTTCTTAATTAAATAAAGTAAACATAACAATGCCATCTATAAGTTGTTTCTGAATAATCGTCGTTAACGTGAATATAACAATTTTCCGGCCATTTTTCCATTGCAGTATACCTTTTTTTACCATTTATCGGAAGTAGACGTAACAACGAGTAAGTGTGCCAAAACAGAACTCCGTAGGAAGCGTAGTTTTAAGAGGAATCGCAGTTAAAAGTTTCGCTTTTTTTTAAAAAAAATTAAATTTAACAACAACCTATAAATATTTCCGTCTGAAAAAATTACTGCACTTTTGCAACACTAACAGGTATCTTTTGCCCAAGTTTCAGCTTCATAGAAATTTTTTTGACAAAGAAAAAAATAAAAAACCGAAAAACCGGTTTTCCACCATTTTCTCGAAAAATTTTGAGGTTAGGGAAAAATGGTAAATACAAAAGTTGTAGATCTTTTTATTTCCTACAACTTTTACTTCTAACTTTTTTCGATAGAATGTACAGTTTAGCCAGAAATTGCGAAAAACTGTTTTAAACCCCTAAAAACCCCCCCATTCCTCCCCGGATAACCGCTGTCGGTTCGATTTATTTTTCCCTCTTTTACAAGAGCTTGTTCGACAATATCCCACTGTCAGATTGCTGTAACGAATTATTTTTTTTTTCTTCTCATTTTTACGATTAATTCTACTGGACTAATATATATAAAATGTAAATGTAATATGAATATAAAATGTATTGTAAAATAATGCTCTTAAATCGTTGAATGAACTTCGATTAAATGTCAATAAAGTACCATTTATATTGGTAGTTTTTAAAAAAAAAATTGAAAATATAGAATAGTCGAATGACTCTACAATTTTATATAAAAAAAATTCTAATAAATAAACTCTGCTGTTCGTCTTCCTTCAATATGTATTCTGGACAGTTTGTGTTTACTCCAAGTACAATGCGATCGAATTATTCCAACCTCAAATAGCAGACTTATTTTTTTTTTTTCGAGCCCTTTAAACAAACTTATTTGCGCACGTGTCGATGTAATGACTTTATAATTGCGTCAAACTGTTTTATGTTCTGGGATTTATCAGGTGGTACATGACATTGCCCTTGAAATCGCTCACTAGTGAAAATTATGATTTGCTTTTATTTCGCAAGTTATTTTGTATTAAGTAAATTTGTTTTTTTTATTAAAAAAAAAACAATAAGGAGAAAAAAAATTATAATTATCTGTTTTATTTTATGTCTGTTGTTCTTCTATTGATTAAATTTTCACGCTGCGTGTTGACGTCGGGGTCACCAATATGGATGTTCGAAGGTGACGTGGCTTTTAATAAAACACTTGTTTTTACTTTGTCACTAGAACATCAATTTATTGAACTATATCACTAAATATTTATTTGTCAGGTTATTCTATAACTTATTATGAATGGATATATAAATATATATATATTTTACACTAGCTGATTGATTTTATAGCTTTTTTTATTAGTACTTTAAGTAACACGTTTTGGAACCTTTTTCGTGAGAGAAACTCTTGCAAGTAAAAAGTTGCCGGAAATTGCTAGATCCATAGGGACGATAGGGACGGAACGGAAAGCGGCTAGATCACTGAACTTTGGGTGGGTTCGGTGATCGATGAAATGTTCCGATTGATCGTTATTGATCGTGTTTACCATTTCGGAATATGTTGTGTGACTTTGCGTAAAACTTAGTAATTAAGTTTGTACGCGGTCACTACAGGAAAAATGTGACTGGTTTTGTGTAGGAAACAGTGCGGATCTTACTGTTACTCATGGTGAATTTTGTAACAACGGGGCAGTACAAAAATATTATATTATAATTGGTGAGTTGACAACAATTGATGTTAATGCATTATTTACAGTAGGATGGTTCCAAGGGTTGTGGCGGAGTTATGGCCGCCGCGTCCACACGTTGGGTCATTTTGCCACAACCATTGGCACACATATTGGCCATCATGTAGAGGAGCCAATATATGTACAATTTTTTAAAGTGAAGTCTTAAAATCATATTAGCCGCTTCCAACCTTCGAGGTCTTTAGTCTTATGATTTGGGAGTCTCTGCTATTCGTTGTAATTTGTTATTCTTCCTATGACGTACTGTGTTATTCAATTCTACAATGCTTATTTCAATTTTTATTTTTAGAGGAATTTTTAAAGACACTAATTTATTAAATAATGCACTTTTTAAAGAGTTAATCGATTTTGCTAGAGGAACATTGCAACCTGCTAA
The DNA here is from genome assembly GCA_963855945.1 of Thereva nobilitata. Lineage (NCBI taxonomy): Eukaryota > Metazoa > Arthropoda > Insecta > Diptera > Therevidae > Thereva > Thereva nobilitata. The sequence goes on from OY979695.1 coordinate 99,130,784, forward strand.
AACAGCTTGAAGTGTGTAATTACCACTTTCCTGTAGGTGAAACTATCTATAAATCTTATTTAAAGTAATTAGCCACACCCAATTGTACAGAATATATGTATATCTATTCCTCTTGAGGTCCATATAATCTTTATTTGATTCTATGTACAAAATTAAACATTTAATGGTTTGAACTTCTTAAATACCCACACTTGCTGTTTTCTCAAACTACCCCTTTTACATCCTATATACTACTTCATCCCTAACAATCTTGTCAATTTGCTTAAGGAAAGTGCACACTTGCCTCAGCTAATATTTTCCTGGCTCTTTACATTTCGCAGTAGACTGCCTTTACTACAACAAAATAATACAAGATTGCACTAATGGATTGTTGGCCATAGTTGTTTCATCATTAATTAACACACAAAGTGCCAATTCAACTTGAAATGGAACCTGTTTCCCAAACACACCATCCGCACTGCCTTGAATAACTATGACGATTAAACAGCGGCGCGCTTCTAATAATATTTGACTAGAAACTTGCCATGCGAAGCAAATAAATGCTGGGTAGTATGTGTTTATGCTTACGAAAATTAAAAGTATCCTTGGTAAATTTAACGTGGTCATGTTATGCTCCAAGCAATTTAAGGCTGGTAATAGAACAAACATTAACTTATGTTTAAAGGGTATGCGAAGCTGCTTCCGCTTTTTAAAATAATTTTGTGAAACCGGAAAATATGTTAATTTTCATTTCCACTACATACTTAGGAAAGTTTGAGTATTACTTTTTATCTTTTATAGATATTGCGAATTGAGCAGAATAATGACCATCGCCAAATTTGTGTTGAGTTCCTTTCAGTAGAATCCATTTTAATTTAGAATATAAGGGGTATTCATGTCATTTTTCAGTTGTTCAAAGTGTCGTAGTTTCGTAGTTTTGGTTGGTTGGCATGAAGGTCCGTTTTAAATTTGAATTGTTATTGCCACCGGAACGCAATTCACACAACACAGCTGTCAAAAAACAAACTACGAAACTACGAAGTGAAATTGAGAAGCTTTTCAGCTTCGGAGCCTCGTAGTTTCCAAATGTATGAATTGAACTACGAAATTACGAAGACTACGAGCAACGTGAAATGTAACATGAATACACCCTCTTTCGAATATTAAATTTTTAAAGTTTCACGCATGCCAATAGTTTCTGAATCGTTTGTGAATGTTTGTGACACAAACGATTTTGTTTGTGACTAATTAGTTAATTAGTTATTCATTTGTTAATTAAGAACTTACGATTAGCCAACACCTTTTGAAAATTTATTGTAACGTAGGCTTCAGGGTACTCAATCGATCGGAAATCGTTTGTGAATTCCGAATATTATAATAAAAAGGTTTGTGAACGCTTATTTTTCAAGAAAAAACGAAAAATAAATTCGATTTTTTTTGTAGGTAATATTTAGCTTACTTTTTTGACCACTCCGTGTAGTTGGCGTTGATGTTTCGCATTTCAATACCCTCTAGTGTAACATAAGTAATTTTGTAATGAAAATGACAACAACAGCGTATGTTGTCTATCTATCTATATATATAAAATTCGATGTATGTGTGTATGTATGTATGTTCCCTAATAACTCCTAAACCATTCAACCGATCGCCACAAAAATTTAACCACATATTACTTACATCAAGGGGGTGGTTTTAGCATCGGTGCCTACTTTCAAAAATCACTCCTAGGGGGCGCTGTCTTAGAGAGCTTTAAAAAGCATAATAATATACGTTCTACGAGGGTGAAAATGTATACATAGAGGTTTCTGGGTACGAGAAAGCGATTGGTGATGTCCATTACTTTCGCAAAGATGGCGGTTCCAATATGGCGGTCGAATTTTGCAATTGCGTTCCCCGGCCCCCGGCATGGGTATCAAATGAAAGGGTATGACAAATAGAATATTATTAGCTGTGTGGCGTCATTCCAAATTCAAAATGGCCGCTTACACAAAATGGCGGATTACCTTTTTCTATGCAAGCCATCCGGTATGGGTATCAAATGAAAAGGTATGACAAGTAGAATACTATTAGCTGTGCCGCGTCATTCCAAATGCAAAATGGCGGCCAACACAAAATTACAGTTTACATTTTTCTTTACAACGCCCGGGGCCCGCCCTCGGTATGGTATGACGAGTATAGTACAGTAAGCTGCGTGACGTCATTTTAAATCTAATATGGCGGTCACCACAAAATGGCAGAAGACACATAATAGTCTAAAATGTAGAAAATAAAATATAGTTTAAAAAAACTAAAATATACACTTTTAAATTAAAATGAACTAAAAAATCGAGCGAAGTTCTGCACAGGGCGTCTACTCCCCCGGCATAGCAAAATCAAATCTGATCGATAAATGCCAAGTCAGGAAATAGTTTTTATTGTCTCGATCAAAATGTCAGATACCTAATAGCTTCACATTTTTTTATTTGGAATCAAAAATACCAAAAAATTGCCTTTTTCAAACTCTCCTACTGTATATTAAAATTCATATCACCTGATTACTACTATTGGCTTATGGGTGCAGCATAGGCGCACCGGGTCCCAGCTATAACCTAACCCTAAAAAATTATTATTCAATCGACTGAATTTTTGTATGAAGAGGTCGATTGAAACGACTTACGTGCTACCACCGCAGAAGTAGAAACCCACAAAATTATAAAAGCACTGGATTTTCCAATGAGATGTGTCTTGGATATGGTTGTTAGTTGTTACACAAGCTATTTTCGTATCACAGATTTTTTTCTAAATCTTTTTTTGATCAAGTTGTTGTTGGTTTACTTGAAAGTTAGGCCGCGTTCCCATGGGTTGCATGGCGCACGGCAAAAGCTCGATTTCGGCTTGCCTTCGTGTAGTGTTCGGAAATTTTCGTGAGAGGCTGCAAAAAGCTTGCCTCATGCTTGCATCTCCTCGTTCCCATGGAGGCATCTCCGTGTTGTCAGAATCAGCAGTTTTCTGATAATTTTTGTGAGTGACAAGTGCTAACTGAAATGGACTACTACAAAAATAAAAACGATTGAAGTCATATTTTTGCGTAAGTTCACAAAATAGGCAGCAAGTACAAAGCAAAATAGTAATATCGCTAGAATCGCCAACTTGATAGTACCGTGATTTTGCGGCTTGGATAAGAGATTTCTCTTTGCATGATTTCTACAGCAATGCTTTGTAAGAGAGAAAACATGTGTCGAGACAGATATTTTTCACTGGCCAATCAGAGAACATTAAGAGCTTTTGCCGTGTGGCATGCAGCCCATGGGAACGCGGCCTAGATGATCTGAGTGGAATCACGGTGCTATTGCGTTCAGTTCAATGGACAAAACCACTCCAGCTTATTCACTTGCATTAACTTTTTACAGCGGCGACTGGAAAAACTAGAAAACTCATCAATGGGTAATTATTGGGTTGCAATCATTGGGCGTGTTTTTTAATGAACTGGCTGGTTCTTCGCCATACAAAACTGAAAACCCAGGTTCTATCGGGGTTTATCTGAGTCTCTATCGAGGTTTTGGGAAATTTTAAAATTTCCCTTTTTCCCAGAATGTGGCATACTTACCAGCTATCGGAAAAAGTCATTTAAAGTAAAAACAACAAGGAAGTGACGAGAGCAGTGAGGAAACAAATAATTTATTTTTTAGAAACTTATTTATTATTTTCTAGAAGGGAATTCGTGTAACAGTTGTTAATTGACACGCAACTTCGGTTTAATTTTAATATATTTAAAGCACTGAAGATGGCGCTTAGTAAAATTTCGCTTGCCGTTCTTTTAATGAACTCAAAAGATCTCAAAACCCAGTTCATTAAAAAAATACGGCCACTGACGACATATAATAATGGACTGCTCATCAGACATTAGCCGTGTTTTTTTAATGAACTATATAGTTCTTCCCCATACAAATGGGAAAACCCAGGTTTTATCGAGGTTTTTATCCAGATCTTGGGACATTTCAAAATGTCCCGTTCTTTTCGGAATGTAGCATACTTACCGGCTGTCGGAAAAACGTCATTTAAAATAAAAACAACATAGAAGTGACGAGAGCAAATTTAAGGCATGAGGAAACAAATAATTTATTTTTTAGAAACTTATTTATTATTTTCTAGAGGGGAATTCGTGTAACAGTTGTTTACTGACACGCAACTTCGGATTAATTTTAATATATTTAAAGCACTGAAGATGGCGCTTAGTGAAATTTCCCTTGTCGTTTTTTTAATGAACTTGATCGAAGACCTATATAGTTCATTAAAAAAACACGGCTATTATTTCAAAAACTCAATGCACCAAAAAGTATAGAAAAGTATAGTCCTCTCGCTCATTCATAAGCCCCTTTTGTCACCGAACTCAAATTTTGTCAAATTTCGTGTTAAGAGTTCAATTTTTATGCTACGGCCTTTACTTTTGAAGTTATTAGCAAGTGTGATGTCAAAATTTGCCTTATTTGGTGCTTATTTGGTACTTTTTGGGAAGGCTTAGGTGAAAAAGTACTAAAAAAGAGCCAATTTTAGCATTAAAATTGCTTATAACTCCAAAAATAAAAGCCGTAGGATAAAAATTGTCCAGACATTGTTGATAGGACATTGTCCAAGCCTTCCAATTTTGCAAAAAAAATATCAGTTAATTACGTATTTTTTGGAGAAAAGGGTAGTTTTCGTTGAAATTTTAGTGAAAAAAACCAAGTTTTTGTTTGACGACTCATTGCTCTGGAAGTTGATAGGGTAGAACCTTGATTTTGACAGTTTTAGATAGGTGGGAGTATTCTGCGTACACTGATATTATATTCATGAAAACAGCTCAAAGGGTTACAAAAATAAAGGGTGATATGTAAACCTCTACCAAAAAAATTCAAAACGCCCTAGCTGCAAAACCGTTAAGATTAATCGGAGGTACTCTTCGAATCAATGCTAAAGAGCTCATATCCATTTTATTTTGGTTTTTTTCCGAAAAAAAATACGATTCCCAAAGTTTCAGATCGATCGGAGCTGATTTACGGGTAGTTGCCGTACAATTTCAAAAATAATCGTACGACGAAATCATGTAACATCAGCAAAAACTCCGGTATTTCCAGAGTACTTAAAACGTGTAAAATTATAATTTGGGACGAATGCACCATGCCCCATAAAAAATCGCTCGAAGCGCTTGACAGGACTTTGCGAGATTTTCGAGGAAAAAACCAACCTCGGGGGCCTCCGTAGTCTAGGGAGTAAGGCGCCTGGCTACTATCCCAGAGGTCCCGGCAGAGCCCCACGGTCCTTCGCCTTTCCCACCTTCTTTCTTCTTCCCTCCTTACATTCCTCATTCCGCCTGTCATAGCCTTCCGCTAGCATTGCCCCGCTCCACCAAGCGCATGTCATCGGTTGATTGATGGGATTCAACTCGTTTCAGGAGGCATAACACTCCAGCGAGTTGTTTCTCATTGCCCCGATGCCAGAGTCGCGATAGAAATAGTTGGGGTTAGGTGGTTGTGGCAGTTCCTTCCTACTTCTCTCTTCCCCTTCACTATCTATCGACTAGAGCTAGTTACGTGGTGGAGCGGGGTGGAAATGAAAAAATATATGTTCCAAAAAAAACACTCACGGAACCAAAATAAATTGAAACACTCTCTCTAAGTTAAAAAAATATACTTTTATTATAATGGAACGAATTATTTAATTGAGATATAAAATATGAACATTACTCCGCGGCGTCGCGATTAGGACTCTGCGGTTGAAAACTCAGTTGGGGACAAGTCATGTACTCTTGTTTAATTATTATTGTACTATGCCAGGTCAGCGTCTGGCTTCTCAGAAATCTGTGTCATGGAAATGAATTTTCTCACACCTTGCCAGGCGGAGTCATATGTCTGACATGAATTGGATTTGGAGTCCGATTCCGATTTATACATAACTTCTCCCCCCTTTGACATAGGATCCTCCTGGATCATATTATTTATTTTAATTTTTAAATTTTTCTGCTTTTTCTTAAAATAGATTAATAATATAAGTATTGTAATTAACAACAATGTAAATAGGCTTATATTAGCGCCATATGTAAAATTTTTATGCATTTGGAGTTCCTTAATCTTCTTAATGTTTTTGGTATTATGTAATATAATGTCATCTAAGGTGGGCTTTTCAGTAAAATTTCTAAATTCTCTGTTTACAGGATAATAAAATCTATCTTGAAATTTTTCTTCTTCGCTAGAAAAATAATGATCTAAAATTTTTATTGTGCAATTATTAAAATGTATTAATATGTTTCCTGATAGGATTAGTTTTCTATTGTCACAGTTTTGGCTAATATTAATTTTATTGGCATTCTTTATTACAATAGTTTCCTTATCTAGTTCTATTATTTCCATATTTGAATTTTTTATTAAATTGCAATTTTCTTTATATATACAATGTTTGCTTATAGTTCATTTAAAGTTTTTAAATTTTCATATTTCTAAATAGTATCGTTGATATGGAATACAATTTCTTGAGGAGAATAGATTTCTTTTTGTTGATTATTAGGTATAGGTAATATGACTTTTAATTGTACCATTAGAAATTCTCTAGGAAGTTTAATTGCAAAAATTAATGAATCATCTCCTGATTTTGCCAATCCAACTTTAATATACTTTAGTTTGTCTAAATTTATTTCATATTTTCTAATTTGCTGGTCAGTAAGGAGACTAGGATGTAAAATTCCGAATTTAGCGGAAACGACATTGTCTTGCAGGTTTTCTATTTTACTTTTAAGAATTTGAATTTTAAAAATTTGGTCATAATATATATTTTCGATCAATGCATTGCTTGAAAGGTTATTTATTCTATACAATATAGTTTTTCTATCTCTTTTGGCAATGTTTTTGAGTTGTTGAAACGTTTCGTTAAATTTTTGGTTAATGTCAATTTGTTGATTAATAGCTTCTATTACGTCATGGTTGCTTGAGTCTAAAGAGTTTAGATGTTTGTCAATGTCTCGTCTGTCTTCTTCGTCCATGGTTCCGAAAAGCCATTTTTGGGTAGTTCCTATTAAGTTAATCAAACCTCGTCGTCTCCTTATTGGTGGGATAAGTGTCTGAACTACGTTATCCAAATGTTCTAGTTCTGTAAGTGTTAACTCCTGACGCTGTCCGTCTAGTTTAGCCGCGTTGGTCTTAAAATCTTGGATTACGTTTAGAATTTCCTTAGTATTGATAACATGAAGAATTATGTTTGTTTTAGATACTATTTGGGCTTTATTCAATCGAATTTCCGTGAACCCTGCTGGTTCTTCTATATTGTAAACATTTGACCATCCTTGGACTGGTGTGGTTATAGTAAGTATAATCAAAATTGTTGCGAAAAGCTGTAAATAATAAAGTTTGTATGTTAACGAAAACGCGTTTATTATTATTATTATTTTATTATTATTTTTATTACATTAGTTTTGCTTGAACTATCTCTAAAATCATCTTTTCACGGAAATAAGGTATGTCGCTTTGCGTAAATACGGGTTCGCTATGTCTGGAGATGTGTTCGGCGACCATACAGCTGAAAACGCTGCAATCGCTCCCATTAGTTTGCTTTGGTGCGTCACGTACATTTTCTTTAACGAGTGATGTTGTCTCGAACGTTCCGTTTTGTTTATCCCTATATTCTTCTTTTAGATAGTTTTCTAAAGCGTTCAACGCTTCTGCGTTTGGATTTCCCAAAGAATGGTAATACTTGATAGACTTATTTCTGAAGTCAATAACTGCCATACACCAATGTGCGCCTTGTACATGTACTGGGACCAAAATTATGTCATATGTAAAAATATTAACTTTCCGTGTCCATCTGCGGATTGTACTGTAGCCTGATTTTAAGAGAATCGGCATAAAGAAAGTGTTCATTGCATATATTTTAGGCCATTCGCTAGGTATATGTTTTCCGCTACGTTCCATTAGTAGGTTTAAATAAAAATTAATTATATTATCATTGAGCCAATTTCCTTCCACTAGGGTGTTAATGTCCTGCCGGGTTATATTCAGATTGAATTTACTCACTTGAACTTCGTCCTGTGGTCCGTCATATAATGCTCTATTAATAATTAGTTTCTCACCTTCAGTAATAACTTTATCGTTGAATTTACTTACTTCAACTTCGTCCTGTGGACCGTCATATAATTCTTTATTAATAATTGATTTCTCACTTTCAGTGACCACTTTATCGTTTTCTTTTATTTGGTCTGTATAATTCGGTTTCCTTTTTATATTTATGGGATGGACATTTTTCAGTTTTGCTTCTCGGTATTTTCGTAGGTGCTTTAATCTGGCTGCTTTATAGTTTTTAATAAAACCTGTTGTTCTGGTTTCTTCATAGTTTTCCTTATTTTCGTTGCGTTTCTGCAGGTACTTATCCTTAAATTCCTTCAAGTTCTTTCGGATCTGATCAAAATCTACCATATGAAATTGTACTTGTGCAGGTGTACATTTTATCGTAGAATGGAAACGGTTGTTGTAACATATAGCAGCTTGTTGTAGAATCCGTCGTGCTGAAAGTTTATTGTTGCTTAGTATTATTGTTCTAAATATTTCGACTAAAGTGCTGTGTACTCTCTCGATATCAGCTAATCCTGTGTGACTATGGGCTTTAGTGAGATGTAATATGACACCATTTTCCTGTAAAAATTCTTTAATGTAAATTCCATAGAATTCGTTTCCTCCAATGATTTTTGTTGGTTTACCCAGCTTTGCGAAATGGTCTTCCAGTTGCTCAATAATTGTTATATGGTTTCTATCAGTCAAGTAATATACCACCGCAAACTTCGAAAATTTATCAATTACGGTTAGGAAACTGTGTTTCATAATTGTGTAAATGTCCATGTGTACGATTTGGTTAATGTCAGTAGCCGTTTCCGTGTATTTAAATTTAGGTTTGATTGGGTGACGGTCGTATTTGACCTTCTGGCAGACATCACATTGGTTAATTACGACTGTAATTAATTCTAATAACTTTGGAAAATAAATCTTGTTTTTAATAGTATTAAACGTTTCTTGGATTCCTGAATGTAAACTTTCTTGAACATGGTATAAAGAGATTTGCTTGATGGCTTCAATTTCCGTTTCAATGTCTTGAGCCTTGAATGAACATCTTACAAATTTTATATTTTTGTCGTTAGAAAACATTTCTCTTATTTTCTCTTGTACTACATTGTACTTACTGTCTTCGAGTTCTGTATAAATTCCAATTCTTCTGTTACGTGCCAAAATGTTACGTGCCGGATTTCGCGACGGTAATGCCGGATAGCTCGGTGGTTGGGCGCAGGTATATATGGTGGGCTATCAAAATAAGGGCGCCACGTGGTTATTTTGGTCCACGAACCTGACAGGTGTGGGGTTTGAACCCACGCACACACACACACACTCAAACTGATTCCACTCGCAAACGCGCTCTCGTACAATAATAAAAACAATATTAAATTGAATTTCTGGATTTTATAATTTTCTTATTATTGATAAAAAAAAATAACGGAAATAATAAAATAAGGAAATAAAACAAAATGAGGAAGAAAAATAATAATAACAAAATACTACATGCGATCCTAATTTAAATATAGCTTACTTATTTACCGGCTCTCACTTGTAACACAATGTTACTTAACTTTAATTTATTCCTCCACGGCGCTGGGCTTCCCGCTGATCCTAAATTACCTATTTCTTCACTGACTTTAACTTTCAACTTATAGCACTTGACACTCAAGAAAAAAAACTGAGAGCTGACCGCTCCAGGGGCCCTGTTTATATTGGGAAATGCCCACTATTTCCAGGATTCCAGGGTGTATTCCAATCGGTTTCAACCGATTTGGAATCGGTAATATATTATTATTAACGAATTTCAAATTTTGATTTTAAAATGAACCCTGGGTCCTGGGTATTCCATTTCCACATCCGGAAAAATTCTCGGGGCTCGGGCTCGCCTGAATTTTGGGTTGCAAGGCCCGGCTTGACAACCCTCGGCCACATTTTCGGAATTTCCGGAGTGGATAAATATATTAAATTAATTAGCCGTTGGAGCACGCCCTGTATGCTGGTCAGTCCCTTCCGTACCCTTGCATTGTTCTAAATATGAAGTTCGGGAAGAAATCCTCACCCGAATGTGAAGGAGGTTAGGATCCCCGGGAACGCCGTGCGCCGTGTTTACAAGTGTCGTACAAATTAATAACCTAGGTAAGTCTTATTTTATTGTAAATGTCCATTGTTTTCATGATCTCTTCTTCATTTTTAGGGGCACTGCGCGGTGGATCGTCCATCCTGTCGGGCCTGTTGTTACCTGCGTACCCGCGACCAAATTGGGTACTCATTAATGGAGGAGGCTACCTGAACCCTGCAAATAAAGGATAGCAGCAGTATGGTTGCTTAGGGACACACAGGTAACATGGACAAGGTTAGTATCCATAACATATTAATTCCCTTTTGTTATTAATCTTTTCTATTTTTAGGTACAAACACAAGACATAACACTTCCTTTTTTCATATATCTCCTGAGTATATCGGACAAATTATCAAAGTCATGTTCTGCTATATATATTTTTCTTTTACCATGAATAACTTCGAATTCTTTCGTTTTGTTGTTAGTAAGAATTATTTGTGTTTTATATTTGTTAACTATTTCTTCCTTGATCGGAATATAATCCAGTAATTCTTCTTCTGCGGAGTGCTTAGTTGCCATAGTCTGTTCATCCTCTTCTATGTTACACAAAATTCCTAAGTCTGAAAATGTGTTTGTACGATCGTCAGCTTCGACATAAGGTTTAGCATTTCCTTTTTCGGATTTAATGCGGCTCAAAAAATCAGCGACTTTGTTTTCGCGACCTTTAAGATAGTCTATTTCGAATTGGTATTCACCGAGTTTCAGAAGCCACCGTTGTTGACGAGGAGACAAATCTCTGCCTCGATATTTGGCTTGTAAATACTTAATGGGTTGGTGATCCGTAAAGATTTTAAATTTGTTGCCATACAGATATGGTCTAAAATAATTGATAGACCACATGATGGCTAAAAATTCCTTATCCGTCGCGGAATAATTTTGTTCGTGACAGTTTAAGGTACGAGACGCAAAGCAAATAGGGTGTCCATCTTGCGACAAGACGGAGCCTATTGCGAAGTTCGAAGCATCGGTTGTAAGTTGAAATTGCCGTGAAAAATCTGGGAATCGAAGTATGGGATGTGACGTAATTAGACTTTTGAGTTTTTCAAATGCATTAATGAAGTTTGGATCATTTGTGTTTATTCTACTGTCTTTTTTCAAATATTTGGTAATAGGTTGAACCACTTTGGCGTAATCTTTCACGAATTTCCGGTAAAAACCAGTAAGACCTAAAAAACTCTTAATTTCTTTTACGGTCCTAGGTATTTCCAGGTTCTTGATCACGCTAATTTTCTCAGAGCTCGGCTTTATTCCGTCCTTAGTTATCACATGTCCTAGAAATGGGGTCTCTTTTTCTAAAAATCTACATTTATCTATTTGAATTTTTAGTTTGTGCTGACCCAAAGTTTTAAAGATTTCCGAAATAGCCTTGACGTGTTCCTGAAGGGATGTACTAAATATCAGGACGTCATCAAGGTATACAACGCAAGTTTTATTTATGAAGTCCCTCAAGACGTCATTCATAAAGCCCGGGTCACACTGAACGCGGCACGGCGCGGGGCGGTGCGACACGGTGTAGCGGGAGAAGGCGCGGTAAGGCGTCTGATTCACACCGGACCCGGCGCGGCGCGACGTATTCCCCATTACAGACCTTGTTTTTATTCAAGAAATAACAATGAAATGTGATATTCACCGCTGGCGGCGACGGCAAAATTTGGTTTTGAGTAATCACGAATTATGCCGCGCGACGGAATTTATCCTTGCCGTCCCGCGCCGCTTTTGGTGTGAATCACAGATTCATTTTTCGTGTAGAAATCGCTTAACGGCATTCGCGCCGCTCCGCGCCGCGTTCGGTGTGACCGGGCCTTAAGCCTTTGGAACGTCGCTGGGGCGTTCTTCAGGCCGAATGGCATCCTATTGTATTCATAGAGTCCGTGTGGGGTAATGAATGCCGTCTTCTTCCTGTCCTCCTCTCTTATTAGGATTTGGTGATAGCCTTTCGCCAAATCAATTGTGGAGAAATACTGGGCTCGGCCCAATTTGTCTAGGATGGCATCTATGTTGGGCAATGGGAACTTGTCATCCACTGTTACCTCATTCAATTTTCGGTAGTCAATGACTATCCGAAATTTTTTCTCACCGGAATTATCACTCTTTTTCGGCACCACAATTAACGGGCTGGAATACTTTGAGTTACTTTTGCGTATTATTCCCTGTTGTTCCATATCGGCAATTTGTCTACGAACTTCTTGCTCGTGTTTAGGTGGGTACCGGTAAAGTTTTGCGTTTATTTGATTTTCCGTTGTGGTGATGATTTCATGTTGAATGCTAGGAGTACTAGTCAACTTATCTCCTTCTTTAAAAAATAAATGTTCGAACTTTTTAATTAATTCGACAACTGCGTGGTATTCTTCCGGGTTTAAATGATTGAGTTGAAGACGTTTTAAGTAGCCGTTTTCGACAGGTTCCAGTGAACATACCTGCGCCACGGGATAGGGGTTATTTAAAAATGGTAATATTTGACGGTTGAGAGTAATGTGTTTGTCTTCAATACCAACATTGGTTCTTAACTTATTTAATAAATCCATACCGATAATGAATTGATATTTTCGTTTAATCAAATTTCTAACCTTCCAACGAATTGTAGCACCTGGAGGAAGCTTAAGCTCTCCTGGGGCTGGTGTATGCACTTCATAATTTATACGGTCTTTTCCCGTAATGGTAGTGAACTTAAATGGTTTTATTTTAGTTTTATGGAAATAAGGTAATTTGCTATCAATAATGCTAATAGTAGATCCTGTATCGATTAGGGCCATATATTTTATGCCATTGATGGTGATGTTGACTAATGGTAGTTCGTCCGAGGCTAGTTGAGAAAAAACTTTTCTGTTTCTTCTAAGCCTCCACCATGGTTTGATTCGACCTCTCCGGCCACCCTTTCGTATCTACTTTCGCTTGGAATTTTTTTTGAATTGTATTCTTGGCTTCGCTTAGTTCTGAGGGGTTGGATGTTGTCCACTTCCATAGGTGTGGTTGGTTCTCTACGCGAGGCTGAAAGCCCTCTAAAGTTACCTTGCGTAAAATTGGGTCTGAACTGCCCGGAGTTATAATTATTGGGATTATATTGATTTTTCGGATAGTACAAACGTCTTTGGTCTGTATTAAAGTTTTGTGACCGATAGTTTCCCAAGTTTTGTCGGTGATTACCGTAGTTGTAAGTCTGTTGTTTAAATTGTCCTGAGTTTTGCCTGTTATTATAATTTGAATTATCGTTTCTGTTTTTAAAATTTTCAAAAACTCTATTTGGAACTAAAGACTTGGATTTTTTAAACTCATCTCTGATACACGCATCTTCAAAACGCCTTTCAGGCATTACCTTGATAATTTCTAATATACTACTCATTCCATAAATTTTATCTAAAAGGACTCTCTGAGTAATTTCTTTAGCTGTATTTGCAAGAAGTGAATCAACATTACTTAAATCTATGCACGTGTTATTTTTATAATATATTATAAGCTCATCAGTTTTAAATTTAATTTTTTGTAATTCTATGGCTAATTCACTTACTGTTTTAACCTTTAATCCGCTAATTTTCCTATAGATTTCCGCCGGTTCGACGTCGGGCTTATAACGCAGCTTCAGTGTTGCTTTGATCAACTCCCAGTTGTAGGGTTCTCTAATATTTATAACTGCTTCCTTGGCTTCACCTTGAATCTTTTCCAGAAAAATCATCCTGGTTGTGTCCCGTTGTACTCGTGGATCCAAAATTGCGTTGAGGAAAAATTCCATGCTCGTGATGAACGAATTTATTGATACATCACCTCGACCAGTAAATGAACTCATGTGCCTGAGTTCCTTCAAAATCTTCTGTCTTGGGTCTGCTACATTCCTCAAATTAAGTTCCTGAATTGCGGCTGCCAGTCTTCCGATCGGTTCTTGGCTGTTGTTTTGGTTTGCAACTAATTGTTGCACTGCTACAGCCAATTGAGAAATTTCTTCCTCACGTTCCCTCAGCTTTCTTTGTAGTTCGCTGATCTGATCCTCCATTCCTTCGGTCACTAGGTTTCTTCTGTCGTTGAACAGCGATTCCCTCCTTCGCCTTCTTTCGGTCATCCACCACTTTACACTTTTATAAAAAACTTTTTTTTTTGTTATTATTTAGCACAAGATCAGGAGGAACCTCACAACCTGTTTTAAGTGATTTATTTAATATTCACTCTTGTTTAGCACTCGCACCTCTTTTTTTTTTCTTGTATCGAATTTAGGTTTTTTTTTCTTCGCGAAATTACCTATTCATCGATTGTGTTACGGTTTACTCTTCTCGAACGTTACCGAAACAAGCACAAGATAAAAACTTTGGTTTACACGAGCTTTAAGTTAACCGACTGCGCCAGTTACGTGGTTGAGCGGGGTGGAAATGAAAAAATATATGTTCCAAAAAAAACACTCACGGAACCAAAATAAATTGAAACACTCTCTCTAAGTTAAAAAAATATACTTTTATTATAAAGGAACGAATTATTTAATTGAGATATAAAATATGAACATTACTCCGCGGCGTCGCGATTAGGACTCTGCGGTTGAAAACTCAGTTGGGGACAAGTCATGTACTCTTGTTTAATTATTATTGCACTATGCCAGGTCAGCGTCTGGCTTCTCAGATATCTGTGTCATGGAAATGAATTTTCTCACACCTTGCCAGGCGGAGTCATATGTCTGACATGAATTGGATTTGGAGTCCGATTCCGATTTATACATAACTAGCTTGCTGTTTGACATTGCACTCTATACGAAGAAAATAGATTGTCGACAGTACAAAGGGCTTTCCCTGAGCTCTAGTCTTCCACATAAAAAAAACCGATGGGAGGCGCTCGGATACTACTTGCAGGGGATTTTCGCTAAACTTTACATATTATACCCCGATCAACGCCTGCAGATGAGCTTAACGCATGTTTGAAAGCATCATATCTATGGAACACTGCTGAAAAAATCACGCTCACTAGGAATATGCGTGTCCATTTGCTATAAGATGCCTCTGCACAAACATTTTCATAACAACTTTTGGACATTGGAAATGGCGAAATTTCAATCGATATCAGAACAAAAGAGATTTCGTTTCCGCAAAACTTTTGTGAAATGCAGCCCAATATTCAAACCGTTGTGGATATTCGCGAATTTAACAACGAACTACAAAAATCCAGATTGGCTGTTCGAACGTGCAATCTTAGCGCCCAAGAATGACGATGTCAACAAACTTAATGAACAAATTCAAACGAAACTGCTCGGAAATGAAACTGTCAAATACAAATCGATTGACATAGTAATGGACGAAGAACAAGAGTCAAATATCCAATTGAATTTCCTAATTATTTGGAGCCCCAAGGCATATCACCACACATATTGACATTGAAAGTTGGATCACCTGTGATGCTAATTCGAAATTTGAACGCACCAAAGCTGTGCAACGGAACAAGACTAATCATCAAAAAATTAACAACGAATTTGATCGAAGCAAGAACCATCAACGGTAAGGGAAATTCGAAGGGGAAGACGTCCTAATTCTGGGTATACCGATGATTTCCAACGATATATCTTTCGAGTTTAAACGGCTTCAGTTCCCTTTGCGCCTTGCCTTCGCCATCACCGTCAACAAACCATAAAATCAATCGTTTACTATTGCTGGATTAAATTTAGAAAATTCCTGTTTTCCAATTGTATGTTGCCTGTTCGCGTACACCAACAAATTTATACATTTATACACCAAACAAAAAAACCAAAAATTTTGTGTATCCGTTAATGATTAAGTACATGTGTTTTTTATTTGGCCGCAGCATCGCACGACGGATATGAAATCCAAAATATAGAAAATTAGTCGGTCTTTGAGACACTTCATCTACATGTATATGGAAATTCATATCTCGATAAATGCCAAGTCAATGGATGGTTTGGCTCGATCAAAATGTCAGATCCCTAATAGTTTCACATTTTGTTATTTGGAATCAAAAATACGAAAAAGATCCTTTTTAATAATTAATAACTTTTATTCAACTTACAGACCTTTGACGTGTGTGGCGACACTGTGAAATTAGTAGGCTAGTAAACGCGAATGAAGTTATATGGAATTTTAGTGTGGGCAAAGGTAATGTTGTTGCCGTATGCCCTTTTGGGGTTTTAGCTAGGAAAAAAGGTAATACTGTGGGACAAATTTGCCCTTGGTGTTTTAGTTAAGGCAAAAAATGGTTTTGTTACCGAATATAAAAGAGAGACAAGTCTCGGCATGTAAATGTGTCGATCGACATTGCAATTTAAAATTACAAAGAAGCTCTACAGAAGGTATCTTTCTTAATACACGAAAACCAGAACAGCGTTAGAGAGTTTTAAATTTGATAAAACTGGAGTATTTGCCGGTTATTGTTTAAATATATTTGATAGATACCACTGACATATAATAATGGACTGTTCATCAGACATTATTTCCATACAAACTCATGGCACCAAAAATTGTAGAAAAGTATCTCGCTCATCCATAAGCCTCTTTTGTCACCGAACTCAAATTTTGTTAAATTTCGTTTTAAGAGTTCAGTGCATTCACTGGCAGAAATAAAATCAGATTAGTGCTAAACTGGAAATAATACAATTTGCCATTAAAAAACTGCACAGTTTTCCATTTTCTTAAATATTTTTACTCTCATAAACCACAAAATACGATAACTTTTTTATCTTCGCCGTAAAATAAGACAATTTATTTTGTTTCCATCGTCCAAAAACGAATATAAAAAATTTTAATTTACAAAAGTAACTGACGTGTTTAGTGAAAAAAGGTTTGCCAGCAATGGAACGAATTGGTGCCATGAAAATTTCCTGATGAGCAGTCCATTCCATATGTCAATGATAGATACGTGAAGCGATCACGTCAGCATCCTGACTATGACTTCGAAAACACCAGTTTGACGGAGTTTGGAATGGAGTTTCTGACCTGGTTATAAGTATACCAGTAGATGAAGAAAGTGCTGAATATGATGCAATTCCAAATCAATATAATGTCAACAAACAAGTGATTGTTTTACTTGACGATTCGAAAATGAAAATTCGTGGAAGCAAACCATGCATTCCGAGTGCCTAAATTCAACTGTGAAACTGGTCCTCATAACTATTATTATAGTTTACTTATACAATACATGTCTTTTCGCGATGAAGTAAAAATAATTCAAGGATTTGACTCCGGTCGTGATGCATTCGTGGCTAAAGAAGAAGAATTAAGAGCAAGAAGTACTCTTATGGATGAATTCCGAATATGGAATTAGAGAGTGCTTTCACTAATATTCAAACATTCGAGCTTATTGATGAAATAAAGCCCATTGCGGAAAATCTCGAAGATGCGGATTTTGCTGATGATCCACCAATGAATAATACTGAATTTCAAAATACATT
This sequence comes from Thereva nobilitata, assembly GCA_963855945.1. NCBI lineage: Eukaryota > Metazoa > Arthropoda > Insecta > Diptera > Therevidae > Thereva > Thereva nobilitata. Next base: position 99,148,296 of record OY979695.1, read on the forward strand.
GCAAGCAATGAATATTGAACAAAGACGGCTTTGTAATCATATTACTCAAAGCATTCAAGACCAGCAAGCAGGATCTCTTGATAGACTGAAAAATTTCGTCACAGGAGGTGACGGAACAGGAAAGACCTTTACATTGACTGTTTGTAAAAATCAGATCATACGAAAGTAATTCGAAGGTTCTCAAAATCGGCTCATTGACGGGAGTTGCGATTATATAGGTGCCTGAGCGAATCGGTTCTTGACATTTGTTGACAAGTTTTGTATTGAGTAGAAGTTGAGTTTTATTTTCGATAAATATATATATTATACAATTTATTTAATTTATGGCGGATGTCGAGAAATCACAATAGAAATCATAATTTAAATTTGTTCATATCGTATTGACTGCATTCTTTTAAAATAACTTCTTTTTCGTTCTTTCAACTACTTTAAATTCCAAAACAAACTGTCTGTCGAACTGTCAAAGTAACGGGCTGAATAGCTGAAACTAATACCGAAATGAAATAAATTTATATCATTCGTTCCGATTCGGTTCTGTTCGTTTATATAACCGAGTTCATACATTTTCATGCGATTTATTTCATTCTTTTCGTTTCGGTTCGTTTTCGTTTCTGCTATATGTTTGGGCCTTTAGACTTAATCGATATACAGTCCAACCCACCGGTGGGAGGATCTGTAATGTCATTTCTTTTTTGAAAGAATTGTACCGAATTAGAGTCTTCTTCAATTTTTGGAGATGTTTCTTTAGGCCTTTTTGTAGACAGTGAATTAGAAACCATTTGACTAGAATTGCTACTATCTTGGACCAGGTTGCGTTGGTTTGCACCCCCCTTCGTAGATGCGATTTCTACATATTGGGCGTTTCACGTTGTCTTCTTTCTTCTTTGTGTTTTGGGTGTTGAGGAGTCTGTTTTTTGCCTTAAAGGTTTTAAGGGCATCATTTCTTGAATAGTTCCCCCGACGCATGGTTGTTGCCATTTCCCTTTCTTTTAGCCACAGAGGGCAAACCTTTTCAAAAGCTCCGTGGTTGCCATGGCAGTTTGCACATTTAGAAGTTTTGATACAATTCTTTCCTTCTTCACAGTTCTGCGTCCCACATTTACCACAGATCCTCCATTTGGATCTGCATGCTTTACTAATGTGCCGAACCTCTGGCATTTAAAGCATGTCACCGGAGGTGGACAAATTTATTTAATTTGAGATTGGAGAAGTATTTAAATTATCTGGGATCTTAGTACCACTAAATTATTTGCCTACAAAAAATATTTACAAGCAAACGTCAATTCATTTTGGTTGTGCTATATTTTAGCTAAACCAAAAAGCAGAAATAATTAAGCTAACAGCGCTAAAAAAATTGCTGTTTATGCCGTTGTTAACTTGCCCAGCTCAGTTAAATTAACTTGGGCCATTTACGAAGATTAGAAAAAGAGCGGGAAATACCGGCAGATACATATGATGGATGTTGGGCTTCAATTTGACGTTACCCAGGCCCGCTGGGTGCGGGCGTGCAGAGCCTGCACCGCACGCGGGCGACATTTTCAGGGGGCGGCAAACACAACAATCACGTTATCGAACTCATTTCCATCATTTGCACCTAGGTTCTTTTTATAATGCCATAACAATTCCAAGTATTGATCTCCTTAAAAAATAAACCGATAAACCGAAAACGTGTGCAGTTTCAAACCACTTAAGATGGATCGATCTCTGAAAATAGTATAGTATAAGGACAGAGAATGTAAAATTAAATTCCCCACACTGAGAGACATTTTTAGTTACCACAACCATACGGCATCAAATAAATATATTTAGTTGTCGTTATTAACAAAAAATGCTTCTCATGACCAGAAAAAATTGTTGGAGTAACTAAATATATTTATTTGATGCCGTATGGTTGTGGTAACTAAAAATGTCTCTCAGTGCAGATAGCAGTCCAGTCATTTGGTAGTTTTGCCTGGAAAGAGTTCCAGGAGTTTTGAAAATTTGTAGATTTCGATGTGCTCTTTCCGAATTTCAACTTTGCCACCTAGTATCTTTGCCGCTTCCGCCGCCACGTTGGAAAAATGGCGCCTAAGAGCAGTTTTTTGACAATATCTCCTTTCCGACTCAAATTTTTTTTTCAACATTCCAATGAGGCGGTTCTTGTTTGCCTCATTGCCCAGGAATTTATTTTGTGACACAGTTGGGATCATTGTCTCGTCAAAAAGTATGTCTACTGAAGCAGTTTTTCGTGATCGTCAGGATCGCTCCACATATTTGGTACTACGATTTGCTACATCTTCCGGATATCCGTCAAATACGATAATGGCATTGGATGTATAGTTCGAACGAACGTAGGTAACGTATTTATTGCAAATGGATGAAAACGATTCACCGCGATGCCAAATGACTCGGTGTAATAAGTATCCTCCGTCAATGATATACATCGTATATTCAAAATTTAAATCTCCAGAATGTTGCTCAAATGCCTTATACATAGAAGATTTAATACATTTGCGCATGCCTTCGTCATTGAAAAGGGTGAAGGGAAATGGAGCAAGTTTGTACGTAAGAAAATTTTCAAGTTCCTTTTCACATTCTTTTGCAATGCACATTCTTTGGAAAATTCGTAAAGGATTAATCGGGACAATGTCGCCTTCTATCCGGATGACTGAATTCAAAAAACTAAGTGATTTTATTCGGTCATTCCGTTTGAATTTTACGGTATAGAAATCGTTGCCAATGATTTTAGAAATGCCAGCACTACTAATTTCTTTAGGCATGTGACAGTTGATCTTTTCATCTCCGATAATTCCAGTGCTTATTGACATGATTTACTTTAATTCTGGAAGAGGTGGATGGTTGCACAACCAGTCAATTAGTTTTTTTACGTCGTCATTGTCACCATTATCCCACGAACTTCTCATTTCGACATTGTCAAAAAACTGCTTTTAGGCGCCATTTTTCCAACATGGCGAAAATTTTCAAGTTCCTTTTCACATTCTTTTGCAATGCACATTCTTTGGAAAATTCGTAAAGGATTAATCGGGACAATGTCGCCTTCTATCCGGATGACTGAATTCAAAAAACTAAGTGATTTTATTCGGTCATTCCGTTTGAATTTTACGGTATAGAAATCGTTGCCAATGATTTTAGAAATGCCAGCACTACTAATTTCTTTAGGCATGTGACAGTTGATCTTTTCATCTCCGATAATTCCAGTGCTTATTGACATGATTTACTTTAATTCTGGAAGAGGTGGATGGTTGCACAACCAGTCAATTAGTTTTTTTACGTCGTCATTGTCACCATTATCCCACGAACTTCTCATTTCCACATTGTCAAAAAACTGCTTTTAGGCGCCATTTTTCCAACATGGCGGCGCCAGCGGCAAAGATACGGGGTGTCAAAGTTGAAATTCGGAAAGAGCACATCGAAATCTATAAAATTACAAATTTTCAAAACTCCCGGAAAACTTTCCAGGTAACCCCTTTTTAATGGTTTTATTTAGCTTCACCTCGTATATTTGTTTGTTTGTTTGTTTGTTTGTTTGGTTCAAATCTTGCGACAGCTTTTTCGTCTACTTCTACTGAACCGATTCTTATGAAATTTTGCCCACACATTGAGCTCCCGTGATAATGCAATCTGACAATTTTGTACAAAAATCAAGATGGCGGTTCCAAGATGGCGGACGAATTTTGCAATTGTGTTCCGATTCCATTGAAAATCGGTGTCGGGGGGTTTGTAGGGCCACAAATGACGATTCTGTGGTCAAAATTTGAAAATTCAAAATGGCGGCGCCAATATGGCGGATGGATTTTGCCAATGTGTTCTGAATCCATTGAAAATCGGTATCGGGGGGTTTGTAGGGCCACAAATGACGATTCTGTGGTCAAAATTTGAAAATTCAAAATGGCGGCGCCAATATGGCGGATGAATTTTGCCAATGTGTTCTGAATCCATTGAAAATCGGTATCGGGGGGGTTTTAGGGCCACAAATAACGATTCTGTGGTTATAAACTGAAAATTCAAAATGGCGGCGCCAATATGGCGGATGAATTTTGCCAATGTGTTCTGAATCCATTGAAAATCGGTATCGGGGCGGTTTTAGGTCCACAAATGACGATTCTGTGGTCAAAATTTGAAAATTCAAAATGGAGGCGCCAATATGGCGGATGAATTTTGCCAATGTGTTCTGAATCCATTGAAAATCGGTATCGGGGGGTTTTTAGGACCACAAATGACGATTCTGTGATCAAAATTTGAAAATTCATAATGGCGGATGAATTTTGCAAATGAGTCCTAAATCCATTGAAAATCGGTATTGGGGAGTTTTTAAGGTTAAAAAATCAAACTAAAAACTAGAAAATAAAAAAAATAGGTAAAAAAACTTTTAAGTTAAATGGTTTTATTTGAAATCATAAGCTGTACCAAAAACCAGAAAATAATTAGAATACAAACATGGACCTTCTTGAGATTCCGACGTCTTGTAAGAAATCATGCAATAGTAGCCGTGCTGTTTTCTTATGTCGTATGCCAAGGTACCCTTTGTGTCGCTGCGTCAACGGATTAAGTAATATTCTGGGACTTTTAACAGACTAAAATAAAAACATGGGGCGCAAAAAATCCTGTATAACCACTGTATAATTAAATAAGAACGACTTGTCTAGAAGAATGTGTTTCCAAGCCCACCAATATATTTCAAATGCGCCAGTTTCAATTACCCAGTTCATCTCTACCTTGGTTCAATAATGAGCTCAAGCATTTGAAAAATCAGAAGAACAGACTCTGGAAAACCTATTTAAAGAGAAAGGATACTCCGAGTCTCAATTTATTTATAAATTGTTACAACCGATTTCGCTCTCTTTCTTCTTCTCTGTATCGTGAATATAAAGTGTTCACTGACCCTAGAAATTTCTTTAAATTCGTCAACTCTAAGAAAAAGGTTGATAACTACCCTAATACCATGCAGCACACGGACTTGTCTAGTAGTGAGTCGCCTGCGATTTGCAACATGTTTGCCTCATTCTTTCGTCAATCTTTCTCACCTTCTGACTTTCAGCCTAACGACAATAATTTCCGCCACATATTTAATAACCGTGAGGCGAATATTTTACCTCTCTCAATTACCAGTGCTGATATTGTCAAACATATAAACGAACTCCCATTTGACTTCACCTCTGGCCCTGATGGTATTCCTCCTGCTGTCCTTAAGTCCTGTGCAGAAGTTCTCCAGTCTCCTCTGAAAATCCTCTTTCATAAATCCCTTGACAAAGGGTACTTCCCTACTCTTTGGAAGAATTCGTTCATAATCCCTATTCACAAGAGTGGTAGCAAGAACGAAATATCGAATTATAGACCAGTTGCAAAGTTGTCTGTCATTCCGAAACTCTTTGAATCGATTATCTATTCTGTAATCGCGCCTATATGCAAGAGGTTGGTATCAACAAACCAACATGGCTTTCTTGCAGCTCGTTCCACTACCTCCAATCTTCTTGAGTTCACTTCTCATGCTGTCGAGGGCTTCGTTTCCGGTTGCCAGACTGATTGCGTTTACACTGATTTTAGTAAGGCATTTGACAAGCTCTCCCACTCCATTATACTTCTTAAATTGAGGATGTTAGGCTTTCCACGAGCCCTTCTAGCATGGTTCCAGTCTTACTTAGCTGACAGGACCTACCAAGTTCTTTTTCGTGGATCCAAATCGGTAACCATTGAAGCGTCATCCGGTGTTCCTCAAGGAAGTCATCTTGGTCCCCTGCTCTTTATCCTATCAATTGATGACATTGTTCCCTTGCTAAGACACTGTAGAATCTTGATTTACGCTGATGACATCAAATTGTATCGTCACATAAAGAGTATCGAGGATTGCAAACTTTTGCAAGCTGACCTTGACACCTTTTACTCTTGGTGTGTGAACAACAACCTGGTTCTCAATATTAGTAAATGTGAAACCATGACTTTTGGGAGAGGTCGTAGTCCTATAATTTTTAACTACACCTTTTCTAACGAGAGTGTCCGTCGTGTTAATTTTGTAAAAGATCTCGGGATTAGATTTGATAGTAAACTCGATTTTGCTGCCCACATTAATTATATTGCTTCCAAAGGTAGTTTAGTCCTGGGTTTTATAAAAAGGTGGTCCAAAGAGTTCAATAACCCCTTGATTACTAAACACCTTTATATCTCTCTTGTCAGACCATTACTCGAGTATGGGTCCCAGGTTTGGTCTCCTCACTACTCCTCGCACGTTGGAAGAATTGAGTCAGTTCAAAGGAGGTTCGTTCGATTCGCACTGAATCATCTTCCTTGGGATAACCCAATAGTTCTTCCACCATATGAATCTCGGCTTAAGTTACTCAACTTAAGCTCTCTTTGCAGGCGTCGTGAGGTAGCCGATGTTGTATTTGTTCATCAGCTCCTTAATGGAAAGGTCGACTCAGGTTTTCTGAGTCGCCGTACATCGTTTAGAGAGAGTGGATACAATTTGAGAGGGCCACCTCTCTTACACACCAACTCCTCTAACACGAATTACGGCAGATTCGAGCCTGTTAATCGCATGTTCATTAATGTGAATAAAAATATTGATGTTTTTAGCGTGAGCATTAGTAAGGACGTCCTTAAAAGGAGCCTTTTCAATCTCACTTGACTGACTTTTCTTGCACGCTTCTTTGTGTATTGCATTTATTATTGTTTTAAGTTATATGTTTTTAACACTTTTTATGTTTGCATGTCTTAGCTGAGCCACTGTGCAGTGGTAAATATGACCGCGTTTGTGTGCAGGGACCGGACCGGCTTGGTACCGGAGTGCCGGGGAGGGTCGAGAAGGAGCCTGCATTTTCGATCGCATGCTCGTTATGTGGTGTTTTCTCTTCTTATACCTTTTTTGGTGCTTTCGGCTGGTTCGGTTCCTGCACATAGGCGTGGCCCGTTTCTCAGCCCAGCTGAGAAGTGTACCTTCTGAGCTAGAAGGATAAACTCTATTATTATTAAATAAAAGTGAAGTGAAAAGTGCTACCCAACTGAGGAAGGATTACACAACTGAAGGATCGTCAGGTTTCAACCTCCAATATTGAAGGATCTACAGGAACGATGATGACACCAATACTCGCTATTTGGAGCCTGTAAGTCAAATATTGATAATTTATCCTATATTTCCTTTTTAAAAATAATATTTCCTTAATTTAATAGTATATGTCTCAATATAATAAAAAACAAACAAAAAGTCGTAAACTCAGAAATTTACCTTACGATATAAGAAATAGTTTTGCAAAATTTATTAAGTCGTGAAAGTGGAGATATTGAATTCGGTGAAAGCTCGCGAATTAACGTACAGAATAGTAGCATAGAAAGTGTCGAAAGTGTTGATAGAAGTGACAATTCACAATCAAATAATTTTAGTAATTCGATTATCGCAGAAAAAATAATAATGACTTCGACAAATGATGCACAAACCGCTGCAGCAACAGCTACCGCGAGTTTAGCAAATACAGCTAGTCAAGTTTTTAATTGTCTGAAAATCCCAGATGCAGTGAAAGATCTGCCAAAATTCGATGGGAAGTCGCGACTCTTATTTGATTTCATAGGCAACATCGAAGAAATTGTATCGTTAGTGAGTGAGGTAGACGGTACTCTATACAGTAAAATATTATTACGTGCAATAAGAAATAAAATCGATGGACAAGCGAATGAGGTCCTTAACATGTATGGGACCCCACTAGAATGGGGCCATATTAAGAAAAATTTAATCCTTCATTACTCGGACAAGAGGAATGAAACTTCCCTTATTAGAGATTTACATAGTGTCAAACAATAAAATAAACCGGTAGAAAAGTTTTACAGTGAAATAATTGAACTACTACTACTAAATTTTCCGTCTCTAAGGCGAACACCTTTCCATAATCCACAGCATCGCAATCCGATTCAGCAACGACCCCAACAACAATTTATGAATTTCTCGCAAAGAGCACCTTTCCAAATTCCTCAATTTCGCAATTCATTTGGTCAGCAACCTCAACAAGTAAATCGTCAATTTGGTTTTCCTACTAATATAGAACAAAGACCACAGCTACCATTTAATCAACAGTTTAGACCTTCTGGACCAAACCATTTTAATAATCAAATGCCAAAACCTGAACCCATGGATACTAGTTCAGGCAATACACGTTTTAGACAGCAGACACAATACCAAGCCCCTAGATTTAATAACAATTCTAAATAACCAAAATTCGTAAGTAAGGAACTTTTTAACGTAGATGTAAGAAATACTTCGCAAAACAATGAAAATGAATTTATATATACAAATGATAACTATTATGATAATTTAGATATATATTATTATAACAATGAAGATTACGGTAATTACTATAGTCAAGAGATAGGTTCCCCGCAAGTAAATGAGATTACAGTTGACGAAAATCCTGCACTAGATGACACAAATTTTTGTACATCTGGCCCAACGAAAGCGTTGGATACGTAGACATAAATAAACACGGATACATACTACCCTGTAAAAAAATTTCATCCCCTTTTGGTCGCCCTCTGAAATTTTTAATCGACACAGGAGCTTCTTCATCTTTCATAAATCCTGAATATGTATTTCCCCAAGATATTGCAATAACAGAGCCAATTATAATATCAACGATTCTTAACCAATATAAACTGGACAAGGAAGTTATTTTCCCAAATTTTCTAGAATTTAGGCAACCAGGTAAAACTAGATTTCTGATCTTCAAATTCCATGGATATTTCGATGGGTTGTTAGGTCTAGATACCCTCAAAGCTCTCGGTGCCAAAATCGACCTAGAAGACAGCCAACTTATCGTTAAAAACGCAATTATTCCCAGTGGCGGACTAAGGGTGGGGCGGAAGGTGCGGTCCGCCCCGGGCCTCTAGTTCCTGAGGGCCTCCAAAAGTCTACAAGTTCCCTTGATCAAATCCTAAACAAGGCTTTTAAAATATGGTCAGTGCCTACCTAAGTGGTACTTTGGAGTCAGAGCTCCCGTACAATGTTCCCGTAGACACAAATAAGTACACATGTAATTATTAAAATGGCACTTTATTGAATCGTTATCCTGTACATCGCTTATTCTTCAATACTTCTTGACCATTTTCATCTCGGTTGCAACATGCAAGATGAGTTTTTCTAAACTTAAGCCTGGGGCCCGATTCCGCCACGGTAAGTTTTACGGTGTTCACTGTCCGCAAGAGTCCCACTGAGAAAAAGGCTGTGAATTTACGGTGAGTTTGAATTTTGACGAGTAAAGTTGTTTTTGTAATTTCGTGCGATTATTTTTGAATAAGTTTTTTAATTTTTTTTAAAAATAATTTTTTTGAGAGATTTGTTTGGTATTTAAAAATAAAATGTTGTTTTAGTTTATTGTTCTAAAAGATTTTATTTAATTAGAATTTTTAAAATGGAAAGGTCAATACAGTACCAACTAAGCGCATCATTCAGCCACTTTAAAAATCATTCAGCACTTTAAAACTCACTGGCTCTTACGCAATCGCATTTTAAAGAAAAGTGAATACCAAGGTTGTCAGCGAGTTTTTTCTTCGATGTTCACTGGCGAAAAACTCACCGTTGCGGAATCGGGCTCCTGGTGTCCACTATAGAGCTTTTTGCATAGAGCTAGAGAAATCTCTCGCGTAGAGACGCGTAGAGAAGTGTATACACCCCCTAGAGCTGTACACATGCGCTCTACACCCACTCTACGCGAAAGTTTTCTCTGCTAAAAAACTCTATAGTGTATAAGCAATTTTTTTGTGTTGTGTAGAGCTCTACATCTGCTCTACACTCTATCAAGCATGTTTGATAGAGTTTTTCTCTCTACAGTATTCATTCTTATTTGCATTTCGACTGCGCTTCGAATTGTTATACATTGGCCTGTTAAATAACAACGAAATTCGAATACGACATACGCAGAAAATGTGTCTTCTCCCGTGAGCTTATTCAATAATTCTCGATACATTCCAGCGTTTTATTTTCTTTTCGCAATCCAATCTCGCGCCCAACATTTCCTTTCCTTCTTCTTCTCTCATTTTATTATTTTTTTGGAGTTTACTCCTTAAGAAACGTTTCATATATAGAGCCCGGTATGAAAAATAGATGGGGAGTAAAATCAAAGCGTTAACAAAAAAAAACCCGTTAACAAAAAAAAAACCTTCTACTTGATTTTGACCCACTTCCATATAACCGATCAACTTCAAATTTTGCACATATGTGTAGCTCGCGTGTAACAACAGTCTGACCATTTTGTAAAAGAATCAAGATGGCGGTTCCAAAATGGCGGCCGATATTTGCATTTGTGTTCCCCGACCCCCGACATGGGTATCAAATGAAAGGGCATGACAGGTAGAATACAATTAGTAGTGTAGCGTCATTCAAAATGGCGCCAACACAAAATGGCGGAAGACATATAATAGACTAAAAAGTAGAAAATTTAACCGATTAAGTTCAAATTTTGCACATATGCGTAGTTTGCTTAACAACCTGACCATTTTGTACAAAAATCAAGATGGCGGTCTAAAAAAGGCGGCCGATTTTTGCATTTATGTTCCCCGACCCCGACATGGGAATCAAATGAAAGGACATGACAGGTAGAATATAATTAGCGGTGTAGCGTCATTCCAAATTCAAAATGGCGGCCAACACAAAATGGCCGAAGACATATTATAATAGACTAAAAATTAGAAAATATATAACCGATCAAGTTCAAATTTTGCACATATGCGTAGTTTGCTTGACAATGCAACGTGACCATTTCGTAAAAAAATAAATAGCGGTTCCAAGATGGCGCCCGATTTTTGCATTTGTGTTCGCCGACCCCCGACATGGGTAGCAATTGAAAGGGTATGACAGGTAGAATACAATTAGCATTAAGAATTAAATTTTTTATGGCGGCCAAGACAAAATGGCGGAAGAATATCTACATATAATAGACTAAAAAGCAGAGAATATAACCGATCAACTTCAAATTTTGCACATACGCATAGTTCGCCTGACAATTCAATCTGACCATTTTGTAAAAAATTCAAGATGGCGGTTCCAAAATGGCGGCCGATTTTTGCAGTTGTGTTCCCCGAGCCACCGGCATGGGTATCAAAAGGCAGGGCATGACAGGTAGAATACAATTAGTTGTGTGGCGTGATTCCAAATTCAAAATGGCGGATTACCCTTTTCTTCACAACCCCCTCAATATGGGTATCAAATGAGAGGGTATGACGATTAGTAATTGTGTAATTTGTGTGACGTCAATTTAAATTTAAAATGGCGGCCACAAAAAAATGGCGGAAGACATGTAATAGACTAAAAGGTAGAAAATATAACCGATAAACTTCAAATTTTTCACATATGCGTAGTTTGCTTGACCATTTTGTAAAAAAATCAAGATTGCGGTTCCAAGATGGCGGCCGATTTTTGCTTTTGTGTTCCCCGACCTGCGACATGGGTATCAAATGAAAGGGCATGACAGGTAGAATACAATTAGCAACAACAAAATGGCAGAATATGTACCTATAATAGACCAAAAAGTAGAAAACATAACCGATCAATTTCAAATTTTGCACATACGCATAGTTCGCGTGACAATGCAATCCGACCATTTTGTAAAAAAAATCAGCATGGCGGCTCCAAAATGGCGGTCGATTTTTGCAATTGTGTCTCCAATTGCGTGGAATGACGCCACACAACTTATTGTATTCTACAGGTAGAATACAATTAGTTGTGTGGCGTCATTCCAAATTCAAAATAGCGTATTACCTTTTTCTTGACAACCCCCTCAGTATGGGTATGACGATTATAATACAGTAATCTCTGTGACGTCATTTTAAATCTAGTATGGCGGCCACCACAAAATGGTGGAAGACATATTATAGACTAAAAAGTAGAATATAAAATTGATGTAATGTATTTTATCAAATCAATATAAATAAATATATGGGTTCATTTACTTCCTTTGCCTGTTATATATATTTTAAGTCAATCGTCTTTCAGGAGTAAACTCCAGTCTCGAGTCGGAGCTGACACGCACTTATTTTTGTTTTCTATTAATTTCCTTTAGATTTTTTACATAATATGTGTACGCACGCATCTCTGAATAACTGAGAAATTAAGTGACATGCAAAAGTTGATGGCCGACTCTACAGTAGAGAAAACGCGTCTGCAGTGTACAGTCTGAAGAGCACGTGGTAGAGCTCTACTCAAAATTTCTCTAGAGCAATTCTACGCGCGGTGGGATGGTAGAGTGGTAGAGACGCGCTATAGTGTACACACTACAGGTAGAGCTTTACACTCTACACTCTACCAAAAAAACTCTATAGTGGACACTTGGCTTTAGAACTACTTTCGGAATCGATGGGTAATTAAATGCTTTCCCTACTGGGAAATGAACATACACACACACACTTTTACATACAAATGAAAACTGAATAAAAGGCCTCTAAAATTACATCAACTTCTTAGACTGAGGGCCTCATTCAGCTTTGCCACCCCGGGCCTCTGACGGGCTTAGTCCGCCACTGATTATTCCACTTTCCTTCAAGCCAAATCTTAGTTCGGGAAAACATGTAATCCCTGCGAAAACCAAAGTTCTTATTAAAATACCTGCAGATATTCGATATGGAGACATATATACTAATACTTTAGAAATTTCCCCAAACCTCTATGTATCAGAAGGAGTTTACAAATCAAACGACTGTTATAGCGTTATGGAAATCGTGAATCATTCTGATCACAACCAAATACTCTTTTTGGAACAACCCCTAAGAGTCAGTTCATTCTCACCAAATGATTACACAGAAGTTAACACTCTCAATGTAGGGTGCACCGTTGATTCCAACGTATTTCGTAAAGATATAACCGATCTGATCCGAACCATTTAAATAATGAAGAGAAGAGATCACTTTTAAACGTATGCAAATATTTCGAAGAAATATTCTTCAAAGAAGGTCAAGATCTCACCTTCACCAACCAAATAAAGCATTGCATTTCGACAACCGATGACGTACCAATTTACGTCAAATATTATAGATATTCATACGTCCATAAGGCGGAAGTCCAAAAACAAATCAGCGAGATGTTGAACCAAGGAATAATACAACACAGTTATTCTCCTTGGAGTTCACCAGTCTGGATCGTGCCTAAAAAACAGGACGCCAGCGGGAAGCAAAAGTGGCGGTTAGTCATTGACTACCGTAAACTGAACGAGAAGACCATCAGCGATAAATACCCTTTACCCAACATAAGTGAGATCTTAGATAAATTGGGTAAGTGTATGTACTTCTCCACCCTAGACCTCGCTAGTGGGTTTCACCAAATCGAAATGAATCCCCAAGATGTTCAAAAAACAGCCTTCACGGTCAAAGGAGGACATTTCGAATATGTCAGAAGAGAGATATTCGGGCTGAAAAACGCTCTATCAACCTTCCAACTCGTAATGGATAATGTTTTGAAAGACCTTGTAGGCAAGACATGCTTAGTCTACCTTGACGACATTATCGTTTTCTCCACCTCTCTGCAAGAACACTGCAAAAATCTGACAAAAGTATTTCAAAGATTGCAAAAAGCTAATCTAAAAGTTCAACTCGATAAGTCCGAACTTTTACGCAAGTAAATTGCAATTCTCGGACATGTTGTAGCCACCAACGGCGTGAAACCAAACCCTGATAAAATCAGAGCAATTAAAAATGTTCCTATCCCACGCAGTACCAAAGAAATAAAATCATAAAAATCATAAAAATTATTAGAGATTTTGCTAAGCTCACCAAACCACTCACTGGATGTTTAAAGAAGGGACGCAAAATTGAACTCAGTGATAAAAATATGTAAAAACTTTCGAGATGTGTAAAGACATCCTCACCAATGACCCTTTTCTTCAATACCCAGATTTCTCTAAGCCTTTTATATTGTCAACAGATGCTAGCAACTTCGCTATTGGCGCTGTTCTGTCCCAGGGTACTATTGGTAACGATAAACCAATATGCTACGCAAGTAGAACCCTACCCACTTCGGAAACAAATTATTCGACCATTAAAAAGGAATTGCTCGCGATAGTATGGGCTACCAAATACTTTCGCCCTTATCTGTTTGGCCATTCTTTTACAATAGTCACTGATCATAAGCCACTAATCTGGCTAATGAACCTTAGAGAACCCAACTCAAGGCTTATCCGATGGCGATTGAAATTGGAAGAATATGACTATGAAATCATTTATAAGAAAGGGACATTAAACTCCAACGCTGGCGCACTAAGTCGCATCAAACTCAGCGATACAGAAAACGTCGAAATAAATGTTAACGAAACGACAACAAATACATCCACACAGTCTGTCAATGGCTCCACCATACACTCTGCCGAAGAAGATTTAAACGATGGCATCCCTATATCAGAAAGTCCGTCCAACACCCCCGATGTCACTTCAAGTTCCATTTAAAAATAAACAAAGGCGCACAATTCGCTCGCCAAATTTCTCAGAAGAAAATATAGTCTACATTTGCAAACGATATCTTCCTCCAAATAAATTGATAGCAATCCTTACGGATGATGACACATTCAGACTGATACAAAACGCCTATTCTAATTACTTCTCAAGGTGCAGAACACTTAAATTGATTCGATGCACAGAATTACTAAACGATATATAAAAGAAGACGAGCAAATAAATTAATATTCGACTACCATAATCAGAATAATCACAGAGGCATAAATGAAGCGTTTTTACAACTTAAAAGAGATTCTTATTTCCCCTATATGAAAACAAAAATTACAAAACTAATCAACAATTGCAAAACATGCCAATTATTAAAGTATGATAGGAATCCATCGAAACCAACATATGAGATGCCTGAGACCCCGGCAAAACCGCTAGATATAATTCACATTGATATCTACGCTATTAAAAATCAACAAATCTAAACGATAATTGATAAATTTTCCAAGTTTGCTGCCGCGTATACAATATCAGCTAGAAGTAGTCTAACAGTGATTAAAGCACTGAAACATTTTATAAGCCTCCGCGGCATTCCCAAGAAGGTAGTCTCCGACCAAGGAGGAGAATTCATATCATCTATATTTCAATATTTTTGTAATCAGTATAATATTCACCACCATATAACATCCTTCCAACAAAGTAGTAGCAACGCACCCGTTGAACGCATGCATCCACATTAATCGAAATTTATCGCATCATACTTGAGAAACAAAAGGAAATGGACCATGAAGACATATTAAACGAAACAATAATAACATACAACAATTCCATATACTCCGCGACAAAACTCACCCCTTTTGAATTATTTTATGGTAGAACGTATTCATTTAACAAAAATTTAAAAAATAATCACCAACACGATTACTTTAGAAAACTTAATGAATTTCAGGAAGTATTATATCCAACAATTAAAACCCAATTAGAGGAAAAGACAAAAGAAAATATAAACAAATTAAATAAAAATAGAGAGGAACCTAAAGAATTTCAAGTAAATGGTATAGTATATAGGAAAGAATTTAGACGCAATAAACTTACCCCTAGATTCTCTAGACATAAGGTTAAAGAAAATAATAAAGTTTCAATTATCACCCCAAAATAGGAAAATTCACAAAAGTAAATTAAAAAATATATGCACATTTCAGGCTAATGGTAACCACACTAGGACAGGAATTAGAGATACAAGACCTAACACAACAACAAATACTAACAATGAAACTGGGGACAGCGAGGACCATACAAGCATACAATAACCTACTGCACATAGTCAAACTTGACAATTACGAACAGGCAATAGACAAAATAACTGACTCACTAGAAACTTTCAATGACTTTTACGAACTGAAGGACTCTAATAATATAACTAAAATAAAATTATTAAACTTGCGACATAAATTAGACACAATAAAACCAATAGTTAGAAATAGAAGAGGCCTTATAAATGGCTTAGGGTCAATAATTAAGACAATTACCGGTAATATGGATGCACAGGATGCATATAGACTAGACAAGGAAATTGAAAACTTGATGAAGAACCAAAATAATTTAAAAGCCGAAATTAACTCGCAAATAGCTATAAATAATCGAATGTTAGAACGATTTGAGAATGTCACAACGCACATCAACAATCAACAAGTCTCTATAACCGCATATTTAAAGTACTATCAGCAACAATTAAATAATAAAATAAACATTAGCAAAGAGATAACAAGATAATTTGAAAGAACAATCAGAGTACCCGTATTATCCAGAGAGACATACTCCATGCTCCTTATCCCACTTCCAATAAATAATACAAAATTGATATCCACAAAACCCTACGTAATCCACAACCCTAAAATTATTCAATATTTTGACGAAGATTGCCCAAAAATAGAAGACAACACCAAGGATTCCACCTGCATCGGACGTCTCATACAAAACAAAGCAGCAGAATGTAAACTAACAGAAGAATCATACACATCGGCAGTAATACAACCGGAACCGAATTATATCTTGCTAATTGACATACCAGAAACCATCATAAATTCATCTTGCGAACTAAATCACCTAAAAGTAAAAGGAAGTAAACTAATCCATTTCGAAAACTGCTCCGTGGAAATCAACATCATCATCTACCTTGATCATCTCAGCAGCCCATAACATTCACACAAGCAAGTCACACTACCCATCATTTCGTTTATTACCCCCATACACAAACCGATTTTTTAGGCAAGGGGTCGCAGGGAAGTATATGCCATGCGTGTAATTTGCATACTTCGCTGCGACCCCTTGCCTAAAAAGTCGGTTTGTGTATGGGGGTAATTAACGAAGTGATGGATAGTGTAACTTGCATCATTGGGACGATATCCATATATATCCTTTGATGCCCACCACAGTAAATTACACCTCAACCATAGAAGACTTAAAACTACAAAAATTAAAATCATAGGCTATGTGCACGAAGCCTACAGCGCCGCCAGTGGGACGGAGAAAAGAATTGAACTCCCTTTTTATTATTGGGTTATACCGGGAAATTTTTTAATAAACAAATATCTTTTAATGTAGCTGTGTGCATATAATATAAATAGCATAGCATAAAAGGTACATGCAAATTATTTATTTTGAGTATTTTTTCCTTCAATTAAGACGTATAATACCTTAATAATTAGTTCGTTTACATTGATAGCATAACCTCAAACCATGGGTTTGTTTTGATTTTGACACATCCGCAACAACAATGCACACTGGAAAAATGTAGTTCAGAATTTGCAATGATGCTCACATCGAGCGCTTGCATCTAAATTATTTCTAGCTCCGCCCCCGTGCACATAGCCTATTAACAACAAGAAAGCTATCGAAGTCCTGGAGATAAAAACAGCCCAGAGAGCATGTAACATTTGGAATTCTTTTAATTAATGCACTTTTCATTTCAGCAATTTTAATCTACCTAATCTACAAAAGGACAAAAAACCGCAGCATCAACTTTCCGGATAACAACATAGGAATCGCGACATCAACTATTACTACGTATACATGATGAGTTGAGGTTGAGTTGAATTTTCGACAATCGACAAAAATCACAAACAAAACACAGAGATGCTGCTGTCAACTAAATTCAACTACTCAACTACTGAACTCGCTGTAATATTCTCTGATATTACCAGTATTCTCTTATATATATGGTAACGCCATTTTAGTAATAAGAAGTGACAGTTGTAGGATATGGCAACGATAGATAGACACATAGAAGTTACTGTTGTGAAATAGGATAATAAAAGACCACGTTAACTATAAAACCGGTGTATTTATTTAGTAGTTTGATTAACATTATTAACCGTATAACAAACTAGTGGACCTGATCCTCAAGAAGTATCACAAAACTGGCGACGAGGATTAAAAAAAAAAAAAAAAAAGTGAAAAAAAAATTTAAGTTGAGGTTAGAAAAAAAAAAACAATAACACGTGAGGAAATGGAAACGCTAATATTTCCAAAATTCGATGTTCTTGAGAGCGCCGGCAGCCTTGGAACTAAATGGGAAAACTGGATCGAGCGTTTTGACAACTATCTGGTGGCGATGGACATAAAAAACGAACACAGACAGCTAGCGCTGCTACTACATTTTGCAGGTGAGGAAGTACATGATATTTACAGGTCTCTTCCAGATTCCGTTCCTGAAAGTCCTAACACAAATCCTAATCCCTATAACATAGCTAAGAGAAAATTAAAAAGTTACTTTGTCCCAAAAATAAATATAGAGTTTGAAACATATAAGTTTCGCCAAGCAAAACAATCAGATACGGAAACGGTCGACCAATTTTATGCTCGCTTACTAAAACAGGCAAAATTGTGCAATTTTCAAGACACAAATAAAGAAATAAAACTCCAAATAATTATGAATACGAGTTACCAAGATCTACGAAAATATGGTTTAAATGAACAACCAACATTAGACGATCTTTTAGCAAGAGGCAGGTCCATAGAATCAACAACACATCAACTACAAGTAATACAAGGTCAAGATGAAAGTACAATGTGGCTACAAAATAGAACAAACAGGAAAAACAACCACAGATACAGCAACAACAGAAGCGACAACAATTGCTGCAAAAACAGAGTTAACAACAACAACAGCACCAAGAGAGCAGTACAGAACAATCACAACAACAATAACAATGCAGTAACAACAGCGAACACGAATAGTCGCGAATGCAAGAATTGCGGTGGCAAATGGCATTCCAAAGGTTTATTAACTTGTCCTGCTCACAAACGGATATGCCACAAATGTGGAAAACAAGGACATTTCGCTCAAGTTTGTCTGAGTGGCAACATAAACAAATATAGTGATAGCGGAAACAAAAGCAAAAATAAACAAATTAACAGAAGCACTGTTCGACACACCAACACAATCAACAAGCACAGATTAAATTCAAGCAGCGAAAGTGCAGAAATATCTTATAAAGTAGACAAGCAGGTAACAATAAACACAACAAAAATAAATAGTGAGACAAGCAACAAAACACCAAAAGTAAAAATACGTATAAACGATAAATACATTAACTTTATCATTGACACGGGTACATCTGTAAACATAATTAACAACAGCTTATTTAAAACATTATTTAAAGGAAAACATTCAAACGTAGATTTAGCTGCAACAAGCATATTTCCATACAATTCAGATAAAAAGTTAGAAGTAGTTGGCAAGTTCTGGAGTAAATTAAGTCACAAAGACAAAACAACCTCAGCACTGATATTTGTGATAGAAGGAAAAGGAGAACCGCTACTAAGTTATGAAACTTCAAAAAAACTGGAGTTAATACATGTCACGTGCCAAAACAAAGTTGTAACAGACACCATGCTGAAACCATTCCGAGAACTTTACACCGGAGTTGGAAGGCTGAAGGAATACAAAATCAAGCTCCACATAGATGAAACAGTACAGCCAGTTGCTCTGAAGCATAGAAGGATACCGATACACTTACGTCCTACTGTTGAACAGGAAATAAATAGACTTTTACAGGCAGGTATCATAGAGAAAGCCATTGGTCCAACGCCGTGGGTATCGCCGATAGTAATTGTTCCAAAACCGCGAGATCCCAGTAAAATAAGAATTTGCGTGGACATGAGACAACCTAACAAAGCTATCAAGAGGGAAAGACATCCAACACCGACGATAGATGACATATTAGCAAAGCTGAACGGAGCAAAGGTATTTTCGAAAATAGACCTACGAGAAGGTTATCACCAACTAGTCTTACATGAACAATCAAGATATATAACAGTTTTTTCAACGCACGTAGGATTGTTTAGATACAAACGTCTCAGCTTTGGCATCAACTCAGCAGCAGAGATTTTCCAAAATACAATTCGACAAGTCTTAATCAATATAGAAGGAACAATCAACATCAGTGATGACATACTAGTTTACGGGCAAGACCAACAAACACATGACAAAGCATTAACTGAAGTTTTGAACAGATTATCAAAAAACGGTCTTACATTAAACAAGCAAAAGTGCATTTTCAACACTAAAAAGATATCATTTTTTGGTTATGTATTGTCTGATGAAGGGATTCAGCCAGATCCTAAAAAAATAGAATGCATCCAGGCAATGACAGCTCCTGAAAGCATCAAAGATGTTCGTAGTTTCTTAGGCATGCTAAATTATGTTGGCAGATTCATGCCAAATTTATCTCAAAACACAACAATGCTAAGAGAAATAATAACAATGAAAGAAAACAAATGGAAATGGACAGATCAACACGAAAGAGTATTTCAACAACTAAAAGCTCAACTAGGAAACGCAAAGAGACTTGCATACTTCGATGTTAACAAACAAACACATTTATACGTCGATGCCGGTCCGACTGGACTTGGAGCAATTTTAGCTCAAAGGCATGGCAACAAAGAAAAGATTATTGCATATGCGAGTCGAACGTTAACAAACGTAGAACAGAGGTACAGCCAAATTGAAAAGGAAACATTAGCAGCTGTATGGGCCATACAACACTTTCATCTATATTTATATGGATCAATTTTCACGTTACATTCTGATCACAAACCGTTAGTAAACATACTAAACAACACCAGATCATCACCTAACGCTCGCATCGAGAGATTATGTCTACGGTTACAGCAGTACCAGTTTAACACAGCTCATCAAAAAGGAAGCAGCAACCCCTCTGATTATATTTCGAGACATCCGATGGAATTTCTAAGTGATGAAACGCATGACATGAAAATAGAAGCTCATGTTAACTTTGTTCTTCTCAACTCAATACCAAAAGCTTTATCAGTAGAGAAAATTGCAAAAGAAACTAGATCAGACGTCATTCTCCAATTAATAAAGGAAGCTCTGAACAACAATAGAATATGGTCAAAAGAAGAGTTAAAACCATATTATAAAATCAACACTGAGATAACAACGTGTAAAGATATTATACTTAGAACCAACAGAATAATACTACCAACAAGTCTTATTGAAGAAGCCATTCAAGTAGCTCACTATGGTCATTTAGGAATTGAGAAAACAAAACAACTCCTTCGTCAAAAAGTATGGTTCCCTAACATGAATAAATTAGTAGAGAAATATGTCCGTAGCTGTCTTGCGTGTCAATCAGTAACACCGAACAAACAACGCTGTCCGATAATAACGCCATCGAGTCCAAAACATCCATTCCAAAGCATAGATATCGATTTCGCTGGACCGTTCCCAAACAATAAGTATTTGTTTCTAATTATTGATGAACACTCAAAATTTCCTATAGTCGAGGTTACATCTTCCACAAGCTTTAAACAAATTGAACCGATTCTTAGCCGAACATTTTCATTATTCGGGATACCAGAAACCATCAAATCCGATAATGGACCACCATTCAATGGGCACGAATTTAAAGACTATTTGTGCAACTTAAACATCAAACACTGCGCCATCACCCCTTTATGGCCAGAAGCTAATGGCCTGGCAGAACGTTTTGTAAAAACACTAAAAAAATCTGTTTTATGCTCAGTATTAGAAACCAATAAATTTGATCAGCAACTGTTTGAGTTCCTAATAAACTATAGAAGCGTTCCACATAGCACAACAAAAAGATCTCCATACGAATTAGTTTTCAAGAGAGAGATAAACACACTACTGCCGTCAATAAGTAAGAACAAGATTCCAAGATATGACAGTGCGACAGATACAAACAACAGGAGAAAGCAAAACGAACAGGCAAACAAGAAAAGAAGAGCCATAGAACATAAATTCAGAAGAGGTGATAAGGTACTTTGTAAACAAAGAAAGATTAATTCTTTTACACCATTCTATGACCCAGTTCCATACCAGATAGAAAAGATTGTCAACAACCAAATTCATGCAACTAGAAATGACAAAAGAATCATCCGAAATGCATCGTTCTTCAAACCCTATATTCCTTCTTCCAAAACATTCCATCCTCCAAACAACATACCCTCATCCTGTAAGTATTCACACTTTCAAGCACATAGACAGACATCACCTAGAAGCACAGAGGCATACGCTAGAGATAACAATACAGCGACGCTAGGCTCGAGCACGCAGATTGTGGAAACATCTGAAAATTCATCTACCACAGAAGAGTCGATTAACAGTCAGCACCCTGGTTCAGCCTCACATGAAGAAACAGACACGATTATATCTACCAATCCGAGGGATATCTCAGCAGAACTGCATCAGCAGGCAAGACCACATCGTTCACGAAAGATACCGTCACGATTTAAAGATTTCAAATTATGTTAATAACAACCCAGTGGGGACATCAATCTGAAGTAGAGGAGGAGATGTAATATTCTCTGATATTACCAGTATTCTCTTATATATATGGTAACGCCATTTTAGTAATAAGAAGTGACAGTTGTAGGATATGGCAACGATAGATAGACACATAGAAGTTACTGTTGTGAAATAGGATAATAAAAGACCACGTTAACTATAAAACCGGTGTATTTATTTAGTAGTTTGATTAACATTATTAACCGTATAACAAACTAGTGGACCTGATCCTCAAGAAGTATCACACTCGCGTCTATCTGCATAGCTTTAACTCAACCCAGGAAGCAGAGCTGAATCGAGTTCAGTCGACCCTATCTCAACTCGACTCGCGTCTACATGCATTTGAACTCGGGTTCAACCTGGTTTCAACTCATCATGTATACGTAGTATATATACAGGACCCACTCGGAGGAGATCCACATTAAATGCAACATAAACATAATTACCTTAGTTCATTGCCATTAACATGTTCAATTCTCTTTCCTAATTTTCCATAGAAATTGCCTGGACGGTTTCCGCCGATCCAATTCCTCTTTTTCATAATCTGATTAATAAGCAAATTCTTTATATAATTTTTACCTTTGAGATCTTTTAATATATTTTTTTTAATCACTTTTAGTTATATTTTCAAGGCGTAAACTTCCTGTCAAAATTTATTAAAATCGTTCAATTTATTTAAATCTTTAAATTTGAAATTATTAAAGTCTAAAATAAAAGTTTAATTGTTTGTAAAGTCATTTTTGTGTTCTTTATTTAAATATTATATTTTTTTTCTGTGTTGGAGTGATCCACACTTAACTCGCGCACATAAAAATCCACACGAATAGAGCAAAAAACGAAAAATCTCAAACTGTGGCTGCGGAGACAAAGCTTTCATTGCGTATCCCATGGAGACAAAACTCTTATGGGGAAAATGACAGGAAATGGATGGGTAGAAGAAACTAAACTTCTAGTTCATTTTTGGCCACAGATGTCACCTTTGTCCGATGTACCCCACATGAATTTGATAAAAATTCATTGGCAACATCAAAAATTGATTAATTACGAATAATCGCATTGATATAAAATCGAATTTAGAAGCTGGTGAACAGCTGTAAGCTGCTAAACGTAAAATATATTAGTAATAAATAGTGTCCGACCGAAGGTTCGGCTTCGGCTTCTGCTTCGGCCAACTTCGGCCAAAAAAACACCTTCGGCCGCACATTCGGCTTCGGCCAAAGGAGCCGAAGGTTAGCCGAAGCCGAAGTTTTTATATCCAGCCAGGCCAGTCGCTGAAAACGAAAAGAATTGAGAGTGTGATGTGAATGTGACATTGAAACGTATGGTATTCCTCAAATAAAAATGAACAAATCTTAGTTTATTATTTTTGGAAAGCCGCAACTTAGTTATTTAAAATGCATATTGCAATCATTTTCGGCACTATGACTAAAAAACAAAATAACAGTGAAGAATTTTCATTATTATGTATATTTTTCAGTCAGTATACCAAGATTTCTGTGTATGATTGAACCTTCGGCTTCGGCTTCGGTTTCGGCCGAAGGTTATGGCAAAAGCCGAACATTCGGCATCGGCTTCGGCTTCGGCCTAAAACTGACCTTCGGTCGGACACTAGTAATAAACGAACCAGTCGCCTGTGAACTCTTGCAGTGAACAGTGATCGTTGTCGAGTACCAAGTATTCAAGAATTTTTTCATTGTTTACGGTATCCAAACCAGTTTTTTTGTGGCTTTTTTTGTTTTGTTGACTGTGCGTCAGTGATTCACTCGGTTTTTAAGTTGAATATTTTTTCAATTTCTTTTTTTGCTTGTAGCTTAGAAAGGATAAGTACCATTTTAATTTAATTTAGTATTGAATTTTTTCTTTTTTATTTATTTTAATAATAATAAGTCCGTTGCTCATATCTTGGGCATAAGCTCCAACATGGGCCCGGACCCTGGTGGGTCGAACCGTTTCTCTTCTTTGGCTGACTCGCATCAGTCGACTCCAAAGAAAAAACGTTCAAAACAAGAACTTGTTACCTTTACCTCACCATCCAACTTTTTCGACTTTCCATCTCTTCCCTCCCAACAACTCTCAAATCCGTCAAAATTTATTACTCTTCAATCAGGCAAACCCAATAAGACCCTTCGAGACGAAAATGCTTTTCTGCTGAAACTAGCTGTCGATGGTATCAGCAAGCAGTACTCTAAGTTTTCTTGGCTACATGATGGTTCCCTCCTGCTACTTTGCAATAACCAGCAGGTAGCTGAAAAATTCATCGCAACAAAAGTCTTAGCAGGTCCTATACCCGTCATAATAAATTACCATGAGAAATTAAACCAGACCAGGGGCACGATTTACTGCCGTTCCATAGCCCACCTTTCTCCCAAGGAAATAACTGACGGTCTTGCAAAGTATAACGTCACGGACGTGAGGATTCACACCAGGAAAGATGGGGACAAAGATATTCCTTCCGGAGTCATTTTCCTTACTTTTAATCGGTTTACGCTTCCCGAAAAAATTGAAATTGGTTTTGAATTGGTAACAGTGCGTGAGTTTTACCCGAATCCCATGCGATGTCGCAACTGCCAAAGAATTGGCCACACTTCTGCTCGCTGCTCTGGAAATGAATTATGCCCCACATGCGGCTACCCTCCTCATCAAGGCGATTGCACCAGGACCTTTTGTATTAACTGTGACTTGGACTCACACACATCTGCCTCAAATAACTGTCCAAAATATACGGAAGCCAAAGAGGTCCTCAAAATTCAAACCAAATACAAGTGCTCCAGGTACGAAGCTAGAAAGCACTACTTCGAACATCTAAAACTCACATCTACTGATCCCAATATATCGTATTCATCTACTGCCTCAAGTGCTACCCTTATAGCACCTACAGTATCCAATCCCCAATCCTCTCCCACCCTTCCAACTTCCTCTGGTAAATCCGTTTCACTCGTAATGCCTCAAACCTCAACGAAATCCACCTCATCCTCGCAAAACGTCACTCAATCTGCCATCCATCCTAAAAGCTCATCTACTGCAATTGTAGTTACTGACAACTTATCCCTTTCACTCAACAACCACTCTCACTCACTTACTACTCTCAAGTCTCAATCAAACTCGAACTTTACTCCTTGCTCATTTTCTAACTTTGTCGAACCTACCCTTCCTTCACCAAACTCAACAACCCAAAAAGGTATAGACTCTCATAAAATGGAAACTGCCTCTTCTCTATCTGAATCCGATTGCGCTGCCTCCTCCGCACCTTCTTCTAAAGCCATATCGCGCCCAAAGAAAAAGCAACAAACAAAGCGCAAAATCAAACCCAAAGTCCCACTAAAAGATCTACTGGAAAGCATCAACTAAGTATTTCCGTACTTCGCTCTAGCTTTTTCAGCTATAGATTTTTTGTTTTTTCTTCATCTCTTACTTTTTAAAATGATCTCGATAAAAAATCTTATATGCGTTCAATGGAATATTCGCGGCTTCTACAATAATCTTCCCTATCTGCAAAGCTTATTACATCTTTACAAACCGCACATAGTCCTGCTACAGGAAACTAAGTTGTTACTTGGCGAAGGACCAACTCACGTTGGTCAGTATAACTGCTATCACTACAATAAGAACTATCTCAATAGGAAAAGTGGTGTTGCCATACTAGTTCACAAATCCTTATCCCACACTCACCTATCCCTACGTACAAACCTTGTGACTAACTGTGTTCTTATTCACTCCTGCCCTCCTACAGCCTTTGCCAATGTCTATTTAGAAACTGATCAAAGCACCTCTCTAACTGACCTCCAAAATCTTTACGATCAACTGCCAAGCACTTTTGTTATTGGTGGTGATTTCAATGCCCACAGTCCTTGTTGGGGCAGCCCTTCCACCGACACTAGGGGTAAAATAATCGAAGACTTCATCACTAATAATCAGCCCATTGTCCTCCTGAACAATGGTGCTTGCACTCATCTATCCACTCACAACACCCTAACATCCATAGATCTTACTTTTAGCACCTCTAATATATCCCCTTTGCTTAGCTGGACAACTCACGCCAGCCTTGAGGGCAGTGACCATTTTCCTATCATTATACGTTCGAGCATCCCCCTCGCTGATACAAAACACGTCTCCTACTTTCTCCTGAAAAAAGCCAAATGGGACCTTTTCTCCACAAAAGTAACTGACCTGTCATCAACCTGTCCCGTCTCGAAAAATGTCGATCAGGAAGCGGCTAAGGTCAGTAAAATTCTCCGTGGCGCTGCGTCCGTCTCCATTCCTACTAGTCATCCCAAATCCATATCACAGCCCAAATGGATGACACGCGAGATCCTTACTTTGATAAGAACCAAAAACAAATCCTGGCAGCTCTGTCGTCGTCACCCTTCCCAGTCTAATTTCCTGAGGTTTCGTCTGGATTCAGGTATTTTAAAAAGAACAATTAAAAAAGCTAAAACGGACTCATGGCTTTCCTTTGTGAATTCCATAGACGTCCGCACCAATCTTAAGGCGATGGCCCAATGCCGACGGCGCGTTATACGCGGCGGGGGCTTCATGCGCGGTGACGTCCGGTGAAGGTTCATTCATAGCGTCAGGACGTCAAAAAGGTTGCTTTGATTTAAATTCATGTATGGATTTTGGTCTTTATAAAGTTTTAATTTCGACAGTTTGACAGTTTGGCAATTTTCAACGCCTGCCAACGCGCGAAAAGTTGAAAGTTGGTCGACTTTTGCCATCGCTTGACGCCGCTGACGACCCAAAGTCGTGAATGGGACAGCTCGATTTCAATTACACACAATCAAATATCGACGTCAAAGCGGGTCAACGCTTTGACGCCCGTAAACGCGAATAAAGTCGTGATTGGGCCACCGCCTTTAAGGAGGCTTGGGCGAAAGTACGTGCGGTTTCCGTTGGGCCATCCATCAGGCTAATATCGAATGTTCATTCAGGGGGTGTTAATTTCACCAGCTCTCCCGAAATTGCCAAAGAGTTTGCCACCGTTTGGTCGAGCTACTCAGCAGACAGTAACTTCACTACTGAACATAGGCAAAGTAAAGTAAATATAACATCTGATATACAGCGATACCCTGGTGACACAGCCGTTACACTTTCTCATCGTATTACCTTAAGCGAATTTAAAAATGCTTTAAACTCCTTCAAGGGCACAACCCCCGGGCTCGACAAGATCTCCTACGAATTAATCAGGAAATCTCCCATATCCTTCCAATTTCGTCTCCTTAACCTATATAACTCTATCCTCCTGCAAAAAACTTTTCCCCGCGCCTGGAAACACGCGCTTCTTGTTCCTATTCCCAAGGAAGTTTCTACTTCTTTGTGCGTCAGCAACTTCCGCCCCATATCCTTGATCTCGTGCCTATCAAAAATTCCAGAAAAAATTCTCTCAAATAGAATAAATGCTATCCTGTGTAACTTGTTCTCTAGCTCTCAACATGCTTATATTCCTCAAAAAGGCACGCATACTCTCCTACACCTTCTAGACGCTGACATCTGCGATAGTCTGGCTCGACGCAAACACACATCCATCCTTTCCCTTGATTTGACAAAGGCTTACGATAGATTGAGTGCTCCTTTCCTCGCTAACCAACTCGCAAAATTAAAAGTTGATAAAAGTTTCATATTCCTCATCCTCGACTTCCTCAGCCATAGGTCCATCCAAGTGCGGGTTAATGGTTTCCTTTCCCCCGTTATGCCGCTACAGAATGGAACTCCACAAGGCTCTCCGCTTTCATGTGCGCTTTTCAACTTGTACACCATCTCCCTTTGCTCCAGCTTAAATAAAATTAATAATACTACTTCTTATCTTTATGTTGACAACCTCCTAATTTTCAGCTCAGGTAATCCCAAATCAGTCTCAAGAAAGCTAACTGTCGCACTGAAAACAGCCCTAAACTGGGCTTCTTCTGCCGAAGCAATATTTTCAAAGGACAAAGCAGAACTACTTCACATCTGCAGAAAACGGAACTGCATGGTACCCACCATCTCAGTCAGAGATTACCGCATCACCCCTCTTAACCAATTAAAAATTTTAGGACTTCTCTTCTCAAAAAATCTTAAATGGAACCTGGACAGTGATTAGTAAAATGGACAAAATTAATAATTTAGTGAAATGTTTAGCTTCTCGCAAAAACGGCTTGTCAATTGCCCCCCTCTTACACATCTGTAAGTCTCTTATCCTGGGCACTGCTGGTTACTGCCTGTCAATATATGGTAACTCGTCAGCTACCGTTCTCCAACCTCTTCAAACCTCAATCAACAATGTCCTTAGGTCAGCTACTGGTGCTCTTCGCTCTACCCCAATCGACTCCTTACTCGTTGAAACAGGTTTCACCCATATTTCTGCGAGAGTCCGAAAAGTTCAAGTCAAGCTACTCTCACAACACATCATAAACCCTTCTGCACCTCTGTATCATCGTCTTCACAATTACCTCAATAGCAACTCTAAAAGTTTTTCCGCTCTCCGACATTGCACTTTGCTTATACCTCAACTCAACATACCCACACCCGAACATCCGCCCGATCCTTGGCATACGTTGACTCCTTGGCACCCCCTATCACATCATTTTGTCACTGATGCTGAGCCCCTCAACAAGAAAGATACCCCTTCCGTTATTTACCGCCAACTCCACCAAGAAATATTAGCGCGATTCCCCGAACATATAGCCCTATATACTGATGCCAGTAAATCCGATCATAAGGTTGCCTTCGCTGTGGCAAAGGTAATAAATCAAGAGGTGTCCTTACTACAATCAGGTCTCCTGGCTCACCACACCTCCCCACAGGTTGCAGAAATTTTCGCTATCTTCCAAGCAGTCAAAATTCTACAAAACACCCCTATCAACCATCTTATTTTCACCGATTCTTTATCTTCTGTACTAGCCATCAGAAATAGAAACAACAAATGCTATCTTCCGTCTATCATCCGGAGCCTACTTTCACAAAATATTCACATAAAAATTTGCTGGATTCCAGGACATGTTGGTATAAAAGGTAACGAAGCCGCAGATAGCTTGGCCAAAAATGTCCCCCTGTCCGACAATCATTCACTCATCATACCTCCTTCAGAATCCTGCTTTCGCTTTTATGCCCTTAACGCCCTTCACATGGAAGCACTTTCAAAATGGAATACTTCCTCGTCCTTCTTACGTTTCCATACGCCCGCACCAACCCCGGCCCATTATAATCCAGATCTTCCCAGACCTAAGGCACGTATGCTCTGTAGGATCAGACTCGGTCATACATTTTTCTCCCATGGACATCCTTTTACTAAATCCTCTCCCCGCACCTGCAACAATTGCCCCAATGCCCCACCCCTCACAGTAAGACATATTCTAACTGAATGTCTAAAAACTGCAAACATCTTCGGTGAATATCCTGCACTTTCATCCTTCCTAAAACCTGATCAGAAGCATAATAGCCCTCTTTTTACACTTCTCAGATCTCTAGACATCACTGACTCAATTTAAGAATCCCCATTCCTCAGCGCCTTTTGGATCTATGGTCCGTGTGCGCTTAACTTGGTCGGTTGTGCCTTCAGGCCTTCCTGCCTCTTGCAATAATAATAATAATAAACGAACTTTACCATGAACCGGATAAATACAATCGGCCATGTTTTTTGGGGTACATTTGACTGCAGCGCCACCAATAATCAAACGAAAATTGACAACACGGAGTTTTGTCTCCTTGTATAGCCTCCATGGCCTATCCACTAAAATTTTTCAGGAAGCAAATGACAAGTCTCAAACTGTGGGTGCTGTCAATAATGCACGTTGCGCGAGCAATTGACTTGTTGCTTTTGCAGACAAGTCAATAAATCAAAGCGATTTTCGTCAGATGCTCAATAATGGAGTGTGCGCTTGCAAACTGCTGCAAATACGCAATCGTTTTAAACAGTGTGCAAGGAATACAAATCAAGCTGTCACTTTACAGAATCTGTTCTATGCACTCAAAATTAGCTAGAAAAAGTTGATGATACTTCAAAAAAGTGGGTGTGTGTACTTATGTACGCGCATTAGAAGTTATACTTCTTTGGGGTGATTTAAGACTAATTTTTAATTTGCATGCAAATAATTTATTGGATTTTTTATTATTTGCGTGCGTTGGTATGTGGAAGCAGTATGATGCCGACACGTTCCAGCCTGTCGGTTATACCGGATTCTAATCCTAACTAAAATCACCTACTAGTCAAACCATTCTCCGGCAGAGAGGAAACACATTTTTCTAGACAAGTTGTTCTTATTTATAAAGGTTATACAGGTTTTTATTTGCAGATTTAAAATAAAACCATTTAACTTAAAAGTTTTTTTTTCCCATTTTTATTATATACTTTTTAGTCTTAATTCAGTCATTTTTGGATTTTACTTTTTACAAAATTCTGGTGAAGTAATTTGTTATGCATACCATATTTCCAGCGCCATTTTGAATTCCCTAATTTTGACAACAAATTTATTATTTCCGACCTTATACACCCCCAAGCTATTTTCAGTAAAATCGAATCGTAATTGCCAAAATCGTACCGCCATATTGGCGCCGCCATTTTGATTTTTTTAAAATTTTGCCCACAGATTCGTCATTTGTGACCATAAAAATTCCGCGATACCGATTTTCAATGGATTCGGAACACATTTGCAAAATTCATCCGCCATTTTGAATTTTCAAATTTTGATAATAGAATCGTCATTTGTGGCCCTAAAACCTCCCGATACCGATTTTCCATGGATTCAGAACACATTTCCAAAATTCATCCGCCATATTGGCGCCGCCATTTTAAATTTTCAAATTTTGACTATAGAATCGTCATTTGTGGCCCTAAAACCCCCGATACCGATTTTCAATGGAATTGGAACACAATTGAAAAATTCGTCCGCCATCTTGGAACCGCCATCTTGATATTTTTACAAAATTGTCAGATTGGCACTGACACGTTAGCTCAATGTGAGCGCAAAGTTTCATAAGAATCGGTTGAAAAAGCTGTCTGTAGTTGAAAAAGCTGTCGCAAGATTTGAACCAAACAAATATACGAGGTCAAGCTAAATAAAACCATTAATATCGTGTTCATTGTTTTATTTTCCCGAATAATAACAGTAAATATTTTGTATTATATATTCAAACTAATTTCAGATTTCTGATATTAAGTTTTAACCATTCAAAATCATTAGAAAAACAGTAAATAATTATCGCTTGTTGTACAGTTGCCATATAGCTTTATTATTATCTTGGCCAGTTTCACACGGGCAGACAAACAACCAAGAAAAATCTTCTGAAAAAGTCGGCCCGTTTACAACTGGCCCTTAGAAACTCGCGCTTAGGTGATGAATGGGGGGTGCTACACACGAGACTAATTCGGACGGGTGAAACCGCTTTTATGGGAGAGAAACGAAGTGAAGACAGGGGAAATGGGCTATTTTCCCTTTCTTCACTTCGTTTCTCTCCCATAAAAGCGGTTTCACCCGTCCGAATTAGTCTCGTGTGTAGCACCACCCACTAGAACACGGATCGGATTTCCTTCCATAGCCTCGCGACAGAACCCCTCTAGTCCATTAAAATGGTACAAAAAAAAGGGCCATCTGAACATTTTCTGAAAACGGAATTTTTTTTTTGCAATATGTAGGGGGGTTGGTTGGGAGTATAAAACCGAGTTTTCGGGATCCGGAGGGGTGACGTTCGGCCGCCATCTTGTTTTGAGTGGTGAAAAATGGTTTTCCTTATTTCTCGGAAAGCGTGAGTCCTACAGAATTTTTGTAAAGATATTTTTTTTACATAATCAAATTATCTACAACTTTCGTAAATAATCTTTTGCCGTAATATTAATAATAAAAAAGATATGGACGAAAAATGACAAAAATTTTTGGGGGGATGAGCTTTAAAGCGCTATAACTTTTTTATTAGAGGTTTACATATCACCCTGTATTTTTGTAACCCCATGAGCTATTTTCATGCTATTTCGTACTTTTCACCTAAGCTTTGCCAAAAAGTACCAAATAAGCACCAAATAAGGCCAATTTTAACATCAAACTTGCCAATAACTTCAAAAGTAAAGGCCGTAGCATAAAAATTTTACTTTATTGATAGGAAATTGTCCAAGCTTTCCAATTCTGCAAAAAAAACATTAGTTAACTAGGTATTTGTTGGAGAAAAAAGTGGTTTTAGTTGAAATTTTAGTTAAAAAAAACTTTGAAAAAAGCTTTGATGACTCATTGCTCTGAAAGTTGATAAGGTAGAACCTTGACTTTTACAGTTTTAGATAGGTGGGAATATTCTGCGTACACTGATACCTTTCTCATGAAAATAGCTTATAGGGTTAAAAAAATACAGGGTGATCTGTAAACCTCTACCAAAAAACTACATAACGCCCTAGCTGCTAAACCGTTATGGTTTACGCCGCCTCCCATACAAATTTTTGTTCGTCTATCCAAAACCTATCCACAGCCTGCCGCTTTGTAAACTTAACGGTATACACCCTGTATAGTTGGAAGCATAATGCAGAACTTTTGTTATAATTTCTCCGTTTGCATTGCTCTAAAATCTACAAAAACAACCCGAATTCAATAGATGACCACATCAAATTATTCGCAAGAAAATTCTCTACAAAAAAGTTCTAAGGCATTTTTTATGTAAAATCAATAATAAAAAAGTTATAGCGCTTTAAAGCTCATCACCAATTTTTGTCATTTTTCGTCCATATCTTTTTCATTATTAATATTACGGCAAAACATTATGTATTCATGAAAGTTGTAGATAATTTGATTATCTAAAAAAAATATCTTTACAAAAATTCGAGAAATAAGGAAAACCATTTTTCACCACTCAAAACAAGATGGCGGCCGAACGTCACCCCTCCGGATCCCGAAAACGCGGTTTTATACTGCCAACCAACCCCCTACACATTACAAAAAAAAATTGCTGTTTTCAGAAAATGTTCAGCGAATGTACCATTTGACTGGACTACTCACCCAGCAACTACGAATCTTCTTGTACCTACAAAAAGCCCAAACCTTCGCTTGGCTGATGAATCGTACATGAAATTTATTTCCCTCCATAGCCTCAGGATAAAAACCCTCTCACCCATCGACATCAGGAACAGACATCAGCTAAAGAATGGGAGTTGAAATGCTTGCCCTCCATACCCCTTCGCCTATATTCTCCGTCACAGTCTCGCGTCGCGTCTCGCGTTGCGTCTCGCGTCTCGATAAAAATTCACTCTCATAATATTTTCCAAACGCGCCTAAAGAAGTATAACTTCAAAAAGAAATGAGGTAAATATAAAGCCTGAGTGCTTCGTAAATACTTTATTTTTGTTATTTATATTTTGACAAAATAAATTATGACAATTATGTCAATTTGATCAGATCAGTCGCAAACGCAAATGGTTTGTCTGACGTTAGGCTGATTGTGTGTGCAGAGTCAAATAAGCATTGCACAGTGCATTATGGACTGCAGCCTATGTTCTAAAGGACTATGCGCGCACTCTACAGAGACAAGGCTTTAGGTGGATACGACCTTGAATTATAAAATTCTTGAGTGCGAGCAATGTTTTATGTTTTCCGATGTAAGTCTAAATATATTACCATGCCTCAATTGCTACTTGGTCGGCTATATAAAAAAATGAACTTTGAGGACGAAAATTTAGTAATGTGCTCTGCAGCATTTATTATTGTGGCAAATGCAAAACAAAAACGAAAGGCCTGAACACGGTGGAATAAATTTAATAAACAGTTTAAAATAGATCCGCTTAGTGTACGTTCACACCAATAAGTGGCAGGCTAAGTGGCTAGTAGGTGGCAGGATGAATTATTCAAGCGAACGAATGTGCGTATTAGCACTGCGTTGTTCAAACAGACTGCGCCTCGCTGTTGCTAGTCGCCAGGTGGTTATCCAAGCGAACAGGCGTGTTTGTTTTTTCCTAGGATACATTCAGGCAACGACGACCAACTGCAGCATTTTCTAATGTCCTAGCCAAACACGTATCGTCTAGTGTGAACAGTAGTATATCTTAGCGTAGCACCTATCTTAGCGAGCCAGCTATCCTGCCACGATTGGTGTGAGCGTACAAAGGGTGTGAAAATGCTGCAGTTGGTCGTCGTTTAATCGAATGTATTATAGGAAAAAACAAACCCGCGGATAGCCACATGGTACCGATATGAACAACGCAGCGGTAACACACATTCGTTCGCTTGGATAATTCATCCTCTACCACCTAGCTAGCCACTAAGCGCTTAGCCTGACACTTATTGGCAGACGTAGACTTAGTGGATGACTCTGAACACTTAATCTGTGCTATTGGTCCTAAAGTGAAGAAACAAAACCCGAACTTTCGCAAATGTGTTTCTGTTGAGGAGCAGTTAGCTATAACCCTGAGGTTCTTAGCCAGTGGCGTAGCGTAGTAGGGGCGGCAGGTGCGGTCCGCCCCGGGCGGCACCTTTAGAGGGCGGCAAAATTTCACAATAAATGATAATAATAGATATCTTGTAAATATTATTTTTGTCGCACCTACGATTCGGACCGATCGAAATGAGCACGGAATTTTTCATTACTTATACTGTGACGAAATCGGGGAATCCCCTTTCTTCAAATGAATGTATAATAATGACGTCTTGCTCATTGTAGCGACTGACAACACCGTCTGTACTGACTTGCAGGGATTCCTTGTATTTTAATTTGTGCTTGGATTGTTTATGACTAATATTCAACAAGAATGACTTCTATAAAGAATAGTGTTCGAGGGTCGTCTCAAAAGTAAGTTCCACTATTTTTTTAAATCAGTGTCGTTGGCGGGAGTAGTCTGCGAGTCTCAGGGAATTCGCGTGTAGTGGCAGCACTGTAAAATGTCTATCCCCGTGCGTCGATCAGGCTTCAGCCACTACTATGGAGAGAGACTCCACTCGCTCCTATCGCCAAAACACCAAATAAAGCGAAAGTTGTGGAATCCGCGGGAAAATGGCAAACGTTCTTTTGAGATTCCAAAGGGCTGTTGATGATCAATTACCTGCCCCGTGGGACCACAATCACAGCTGCACGCTTTTGTGGGGAGTTGCAAAAACTCAGAAAGGCGATCCAAAACAAAAGGAGAGGAAGTTGACAAAAAACCGTCCTATCGCTCTACTGAAACCAGAAAAAAACTTCATTTGGAACGAGCGATATTGGGCAGGTACAAAACTGACGAACTTCGTTCAAACAAAAAAAACGGCTCGACCGATTTTTATGAAAATATTTTCAGATTATAACTTCGGTAATACGCGTCGATCGGCAGCTCAAGGAAGTCAATATCATTTTTGGGTCGCGCGATATCGTGCAGATACAAAAATCACTTACGTAGTCTAAACAAAGAAACCGCTCGACCGAATTTTATGAAAATCTTTTTAGATTATAACTTCGGTAATACGCTACGACTGGGACCACTCAGTATCGTTGTTGGTTCGCGCGAAATCTTGCAGATATAAAAATCACTCTTCGTTTAAACAAAAGAATGACTCGACCGAATTTTATGAAAATCTCTTCAGATCATTATTCAGTTAATACGCTTCGATCAGCACCTCAACCAAGTCGATGTCTTTTTTGCGTTCGTGCCGGAGAAAATGACCGTACGCACACACACACGCACACGCATACTTCCTCTCAAATTTTTGCCTAAAATGCTATTGGGACCTTGAAAAATGAAAATACGTTGAAAATTACGATTTCGATTTTCGGACCGATTACAATAACTTCCATATAAACTGGGAAGTTAATAAGAGGCGGCAAAATTTTCTTCCGCTGCGGGCGGCTGCTACCCACGCTACGCCACTGTTCTTAGCCTCCGGAAATTCATATATGAGCCTATCATATTTATTCAAGGTTTCAAAACAACTAATATCTAGAATTATACCTGATGTTTGCGAAGCTATTATTTATGCTCTCGAAGAAAATGTCTTAGGTAAATGCTTCAACATTTGAAAGAAATAATCTTTAAAAAATAAATATAAAAAATGGTTGTTTTGTATGATAATAGTTGTGTTTATTGAGCTGCTCTAGGTTGAGCTAGGTTGAGATATCTCAGGAAAAGGTGTTTCATGAGCAATTCGCTCGCTCTAACTTGCCTGCAGTTGCTCTGATTTGTGTTTCATGAGCCTGCTCTAAGTTGAGCTAGCGCACGGTTTTCTGCTCTACCATTTTTGGTAGAGCAACTTCGGGGAAGCAATCAGCTGTTTGTCAACTGTCACAAAACGGCAACAGTTAATCGAAAACTGTTAAAAATAAATTACAGATACACGCCAGACCTAATAAGAGTTTAAATTTAATATTTTAAATAGATTAAAAACTAAAATTAAAATTTCCACTTTAAAAACTGACAGATTGAACTTCTGACAATTCACTTTGAGAATTGTTGCCCGAAAAGTGTTTCATGAGATTTCTTTCTCTGAATTGCTCCAACTTGCCTGATTGTTTTTTGACAGCTGCTCTACTGTGAGCTGCCTTGAGCTGCTCTGCTTTTTTTTCGGTCTCAATAAACACAAATAATAAAGGTAACCCGATTCAATTGATTTTTATATTTTTTATTCTTGAAAAAAGGAGCTCTAAATGAATCACCCACTAGTATTACAATTTTATTTTGACAACAAAAACCATAACAAGGATCCAAAAGCTACAATAACTTCCTCAATTGCAAGTCATTGCGCTTAAATCCCCAATCAAGTGCGTTGATAGCTTGGAATAACCGCTAGCGGACGCGTCATTTAAATTTTACCATTGCTACCGTTTGGACTTGCCCCGACATCGTTCCCTTGTTCATGTCAATGTTCGTATCGATCCCGTGTTCAATCAACTAATTACAATCATGCCGGGTTCACAGTGTTAAAGTGCTAATTTTGCTATGTGCACAGTGTTAAATTGCAACTTTCGGACAAATTTAATGAATGTCAATAACAGCTGTCAAATTAAAAATATTCCAGAAAAGAAACTGCCAACAGAATTCTCGACCTTTACTAAAACTTTTGTTTGATCGGAGTTTATTTAATTTTAAAGTAAAATTTACTTAATTTTTCAGTAAAGTCTTGAATTTGGAGGGATTTCTGTTAACTGAAATTTAATTCACAACTATCTCTTTCGGAAAAAAATGTATGGTACTGCCATCTAATGACCCGAAAGAGAAAAATACCGAAAATTACCTTTTTATTAACTAAATTTTCAGAAAATATGCATTCGTAAAGTTCTCAAATGAATTTTGTTGCAATAATTTTTTTATTTTTAATGTTTTTATGTTTTTAAATATAAAATAATAAACATAAATCACCTACTTCGGTATAACAATTCTGCTTATTCATTAGTGCGACAAACAGATGTCACTGATTAATTCCGAATTTCGGATATAATCCTAAATTTGAGTGTTGAAGTTGAAGTTGAGCCAACTTTAACTGATGTTCTCTAATTTTGACATGAGATGCAAATACAGAATTATGCAGTGGAATGAACGAGACGAAACATAAAATAAATGCAATTTCTCATTGTGCACGAGGCATCAACCAGAGGGATTGAACGGACGAATCTGTGTGGGAAGCGAATATGAAAAGCTCATTGTAAAAACTTCCCCTTAAATTTCATTTAAAGTTCACATTAAGGGGTCTTTCTGGTTACATTTTCAAAAAAAAATTTTTTTTAAAAATTTTTTTTTTCATAGAAAGAAGAGAGATATCGTTTTGAAAATTTGTAGGTATGTTTATTGACAAAACAGTATTACAAAAAAGATTTTTTTTGATTTTAAAAATTTTTTTTGTTGACATACGGATTTTTTTAAAAAAACATCAAAAAATGACGGCGGGCATGATTTTGGGCGAATGGATGATCTGAAAAAAACAAAAAAAAGGCAAATTATTCCTTGTTGAAGTGGCTATGGCATGAACCAGAATAATTTGTTTTTGTCAAAAAATAAAAAAATGGCGGCCATTTTTCGAAAAAACCAATTTTTTAGGGTGGAAAATCGGCTGAAAATCGGACAATTTTTTACCAATTAAAACGATTCTGGTTCATGCGATAGCCATAAATGTGTACAATAACATATTCAAAAATCAGAACAATTGGTCAAGTAGTTTTTCTTAAATCGTGCCCGCCACCTTAAAAAACATAGTTTCTAGATAATCGCGTTTGAAGTTTTGTTAAAAAAATTTTTAAAGAAAAACTATATACCTTTTTAATCTGCCATGCCCGGGCCGCAAATAAGTCCTTCCTCCTGCTCATACTTCTCTTGCAGCATAAATCGAAACGTTTGCAGGGTATAATATAATACTTCATAGTATAGAGTGAATCAGATCGAAGCAGATGTTAAAAAGGGGGGAGTCGAGATTATCGAAACACAGCCGAGCGTCGAAAATTCTTTCTCACAGCGTCTCACTGTATACGTTCAAAAATAATTTTAGAATTACGATATCGCTCTAAAACCTTTTGTATCATGTTTTTGAATATATTTATTAGCAAAATACGTAAAAAAAAAAATTTCAATTTTTTGAAAATTTGTAACCAGAAAGACCCCTTAAACGCAAAAAAATCATGAGATCATTGCGGGCGAGCAATTTTCCTCTTCTTTCGTCAACATAATCAATATCAATCTGTAAGATTATGTTATGTGGTATGAATGGTTTTTGTGTTTAATTAAATCTCATATTATTTATACAATTTCATAAATTCTTATTTAAATCATTTAAACCATCCATTCCCTTCGCACTCTTTTTTTAAGAAAAAATCTCAACCGTTTAATTTTTTAAGGCATGGTGAGTGCTTGAAGGTTTGTCGTTGAGAATCAAGAATGTGAAATGATTCCTTAGAAGTTGCCAGTCATAATCGTACCCTCCTACCCTCGCCACGATACCATAAGGAAAGGCATGTACATAATGCAAGGCCTAGTGGCTACATTTAAGCTTAATTCCTTCATCGTTATGCTAATTCACATACATTTATGTTATTTTAAAGCACCCCTAGATGGTCACAGATTTTGTTCAAGTGGCCTTTTTCCGCATTCGTTCTCAGTCAATCCGTGCACGAATTGTGATTTAAGTAGCGCATTCTTTTAGTGTAATTAGTAACAAGTGCCTGAACTTTGTAGGACTGTAAAGCAGATTTTTGCAAGTATTACATTAAACCGAAAAGAAATCTATTGAATGCAATATGTTTAAAAACTACAAATTTCTAAAGAAAATTCCAACTTTGGCGTGACATACCTGGATTTTTCATATAGGTATTTCTGCTATTAGTCCGGGGAAATTAGCTTTTTAAGGAGACAACCAGGTGTCTTTGCAAGCAAGGGATGCTTTGCATCCCTTACAATTTCTTAAGAAATGAAAACAAAAATTCAAATTTTATTAATAAATTATTCTTTTCTTTTACAAAACTTTTCTTTTTTATTTTATCATTCTGAGATTAACTTTATATTATTGCTGCTTTTTCTAGCCTCCACTGTTAAGATATAAATTCATTGTCTTCAAATGAGAAATTAAATGGAAGCTCTCTCCTCCTTCTCTCTGAATTCGCAAATGAAAACCAGCGAGCAATAATAATAAGAGTGATGAGCTAGAACAAATTTTTAAAAATGTTTCAGGGACCTTGAGATCAGCTGATAACAATTTCAATGGGAGCGAAAAAGTCAAGATATCAAAGAAGTAATATCTATGATAAACAGAGGCAGAATTACTTTCACACCACACGCAATGTTCGTGAAAGAAAGATAAAAGATGAAGGGGCAGTGACTTCATCGCTTTGCAAGATTCCCGCCTTTTTTAACGAACAATACATAGTTAAAAACCAATTCTAATATTGTGTACCAACATGAAATTTTACGCATACATACACAAAAAGCAAATTCAATTTACACGTGCTCTGTTCCAGTGTTTCTTAAATTTGAATGTAAACATTTCAATACCGGAATCAAGGAATATGTTCTGTTTCTTTCATTCTCTTGTGTTTTTTGCATGAAATGTATGCCCATCGCGCATTTGTTAATATTTTTTTTGGCTTTTTGCCTAATGTTATTTCTAATCTGCTCTTTCATATCTTTAACTCTTTTACTTGTCCTTGAGCTCTGCCTAATCACTCTTGTTATTATTGCTCGCTGTGAAAACTATACGCAGAGAAACATGCCAATGAACTTCGAGAAGCAGAATTTGAATTGCTTCCCTTGACTGTCCGTTGGAATGCACTTCGGTGCGAACTTGTCGATGAAGAGGGAAGTGGAGATTGGGAGACACAACGAACATTTTGTTCCTGACCAGTGCCACAACCTTCTATATTACAAGCCATGAACAAGGAAAATATTGAGAGCGAATTTCCGCTCAATCGGACCAAAACTCGGTGAAATCACGTTATGTTGTTAGTGTAATTTGGAGAATTTGGGAGAATTTGGTGGTCCGATTCTCTCAATTGAGATTCTTGTTCATGGCTTGTAAATATAGAAGGTTATGCCAGTGCCAAGGGAAGCAATTCAGATTTTGCATCCATACGAAGTTTTGTGAAAATAATGTGAGTATAGATGGTTTCAAACTCCGTGGCACAAAAAATTTGAACAGTTCTGCGCACCTCGTTGCCAAATT
This sequence comes from Thereva nobilitata, assembly GCA_963855945.1. NCBI lineage: Eukaryota > Metazoa > Arthropoda > Insecta > Diptera > Therevidae > Thereva > Thereva nobilitata. The sequence continues at coordinate 99,189,081 of OY979695.1, forward strand.
TTATAAATTTTGTTCTATCATTTCCCCTCTTTTCATTTAAAAAGGCAACAAACGCAGAAAAAGCTCAACAAAATAATTTGGGAAGGGATGCGCGCATGCCGAACAGGGTTGCCACTTTGGCTCTATAGAGCCATTTGTGGCTCTTTATCAAAAAAACTTTTAAAATTGGCTCTTTGGCTCTTTTTCAACTTAAATGGCTCTTTTGCCTTTTTCTTTCAACTTGATCTTGAATTTTAACTGATTTGGTTTTTCCTAATTACATACTCGCAAAGAATTTACCATTAGTCAGCACTTCAACCCCGAAAAGCTCTAGATGGTAATGAACCTACTCTACCTTTGTTAGTTAACTTTGCGCATATTACAAATTGTGATATAGATGTAGAAGTACTTAATTCTGAGTTTAGATCTCTGAAACTACAAAACAGTATAACTACTTCTGATGATAATGTAGAAGAGTTTTGGTGCAAAATAAATACCCTTAAAAATGCGATGAATGAACCAATGTTCAAAAATTTATGTGAATTTGTCTTCGGTTTACTTAGCTTACCACATAGCTCTGCTGCCGCAGAAAGAAAATTTTCAGAATACTCCTTGATTAAAACTAAAACTAGAAATAAATTAGCAATAACAAAAATTGATTCAATAATGTGCGCAAAGGAATTAAAGTCTTCTTCAATTGATATTTTAAAATAAAATAATTTGTTTGTAATAATTTGTTGTTATCGCCATTTAAATGGTGAACTTAAACTTTATTTTTATATACCTTAATTTAAAAAAGTCTAAATTTATCTTTGAATTAATTTTTATATAATATATTGTTTTTAGAGGAATATACTTATGTTTTGTATAAGAAGTCTGAATTTACCTTTGAATTAACTTTTATATAATATATTAAGATGTTTTTAGAAGAATATATTTATGTTTTGTCTACACATGTAAATAAATATATGTTTATATAATCGTGTTTGATTTGGCTCTTTTTTATCAGCTTTGGCTCTTTTTCTCGGAAAATTTGGCTCCAAAATTTTTTGTTTAGTGGCAACCCTGATGCCGAATGAATAAAGTAGTTATCTTTATATGTATTGAGCAGAGCTTTTAAATACATGTAAAAACCCTGCTCAACCAAGTAAATCTATCCATCATAATAAGCATAATTTTATTATAATTATGAGAAATATTTCTCATCCCTAATTTTATAATAATTAAAAAAAATGCTGAAAAATTTCTTTTTAAATTCATGAGCATTTTCATTCAGAAATTGTGAACTCTTCGCAGCCGCAAGCAACGCAACCTCCTCTGGCAGAAGCGCGCATGCGACTGACGGCAAACGTCAACAATCCTAGTATCAAAGTATTAAAAACCAAAATTGCGTATTTTCTAATAGAAATCGCTACAAATTATTTCTGTAGCAAATATGTAAAATACAAAAACATGAAAATTAATAAATATATAAAAAGGGACGCATTTCATTCATAATTTGAAATTTTTTAAATAATCATTAACCCGCTGGAACAATATACCTCCCCAAGTCGAGTGCGCAGTCGTGACTGATTAAATGACAGCAAGTGATTTGACACGGTATACAGAAACAAGGTAGTGTAAAAGAGACTGACAGCTCGAATATCGTACGAATATCGTAGAAAAACCCGACGTCACCCGGCAAGTTAATACAGAAAACAACAACAACAATTTCGATTTTGTATGGGGAAGACTTGCCGAGTGACGTCAGCATTCAAATGACATTTCTCTTTTACATTACCTTGTTTCTGTATACCGTGGTGATTTGATAAGGAGGAGGAGGAGTCAATTCCCGCTCACTTTTTACAATATGCAATGGTTCACAAAATTATAAGAAAAATAAAAATTCAATTTTAATTAGAAAAGTGTTTCCTTTTGAATAAATTATGTTTAAAATAGTTTCTTCGCATTTTTATTTTATTTACTGTTAAGTAATATTTATCTTTAATCTTCAAATTTGTACCAATTATTCAAATAGGAAAATATAAATTTCTTTTTTCGGTTGAGATTTTTTAAGCCACTGTGGTATATACAGAGGGTGCCTTCCATTTAGACACAGAAAGACAATTGTGTCCGACGCAGCGTGTCGCTCTGTATCGTTCTGTGTAAGCCCAAATGGAACACATAAGTTCATGAAAAATCCGCCACGGCGCACTTTCCTCGTTTTTATTTTTGTTTGGCAAGTAAATCGTAAATTTTATGTTGATAATTTCTTTAAATTAATTACCCGACATCTTATAAATGCTGGGTGTCTAGCTGTGTCGTTGATGGAACACTTCTGTGTCGGACACAGTGTAACACTGTGTCTCTCTGTGTCTAAATGGAAGGCACCCAGAAGCTCTAATAAAAAAACAGAGTCGTCGAAATATTTGCCACAAGTTGTCAGAAAGCATATGGGAATTGCTGACAATTTTTTGGGTGCGCCTTTGGTTTCCTTTTTTGGAGCTTAATTTCTCAATTGAGAGGAAGAAAAATTATCTCCAGTTTGAAAACATCTATACATATATTTTTTGTTGGGTGATAGCGGAGAGAAGTTTTCTAATAAGATTCGAGGGAATTCATTTCTTTGAGCAATCTAATTGGAAATGATTTTGTACAATGTGGTTTGAAATTAATGACTTAATTGTAGAAAATAGTAAAAAGCAGAATTTTTGAAGTAATTAATTAATTAATTAAAATAAATAAAAAAATGTTTTGCCTGCAATTTAGTTGGTGCGATTTGTTTTGCGAGTTAAAAATAGTGCAAGTAGTTTTAAAAGTAAGTTGGAAAAGAAAATTGGATAAATTGAAAAATATTTATATATTATTTATGTTAGTTTTTTTTTAGTTTGTTTTTGCTTTATTAAATAGAATGGGTAATGTTGATGGTAAGCATTTTTGCATAATGGACGATTTTTTGCAGCAATCCTTTGGCTCGCGTTCATGTACGGAAAAGAAATCCATAATTGAAAATGGTAAAGCGAAATCAATATGTATTACATATTTTAAGTGAAGAATGCACTAGGCATTTTTCTATTAAATTATACAATAGCGCGAATTGCCTTACCAGTTGTCAAAATAAGCAAAAAAATGTTTGTTGGCCTTGCATTTTGTTTTCAACTGAGAAGAACGTTTGGAGGTCTTCGGGATTTAATGATTTAAATAATTTTCATGAAACCGTTGATAGGCAGAGTCAAAAACCGTCTGAGCATTTAAAATCGGTTTTAGCTCTTTCTAAATTCGGTACAGACCAAAGGATTGAAAATCTAGTAGACACTCATTATAAATCCTCAATTATGAGAACAATGAGTTAGTTAAAAAGAACCGGAAAATTTTTCAAATTTGTGTAGATATTGTTTGCCAATTGGCATGTCAGGAGCAAGGCTTTCGCGGAAACCGCGAGGGTCAAGATCCTATTAATCGGGAAAATTATGTTGAATTAATTTCACTTTTGGCCAAACATAATCCAGAACTTAAAAATCAGCTTCAGTATTTTCTGGATTATCAAACAATATTCCAAATGATTTAATAATGGCTATTTCCTGCAATCTAACTAAAAATTAAAATGACTTCTGAAATCCAAAATTCTGAGTTTGTTGCAATTATTTGTGATGAAACCACGGATACTTCCTGTCGATCTATGTTGTCAACCACCCTGAGATACATTTCTTCCTCTGGGGACACGAAAGAAACATTCATTAGTTTTAAAAATATTTCCAATGATAGAAGACCAGCTCGTTTGCATGAACATGTAGCTCATATTATACAGAATTTTGCATGTGGTTCCAAGTTACAACTTCTATGACGGAGCTTCAGTTATGGCGAGTAAAGTTAGAGTTAAAGAAACTTCCAAATGCTCTTTTTGTACACTGCTTTGCCCATTGCTTAAATATTGTTTTATCGAAGTCATGTGACAAGATTCGTTAAGCTTCTTTCAGTCAATCAGAGGTTTCTCAAATTTCTTTAGTCACTCAACTAAACGAACCGCTATTCTCGACTTGTTTTTAAAGCGAAAACTTCCAAAAATAGCTCACACTCGCTGCGATTTCAATGAAAGACTTATTTTATCTATTCATGTTAATATAGATAATCTTAATACTCCTTGTGAATAACGTGTTTCCACACAAATTTTGCCAGATTGCATCCCCTACAATTCAAAGCACGCCACGCCACTGGCAGACAACATTCTAAAATGGCTGAAAATTAGTCCACAGCTTACTTGGGACTTCTTAAGAAAACAATTTCGGAATCACAACAAAAACATGGCCGCGGGAGATATCACTTTTTTGCAAAAAATTCACGTAAAAACTGTTTTTTTGAAAAAAAAATTTTATCAGTCAATACGAAACGTTATTGCCTACAAAAAAGCCCTTATGTTATTTTTTCGAAAACCTAACCCTTTCGAAGTTATACAAGGTCAAAGTTTCCAAAAATCACTTTTCGGATAAAAAATCACACAATAATTCGGAGAGGTCAAGAACACATTGTAGAAAAACTACCCCACCATAATTCAATTTTTAAGGTGCACATAAATTAATATATGAATGCTAATCGAATTTTTTTCAACTATATACCCCCGTAAGGCATAGAAAAATTTTTTTTGCCTAAAAATGTTATTTTTTTCTCGACTTCGTTTGTGAAAGAAATAGTTGTTTAAACAATATTTTTTCAGCAGTCCGAACCTGAAACTGTTACATGAAGTTCCCTTATAATATGTTACATTAAATTTACAGTTTATAGAACTTTATTTCAAAGAGAGATAAAGAATCGGTGCAGTTTCATTTTCACCTTCATTTTCAGTTACATTTTCACCAAATTTCATTAAAATCGAATCATTTTTGTGAAAGGGAAAAATGATAAATGAAAAAATTGGTTTTTAATGTTTTTTATCGTTTTTCGCCATTTTTTTGATGCTATGGCGAAAAATGGTTTGAATGAAATATTTTTTAATTATCTACAACTTTTACATTTAACTTTTTTCGATAGGAGGTCTACTTTTGCCAGAAATCGTAAAAAACCGCGTTTCACCCCTAAAAACACACATTTTGGCACCCCGCCCCCTTCCGGTCACCTGTTGCGGTGCTATTGACTTTTTCCCGTTTAAGTACAATTTATCCTAAATTTTGTTGCCGTCCCTATACTGCTAAGAATTTTTTTTTCTCAAAAATTATCGGCACTGGTCTATTGGCGTATAAGCGAAATTTAATTAAAAAAGAGGCTCGAATAGTGGATCAATGCAAATATTATTTTCTTTGCCCTACTTTGGCTTTACATTTTCCAAAGCTACATATATGTATGTTTAAAAGAATTTTTTTTACTAAATAACGGATTTTCAGATTACTTATGATTTTGCACTAAGTTACGAGATAATAAATTTTATCAAAAATTGGAATGAAAATTTCAGAAGATACATATGTTTATACCGTGGTCAAGAATTCTGGAAAAAAAGTGTTGTACTATATACGGAACCAGAAAAGGAAAATGGTAATTTACGAAACTGGAGTTACTTTCTAATTTTATTGTACGTTTTATTTTAGACTGGAATGCTGAAATATTGACAGAGCTAAATATGATAAGACTGTTGCCGCCAGCACCAGTGGGAAGAAAGAAATATAGTAGATTGTCAGATGAATCTGCAGTTGATTGTTTAATTATATTTAAAGAAGTAACTGTGAACGCAACTATTTGTAATATTTTAATAATTTTAATACTTTTTCAGAAAAACTTGACAAATGAGGTATTGTTAAGTAGCTCCTCGAGACGTGCACCACATAAGGGAAGGGAAGGGAAGGGAAAATAAAGCTAATATAGAGCAATACTTTATAGTTGTGGATAATCAAATATTTCCACTAAGGAATACAACTTTTCTCGAGGTTTTCGATTTAATTTTTAAAGCACATTTTTTAGTAAACATTGAGTACGATAGTAACTTGAGAAATTTTTGGTGCTTTTTTCAAAGCTATTTATATAAAATAAAAACTGAAAGACAAACCGCGGTAGTCAAAGAACTTTATTTTAAATTTTGCAAATTAAAACAAAGAAAATTGAAAATTTAACTCCGATCATTTCCAAATTGAATGAATTTAGGTGCTTTATTTGTATGGACAAATTTTCCATATTTTCCAAAGTTATCAAACATTTATAATTGATTCATTTATTGATAGATACATTTTAATACATTTCTCTTTTATTTTTGGTGACCTTATAAAAAGAAATATTTTACTTTCAAAATGGAATATTTTACAACATTAATTAATATTTTAAAACTTGTTTTTGATAAAAATTTTAAATCTGAAAATATTAGAGCTTTGGAGAATTTAATATAAAAACATTTATCTATTCTTGTTAATGAATTTCATGCAAAACTCTTACCTAAACATACCTTCTACCCATTACCCCTCGATAATTTCAAAAATAGGACCCTTAAGTCATTATTGTATAGTACACTACGTTACGAGTCAAAGCATCAATTTTTTAAAAATTTCAGTAATTCCATTAAAAATTATATAAATTTGCCTAAATCATTAGCCAATAGGCATCAAGAACAATTTGCACTTACTTGGGAAAACTTAACATTTGAAGAAAATTTTGCTTTTGGCAAATTAACGTTGATCAGGCCCAGTGAAATTAATTTACAGGCTGCTTTTTTCAAAAATATATTTCGATTCTACAAATGCTTACGTACATAGAAATTACTAGTAATTCTAGCTTAAGAAAGGATATTTTTTTGGTATCATTATCTGTAAAATATAGTTTACAACAGCATGTTATTTAAAGTAATTAATATATATTACTATGAAAATGAATATCATATATGTTGTGAAATATACAAATTAGTTAAATCTACTAGCTTTTATTAACAGCACGAAATAAAAAAAACAAATAACGGTGAATTAATACAAATTCTAAAACATGCAGATTTGAAAAATTTTAAGTCACGTGAAGCTATGAAAGCTAAAGAGAAAACTGAAGAATACTTAATCATTAAATAAATAATACAATTATAATTTTGTAACATTGTAACAAAAATATGTACCTAGCCTAATAAAAAATTCGTCTGCAATTTCAAAGCGTTTATTTTATAAATTTCAACAAAACTCAAAATGCAATATAAGTAGTTAATTTTATACTCTTGCTACTTAAAGGTATCGTGGCGATACCGTAAATTATATACACGGTTCTTATTCCCCGTAAGTATCTCTTGTATATATTAATTTATTATTTCAATGGATAAAAAACAAACGAAATGACTAATTTGGTAATCAATCAAAAGAATAAAAATTGCTTATCAAATACAGTATATCATGTATAAATGGGTTTTATAACAAAACGAATCAAATTTATAAAGTCATACAATAGTTTTAATATAATGTTTAAAAATCAATTTTATAAAAATTCTAGATGGATTTTTATACATATCTTTTTTTATCAAACTCAAACTCAAACAGTTTTATTTATTCAAATCAAAACATATAAGAAATACATAGTTAATTTTGGTAATTCATTACTAACCAAGAGACAACTGTAAAATCCTTGAAAAAGAATATACTTAAACGGTAAGTTCGATTGTATGTGTATGGAGCGATTTACTTTACATTTGAATAAGCGTAGCCAGGTGAATAGGCTGACTGCGAGAATCTTTATATTAACTATCACAATTAATCGAAATGGCAGACAGGGCCACGCATGAGCCCAGTCATAGCAATGATCTTCCATATACAGACCAAATGCGCTTCGCAGTACAGGGAAGAGGCATTGCCAGGACAAGTTCTTTTACATGGTTTTTATGGTTATATTATTAAAAAGAATAATAGTAAAATTAATAGAGCTTAACTAATAATGTAAAATAGTTCAGAATCCATCAGGATTTATATAATGTTATAAATGAATAATTAATTTAAATTTGGATGTCTGCAACCTTTTCCGTACGTCGCCATCTTGTACTTAGGCTGCTGAGATTCCAGGCATGACCTTTAATCCTGGTTTATTGCTGGCATCTTCTGGGGTGCTTCACCATCTATGGTCTTCTGGACTAGTTTTATTAATAAACTATAACATGGATGCTGAACGCACACTCAATTCAGCACCATGTTCAGCAAAACTATAATATGTAAAGGCAGTCGATTAAGTCAGCTCACAGTTCTTAATTGCATGAGTTCTTTGTAAGGTGTCAAACAAACGCATCGTTGAATTCTTTACTAAAATACAGTTTAATATTATAATAGTTGGCGTATTTATTACATGGTGTCAGGTGGAAAAAACGAAAGAAAAGTTCAAAAGTTAAAACATTAACAAAATTCAAAGAAGTGCAAATACTAATAAGAAATTCTAAATTACAAAGGGAAGAAAACAAGATGGCCAATGCAGGCGCAAATGAAAGTGCAAGCGTGATTACGTCACTAAAACCGCCGAAGGAATTCAACGTGGCAGCTCAAAACCAGGGCCGGCTTAACCCATGAAGCAGAAGATGCAAAGCATCGGGGCGCCACACGAACAAAGGGCGCTAAAATCCATAATTGAAATGAAAATAAGTCCATTTTAAATTTTTTTTATATTTAATTTTTTTTTCAAATTTTAATTTTTTTAAAATGAGAGATGAAAAGTAGGTGATTTTCGAATTCAGAGGGGTTATTCTGTAACTATGATAAAGTGAAAACGTGAAAAGTTTCATTCTCATTCTCATCGGGTCTTCTCATTTTAAGTTCTCATTTTTGTCATTTGTAACATTTAAAATGGCTGCATACAGTATTTTTATTTATAGAGCAAAGAAGAACACGCCAAAGGTCTATTATAATTTGGGTTTGCACTCAAAATCCATGGTTTTACATTTCAAATTCCCCAAAACCGTTGAACTTAAAAAGTTACACAATACTACTTAAATTTAAAAAATTCCACCTAGAGCATTTAAATGAGTGGCACACTCCTCCCATATTTTTTTTTTGAAAATTAAGAGTTTTCACACTACTCACAACTGATGCGATTTGAAAATGACAAGTTCTCGCATTTCTCACTAGAAAAATCTTGGTGAGAAATTATTTTTCACCATGAAATAATTTGACAGACAAACTCACGTTCTCATCGTTCCAGAATCGCATTTATTGGAATTCTCACTGAAAAGAGTTTTCACTAGACTTTTCACAGTTACCGCTCAGGCCCGAAACACATTCGGCGCTGCATACTTCACGCCGCAAACTTCACAGCTTCAAATTAACGAGAATTTATTAATGCTACCATATTGACCGCTTCTTACTTCACACTACAATGAAGTATGAAGCCAGCTTCGAGCAATTTCCAAAATTATAGTATGCGGCGCAAGTCCTGTCAACTTTAGAGAAAGGAATTGTAAAACTGCCTCATTTTATTTACTGTTTCCGAAAAAAAAGTGAAAAAGTGGAAATTTAAAGTGAAAGAAAAAATAATAAATTGTGTGAGGGAAAATCCAAAAAAAATTTTAAAATAAAATTCTTCTTCATCTCTGTACATTTAAATACCAACAATTCCGTCAAGCTACCGTTGGTATTTTGCGGCTTCGAATGTAGCTGCAGGGGCTTCTTCCCGTCAGCTTCAACTTCATAAAGATTGTGGCGTGAAGTGCGCCCAATGTGCCTAAATTTTCTAAAAAAAGCTTTTGGTAGATAAAGACATTTTCTTTAATTGAAAGTTCTTGTTTTCAGTTTTTATGTGCTCCAGGTTCCAGTCATGTTAATATTTTCATTTTTTATTGAAGAAAAAAATTTCTGACATAATTTCCTATCTATAAAGGGCGCTAGGGCGAAAGTTGCATCGGGGCACCAGCACCGCTAGAGCCGGGCCTGCTCAAAACAAGGGAAAGGAATGGAAGCAATGGATCCAAGGGTTCAAGTGGTACGCAACAGCCGTGGATTTGGATCAGCAACGAGAAAAATATTGACTTTTATGTGTGTATTGGGGAAGCCCCAATGGAAATTTACAACTCGCTAGATCTAACAGAAGCTGAGAAAAAATCGCTGGATGCAATAATTAATTAGTTCGTTCGAAGTTTATTCATAGAATCCGATGACGTAGATTATCGAAGACGAGTATTCTTTGATATAAAACAAGAAGAAAATGAAAAATTCTCAGAATTTCTTGTCAGAATCAAAACCGCAATAAGAAGCTGTAACTTTCAGACTATGACAGACGAGTTCATACGCTTCCAAATTAATAAAGGATTATGAAACGAGTCAGAAAAATTAATAGGAATTACAAACTTAAGTGAAGTAATTAAGAAATGCTCAACATATGAATTAAATGAAATTTACAAGATCAATCTTAAACAAGAAAAACAAGTGGTAGCAGCAATCAAAACAAATACAAAATACTGCAATACAAAAACACACAAATTTAATTGTCGAAACTGTGGACACACACATGGACTAAGAGAATGTCCAGCGTTTAATCAAATTTGCAACTTCTGTAATAATAAAAACCACTTTGAGAAAATGTGCAGAAAGAAGAAAGTAAATAATAGAAGAAATGTGAAAGCCGAAGCAGTGGGAGTGCAAGATGAAAATTCAGGGGAATAAAGATTCTGCAATCTAAACTTACATTCTGTTGAATCCATAACAGAAGAAATAGGGTGAATTCCAAAATGCATCACTGCAGAATGGAGCTACAGACTTCCAATTGCGGAATTCTGCAGTGGTACCGCAGTGATGATTTTGGAAATCACCCATAGACTAGTACGAGAAAATTAATATCAATAATAAGGACATAAAATTCAAATTAGTTTCCGGAGCTCGATGCAACGTCATTAGCCTAAAAACTGCAAAATTCATACATCTACCAATTAGAAAATCAGCAACCCAAAACATCATATCATATCACGGTATACAGAAACAAGGTAATGTAAAAGACAAAATATCGTAAGGTAAGTGCGAATATCGTAGAAAAGGGCGACGTCACCCGGCAAGGTTAACAGGTTCCCTGTCCAATGATTCATGGGACATGTTTTGTACCAAATTTTATACGTCCATGAATCACATGTGATCAAATTTAGAGGTAAATTTGCGGTTTTTTTTCAATGAACGGAGCGGGAATTTTGGATTTTTACTATAGGGACGTGTGGGGCACATCTTCTAAATGTGTAAAACAAAAAAATCGAAAGTGTATATTTGGTGAGAACAACTACCCTATAGAAATAAAAATAAAAAACGAATTGCAAACAAAAGAGTGGGACGTATACCATTCCTCAAAGATAATTGTATGGGGACAGGCAACCTGTTAATACAGAAAACAACAACAACAATTTCGATTTTGTATGGGGAAGACTTGCCGAGTGACGTTGCACTAATACGATATTCTACGATATTCAGTCTTTTACATTACCTTGTTTCTGTATACCGTGATATCATATAACAACGAGAAAACGAAAATAGAAGGAGAAATAGTAACAAACGGAATAGTTTCTTCTACCAGTGGCGTGGCGTCTTTGGAAGCAAGAGATGCATCCCTTACAATTTCTTAAGAAATAAAAACAAAAATTCAAATTTTATCAATAAATTATTCTTTTCTTTTACAAAACTTTTCTTTTTTATTTTATCATTTTGAGATTAAATTTATATTATTGCTGCTTTTTCTGGCCTCCACTGTTAAGATATAAATTCACGGCTTCAAATGAGAAATTAAATGGAAGCGATATTTTATGCAGCGCTGCAGTGTTGCCAGATTGGGGGTTTTTCCCCAAACTGGGGAAATTCTTATGCCCATGCGAAAAATTGGGGGAAAAATTGATGCAGAGATTTTAAATCCATTTTTGCTTATTATGCTCTGCGCTGATACTATTCGAACCAAGAAATATATATTTAAAAAAAGAATGCAATTATTTGCATAAAGAAACAGAAACATTGGGGCTACGTAGACTAGTCATGATTACTATGTAGTAAAACCGATTTTTAAGAAGAGAGAGGTGAAGGGGCGGGGTGAGTATACCGCCCCTTCACCTCTCTCTTCTTAAAATTCGGTTTTACTACATAGTAATCATGACTAGTGTACGTAGCCCCAATGGCAGTAAAAGCTTATCGGGAGCTAAAAAACGACAGACCAGAACTGTTGTTATTACCGAACGAACTTGTGTTTTTTGAAATTGTGTTTACGATTTCATAGAACTTTTTAATTCAATGTGAGCCATTCCAGCCAGTAATTCATTGTGAGCGAGTCCAGCCAGTAATTGAGTGTGAGTGAGAAGATTTTTAATTAATAAAAAAATTGAAAAAATTTCAAGGAAATATAGAAAAGCTTGGGAAAGAGAATTTTCAGGTAAAATTTTGTATTCAAATCATCCAAAATTAAAATGACATGTATTTTTTAGTTACAATACAATAGTGAATTCGAAAAATTAATTGACTTAATTTTTGAATATTAACTAAAATACAGAATATTATTGCAAAAATAATTTAATAAGCAAGATATAATAAAATAAGCAAATAATAACGTAAATAATAAAAGATCAATTGTAATAATGAAATAAATAAATAAGTAAATTAAAAAAATTGTTTCATTATATTCATTGCTATAACATATATTAGTAACAGAAGTTTTTATCATTCAATTTGTCGCGTAATACGGCGTTTACATCGCCTCGAAAACACGTGTTTTCGTCAACATTTGGCGTTTTGGGCTAAAACACAATCGAAAACAAGTGTTTTTCATGCAAATAGAAAACAACTTGGGAACCTGTTTTCAATAAAAACGACAACGAAAACGTGGACGAAAGTGTGGACAAGAACCCAATTCAGCGTTCAGCACTTATTATACCCATGTCATTTTCCGTATCACACTTTTTTTTAATTCTCAGTTTGCCATGGGAAAAATTTAAAACGAAATATATAAATTAAAATTTAATTAAATAGGCATAACTGTCACTCGAAAACAAGCAGTAGGCGATGTAAACGCGTCACTCGTTTTCATGAAAACACTTGTTTTCGAGGCGATGTAAACGCCGTATAATATTAAATTATTAATAAAAATAATAATATCTGAACAAAATATAGATTTTAAAAATTATTTTATAACATAATTATTATTTAGGATGGCTTTGTGCGCTTGAAGGAGATAATACCAGAGCTTATTGTCAGCTTTGCAAATGCAGTTTACAAGCACACAAAAAGGACATTCAAAATCATGGAAAATGTAAGAAACATTTGGAAGCTTATAAGTTTTCTCAAGAAGCTTCTGCCAGCAAAAAAATTACAAACTTTATGGAGAAAAGCATCCCTGAAAAAATGAAGGTTGCCGAACTGAAATTGCTGCACATTGTTCGATTTCCAGCGTTGACCACCTTGGTACCCTCTTAAAAGACCTGGACAGTTCATCCGAATTGCTGAGAGTTATTAAATTGCATAGGACCAAATGCACTGGGCTGATAAAAAACGTTATTTCGCCTTGCATGTTCGAAGACCTGAAGGATGATATAGGCAATAACCATTTTTCGCTTATAGTAGACGAAAGCACTGCAATTGATTCGACGAAACTGATGTGTATTATAATTCGTTACTTCAGCACAACGAAGAAAAAGGTAGTAACAATTTTCAGTTTTACAGGCTTATAGAATTTGAATGTGGGGACGCTGATGGAGTAACTGCAGCCTTCAAGAATCAACTCAAGCATGATGGACTGAAGATTGAAAATCTAGTGGGAATAGGTGTAGATGGAGCCAATGTTATTGTCGGAGCGCATCATTCTTTTGCATCCAATTTGAAGAAAAACAATACCGTACTCGTCGTTATAAAATGTGTCTGCCACTCTCTCCATCTGGCCGCTGAGCATGCTTGTAAATGCTTACCTCGGAATTTGGATTTCATTGTAAAGGAGACATACAGTTGGTTTTCATGCAGTTCAAAACGGCAAATTGATTACAGAATGCTCCATGAAACATTAACAAATAAGCCTTTGAAGATTGATAAGCTTTCCGGAACCCAATGGCTAGCTCGTCATGACGCCATAACAAAAATTCTTGAACAGTGGGATATCCTGAAGTTTCATTTTCTATTGGCCAGGGACAAAGAAAGGTGCTACACTGCAGATCATCTTTACAATATGTACAATTGCCAAGTCAATTTTGTGTATATAACATTTTTAAAGCACATTTTGTATTCCAAAACAAATCTTAATAAAGCATTTCAAGCGGAGTGTGGTAATCCTTTAAAACTTCTAGAAGACTTGTACTTATTGCTCTACCATTATCTACATTTCATAATTCCACCTTCAAGGTTGAAACTTGGGAAGAAACAAGATCTCGCTACATTCAAGTTCAAAGATTTTGTTATGAGCACTGATTGCATCAGTTTTGGATATTATTTTCTAGAAGCTTCTAAAGGCCTGGACCAGCAATCACTTTCATTGATCAAGAGTAGATGTCGAGATTTTATCGTCTGTTTGTGTGAACAAGTGCAGCAGCGTATTCCCGAATGTACAGAATTATCACTTTAATTCTGACAAAATAAAAGGTGCCGGAAAGGTGTGATTCAATAAAAGATAACTTTCGAATAATTCAATCTTTAATTTATTTCTGACTGACAATTTGTTTTTTTACTATCTAATTCAGTATAATTCAATATTAAATTCAATAATATTAATATTAGAACTGCCGAACATTACTGCCTTTAAATTATGAACTACCTTTGATTTATTATTGTTTGAATAAACGCCACCTGTTCGTCGGAGTTTGAACTTGATTAATATGATCTTGCCTTGCTTCTGCTGTGTTTTGCTGCTTCACTGCGTCGCCGTCTGTGGAACTTGTCGCCCTCTGTGGAACTTCCTGCTAACGCTGTGATACTGATAAGTAATACACGTAAATTCGCTTGTAAGCTGGTTGTGCTGAGAAAATTGATTTTGAGTTAGTGTTTATGAAGGTCCAACGACCTCTATGATTTGTAGATGCTGATTCAAGCTCATCAGCGGATCTGGGATAGGATAGGATGAAAACCTTCAACTCGGTTTTCTGTGGATGACTCAATCTCGTCAATAGATCCTTTATAGTGCAGTAAAAAAAGGCCAAAAAAATGAAAAGATAGGTATAGTCTGGCAACAGCAAGATTATGATTTTATCCTGTTTGGGGTATCACCAGGAGTATATTCTTAAGTTTTGAACCTCGTTAGCCTTGTGCTACTTTTGTTATAAACAATTAAAGTTTTTTTACCGCGTTTTTCGAGCTTAAAATGTGAATTACTCCGGTTCTATAAGTCGGATCGGGGCAAACTAAATACCAGTCTCTTCGTAATAAAAATGCCAATAAATTCTGGTTGGTTTCAAGTCTCTGAAGTACGTACATAACCTACAAAATTGAAAAACGAGAAAAAAACAGTATTTTTTTCATTTCAGTGCCCAAGACCGTCAACTAGACCAATTTGCATCAAACTTTCAGAAAATATACTTTTTGATATTATAAAAAGACTCTGAAAAGTTGGTGTCAAAATATTGAACCCATCCGCCAAAATTGCATTTGTTATCTAAAATTTGAAATGCCCGCCATTTCATGCCATTAAGTCCAAAATGAAAATTTTTGTTTTCAAAATGTAGATATCGACGCCAGCTTTCGAAAGCAATTAAAAAGAAAATTTTTTATTGTAATTTTCGTTACTTTTTTTTCATTTGTTTATAACTCAAATAACAACAATTGCATTTTTTCGGCCATTTTGAAAAATAAATTTAAAATGTTTTATCAGATCTGGTAGAGAGTTTTGGGACCTTTAATTTAAAAAAATAAATTGAATATTTGTTAACGTGAACTCGAGATATTTAACTTATTGCATTTTGTCCAATTGTTAATTAAAAAATGCACATTGTGAGCTAAAATTTGGACTGCATCATTTTGAAACCTATTCATTTCATGTAATATATTCAAAAACAATTTAAGGTTTTTAGAAACTTATTTACAAGCATTACAATGTAAGTATTGTTAATTAAATGAAGTGATTTTTTTTTTTTGGTTTTTTCATAAATATTAGTTGCAAAATGCAATAACTTCCTTGTTTTTTACAAGCTTTATATTAACTTCGTTCTCTATGGGGAACAAATATCCCGATCGTCCCGTTAAAATTCATGATGAAGAAGAAAATGGTGATCAAATTTTATTTGAAACAGACTCAGAGAGTGAAACTGAATTGTACACGTTACCAAGCAAGAAATGTAAAATACATTTATTACGATTTTGTAAACTAATAAAAATGAAAATGTTTATTTTTAAATTATAAAATGTTTTGACCATATTGGCTTTAAAAAGACGTCTATAGCCTTACTGTATTCTACTCGTCATACTCTTTCATTTGATACCCATGATACTTGATTCTTAAATAAATATCTTTTAAATGTAATACAATAAAATGTAATATGTGACATTAAGAGATAATAAAAGTTGGTTTTTGGCATTGCTTTTTCCAACTATAAAAAATTTGTTTCATTTTTCAATTTTGTTTTATTGTTCTCGAAAAATTTTGTTATTAAAGACTTCTAGGATTAAATTCAAAAAAGGTATAGAAAATGGCACTCGAATTTCGAGTGCTGGGTCCAACTTTGGATTTAAAATGACGTCCCATAGCTTACTGTATTCTACTCGTCATACTCTTTCATTTGATATCCATGTCGGACGGTTGTAAAGAGAAAAATAATGCGCCATATGATGGTGGCCGCCATATTAGATTTAAAATGACGTCACATAGCCTACTGTATTCTACTCGTCATACTCTTTCATTTGATAACCATGTCGGTGGGTTGTAAAAAAAAGGAAATCCGCCATTTGATGGTGGCCGCCATATTGGATGTAGCATAAAATTGAATATACTATATTGTACTGTCTTCAGAACAAAGGTGTGTGCCAAATTTGAGTATCCCCGGATATCGGGAAGTGGTGGAAAAATCGATCGCAATATTTGTTCCCCACAGAGAACGAAGTTAATATAAAGCTTGTAAAAAACAAGGAAGTTATTGCATTTTGCAACTAATATTTATGAAAAAACCAAAAAAAATCACTTCATTTAATTAATAATACTTACATCGTAATGCATGTAAATAAGTTTCTATAAACCTTAAATTGTTTTTGAATATATTACATGAAATGAATAAGTTTCAAAATGATGCAGTCCAAATTTTAGCTCACAATGTGCATTTGTTAATTATAAATTGGACAAAATGCAATAAGTTAAATATCTCGAGTTCACGTTAACAAATATTCAATTTATTTTTTTAAATTAAAGGTCCCAAAACTCTCTACCAGATCTGATAAAACATTTTAAATTTATTTTTCAAAATGGCCGAAAAAATGCAATTGTTGTTATTTGAGTTATAAACAAATGAAAAAAAGTAACGAAAATTACAATAAAAATTAATTGCTTTCGAAAGCTGGCGTCGATATCTACATTTTGAAAACAAAAATTTTCATTTTGGACTTAATGGCATGAAATGGCGGGCATTTCAAATTTTAGATAACAAATGCAATTTTGGCGGATGGGTTCAATATTTTGACACCAACTTTTCAGAGTCTTTTTATAATATCAAAAAGTATATTTTCTGAAAGTTTGATGCAAATTGGTCTAGTTGACGGTCTTGGCCACTAAAATGAAAAAAATACTGTTTTTTTCTCGTTTTTTTCAATTTTGTAGATTATGTTCGTACTTCAGAGACTTGAAACCAACCAGAATTTATTGGCATTTTTATTACGAAGAGACTGGTATTTAGTTTGCCCCGATCCGACTTATAGAACCGGAGTAATTCACATTTTAAGCTCGAAAAACGCGGTAAAAAAACTTTAATTGTTTATAACAAAAGTAGCACAAGGCTCACGAGGTTCAAAACTTAAGAATATACTCCTGGTGATACCCCAAACAGGATAAAATCGTAATCTTGCTGTTACCGGACTGTGCAAATTAAAATGCTTTGTTTACTGCACTATTAGGAATGAAATAAAAAGAGCTCAACACAGTCTTTTTATTTATGAGTATGATTGAAATCACTTTTTTAGTAAAAATCTCAAAACTCGAAATTTACTTTATCTAATAAGCTCAAACTCGCTTAAAGATCTGAAGTGATCTGATGGATGCTGGTCATCTGCCGGTATTTATTTTGGTTTCGAACAATAAAAGTTGGTGGGGAACTTTGATTTTCGAAGTATATAATTTGGTTTATGTAGTCACTCGAACAGCTGATCGTCTCTTTTTTTCTTCATGTGTCAAATGTAGTTGTTGACATCTAATGGTAAGTTTGTTTCTTTCTTATTTTGATATCATTAACTAACTTTATTTATTTTAGTGATATTTTCAAGTTGGTGGGATATTCAGGAGGCGGAGTCGACTTCTAATGTTGCCAGGTAATTAATTTGTGGAACCTGTTTGGATATTTGTAAATTGTTTTTTATTTTCTAGGTTTGTCAATTTGCCGACGGGATTTTGAACTTTTGCCATATTTCGGTTTAGCCGGATCCTCGCTTGGTTTATTTTAATTAAAGAAGTATTTTTCAATTTATTTTTAGATTTATAGTTCAACAATTTTGCTTTTAGATAGGATCACAACATTAGGAGTTTGAAGACGTCGTTCCTATCAGAGAATTTTTAGTGATTAAGTTTAGTATTTAGTTTTATATTTTGGTGTAGTGGAATACGTAATTGAATGTTGTGTTTTTAACGATGAACCTAAGTGTTCTGTTATTAGCCGTGTTTTTTTAATGAACTATATAGGTCTTCGATCCAGTTCATTAAAAAAACGACAAGGGAAATTTCACTAAGCGCCATCTTCAGTGCTTTAAATATATTAAAATTAATCCGAAGTTGCGTGTCAGTAAACAACTGTTACACGAATTCCCCTCTAGAAAATAATGAATAAGTTTCTAAAAAATAAATTATTTGTTTCCTCATGCCTTCAAATTTGCTCTCGTCACTTCTATGTTGTTTTTATTTTAAATGACGTTTTCCGACAGCCGGTGAGTATGCTACATTCCGAAAAGAAAGGGAAATTTTGAAATGTTCCAAGACCTGGATAAAAACCTCGATAAAACCTGGGTTTTCAGATTTGTATGGGGAAGAACTATATAGTTCATTAAAAAAACACGGCTATTGTTATCCTTTTTTTGAATTAAATATAAACTAATGAGCTTTAACTACTAAAGCCGTGTTTTTTTAATGAACTATATAGGTGTTCGATCCAGTTCATTAAAAAAACGACAAGGGAAATTTCACTAAGCGCCATCTTCAGTGCTTTAAATATATTAAAATTAATCCGAAGTTGCGTGTCAGTAAACAACTGTTACACGAATTCCCCTCTAGAAAATAATGAATAAGTTTCTAAAAAATAAATTATTTGTTTCCTCATGCCTTCAAATTTGCTCTCGTCACTTCTATGTTGTTTTTATTTTAAATGACGTTTTCCGACAGCCGGTGAGTATGCTACATTCCGAAAAGAAAGGGAAATTTTGAAATGTTCCAAGACCTGGATAAAAACCTCGATAAAACCTGGGTTTTCAGATTTGTATGGGGAAGAACTATATAGTTCATTAAAAAAACACGGCTATTGTTATCCTTTTTTTTGAATTAAATATAAACTAATGAGCTTTAACTACTAAAGCCGTGTTTTTTTAATGAACTATATAGGTGTTCGATCCAGTTCATTAAAAAAACGACAAGGGAAATTTCACTAAGCGCCATCTTAAGTGCTTTAAATATATTAAAATTAATCCGAAGTTGCGTGTCAGTAAACAACTGTTACACGAATTCCCCTCTAGAAAATAATGAATAAGTTTCTAAAAAATAAATTATTTGTTTCCTCATGCCTTCAAATTTGCTCTCGTCACTTCTATGTTGTTTTTATTTTAAATGACGTTTTCCGACAGCCGGTGAGTATGCTACATTCCGAAAAGAAAGGGAAATTTTGAAATGTTCCAAGACCTGGATAAAAACCTCGATAAAACCTGGGTTTTCAGATTTGTATGGGGAAGAACTATATAGTTCATTAAAAAAACACGGCTATTGTTATCCTTTTTTTTGAATTAAATATAAACTAATGAGCTTTAACTACTAAAGCCGTGTTTTTTTAATGAACTATATAGGTCTTCGATCCAGTTCATTAAAAAAACGACAAGGGAAATTTCACTAAGCGCCATCTTCAGTGCTTTAAATATATTAA
Organism: Thereva nobilitata; assembly: GCA_963855945.1. Lineage (NCBI taxonomy): Eukaryota > Metazoa > Arthropoda > Insecta > Diptera > Therevidae > Thereva > Thereva nobilitata. Next base: position 99,209,209 of record OY979695.1, read on the forward strand.
AATTAATCCGAAGTTGCGTGTCAGTAAACAACTGTTACACGAATTCCCCTCTAGAAAATAATGAATAAGTTTCTAAAAAATAAATTATTTGTTTCCTCATGCCTTCAAACTTGATCTCGTCACTTCTATGTTGTTTTTATTTTAAGGGCCTGTGCCAAGTTACAATTCAAATGTCAATTTGTATGAAAAACGCATTTCGATTTTACAATTCAATTTTCGGAGGTTTGTGTCTTTGGAATTGTAAGGAAATTTTTGAATTGTAGGGAAATATTAGCCAAACATTCATTTGACAGTTTGTTGGATTTATTTTTGGCTCTGAGTTGTGGTTGAATCTACATATTTTCAATTATTGGAGTATAATATCGCGAATTCTTTCAATTTTCAGTGCATGATTATCTTCACCGTATTATATGACACATATTAAAGGCCACACGTTGCAGACGTAACCCAAAATAAAAACATGAGCAGCATAAATTCCGCATAAAAGAACCATTTTTTAAAATTCTTTCAAATACGTTTATGTTACTTGCATTCCACGCCCATTGGATGTTGTTTATGAAGCAATTCCATTTAAACTATTTTAAAGACATAAACATAGCACTGAGCTTCTTTAAAAAAGTTATTAAACATTTTATAAATTACCAAATTTTGTTGCCATCCATTTTCAAATGAAATGCGTGAAATGTATTTTGGCACACTTTGTAATTTCGAAGTGTCCGGGGTGAAAGTAGCAAATTCGGAATTGTAACTTGGCACCCACCCTAAATGACGTTTTCCGACAGCCGGTGAGTATGCTACATTCCGAAAAGAAAGGGAAATTTTGAAATGTTCCAAGACCTGGATAAAAACCTCGATAAAACCTGGGTTTTCAGATTTGTATGGGGAAGAACTATATAGTTCATTAAAAAAACACGGCTATTGTTATCCTTTTTTTATGAATTAAATATAAACTAATGAGCTTTAACTACTAAAGCCGTGTTTTTTTAATGAACTATATAGGTGTTCGATCCAGTTCATTAAAAAAACGACAAGGGAAATTTCACTAAGCGCCATCTTAAGTGCTTTAAATATATTAAAATTAATCCGAAGTTGCGTGTCAGTAAACAACTGTTACACGAATTCCCCTCTAGAAAATAATGAATAAGTTTCTAAAAAATAAATTATTTGTTTCCTCATGCCTTCAAATTTGCTCTCGTCACTTCTATGTTGTTTTTATTTTAAATGACGTTTTCCGACAGCCGGTGAGTACGCTACATTCCGAAAAGAAAGGGAAATTTTGAAATGTTCCAAGACCTGGATAAAAACCTCGATAAAACCTGGGTTTTCAGATTTGTATGGGGAAGAACTATATAGTTCATTAAAAAAACACGGCTATTGTTATCCTTTTTTTTGAATTAAATATAAACTAATGAGCTTTAACTACTAAAGCCGTGTTTTTTTAATGAACTATATAGGTGTTCGATCCAGTTCATTAAAAAAGCGACAAGGGAAATTTCACTAAGCGCCATCTTAAGTGCTTTAAATATATTAAAATTAATCCGAAGTTGCGTGTCAGTAAACAACTGTTACACGAATTCCCCTCTAGAAAATAATGAATAAGTTTCTAAAAAATAAATTATTTGTTTCCTCATGCCTTCAAATTTGCTCTCGTCACTTCTATGTTGTTTTTATTTTAAATGACGTTTTCCGACAGCCGGTGAGTATGCTACATTCCGAAAAGAAAGGGAAATTTTGAAATGTTCCAAGACCTGGATAAAAACCTCGATAAAACCTGGGTTTTCAGATTTGTATGGGGAAGAACTATATAGTTCATTAAAAAAACACGGCTATTGTTATCCTTTTTTTTGAATTAAATATAAACTAATGAGCTTTAACTACTAAAGCCGTGTTTTTTTAATGAACTATATAGGTGTTCGATCCAGTTCATTAAAAAAACGACAAGGGAAATTTCACTAAGCGCCATCTTAAGTGCTTTAAATATATTAAAATTAATCCGAAGTTGCGTGTCAGTAAACAACTGTTACACGAATTCCCCTCTAGAAAATAATGAATAAGTTTCTAAAAAATAAATTATTTGTTTCCTCATGCCTTCAAATTTGCTCTCGTCACTTCTATGTTGTTTTTATTTTAAATGACGTTTTCCGACAGCCGGTGAGTATGCTACATTCCGAAAAGAAAGGGAAATTTTGAAATGTTCCAAGACCTGGATAAAAACCTCGATAAAACCTGGGTTTTCAGATTTGTATGGGGAAGAACTATATAGTTCATTAAAAAAACACGGCTATTGTTATCCTTTTTTTTGAATTAAATATAAACTAATGAGCTTTAACTGCTAAATTTGTGTGTTTTATTCACCTTGTTTCGTTTCAGGTGTCTTATCACGGTGATGATGGTCGTACGATTTTTAATATATTTTTAGGTTTCAAATTCAGGACGTTTAGGACTGAACATTCTCCCCGCCTTGAAGCGTTAAGCTTCAAAAAGAATTGTTTTAGGAGGTGTCGCGGATTCCTTTGGTGTTACTTAAGGTTAATGGTGTAACGACTTCTAACCCGATGTGATAAAACTTTGTCTGACTGAGATATTCTTTCCTTGTTGTTTGGTTTAAATTTTTTGTTTAGATGATTTTGTTCGTCGTAGTTGGTTTGCGTATGTTGCTTGTAGTTTCTTGTCTTCCCGCGGTGATGGCGCTGCAGTAGTCGTTGCTCTTTGAACATTTTTTCTGAAATAGGTTCATTTGGTTGTGTGTAGAGAATCGTGTATCGACTTCTGCACCGACATTTTAAATCCGATGTTTAAACGGTCTTCAGCCTTGTACGTTGTTAAATTAGTGGAATATTCTTTCCTTTTAAGTTGAAGACTGCCTTAGAGTTCGGTTCGTGACCGTAGTAATTGTTCTGCGAAATTACTGTTCGTTTTGTAGTTAATTGGTAGAAGCAGTCCTAGACAATAAGTAAATTTTCGTAGTGGGTTGAGCCTCTGCATCTAGTATAGTTTAAAGCCATTTGGGCAGTTGTTAGACTTGACTTGACATTCAGTGGTCCATTAGGTGGTTTCCAAGGTCTGTTAAAGGTATTGGACAATCTGATGTCAATCTAGACTGAAAAATTTATTATAGTTAGTTAGCGCAGCTTTACTCTATGTTATGAGTATGATGACTTCTTCCTATGTGGGTATTATGTCTCCTATGGTTTGTCTTAGGTAAGACTTGCAGATTTCACTCCATTTTCCTATGGTACTCCAAATTGAGGCGAGATTAGTGGAATGAAATGCCAGTTAACCTTTAGCTCTTCATGACTTCGACTACTTGTTGTTTCATCGTTAGACTTTGTATGGTATATTGTTATCTGTTATATGTACATGTCGGATCATAATTCTCGCCTTGAGATGAATATGCGATATGCTGGGAAGAAGCCTCGCTGGCTGTATTAGTGAAGACTTCGAGCTTCATTATTTTGGTTACTATGTATACGGTTGGCTTGATTTAGCCTTCTTTGATTCTGGTTTCGTGTGTTTGAATAACTTGATTTGAAAGAACCACAATGTTTGACTCCAACGTGAGTGAATGGATTTGCTGGGTGGCCCTTAAATGCTGGGAGATTGGCTATCGCTTGGGTTCGTCCTGCTGATATCTGCTTGAAACACTGCAAACATTTATGGTTGTGCGATCTGACTGCGTTATTTGCGTGAGGAATCCAATACTTCTGTCGGAGTATGTGTGGTATCAGTTGAGTTCTGCCGTACTGTGTGGCGTGATAAACATTATCAATGATTAACTTTGTGAATGGATCCTTTTGCGTTGGAACGATGTGATGACATGCGGGGACTACTATAATGGCCTTCTGGACACGACTTCTTGATTTTATGATTCCGTTTTGGTTGAAGAATGGATTTGGGTTTAACTGCTTACCTTTTCTGGGTAACCTTTGTTTCGTTTGTCGTGAATGCCTTTCGTTTTGAAATGTATGTTCTTGGGTCATTTTGATCCGATGAGTCAGGGCCTTTTGGGCGTCGTTGGATGCTAGTTGCGTTGATTGTGCTCTGAGAAGCTTTGGCTTGTGATGCTGTCGCCGTCGCTGTTGATAGGCTATGACTCGTGATAGCTTTGTTAACGATGAGAAATTCGTCAAAACATCATGGCTTGGAAGATCGGTTCTCACATGCAGATGTCGAGCTAGATGTCGTTTGTCGTTAAGGTTGCTGAATTTGTCAGCGACGTGTTGGTTGCACCGTGTCTTTTTGTTAGTACTTGTAAGTCTTGCGGGAAGTTCCTTTACCTCCTCAGACCCCTTTTGATTGATATCAGGGATTACTTGGCTGAAAAAGGTTTTTATGGTGTTTCCTTGTGCTGCTGGAGCTGTTTGTCCAAAAATGATCCATCCAAACACTGTATTCTGTCCTACTGGAGTTCCATCGTTGCCCTTTCTTTACCCGTCCATGAGAACACTGGAAATTATGTCAGCTCCTAAGAGGATGTCAATAGGTCCTGGTTTGTGGAACGTTGGATCTGCTAACTGGAGTCCTTCTAAATGAGGCCAATCCCTTATAGAGCATTCGCTGCTTGGTAGAGGATTTGAGATTTTGGGAACCACAAGCGCCTGTACATGAATGATTTTGGATGGTCGTCCCTGTGCTTTCGCCTGCAGCATGCCCTGTTGTTTATTGTGCCGGCTGGTATACCTTGGACGACTGAGACCTCGGTTTGCATGGACTTCTGTTTGAGTCGCAAGTCTTGGACCACCGACTTTCGTACAAATGAGGATTGCGAACCAGGATCGACGAGTGCTCTATACATTTGTTGTCGTCCGGATGGTGCTATTATAGTGACTAATGCTGTGGCCAATAGCACCTGTTGACAGTTGTGAGGGATAGCCTGAGCAAAATGTGTCTGCACCTGACTAATTGGCTCCTCAATGTGTGAGTTTGATGGAGTTGGATTGGTGTTGTCATTGGGCTGGCTTCCTCGTTGAGTCCTGTGTAGGGATGTATAGTGAGCTCCTCCACATTGGAAGCACCTAGTCTTGCTTGGACACTGGGCGGAACGATGATTTGTTCCCAGGCAGTTGATGCATAGTTCTCTTGATTTAGCTGCCTTATACCTTTCGTCTACGCTTAGTTGTATATAATCGGGACAATTTCTTATGCCGTGTGCGCCTTTGCATAAGCTACACGAGTTGTGATCTGCCACGTGAAATACTTGAGTTTTCCGTTTTTGATGATCTCTGGACTTAGCTTTATGATGATCATTCTTACTGTTTATTGTTTTAATGACGGCTTCTAATGTCCTGAATCTGGTTTCCAAGAATTCTCGTAATTCCGTCCAAGATGGAATTGATCGCCTTGACTTGGTGCTTTGCGATTGTTCCCATAATTCGTGTGTTTCAGTAGGTAGTTTTTGAACCAGTAAGTGAATGAGAATGGGGTCCCAATTTTGGGTGGAAACCTCCAGATTCTCAATGGCGGTGAGGCATTCATGGGTCTTTGTTTTTAGCTCCTTGATGCCTTGAGCAGATTCCCGAGTTAACCTGGGTTGACCGAGCAGAATGTCGAGTTGCATCTTCAACAATGCTCGCTTGTTATCATATGTGTCTACGAGCAGCTTCCATGCTGGCTCATAGTTGGCGTCGCTGATGAGAGTGTTGCTGAGTAATCTCCTGGCCTCTCCGGAAAGATGAGCTTTAAGATATTGGAGCTTTTGCGCTCCCGATAGTTATGCTTTATTATGGACGAGGCTAGAGAATATATCCAGGAACGATGGCCATGATTCATAATCTCCCGTGAAGGTTGGAATCGAGATCCGTGGAAGTTTTATCTCGTTATTTTGGTGAGCCATGTGGGAGATGTTTAGCTCCGCTGAAGATTGCTCATCTCTTGTTATTTGCTGTGATGCTGGAAGAGTTTTGTAGTACTCTTCCTCGATTTTGGCATAGGTATCGATATATGTTTCTTCCACATCTGAATACCAGTCTTCAGTGAAGTATGAATGTTCCTTTTCATCCTTCTTCGTCTTGATTGCGGTAATCTGTCGATGATTGCTCTTGAATTCCGTCCAGTCGTCGTCGATTGTTTTGAGCTTTTTTTGGAAATACTGCTCGGTTCTCCTGGATGGCCCATCCTTTGTAAAATTCCTATAAGATTTCGTGAGTTTATCGCGGACTTCCGTCTGTTGAATTACCAAAGCATCCATTTTGATGAGTAAATTATCTTATTTGAATCACTATCCGGCTCGAAGGACCAAATGTACAGATTTATCACTTTAATTCTGACAAAATAAAAGGTGCCGGAAAGGTGTGATTCAATAAAAGATAACTTTCGAATAATTCAATCTTTAATTTATTTCTGACTGACAATTTGTTTTTTAGTATCTAATTCAGTATAGGGTGTTTTCATTTCAAATCACCTGACCATTACCGGTTCACATTTTAGATTTGGCTGAAAATTTGTGAACATTTTCTTTGTTGAATTTAAGCGGACAGGTATTTTTTCTTTTTGCTTGAAAAAATGTTTGGGCGGGGCTAAACAATTTTTAATTTTTATTGTCAAATGCAATTTTTCTGCGTTCCTCATTTCCTTTTTTTTTTCAAAATGCTGTAAAATCCGTAAAAATGGATCGATTTTGAAGATTTTTTTTCTATTCTTTTCGGAATATATTATATTTTTTTATTACCGAGCTAAACTCAAAAAATCGTTATCCCTTAAAATCTACTACACAATTAGTAAAAAAAAATAAAAAAATTCAAGGTCAAATCTAACTCAATGCCACATTTTTTTCCCAATAAAATTTTTTTCACTTACAGAGTAACGTTAGAATAAGATTCTGTGCAAGTCCCAATACCCCGAAATGGGTTGTTTGCGAGTTATGATTTTTTAATTGAAAACAACATTTTTTGTGTTTTTTGATTGTATATGAATGTTAAAATGGTCATTAATTACACATGTTTAAGTAAAAAAACATCTCTATATTTTGCAATATTTTAAACAATGGCTAGTTTACAAAAGTTAGCTGATGATCGCCGGTTTGAGAAAAATAAATATGTCCTCCTTTTCCGGTTTTCCACACATGGGAGTTACGTATTCCTTTGACTACACGAACATTTTTCCATCCCTTTTTCTTCATCTGTCGGAATTTCTCCATATCGTCTACCTCGAGGAAACAAAATGTTATATTAGGAGTATAATTTTGAACATGCTTAACAAATCCTCTGGCATTTTTTATACTGTCATTTGGATCCTTTGAAAGATTATGTTTGGTAGCGTAGTGTTTAACTATTCCTCCGACTCCGTCACATGCACCTTTGCCATGGCCCGTTGCAGAAAAAATCCACTTCTTATCGATGGCAGAATTCTTCATTTCATGGAATTGAAATCGGTTCTTGAAGTGACTCGCAGCTCCATCGGATATAACAGTAATTTTGTTGATCAAATTATCCGGATATTTTGCCTGAACTTTTGCAATTATTTTATCCATTGCCATGATGGCGTGAGCAGAATCATGAGACCGATCGTCGCTGACAACTGCAAAACTTAATGTGGAGTTTTGCAAATAACATACTGCTGAAAAAATTGAAACTTGGTCATTTTTCCAATGATGAACCTGGATTTCGTCCTTTAAAATGACAGACCAATTTTCAGCAAAATCAACATGAAGAACTAAATGATTCAGTGTGGTCCTCGATAACGCTTTCTCTTCGCGAATAACTTTTTGCTGTATCTCCTTACAGCGAATATGGGGATTAAATTTTTCAGTCCATTCCACGAGTATGTTTAAAATCTTCTTTACACTTGTTGTTTTTTTTATAAGATCATTGTCTTCCCAAATCGCGAAGCAAATTTCATTGTCCTCATCGTCTTCAGAAATTCCAAGAAGCATCAATGAGAGCACTTTACTTCCTGGACAGTTCAAGCATTTCCCAAAAACGCAGTCATTGCTTTTTGTGGGACACACGATAGAATATAAAATTTTTTCTTCAATACTTGTGACAGAAATTTTGTTGTTTGCTTGGTAATTTTTCAATGCGATAAGAAGCAAATGAAAATTCGCGCAGTTAATGCAGAGACAGACTTGTTGCGTTGGAGCTAACATAACCCATTTTGGACACAGTGAGTAGAATTTGGTCATGCTTATTTTCACTTCCGGGTGATCTGTTTTAAACAATCCATAGGTTTCTTTCACACTTCTCGTCATGAAACGCTTTATTTTTATACTTTGGACTCCATTTTCGAAAAAAAATTTCGTGTCATTCTTGTTTGGACTTTGTCTTGAACAATTTAAATCGTCATTCAAAAAATATTCCTGAGCAATATCCAAAGAAGCCTGTTTAATTGGGTGACCACAATAGGGATCCGGTGCAGAATATGCTCCTCTTTCATTTTTTAGTGCTTTAGCTTTCTTCCACATGTGTTCCGTAATAGTAGGAAATTTCGAACAAACTTCGTTCATCGTCATCTTGTCCAAAGGTGCAGCAGTAAGAAGTTGTATTTTCATAGACGGGGACTTGCAATTTTCCAAAGCTGCGTTGAAACTGTCGATCCAATCTGTATTCTCTGCGAAAAGAGCAGGAAGCATTTTGCCGTCTGGTAAATCATATATTTTCTGAATTTTTGAAGACGTTTGAATATCAAAAGCTTCCACCACTTGTTTCCGTTTTGCGTGATGCATAAACTAATCGAGATAACTTATGTATTTCTCGCACCGGTTTTAATGGAGACACATTGAGGTCCGAAATGCGCAAATTAAAATCTTCTGCTCGTTGGTTTGGACTCAGAGGAAAATATTCTGGGCTGTCAGGTATTGAATGTAAAGATGATGGCAGAGACGGGCTGGATTGTTCTATAAGTTCTTCTGACGATACCAAAAACCACGACGAATATTTGTTGTAACAGGCAGGGCAAACTAAATCTTCAAACTGCAGAACTTGATTGGTGTAACGAGGCTGCAATAACACGGCTAGTTCGTTCAATTTCCGCAGCTTTCTTCTGGGGTTGTCGTAAATTCTTGATTTGTGTGAAGAATCTATGTCTTTACATATTTTCCGGCGAGGAAATCGGTGAGAGCTCATTTTGACTGTAGTGTGAAAAATCTTATTCCTGAAAGCGAAGAATTCAGTATGAAATTCCCACTAGATATTGAAATAGATGAACATTACCTTAGTATTAAAATATGTACCTTGCTGGTTTTAGTGAGTTGGTTATGTTGCTCTGAATATCTGTAGTTTACGAATTTTTTTTCAGGTCCACTTATGGCAAAAACTGAAAACTGTATAATTATACTCTACACGGTGCTCTAAAAAAATCGAAAATCGAACACTACTCACACTTTGTAAAAATCTCTCGGTAAAACACTTGAAATTGTCAACTCGAGGCGATGCCCAATAGTGAACTGAACTCCAGGTTTCTATCTCTAGTTCCTAACATTGGTTCCTTCCTTTGTATATACCAACTAAATAGAATAACCGTAACATCCATTCGGAACGTATTCCTGGAACTCCTAATTACCTATTCTTTATTATCCTGCTTTGGTTCGGTCGGTTTTAACTGTGAAGTCCTTTCATCATTTTGGTGTCTGTCGCCTATTTGTCGGCCCTCAATAACCCCTTGCTCTTCTAAACTAAGACTATATTTCCTAATTACTTGTAGGTATTTCGTGATTATTTCTTTCATTCACCGCTGCGAGGAGACGATTGTCTTATTTTCGCTACCATTGAACTCAAGGTGGGCTTCTCCCTAATTTTGTTCATTGTAATTGTTTATAAATAATTTTTATCATGATTCCAGGCAAACACAATACGTACCACAACCGTAGTTACATTATATCCGTCTTCAAAATAGGGGAAGACACAAAAAATGTTGTTTTCAGTTAAAAAATCATAACTCGCAAACAACCAATTTCGGGGTATTGGGACTTGCACAGAATCTTATTCTAACGTTACTCTGTAAGTGAAAAAAATTTTATTGGGAAAAAAAATGTGGCATTGAGTTAGATTTGACCTTGAATTTTTTTATTTTTTTTTACTAATTGTGTAGTAGATTTTAAGGGATGACGATTTTTGGAGTTTAGCTCGGTAATAAAAAAATATAATATATTCCGAACAAAATAAAAAAAAATCATCAAAATCGATCCATTTTTACGGATTTTACAGCATTTTAAAAAAAAAGGAAATGAGGAACGCAAAAAATTGTATTTGACAATAAAAATTAAAAAAAATTTTAGCCCCTCCCAAAAATTTTTTCAAGCAAAAAGAAAAAATACCTGTCCGCTTAACTTCAACAAAGAAAATGTTCACAAATTTTCAGCCAAATCTAAAATGTGAACCGGTAATGGTCAGGTGATTTGAAATGAATTCACCCTATAATTCAATATTAAATTCAATAATATTAATATTAGAACTGCCGAAAATTACTGCCTTTAAATTATGAACTACCTTTGATTTATTATTGTGGGGGTTCGTCGCTCACAGAAATAATAACTCGTTGTTTATTCAGTTAAATCATTTACTGTTGTAGACAAGAACTGGTCACATCGACCGAACAATTATTACTAACTTAAAATTATGACAAGTTGCTTAAAGTTAAATAATAAATTAACCTATGCCTACTTACTAGAAAGTCTGGGATTCGCCGTGTAATGTTTGAGTGTTTTCGCTTGCGTTTGTGTACAGTGGTTTGCGGGTGTATTGTGAGTTGTAGATGGCATTGTGATCGCATCGTGGTCGCCACACTACTCCCCTTCCAGCAACATCGTCCCTAGTCGTTGGGTGTTGCGAAATGTACTTGCTTCCTCTTAACGGCTGGTCCCTCGTATGTTCTTGGCCTAGGTATTGATGTCGTATCATATTCATTTGTCATATCTTGTAGAATTGCTGGTTTCAATCTGTCTATTGAAACGCTTGTATGTTTGCCATTCGTTTCTATCGTGTAGTAAGCGTCGCTATCTCGCTTAATCACCTGATGAGGTCCGGTGTATGGCTGGTCGAGTGGCTTCCTTGCTCCATCGACCCTCAAGAACACGTGTGTGCATGTGGCGAGGTTCTTGTGCATGAAAATCCTCGGCTTGTTGTGGTGTGCCGTTTCACTTGGGCGTAGTTCCCTCATATGTTCTCTTAACGCTTCTTTGAATGTCTGGTCCGCTTGGAAATTGTCTTGCATGAAGAACTCACCAGGTATCCGTAATGTCGTTCCGAAAACCAGTTCAGCGCTGGACGTGCCGATGTCGTCCTTCAAGCAGTTCCTTAGTCCCAACATTACTACGGGTAGTACTTGTACCCAATCTTCGTTCTCATGGCATTTGATTGCTGCCTTGAGTGATCGATGCCATCGTTCTATGATGCCGTTCGCTTGGGGATGATATGCCGTAGTGCGTTTCCTATGACTGCCAATCATTCGGGCAAATGCTTCGAAAATTTGCGATTCGAACTGACTGCCTCTATCAGTTGTTATTACTGCTGGTGTACCATATCTCGCTATCCAAGTTTCAAAAAAAGCATCAACGACCGTTTGTGCCGTGATGTCTTTTATTGGAGTCGCTTCCGGCCACCGTGTAAAACGGTCAATCATGGTTAAACAGTACCTGTATCCGCGTACTTCCGTCATTGGACCTACAATGTCGATGTGTACATGCTGAAACCGTTCATCCGGCATGACGATGTGTTCCGGTCGTCGCTTCGTGTGCCTACTGATCTTTGAACGTTGACACGGTAGGCAAGTTCGTGCCCATTCCGTTATGTCCTGGTTCATTCGTGGCCAGATAAATTTCTTCGCTATGGCTTTCCGTGTTGCTTTTCTGCTACAGTGGGCGGTATTATGCACATTATCGAAAATCCTCTTCCTAAGGGTCGTCGGAATGTAAGGTATTATCGCATCAGTTGATACATCGCAGTATACGATCGTGTCAGAGTCTGATAATCGTAACCTCTTGAATTTTATCGCTCCTGGCCGCTCGATTAACTCCTTCATTTCTGAGTCTTTCTCTTGTTCGGTTGCTATATCTTCAATAGAAACGCAGGTTGGTAGTTCAATATCGTTTATCCGTGATAACGTGTCTGCGACTTCGTTCTCCTTACCTGCGATGTGTCGAATGTCCGTTGTGTATTGACTAATCAAATCAAGTTGCCTTTGTTGTCTTGGAGATGCCTTTGCAGCTCTTTGGTTAAAGGCGTACACTAACGGCTTATGGTCTGTAAAGATCGTCGTACCTCGTCCTTCGATCATGTGCTTGAAAAATTTTATCGCTGAGAAAATCGCGAGTAACTCCTTGTCGTAAGCGCTGTACTTTGATTGCGTTTCTGTTAATTTTTTTGAATAAAATCCAAGTGGCTGTTGTCTACCACTTATTTCTTGCTCAAGCACTGCTCCTATAGCGGTGTCAGATGCGTCCGTGGTCAGGTGTAGTTGGGTGCCTTCCGCAGGATGAGCTATGAGAGTGGCTCCTGCTAGTGTATCCCTGCACGTATTGAACGCTTCGTCTGCTTCCGCGTTCCATTCGACGGGTCTCTTGTCCCTCTTCTTCGCTCCAGCAGTTAAGGCATGTAGCGGTGCCTGTATTCTTGCAGCGTTCTTGATGCATCTTCTATAAAAATTGATCATTCCCAAAAACCTCCGTAATTCCATTATGTTGTTAGGTTTTGGGAATTCGAGTATGGCTTGTACTCTTTTTTTGAGTCGTCTAATGCCTTCGCTGGTCACCTCGTATCCTAGGTATTCAACCTTGTCTTGACCCCAGTGGCATTTGCTAAGTTTGATCGTGAGTCCAAACTCCTTCAACCTCTCGATGACTTGTCCTACATGTTCCAAATGTTCTTTATGCGAACGTGAGGCGATGATGATGTCATCTACGTAACAGAAACAAAATTCCAAACCTCTTAACGCATTGTCGATAAATCTCTGGAACGATTGCGCAGCGTTCGTTAGTCCGAAAGGCATCACATTGAACTCGTATAGTCCAAATGGTGTGATTAATGCCGTCTTTTCACGATCCTCGGGTGCCATGGGAATTTGGAAGTAAGCCCTTTCCAAATCCATTGTCGTGAAGAATTTACAACCATGTAGTCGATGAGAAAAGTCCTGTATATTCGGGACCGGGTACTTGTCTGGAAGTGTGATTTTGTTTAGTCGCCGGTAATCACCACATAGTCTCCATGTGTCATCCTTCTTTTTCCTCATTAGCATAGGGTTAGCGTACGGACTGTTTGACGGTCTAACTATGCCTTCCTCGATCCATTCGTTTATTTCTTTTCGGGCCGCTCTTAATCTGCCAGGTGATAAGCGGCGTGCACGTTCTGCGCATGGTGGTCCTCTTGTTATGATATGGTGTCTGACGTTATGCTTCGGCTCCATGTATTTACCTCTTCTGGTGATGGTTATGTTGTCTTTAACCAGCTTCATGAATTCGTTGTCATCTACCACCATCCTTACCGTTGGCGTGTCGCTTTGTATGAGGATGCCGTACGTAGCTAGCTCCGTAATACCATCAATTAGCCTCCTGTTCCTGAGGTCAGGAAGGAGATGGTATTCGTATAGAAAATCGTTTCCTAGTATGGGTTGCGACACTTCAGCTACTATGAATTTCCATGTCAATGATCGCCTTATTCCCAGGTCCAATGTGAGATTTGCCTCACCATATGTAGCAATCTTGGTGTTGTTTGCTGCGTAAAGTAAAAGTTCTGTATTTGCTGGACATTCTTTCTTATATGATTTTGGTAATACTGAGACGTCTGCTCCTATGTCCACTAAATATTGAACACCGGTTTTCCGTTCTCGTATTAAGAGGCGTTTTGAGGCGTGTGGACGGCCGACGGACGCCTCAATGCCCATCGGCTCTTTTAGTTTTCCGCGTCTTGCTTCCACGAGCAAGGTGTGCGATACTTGCGCGCTTTATTTCCAAATCTTTCGTGGTAGTAACACTTGTCCTCCTTGCTTTTCGTTTTACGCCAAGGTGACTTAGACCTATCCCGGTCTTGACTTGAACGTTGTCGGCTTCTTGATCTCGTTTGCAAGTTCTTCACATCCCTTGATAAAGCCTCGATGACTGCTTTTAATTCGTTTACCTCAGAATGGGGTGTGTATGCTCCTGCCTCGTGCATACCTTGGTCTATGTTTTGTCCATGCGATGTCCGTTCATGTCCGCTGACTATGTCTCGGTGCTGCGTCGTCCTGACATTCATGACTTCAAACTGTGGTCGCGTTACTTCGGCAATGCGATCTGCCTGCAGTGCTAGTGCGTCAAGGTCTTCGGTGTTGTTCATAGCCAGTATTCCCTTCATTTGTCCAGGTAATTGTTCCATGAAGAGCGTTCGCATCACTGTGTTGTTGCATTGTCCTACTGCCAGATTTTTCAATTTTTGTAGGTACAGAGATGGTTTCTCGCTTCCCATCGTTTGTCCTCTTAGAAGTCGTCGAAGACGTGTCTCAGAAGACTCACCGAATGCCGCTATCACGCGGTTCTTCAAGGTCGTGTATTTTTCCGTTTCGGGTGGCGAGTCGATGATGTCTCCAATTACTCCCAAAATCTCGCTGTCCAGATTCACTAGGATGTGTCTGAACTTCGTTAAGTCTGCTGTAATTCGGTGGAGTCCAAATGCAGCTTCTGCCACTGCGAACCATCTGGCTGGTGAATTCCTCCAGAACGGCCGTGGTAGTTTGACAGAAGAGACAGCGTTGATACTAGCGGTTTCAATCCCTTGTGGATTTTCTGTCGACGTGACATTTTGTTGTTGTTGCGTCCGCAGTTGAAAATCGGGATCAGCCAATTCGGGTGCATCCTCTGGCGAAGTCTCCATCTTTCGTCTCTACGTGAGCCTAAATGCTGCGATTTCAATAATTTGCGAACTTGCCTGCTATTTCGATCGTCGTCAGGAATCAATATGCGAGTGACGTTATACGTATAATCTGCACTTGGAAGATGATGGACGTTTTACCAATGGTAAGTGGAACTTTGAGCCACACTATGCTCGAGGTGAACAGCGACAATGATGTGACAAATGCCACAGGCGGTGTGTCTTCGCGTACTCAAGCTTTGTTCCCGTTCCAATCTGTATCGTAGTGGAGAGAGTGAATCGCGCCGAATCCCAAAGTTTCACATTAATTTAGTAAGACGTACAACTTTGTGGATAAGCCACTCTAACAATTCTTTGTGCGCCGTGTGGAGTGTACAATTAACATTTAATATTTAAATTTTAAATAAAGTATTAATAAACACTTATAATGATAACGTGTGACATTTATTTTCCATCTATGTGTTTTGTATTTATTTGCTTAATTGCGTACCTTGATTTCTCCTCATGTATTTGCGCCACAAGTCAGCTTAACCTGTGTGTGTCCACTTGTTTCTCCTTTCTTCCTTCTTCTCTCTTCTTTTTTCTCTCTTCCGCGGGGACTTCCTTCCTCCTACTTCGAGAAAAGTGTATGCCACAAGCTTCCCTCGAAGTGTTATTTATATGTGCTTCTGCACCTTCGTCTCGCGCCTTCGGCCTCACTTTCGCACCAGTCTCGCGTCGGACTGGCTTCCTTCAGGGGACTGGTATCTGGTCGTCCTTCCTTCCGAGGGTATTGGTCTTCCTTCCTTCGGGACTATAGGATCGTCCTTCATTCGGGACTATGGGATCGTCCTTCCTTCGGGACTGTTGTATCGTCCTTCCTTCGGGGCTACAGGATCGTCCTTCCTTCGGGACTGTCGTATCGTCCTTCCTTCGGGGCTATAGGATCGTCCTTCCTTCGGGACTGTCGTATCGTCCTTCCTTCGGGGCTACAGGATCGTCCTTCTTTCGGGACTGTCGTATCGTCCTTCCTTCGGGGCTACAGGATCGTCCTTCCTTCGGGACTGTCGTATTGTCCCTCCTTCGGGGCTGTCGTGTAGTCCTCCGTTCGCTTCGTTCGCTTGCGGGCCTCCTCACGCCGGGGTCCTCCTTCTCGGGTTGCGTCGGGGCCTTCCTTCGTTGATCACGTCGGGGTCACCAATTTTCTGTGGGGGTTCGTCGCTCACAGAAATAATAACTCGTTGTTTATTCAGTTAAATCATTTACTGTTGTAGGCAAGAACTGGAGCGCGTTCAAAAACCTTACTATGGTAAACCACGAGGTAAGCTGTGGTTATGCTGCATCACTTCACTTAACCACGAAAGTTTATGTTTAACCATGGAGGTTTTTGAACGCACCGTGGTTAACTACATGTTAAAGAAGAAGAAAAAAATAAAAACAAAATTTTCCATAAAATAGTCCCCGATAATTGCGTCAAATATTACATTAATTATTTATTTGCAATAATCCCACAAATCCCACTTTGATTTGTTCATGTGTTTACATTAAAACAACTGTCAGAGAGTTGTTTTTATTCTTCTTCTTCTTAACTATCGCTAACCATGCTCCCGAGCAGGGTTAAAATTTAACTACACCATGGTTAACCACGAGAGTTTTTGAACGCCAAAAAGCTATGCTCGTGGTTATGTTGTAGTTAACCACGGAGTTTTTGAACGACAAAAGTTTACCATAGTTAACCATGGTTAACCATAGTAAGGTTTTTGAACGCGCTCCAGGTCACATCGACCGAACAATTATAACTAACTTAAAATTATGACAAGTTAAATAATAAATTAACCTATGCCTACTTACTAGAAAGTCTGGGATTCGCCGTGTAATGTTTGAGTGTTTTCGCTTGCGTTTGTGTACAGTGGTTTGCGGGTGTATTGTGAGTTGTAGATGGCATTGTGATCGCATCGTGGTCGCCACATTATTGTTTGAATAAACGCCACCTGTTCGTCGGAGTTTGAACTTGATTAATGTGATCTTGCGTTGCTTCTGCTGTGTTTTGCTGCTTCACTGCGTCGCCCTCTGTGGAACTTGTCGCCCTCTGTGGAACTTCCTGCTAACGCTGTGATACTGATAAGTAATACACGTAAATTCGCTTGTAAGCTGGTTGTGCTGAGAAAATTGATTTTGAGTTAGTGTTTATGAAGGTCCAACGACCTCTATGATTTGTAGATGCTGATTCAAGCTCATCAGCGGATCTGGGATAGGATAGGATGAAAACCTTCAACTCGGTTTTCTGTGGATATTGACTCAATCTCGTCAATAGATCCTTTAGGAATGAAATAAAAAGAGCTCAACACAGTCTTTTTATTTATGAGTATGATTGAAATCACTTTTTTAGTAAAGTACTTTATCTAATAAGCTCAAACTCGCTTAAAGATCTGAAGTGATCTGATGGATGCTGGTCATCCGCCGGTATTTATTTTGGTTTCGAACAATAAAAGTTGGTGGGGAACTTTGATTTTCGAAGTATATAATTTGGTTTATGTAGTCACTCGAACAGCTGATCGTCTCTTTTTTTCTTCATGTGTCAAATGTAGTTGTTGACATCTAATGGTAAGTTTGTTTCTTTCTTATTTTGATATCATTAACTAACTTTATTTATTTTAGTGATATTTTCAAGTTGGTGGGATATTCAGGAGGCGGAGTCGACTTCTAATGTTGCCAGGTAATTAATTTGTGGAACCTGTTTGGATTTTTGTAAATTGTTTTTTATTTTCTAGGTTTGTCAATTTGCCGACGGGATTTTGAACTTTTGCCATATTTCGGTTTAGCCGGATCCTCGCTTGGTTTATTTTAATTAAGGAAGTATTTTTCAATTTATTTTTAGATTTATAGTTCAACAATTTTTCTTTTAGATAGGATCACAACATTAGGAGTTTGAAGACGTCGTTCCTATCAGAGAATTTTTAGTGATTAAGTTTAGTATTTAGTTTTATATTTTGGTGTAGTGGAATACGTAATTGAATGTTGTGTTTTTAACGATAAATCTAAGTGTTCTGTTATTGTTATCATTTTTTTTGAATTAAATATAAACTAATGAGCTTTAACTACTAAATTTGTGTGTTTTATTCACCTTGTTTCGTTTCAGGTGTCTTATCACGGTGATGATGGTCGTACGATTTTTAATATATTTTTAGGTTTCAAATTCAGGACGTTTAGGACTAAACACCGAAAATGTTCACATTTTGGAAAAAAATCAGTCTACTTTCTCCAGAATCAGCAACTTCCCAGATTAAACCAGGTATATCACCGATTGCTATTGCTTTTAAGAAGACGTGTTGTAATCGATGAATGGAATCTTTTACATACTAGTAAATGGTCAAACTTGTCAACTCCAGATGAATTTTGGGCTGAGGTGTTAGAGTGCAAAACATCTGCAGGGCAACGATTTTAACTTCAATATGGACATATTGCACGACTTGCTCTAACTCTGTTATGTCTTCCTTTTTCAAATGCCGCTGTCGAAAGAGCTTTCTCTATAGTTAGCATCGTTAAAAATAAGCTTCGGAACAAACTTCATGTTTCAACAGCCAGTGGCGTGGCGTGCTTTGAATTGTAGGGGATGCAATCTGGCAAAATTTGTGTGGAAAAACTCCGTTCTGCGGATGCACGTTATATATTCAAAAGTAGTAAAATTATCTATATTATCATGAATAGATAAAATAAATCTTCCATTGAAATCGCAGTGAGTGTGAGCTACTTTTGGAAGTTTTCGCTTTAAACACAAGTCGAGAATAGCGGTTCGTTTAGTTGAGTGACTAAAGAAATTTGAGAAACCTGTGATTGACTGAAAGAAGATTCCGTACTCACGAATCTTGTCACACGATTTCGATAAAACAATATTTTAGCGATGGGCAAAGCAATGTACAAAAAGAGCATTTGGAAGTTTGTTTAACTTTAACTTCACCCGCCATAACTGAAGCTCCGTCATAGCAATTGTAAGTTGGAACCACATACGAAATTCTGCATAACATGAACTACATGTTCATGCAAGCGAGCTGCTCTTCTATCATCGGAAATATTTTTAAAATTAATGAATGTTTCTTTCGTGTCACCAGAGGAAGAAATGTATCTCAGAGTCGTTGACAACATAGATCGACAGGAAATATTCGTGGTTTCATCACAAATAATTGCGACAAACTCAGAATTTTGGATTTCAGAAGTAATTTTAATTTTTAGTAAGAGTGCAGGAAATAGCCATTATTAAATCATTTTGAATATTGTTTGATAATCCAGAAAATACTGAAGCTGATTTTTAAGTTCTGGATTATGTTTGGCCAAAAGTGAAATTAATTCAACATAATTTTTCCGATTAATATAATCTTGACCCTCGCGTTGTCCGCGAAAGGCTTGCTAATACAGTCATTTTAGACATTAAAAATCTAACATTTAACAATAATTCCAAAAGTTTTAAAACTTTGGTGCACCTATTGGTACACGGAGAAAACAATAAATCTAAATTTGCAACCTTCTCTGAAGTCGGGAACTTTGTTAAAATTGCAGATAAATGGAATTTGTCTGCACTTTCGCCAAAAAATTCCAAAAGTGCTGCAAATTTAGAGTAGCGCTAAATGTATTAGTTTATACCTCGTACTAGATTTGCAACCAGTTTAAAGGTACGAAACATTGTTTTTGATGAAAGTATAGCAAAAAGACAAGCACCTACACCAAGGCCCTCGTAAGTACAGGCCTGGAAGCAGACTTTTTGGTTGTGTCTGTGCGAGGCCAAAATCGTCTGACAGTTGTGGAATTGACATGGCCGAAGCCGTACGAAGCAATTTTTTAACTTTGGTTGTGGAATAAAAAGTGGTAAAATATTGTATTTTATCACTTTTTAGTGCACACGGATTATCAGTGATAAGTTATTTAGTGATCCGAGTCCATAAATTAAAAAAAATTAGTGGTTAAGTGTATTTTAAGAGTGTTAATTGGTTAGGTAACCATTTTTGTTTACAATCGCGGTGGTTTTTTCGTGTTAATTTAGGGAAAAAGTGTTGAATTTGTGTAGTAATGGAATTAAAAGTGAATTTAAAGTAGTTAAAAGTTATTATAGAAGAGTTATTAAAAACATAAGTGCAAGTACTACCACACAACATGAATAACAATAACTTTTTCACTTTTCCTTCACATTTTTCTGCATTTATGTTTTTAATAACTATAATAATTTTTAACTACTTTAAATTCACTTTTAATTCCATTACTACACAAATTCAACACTTTTTCCCTAAATTAACACGAAAAAACCACCGCGATTGTAAACAAAAATGGTCACCTAATCAATTAACACTCTTAAAATACACTTAACCACTCACTTCATTTTAATTTTTTTTATTAAATCACTAAAGCACTAATCACTGATAATCCATGTGCACCAAAAAGTGATAATATACAATATTTTACCACTTTTTAGTGCAAAAACAAACTTAAAAAAATGCTTCGTATGACTTCGGCCATGTTAATTCCACAACTGTCAGAATATTTTTGGCCTGTTTTCAGCTATGTTAGTATTAGTTGGCCTGGCTCATAACCTTCTATATTACAAGCCATGAACAAGGAAAATATTGAGAGCGAATTTCCGCTCAATCGGACTACAATTCGGTGAAGTCACGTTATGTTGTTAGTGTAATTTGGAGAATTTGGGAGAATTTGGTAGTCCGATTCTCTCAATTGAGATTCCTGTTCATGGCTTGTAAATATAGAAGGTTATGCCTGGCTGCTTCCAGGGCTGTACTTACGAGGGTCTTGCCTACACACAATGGCACTTATTCTAGTACAAATTTGTGTGTGTGTGTGTGAAGTATGCTAGTTCATTATTAATTTAATCTACTACATTATTCAATCCATAAATTATTTACTTTAGTACTTCAACACTCCGACTAAAAATAATAATGAACATCACTTAGTTTTATGATCAAATCTACTATTTCAAATTTAAATTCTTACAGTGCAATTTATGTAACTCTTTGGTTGGTCCTTTGGTTAGTAGATCCGCTGTCATTTCTTTCGATGAAACTGGTAAAACTTTGATGATGTTCTCTTCTACCTTTTTTCTAACAAAGTGATTATGTCGATATGTTTAGTTCTCGAATGATACATGTCATTTGATGCGAGATTTATTGCACTGTGATTATCGCAATAAATTTCCATTCGTGTGATTTGTTTATTTAAGATTTCTTCTTCTAAACCTTTTAGCCATATAGCTTCTTGTGTAGCTACTGACAGACTCATGTATTCTGTTTCAGTTGTTGACAATGCTATAGTTTGTTGCTTTCTAGTATTCCACGATATAGCTGATCCACCTTTGAAGAACACGTATCCTGTTGGTGATTTTCTTTCATCGACATCTGCTGCGGAATCTGCATCACAAAATCCATGAAGCAAGTTGTTCTTTGTGTTGTTATATTCTAGTTTGAAGCTTAGGGTTCCTTTTAGGTATCTGAGTATTCTTTTCACTGCTGCCCAGTGCTCTCTTCCAGGATTGTTGCAAAATCTGCTTACAATATTTACCGAATATGTAATATCTGGCCTTGTACACTGAGATATGTATAAAAGACTTCCAACTGCTTCTTGGTAAGGAACGCTCTTCATATCTTCTTTTTCTTCATCATCCATAGGACACATTGACTTACTGAGTTTGACACCATTTTCCCACGGAGTTGACACTGGATTACAACTTGTCATCTTAAATTTATCGAGTGTCTGTTGAATGTATTCCTTTTGATCTATCCATAATTTTTTTATATCCCTGTTTATTGTTATTCGTAAACCTAAACAATTTTTTATTTCGCCCATATCTTTCATTTTTAATTTATTTTTCAGGTTTGTTTTTATTTCACCTTTTATTATTTCATTGCTGCTAAAAATCATTAAATCGTCAACGTAGACTGCTATAAATAATTTATCCATACTTTCATTTTCTGGAAAATAATACACGCAACTGTCGACTGATGATCTCTTCAAACCTAAATCTGTTAATACTTTGTGCAGCTTGATATTCCATGTTCTGCTGGCTTGCTTTAGCCCATAAATAGCTTTATTCAATTTACATACTTGATGTTGATCATTAGTTTTGAATCCTTGAGGTTGTTCCATAAAAATTATTTCTTGTAGATCTCCTTGTAAGAAAGCTGTGACTGCATCCATTTGATCGATATCCATGTGCTCTGCTGCTATTGCAAGTAAATATCTTAAAGAATTGTATTTAACTACTGGTGAAAAAGTTTCTTCAAAGTCCATTCCTTTGTGCTGTGCGCATCTTTTAATAACAAGCCTAGCTTTGTAGCGGATTGTGTCATCTAAATTATTCTTTGTTTTCCACACCGATATTCTTTTGTGACTTCATATAAATATTCTTGTAAACGTTTTTTCTTTTTTGGCCTTGTGGAACGTCTGATTTTTAAATCTGAATTTTCTTTTTCTGATGACTGAATATTTTGTTCATCTCCCAAATGAACTGTTGGATTCAATTTTTCTGAGCATTGTTCTTTTTCTGCAATTTTTCTTGTAGGTGAATGCATAGGTGGTGAGAAATATTCTTCAAAAAATGAAACACTATTTGGTGAAAATTCATGATGTGAATTTACTGAATTCTTATCTGCATCTCCCACTGAATTCATTATATCTAAAATTAGAGGGGATTGATTAGAATTTGTTTTTTTAATTTCACTCACCCAATTTGGTTCTTTGATGAAAACTACATCTCTTGATATGAATATTTGTTTCTTTTTTTCACTATTATATTCTGAAGTCTTTCTGGTTTTCGCAATAACCGACAAAAATTCCTTCTTCTGATTTTTCATCGAATTTCTTTCTTTTTTCTTTCGGAACCTGTACCATTACTTTTGATCCGAATATTTGTATATTTGACAATTTAGGCAATTCCTTATTCCACGCTTGTTCTGGTAATTTATTGTTTAATGCTGCTGTTGGGGATCTATTTAATAGATATACTGCAGTATTAAATGCTTCTGCCCAAAAAACTTTTGACAGTTTTGCATCTATAAGCAAACATCGTGCCTTTTCAACTATTGTCCGATTTGCACGTTCTGCAACGCCATTCTGTTGTGGGTTGTATGGAATACTTGTCTGATGTATAATTCCATTGTTCTTTAAAAATTCTGACATTTTGTTGTTTACGGCCATTATCTGTTCTGAACACCTTTATTTTTCTTTCACATTGATTTTCTACAAGAGTCTTAAAATTTTTAAAAGTTTCAAAAACCTCATCCTTTGTTTTTAAAAAATAAACAAAAATTTTATGTGTGTAATCATCAACTAATACAAAATAATACCTGGAACCACCGAGAGATTTTAACTCTATTGGTCCACACAGATCTGCGTGAATCAATCCTAAACTTTGACTTTGTTGATGGAGATGATGGAATAAATGAGTCTTTTGAATGTTTTCCCTTTAAGCACACTATACACGTTTCCTTTTTATCATTTGTCAGTTTCTGATTGTAGATTTTTTCCAATTTTTTTAGATAAGTATCACTTATGTGCCCTAGTCGTCTGTGCCAGTCAAATTTTTCTTCTTTCACATGATATGATTTTAATTTGTCATTTTCTTTCACATCTAATTTGTACATATCACTAAACAATGTTGCAGTTGCTAATAGATTATTATCTTTGTCGTATATTTGGCACTTATCATCTTCGAAGACAATTTTTTTCTTAGACTTCACCATGTAGCTGATTGATAGTAGATTGCTTGTCAGTTTCGGCACGTATAAAACGTCAGAGATTTCGACTAGTGTTTCTTCGCTTTTTGACGTAATTTTTAATTTGCACCTTCCTTGACCCCTCACTGGAACTTTCCGTCCATCAGCTAATATTACCTGCCTTCCTCGTGTCGTCCTTTCCATTCTGGTGAATAGATTTTTGTTTCTGCTCATGTGTGATGATGCCCCTGAATCAATGAGTCTTCGTTAGATGAATTGAAATTGTATTTAGAGACTTGATATGCAAATAGTGATTTTTCAGGTTTGCTGTAGGTATTTTTCTTGGCCGATTCCCGTTTGCATTCTGATGCAAAATGGCCATAATTGTTACAATTGTAGCACCAAACCTTACTTTTATTTCTTCTATGTTTCGGTCGACTGGTACTATAAAATGCAGTTTCTTTGCTATTCATTGCTAGAGGATTTGCTTCTTGTAATAACTTCGTCTTTACATAATCAGCGGTCACAGCTGCTCCAGAATTTTCTATTGCCATCGTCATTGGTCGATACTGTTCTGGTAGTCCTGCTAGTAAGAATGCGCGTACCCATTCTGAGTTAACCTCAAACTTAATATCGTTTAACTTCTGAGCGGTATTCATGATGGTTGATATGTATTCTTCCATTGAAGTTTGTTCATCCAGTTTTGTTGTTATTAGTTTCCTCATCAGACTTACTTTCCTGGTTAGTCCAGAATCTTGATAAGCCGCCTTCAATTTTTCCCAGACCTCCTTCGCTGTAGTGGCATCTCTTACGTGTATATATGATGAGCTATGTATCATCATTACAATTTTTGCTTTTGCTTTGTGCTCCCTTCTTACTTTTTCTGCTGCGTCTGTTGTAGGATCATTTCCTTCTATGCAACTCCATAAATCTTCACGCGTTAAGTATGCTTGCATGGCAAATGCCCAATTATTATAGTTTTCTCTGCCCATCAATCTGTCTACCGATGGCATTATTAAACCCGCGCCATTTTAGATAAAAAAAATTTATTATTTTATCCTTTATGTGTAAATACCTGGGCTGGGCGCTGGGCCCATAACCTGATGAAAGTATAGCAAAAAGACAAGCACCTACACACAATGGGAAGAGCGAAAAAAAGGAAAAACACGTCTGCTCTGTTCAAAGTCCAAGAAAGAAGGGACTAAGTTTATTGACAACTTATTCTAGTACAAATTTGTGTGTGTGTGAAGTATGCTAGTTCATTATTAATTTAATCTACTACATTATTCAATCCATAAATTATTTATTTTAGTACTTCAACAGTTTTTTGTTCTGAGAATTTGCAACCAAAATTTAAAACTTTTGTTATTATTTCGAGGCCATTTTGTTCGAAAAAATGACCACGTCTCGGGGTAAATCTTATGATATTCCGAATTATTCGCGCGGAAATCTGAAAATATCAATTATAGCTTATATCTCTCATAGGAAGCAATTTTCGAAAAAACATGTAGACATTTTTTGTGAAGATTTTCACGCTCTACAAGTTTGTTCTATACATTATATCGAAATTTTCAACCCCTTCCAAGTTATTGATGGAATATCAATTTTCTGAGTTTTCCCGGGAATTTTCCGAAGTTTCCCTAGGTGTTCGCGTGCAGAACAATTTTTTTTCTTAAAGTACTCTTCAAAAACTGCTCGTGTGCCAAAAATCATTTCTATTGGATTTAGTGTCAGGTCTTAATAAAATTTTGGCTACAGCGCCTGGACTATATACCGAATTTAGAAAGAGCTAAAACCGATTTTAAATGCTCGGACGATTTTTGACCATGCCTAGCAACGGTTTTATGAAAATTATTTAACTCATTAAATCCCGAAGACCGCCAAACGTTCTTTTCAGTTGAAAATAAAATGCAAGGATAACAGAAAATTGTTTGCTTATTTTGACGACAGGTAAGCCAATTCGCGCTATTGTATAATTTAATAGAAAAATGCCTAGTGCATGTTTTATTTTCACTTAAACTATGTAATGTTTCGGTCTACCATTTTCAATTATGGATTTGTTTTCCGTAAATGAACGCGAGCCAAAGGATTGCTGCAAAAAATCGTCTGTTATGCAAAAATGCTTACCATCAGTATTACCCATTATATTTAATAAAGCAAAAACAAACTAAAAAAAAACTTACATAAATAATATATAAATATTTTCAATTTATCCAATTTTCTTTTCTAACTTACTTTTTAAAACTACTTGCACTATTTTCAACTCACAAAACAAATGGCACCAACTAAATTGCAGGCAAAACAATTTTTTATTTATTTTAATTAATTAATTAATTTACTCCAAAAATACTGCTTTTTACTATTTTTTACAATTTCATTAATTTCAAACCACATTGTACAAATTCGTTTACAATTAGATTGCTCATAGAAATGAATTCCCTCCAATCTTATTAGAAAACTGCTCTCCGCTCTCGCCCAACAAAAAATATACTCACATTATTCTGACAAAACTTCGTATGGATGCAAAATCTAAATTGCTTCCCTTGGCACTGGTCACAGGAACAAGCGTTCGTTGTGTCCCCCATCTTCACTTCCCTCTTCATCAACCAGTGGTGCCAATTCGTGGGAATTCTCCCTTTTCGTGGGAATTCTTACTGCTAAAAATTGGTAAAAGGGAAAAGGGAATGATTTTGTCTCCCTGAAGAAAAACGTGGGAAAAGTTACAAGATCTAAATATTTAAGAAAATGTAAAACAAAACAACGAATTCTGTCGTGCAACATCATTTTTTATTAAATTTATGCCAAAAGTATAACTTAATTGGCAAGACAGGTTTACGGTGATTATATTGTTCGTTCCTACGTACGTTCAGCTCGTGAGGAACGTACGCAGGAACGAACAGTCTAATGCAGTGATTCCCAAAGTGGTCCATATGGACCCCTGGGGGTCTATGAGATGATCCAGGGGGTCCGTGATATTTAAAAATTATTTTGGGGGTGCGCGAAGAACTACCGGGGGTCCGAGGAAATGATCGAAAGTTTTCATATAAAAAATTACAAAAATTTAAAAAGCGATGTTTCCGCGTGACCACACGGCGCGGACGAAATCGAAAAGCAAACAGCTTATTTGACTGACTTATTCGCCAAATTTGATGAAATAAATTTAAACCTACAAGATGATCAATTAAATTTTCTCAAAACTAAATTACTATATCTGCATTTGTTACAAAACTTTTGTTATACAAACAGAATTGGGGAAGAGGAGAATGGTCGCTGGTGGAACACTCTTTACCTATATTCTTATTTTATTAATACTGGAACTTTTCGTTAACGCTAATTTAAGTAAGTTATATTTATAAATTTTACCAATAACGTCATTAATTTCATTCTGAGCTTGATTTTGAAAGGTAGATTGTTCCTCTATACTGGCCGGAGCAAATAAAACTTACTACTTTTTAGTTCAGTTTGAAATAAAAGCGTATCTATTAGTGTTACGTCATTTTGTGGCGGTCGCCACTGTATTCTACTCGTCATACCCTTTTATTTGATACCCATACCGAGCGGATTGTAAAGAAAAAAGTAATCCGCTATTTGGTGTTGGCCGCCAGTTTGAATTTGGAATGGAATGCAAAATTTGAAGTTGATAGGTTATATTTTCTGCTTTTTAGTCTATTATGTCTTCCGCCATTCGGTTTTGGCTGCCATTTTGAATTTAGAATGACGCCACACAGCTAATTTTATTCTACTTGGCATAGGACGCGTTTAGACCCAAGTTACTTTAACACTGTTAAATTATCGCTGTTAACTTAACACCGTTCCTAGCATACCATTTGACAGTTCTCATTTTGCAACTAATAACAACCAAAAATTTTAACATTTCTCATTTTATAAATAATAACAAACAAAAAAAATTAATAATAATAATAATTACTTCATGCTGTATTAAAATATTACTAAATTATCTGCTTACCATAAAAATTCACAAGTAAACGTCAACCCCTTTTGACATGTAGAAGCTGTGCTACATTTTAGCTAAGCCAAAAAGCACAAAAAAGTTTGCTAAGGCCGGCCATATGCAGCTTTTCGTCACTAATGCTTGGAGATAAATGTAGCAAAGCGGCATGTGACGATTTGTTCAATATAAAAAAAGCGATATGCCGCTAATAAGCATGTGAAGCTTTGGTATACGGCCGGCCTAACAGCGCTAAATAAATTGACGCGAACTATACATAGACATACATATGTGCAAAATTTGAAGTTGATGGATATCTGAATAAGTTCCGGGTGTCGAAAAGCTTGTTCGCCTTTTGCAATTATTGTTTTTTCGTTTTTTTCCAAGGGCGAGTGTCGCTTTTCCAAGCCGGCCCCGCACTAGGTACTAATCAAGTCCAATGCTGCTTAACTTCTGTAATACAACGAGAACCGGTCTATTGAGTCTGCTAATGGCACGATTTATGTTCATTAATATACTTGCCAGTTTTGCTCGTTAAATAAAATTTCTGAAAACTCCGGTAAGCGCAAAATCAGCTCCCCTGAGCTGCGCACCCAACTTTTCCCGCTGGGATCGTTCTCACTTAAAATTATTTAAGTATTACGTACCTATGTACCTATATTTTCAAGCACAATTACATTTTTTTCTTTTATTTTCTTAGCAATTAAAAATATGTACCTAATTCATTTATCTAGCTACGTGCAATTGTCTTCTCAGAGAAAATACATTAAAGTATTTTTAGTAGATTTTATTAACTCATAAAATTTGATTCACTTGGGTTTGGGGGTGCATGATTAAGTTTTTGTTATAGTAAGGGGTCCATGACCGAAATAAGTTTGGGAATCTCTGGTCTAATGTCTTAGGCTATAAAGCTTTAACGCAATTCTTTTTATTATACGCTTTATATTAGCTTCACCTGTATGTATGTATGTATGTATGTATGTATGTGTGTATGTATGTATGTAGACAAATCTTGCAACTTGATTTTGACCCACTTCCATATAACCGATCAACTTCAAATTTTGCCCATATGTAAAGCTGGCGTGACAATGCAATCTGACCATTTTTTAAAAAAATCAAGACGGCGGTTCCAAGATGGCGGCCGAATTTTGCAATTGTGCTCCCCGACCCCCGACATGGGTATCAAATGAAAGAGTATTACAAGTACAATACAATTAGCTATGTGGCGTTATTCAAAATTCAAAATGGCGGACAACAAAAAATGGCGGACTACCATTTTCTTTACAAACCACTCGATATGGGTATCAAATGAAAGGAAATGACAAGTAGAATTCTGTTAGCTCTGTGGCGTCATTCAAAATTCAAAATGGCCGCCAACACAAAATGGCGGAATACCTTTTTCTTTACAACGCCCTCGGTATGGGTATCAAATGAAAGTGTACGACGAGTATAGTATAGTAAACTGTGTGACGTTCTTTTAAATCCAATATGGCGGTCACTACAAAATGGCGGAGGACATATAATAGACTAAAAAATAGAAAATAAAAAATATATAGTTTAAAAAAACTAAAAAATACGCTTTGATTTTAAAATGAACTAAAAAGTAAAAAATAATTTTGAATGTAAAGTTTTTATTGCTCCAGCCAGAATATGGAAACAACCTACCTTTCGAAATGTAAAAAAGCGTGGGCCTCTAGCGAAAATTTCCCGTAGGAAGAGAGTCCCACGCTGTTTTACATTTCGAAAGGTAGGTTGTTTCCATATTCTGGCTGGAGCAATAAAAACTTTACATTCAAAATTATTTTTTACTTTTTAGTTCATTTTAAAATCAAAGCGTATTTTTTAGTTTTTTTAAACTATATATTTTTTGTATCGTGACTTTGGCAGTCAATAATTTGTAAACGCGGCTCTTCCTCCAAAACACGCGTAGTAAATTTGCGTAGCAGTGAATATATATGAATAGTGAATATACGTAAGTCATTCTCTCCTGTTATTTGAGATAAGGCAGAAACTATTTTTTCTGTATCATTATATTAAATTTAGCTGTTAATTTATTAGCTATGTCAAGCGATTCAGGTGAATCAGCATGCAAGAGAAAAAAATATCTTTCGTTTTGCTTTTCTCCTTTTTAAAATTTCCAAATTTGTTCTCCGTGGGAAAACCTAAGGGAATTTATAGAAAAACTTTTGAGAAAAACTCCTTGGAATTCCTATTTTCGTGGGAATTATTGTCAAAAACACCTGGCAACACTGTCATCAACAAGTTCGCACCGAAGTGCGTTCCAATGGAAAGTCAAGGGAAGCAATTCAATTTCTGCTTCTCGAAGGCCGCTGGCATGTTTCTTTGCGTATATAAGAATAGTTTTCTTGTAAGAATTCAGAGGGAAGGAGGAGAGAACTTTCGCTCATGGACATAACATAAAATA
This sequence comes from Thereva nobilitata, assembly GCA_963855945.1. NCBI lineage: Eukaryota > Metazoa > Arthropoda > Insecta > Diptera > Therevidae > Thereva > Thereva nobilitata. Next base: position 99,239,044 of record OY979695.1, read on the forward strand.
TTGCTTCCATTTAATTGGTCATTTGGAGACAATAAATTTATATCTAACAGTGGGTGCTAGAAAAATCAGCACTAATATAAAGTTAATCTCAGAATGATAAAAAAAGGAAAGTTTTGTAAAAGAAAACATTAATTTATTGATAAATTTGGAATTTTTATTTTTATATCTTAAGAAACGGTAAGGGATGCAATGCATCCCTTGCTTCCAAAGACGTCACGCCACCGTATCAACACTCGATGCAATAATACGTGTAATACCCTTGACACACTGCAAACATTCTTCCAACTGCATTAGCTTTCAATTATCATTCGTTTAAGTAGTGACACATTGCATTTCTCAATGTTCATTGGAACTGTCAAATACAAACTATAAATAAACTTCGAAATATATGAACTGAAAGTGATTGTATAGTGATTTGTACTTTTAAATTTAATATAAATTATTAATTGAGTTATATACAATGGACCGTACTACTTTTTTTAAAAATTCTAAAATTTGAATGATATTTTGACAATTATGTATTTCAGTTGGAAATTTTACTGGAAATTTCATGGAAAGTTGTGCGATAATTTCCCAATTTCACCTCCATCTTCTTTGAATGAAGTTATTTTTACTTCATTCGATTGAATGATCAATGAAGTTTTTAAATGAACATTGGACATTACACACTGGGCGCAAATGATTATTCATAGCCGCATAGTGCGTTGTCTGTCAGTCAGTAACGGAAATGTTTTGTCCGCCCTAGGGACTGAATTTCGAAAAATCCTGAAAAACGTGTTTCATTATTTATGGTTTTGAGTATTTTTACCAAGTTTGAAGAAACTCGAACTAAAGAAAAAAAATCCCCATACATCCTATTTAACCCCATGACATTATAGGGATGCACTGTGAAAATGTCAGCCCTTTAGGTCCAGCGGTTTGGGCTGCGCGTTGTCTGGCAGTAAGTTACTGTTTTATATATAGAGATAGATATGTCTTCCGCCATTTTGTTGAGCTTTCTGTTCTATACTCGTCATAAACTTTCATTTAATACCCATACCGAGGGCGTCGTAAAGAGAAATGTAAACCGCAATTTTGTGTTGGCCGCCATTATGAATTTGGATAGACGCCACACAGGTAATAGAATTCTACTTGTCACACCCCTTCATCGAGCTCGTTGTAAAGAAAAAGGTAATCCACCGTTTTGTGTTGGCCGCCATTTTGTGTTTCCCGCCATTTTGAATTTGGAGTGACGCCACACAGCTAATAGTATTCAACTTGTAATACCCTTTCATTTGATACCCATACCGTGTGGCTTGTAAAGAAAACGGTAATCCGCCATTTTGAATTTGGAATGATGCCACACAGCTAATAGTTATTTACTTGTCACAACCTTTCATTTGATACCCATACCGAGGGCGTCGTAAAAAAAGGTAATCCGCCATTTTGTGTTGGCCGCCATTTTGAATTTGAAATGACGCCACACAGCTAATTGTATTCTACTTATCATAACCTTTCATTTGATACCCATACCGTGTTGGTTGTAAAGAAAAAAGTAGTCCGCCGTTTTGTGAAGGCCGCCATTTTGAATTTTGAATACCGCCACATAGCCAATTGTATTCTACTCGTAATACCCTTTCATTTGATACCCATGTCGGGGATCGGGAAACGCAATTGTGAAATTCGGCCGTCATCTTGGAACCGCCATCTTGATTTTTTTTACAAAAATGTCATATTTCATTGCCACGCGAACTATGCATATGGGCAAGATTTGGGGCTGATCGGCTACATGAAAGTGGGCCAAACTGAAGTTGCAAGAGGCGTAGAACGTAAAAATCGTACTAATTAATTATATTGAAACAAAAGATGAGCCTTAGGAATCCTTTTTTTTATAATTTATTTATTTATATATAATTACGATAGTCGGACGTTTCGACATTTAGTATTGATGTCATCATCAGCTAAAATATTGTTTACAATTAAGTAATTAAATCAAAACATATAACAACAAGGCGTATAAAAAGCTTACCGAATTAGAACAAAAAAGGTTATGATTTATGTGATGTATAATCTAAGGTTATGTCAATATAAATATTTAAAATAATACATATCACGACCTCAATATAGATTTGTTTTAGTTTTTTTATTATTTATAATTCTATGTTGTTTTGTTTTTTCGTTTTTTCTTTATAGTCATGTTTAGAAAATATACAAAATATGTGGAATTTCTAATTTAAGATGGTACCGAGATATGATGAATTGACAATGATCGGCAACTTGTAGATAACAGCATTTAGTACCAAAATTGAGGAATGGAAAACAGGTTATTGTTGAAAGTAGCAGGGTAGGAAATCGTAGAGTGAAAAAAGCCATAAAACTATCTAAAGTTAGTAATGAAATTATTAATATGTTTTAAATTATTTTTAAAATCTGTATGGTTATTTACCGTTACTGCAAAATTTTTATTGATATGAAAAGTTTCTTTAATCAATCTATTGTTATAAAAATTATCTGTGTCTAAAATCTTTGTTTCTTTGAACTTAAATTTGTGACCGGTGTCTAACGTATGTTTTGTTAAAGAGCTATGATGTGGGTTCAAATTTTTACTGTGATATTCGTGTTGATATAGTCTTTTATTTAAGGGTTGTGATGTTTCTCCTATATATATTTTATCACAGACTCCACATTCAACACGATAAATGACATTTTTGGCATCCATGGAAGGAATTTTGTCTTTGAGTTTGGTGTACAATATACTTGTGGAAACGGTTGAGACATTAGTGATTTTAATGTTACTATCTTTAAGTATTTTGCTTATAGCATAGTTGGTGTTTATATCAAAAGGGATTTTAGTGAAGATGTATTCTGAAGTTGCGTTGTTATCGGAATTCGAATGCAACATCTTATCGTTTCTAAGTTTATGAATTCTTTTATATATGAATTTTTTAATGAAAGAAAGAGGGTAACCGTTTTTTATTAGCTTGCTGTAAATCAAGTGGAAGTTTTTCGGGTGGAATGATTGATCAGATAGTAAGAATGCTCGATCCACTAACGAATTGATTACACTAATTTTGTAATGATTTGGTTGTTAGATTTAATGAGAGTCACATCTAAGAAGTTCAACTTGTTGTCTTTTTCTAATTCAAGAGTGAATTTAATCCGTGGATGAAAACAATTAAATTTATCAAAGATCACTGTAATAGTGTCAGCAGGAGCTATTATTATGCAATCGTCGACATATCTTTTATAGTACATAATGTTGAGATTAGGGTCTGAAATGATCAATTTTTCAATATTTTGTAGGATGATATCCGCGAGAGAACTGGAAATACTGGAACCCATGGGTGAGCCATCAATTTGTTTATAGAAAACGTTATTATGACTGAAAACTGAGTTTTTGAAGCAAATTTTGATACCATCTATAAAATGGTCGAAATTAAGATCAGTGAATTCGTCAATTTCATCCCATCTATCGCGTATACGTTCAATGACGAGTTCCTGAGGAATACTAGGGTATAATGCAATCACGTCGAAGCTTGCAAGACAATAGTTGTCAGGAACGTAAAAATTGGAAACGTCATTAACCAACTCAAAAGAATTTTTGATATTGAAGTCATATTTGGAAGTAGCTTGAATTAGAACGCTGTTGAGGTACTTTGATAACTTATAGATTGGTGTATCAATAGTGGAGGTGATTTGACGTAACGGGATACTTGGTTTATGAATTTTGGGGTTCATGTACATTCTCCAAATTTTAGGATTATGTACAATTAAATCAGGTTTATTAATAAGTTTGAGGTATTTTTTGCACTCTGAGTCTAATGAGTTGATGGGGTTACGATGTAGTTTAACATATGTGTTATCGTTATTAAGAATCTCGTTGGCTCAGTTTTCAGTCATAATAACGTTTTCTATAAACAAATTGATGGCTCACCCATGGGTTCCAGTATTTCCAGTTCTCTCGCGGATATCATCCTACAAAAAATTGAAAAATTGATCATTTCAGACCCTAATCTCAACATTATGTACTATAAAAGATATGTCGACGATTGCATAATAATAGCTCCTGCTGACACTATTACAGTGATCTTTGATAAATTTAATTGTTTTCATCCACGGATTAAATTCACTCTTGAATTAGAAAAAGACAACAAGTTGAACTTCTTAGATGTGACTCTCATTAAATCTAACAACCAAATCATAACAGATTGGTATCATAAACCAATAGCTAGTGGCCGTTGCCTAAATTACTATTCTTTCACTAACTCTACTTACAAAATTAGTGTAATCAATTCGTTAGTGGATCGAGCATTCTTACTATCTGATCAATCATTCCACCCGAAAAACTTCCACTTGATTTACAGCAAGCTAATAAAAAACGGTTACCCTCTTTCTTTCATTAAAAAATTCATATATAAAAGAATTCATAAACTTAGAAACGATAAGATGTTGCATTCGAATTCCGATAACAACGCAACTTCAGAATACATCTTCACTAAAATCCCTTTTGATATAAACACCAACTATGCTATAAGCAAAATACTTAAAGATAGTAACATTAAAATCACTAATGTCTCAACCGTTTCCACAAGTATATTGTACACCAAACTCAAAGACAAAATTCCTTCCATGGATGCCAAAAATGTCATTTATCGTGTTGAATGTGGAGTCTGTGATAAAATATATATAGGAGAAACATCACAACCCTTAAATAAAAGACTATATCAACACGAATATCACAGTAAAAATTTGAACCCACATCATAGCTCTTTAACAAAACATACGTTAGACACCGGTCACAAATTTAAGTTCAAAGAAACAAAGATTTTAGACACAGATAATTTTTATAACAATAGATTGATTAAAGAAACTTTTCATATCAATAAAAATTTTGCAGTAACGGTAAATAACCATACAGATTTTAAAAATAATTTAAAACATATTAATAATTTCATTACTAACTTTAGATAGTTTTATGGCTTTTTTCACTCTACGATTTCCTACCCTGCTACTTTCAACAATAACCTGTTTTCCATTCCTCAATTTTGGTACTAAATGCTGTTATCTACAAGTTGCCGATCATTGTCAATTCATCATATCTCGGTGCCATCTTAAATTAGTAATTCCACATATTTTGTATATTTTCTAAACATGACTATAAAGAAAAAACGAAAAAACAAAACAACATAGAATTATAAATAATAAAAAAACTAAAACAAATCTATATTGAGGTCGTGATATGTATTATTTTAAATATTTATATTGACATAACCTTAGATTATACATCACATAAATCATAACCTTTTTTGTTCTAATTCGGTAAGCTTTTTATACGCCTTGTTGTTATATGTTTTGATTTAATTACTTAATTGTAAACAATATTTTAGCTGATGATGACATCAATACTAAATGTCGAAACGTCCGACTATCGTAATTATATATAAATAAATAAATTATAAAAAAAAGGATTCCTAAGGCTCATCTTTTGTTTCAATAAAATTATCATTGGATCCTACTTAACCTTACTACTAATTAATTAAAAAAAAAAAACTAATTAAAATTTCAAAAAACGGAAACTTTTAGTCACAAAAAAAAAGTTTACAAAAAAAAATCAGATTTCTATCTCTTCTAGTTTGGCTCCAACGCGCGACGGTACGTACAAACAGACAGAAATTTTGACAGACACTTTGTTTTATTAATATAGATCAACGGTGGACAACCTCCGGCCCATCTACGGCCCGCGAAAAGCTTCTATCCGGCCCGCGAGATGTTTACAAGAAATTATAAAAAAAAATTTTTCGATGTATTTCGTCTAGTTTAAATTGAATATTATATCCAATGGGTTAAGTTAGACTATGCATCATTTCTTTTATCATCCCCATACACAATCCGGTTTTATAGGCAAGAACTCGCAACAAAATTAGTTTTTTCCTCATTTTGCCTCAGAATATTTGTCAGACTCACCCATCCGTCACACTAACACAATTATAATATCGTTATCGGCTGTCTGAGAAAACTATGAGTAACTCCCCGTCTCATTCGCGTAAAAGAGACAGAAAATGAATATTTAGAGGGTTATACTTACATTATACACAAACCTGTTTGAGTTGAGGACCAAGTAATGGATAGTATGATTTACACCATTAAAGCATCTTTCAATTCAAATGCAGAATAAAAATTTAATGTTGGGTAGCGCGCGATTATAAAATAAGGTAAGAGGTGCGTATTTTTTTCTTTTGAGCCAGTACAATGTCATGCTTCAAATTAGGCGAGGGGCCATTGTAATGCCAAAATGCCAAAAATCAGCAAATTAAAGAAAGAAGAAGAAGAAAGACCAAGTAAGAAATCTTTGCCTCCACATTGTATATTTATATTTTGCAATCTCACCTCACCTAATTTCAAGTTGGAACTATTGCTGCCACAAAAGACGTAAGAAATGTACGTATTTACAATCTTGCCTCGCCTCTTTTCAAGTTGGAAATTCCACTGCCTCAAAAGAAATAAGAAATGCCTCTCCAGTTGGTAATTAAAATCTCACCTCGTCTCAGCTCAAATTGGATATTTTACTGCCGCAAAAAAATAAGAAATGTCTCTCGTATTTACAACCTCACTGTAATTACAATCACACCTCGCCTCATTTATCTCGATAAATACTCACATATACCAAGTTTATAGCAGCAAAATTAAATCGATTTACCTTAAAGTTACGCCAAAATTTCGAATTAACGTATAAACGGATATTTAATACGCAATCGATTTCAACTTTACATTCTTATAACTTTGGCTTAATCCGAAAAATTTCGGTTTAAGCCATAATTCGAATTATCCCGTTTATATGACAAAAAATTTTGGCTGATCCATAATTCGAATTATTTGTGGAGTAGCCACGGTATACAGAAACAAGGTAATGTAACAGAGACTGACAGCTTCGAATATCGTAGAAATTTCGTGCCAAGTGACGTCAGCACTAATGTAGAAACAACAACACAATTCCGATTTTATATGGGAAGAGCGTGCCAAGTGACGTCAGCACTCAAATGACATTTCTCCATTACATTACCTTGTTTCTGTATACCGTGTGGAGTAGCTATAAACTAGGTAATAGATAGTGAATACATGAATACACGTGCTAAATTTAATTTCGTTAAATGATAAATATATATATATATAATATATATATATTTATCATTTAACGAAATTAAATTTAACACGTATATTCACAACTAGGGAATCCAATCCCGCAACATTTTTGCGGGATCATAAATACGGGATTAGACATGCGGGATCCGCGGGATTTGAGCAGTAGAATGACCTGTTAAAAGAACCGGGACCTAGAGAAATACTAACAATTTATTTGCGTGAATCTGAACGCGATCAATTTCAAATTACCCTATGTTACGACAGGGGATTCTCCACGTGCATATTAGCGTACGGGGATTATCTTCGCGGCTAATTGTATTGTATGTCAAACAAACTACTGAGTCAGTCAAACAAAGTATTCAGGCCAATTCTGAACTACGCTGGAATTGATAAGGCTGGAATTTTCTTACATCGGCATCGACAGCATAAACTCTGCTGGGGTCGTATTTGGTTTCTCGAGTCGATATCGATTTCTGTTATCCTGTATAATTCTAGGAATATTTTTTGCTATTCACGGATAGCAAATGTACCAATTTAAAATTTTTACAGAATTATAAATTCATATACCAATATTTGGTACTTATTTCATTTTTTTAATTTTCACTCACAGCTTTGTTCAATTTTGAAATTTCGGAACTTCAGAGTTTGGAAATCGGCGGATAAACTTATTACCAGGAGCGCGTTCAAAAACCTTACTATGGTAAACCACGAGGTAAGCTGTGGTTATGCTGCATCACTGCACTTAACCACGAAAGTTTATGTATAACCATGGAGGTTTTTGAACGCACCGTGGTTAACTATGACCTAAAGAAAATTAAATTTTTTTTCCATAAAATAGCCTCCGCTATTTGCTTCAATTACTTCATTTGTGTCCATTGGGCATATTCACACGTTGCCACAACTGTGGTGAGTAAAACCGGTTTTATTTAACTCTTAGCAACTCAGACGGGGCGTAAATGAGTGTAGTAAATTTGAATGCTATACAGGAACCTTTAAATGTATTGCAGATGAAATCTACTTGTTAGAGAAAAACAGAGCTAAAGAATGCAAGAGATAGAAGAAACTTTTTATATGTGTGCCAGTTTTCACGCGTTTGCTTTTGCGTGAAAAATGTTTCGTTAAGTTCTTCCGCTCCCTTCCCTCTCTCATCTATAAAACCGGTTTTAGGCGCCATGAATGTGCATTGTGTGAATATGCCCATTAAGTATTTATTTGCATTAATCTAACAAATTCCCCCTTTTTTTCATGTGTTTACCATTAAACAACTGTCAGATAGTTGTTTTTATTCTTCTTCTTCTTAACTATCGCTAACCATGCTTCCGAGCAGGGTTAAAATTTAACTACTCCATGGTTAACCACGGAGTTTTTGAACGACAAAAGTTTACCATTGTGTACCATGGATAACCATAGAACAGTTTTTGAACGCGCTCCAGGTCGAACTGGTATTAACTTTATCCAAACCCGAACTTCGGAGTCGGTGAATACGAGATTTAGACTACAAAAAACCTCTAATTTCTCTTTTAATTAAATAAAAGTGTTTTGCTTAACTTGGAGTAATATCACACAATTTGCACTTATCTGTTGATTCGGCCGTAATGCCAAAAAAACTTATAGAAAATCGACAAGCTTTTTTTTCTGAGGAAACAAATACGGCCCCTGTAACGGAGAGTAATTTCGAAATTACAATTTATGCTACTATATGTAAGAAAATTCCAGCGGAATCAATTCCAGCATAGTTCAGAGTTGGCCTGATACTTTGTTCGACTGACTCAGTAGTTTGTTTAATATACAATACACTCTTATTTCATATAATACTTCATAAATTCATGAACATAACTACTTAGAACAAAAACACGACGCCGAATTAAAAAATGAACTAAAAAGTCAAAAACAAGTTTTAAGTACTAATGTAAGACAGAAACAAGGTATAAGATATTTTATTTATTTTGTTAAGTATCACACAACTATCGTATATGTATAATCTGTATTTTTTCAGTCGGGTACAGTTTTAATTGTACTTATTCTCGTAACATTTTGTACCCCGGCTGCAAAAATACAGATTATACATATACGATAGTTGTGTGATACTTAACAAAATAAATAAAATATCTTCTACCTTGTTTCTGTCTTACATTAGTACTTAAAACTTGTTTTTGACTTTTTAGTTAATTTTTTAATTCGGCATCGTGTTTTTTAATTTTTTAATTATTTTGTTTTTTATTTTATGATATTTTAGTGATTATAATTCGTAAACCAATGTAGTTTTTATTAAGTGATTTTATTTTACTTCTTATTATTGTAGCACTTACAACTATTGAGATACAGTTTTAATGCAAAGGTAAAGTTATCGAAGTTTGATTTATTCTATCTAAATTTAGACACGCTGATAGATTAGGCAGAAATCGTCTCAATGAGACCTTTCATTTGATACCCATATTGACCCGATCAGAAGAAGAAAAAAATAAATCGGGTGTGACGTAAATTGGGTCTGACGGCCGCCATACTGTTTTTTTTAAAAATTAAAGCCTATGTTACTCGGGCTCACTAAACGATTCTAACGGTACTCCAGCGATCTAAATCCGTTCAGGCGTTTAGAAGTTATGGTGGAACAAAGAAACATACAAACATACATACATGAATCCTGAAAACATTACACTCCTTTTTGGGGCAGTCGTGTTACATAGCGTTTGTTTAGGGAATTTTAATTTCGCCTCAACAGCATACTAGGCTTAACTATTAAGTGTCCATTCATGGTGATGGGTTAATAAAAGACGTTTTGAGTAATTTAATTTTATTTAAGCTTAAAATTCGCGATCATTTAACACATATCTATTAAGTGTTATATATATTTGAAATCGTCTCAATTTTACCTTTCGTTTGATACCCATATTGACCCAATCAGAAAAAAAATTAAATTGGGCGTTATGTAAATTGCGTCTGACGGTCGCCATATTGTTTTTTTAAAAATTAATCTAGCCTATGTTACTCAGACTCATTAAACGATTCTAACGGTACCCCAGTCATCTAAATCCGTTCAGGGGTTTAGAAGTTATGGTGGTAGAAAACAACGTACATACACACAACAAACCTAAACACATTACACTCCTTTTTTTGGGGCAGTCGTGTAAAAAATGTATGATTTTTTTGCAGTCCCGCAAATCCCGCGGATCCGCGGGATTGATGACCTCGATCCCGCGGGCTTGCGGGATTGAGATTTTGATGCGGGATTGGGTTCCCTATTCATAACTATGTTAAATAATTTAAAGAACTCGTAATATTATATTTTATACAGGGTGTACACCTTTAACCTTACAAAGCGGCCGGCTGTGGATAAGTTTTAGATAGATGAACAAAAAATCGTATGGGAGGGGGGTCAAATCGTAACGGTTTAGCAGCTAGGGCGTTTTGAAATTTTTTTGGTAGAGTTTTACGTATCACCCTGTATTTTTGTAACCCTATGAGCTATTTTCTTGAATAAGGTATCAGTGTACGCAGAATACTCCCACCTATCTAAAACTGTCAAAATGAAGGGACTGCCCTATCAACTTCCAGAGCAATGAGTCGTCAAAGTCAAAACTTTGGTTTTGTGATGTTAAAATTTGCCTTATATGGGTGCTTAATTGGTACTTTTTGGCAAAGCTTAGGTGAAAAAGTACCAAAAAAGAGCCAATTTTAGCATTTAAATTGCTTATAACTCCAAAAATAAAAGCCGATGGATAAAAATTGTCCGGATATTATCGATAGGAAATTATTCAAGCTTTCCAATTTTGCAAAAAAAATATCAGTTAATTACGTATTTTTTCGAGAAAAAGGTCGGTTTAGTTGAAATTTTTGTTAAAAAAACCGAAATTTTGACCACTCATTGCTCTGGTAGTTGATAGGTTAGAACCTTGATTTTATTTTTTTGAGTTCTAGATAGGTGGGAGTATTCTGCATACACTGATACCTTATTCATGAAAATAGCTCATAGGGTTACAAAAATACAGGGTGATATGTAAAACTCTACCAAAAAAATTCAAAACGCCCTAGCTGGTAAACCGTTACGATTTGAGCCCCCCCCATACGATTTTTTGTTCGTCTATCTAAAATCTATCCACAGTTGGCCGCTTTGTAAGGTTAAAGGTGCACACCCTGTATATTATATATACCTAATATAACTTGTTATATTTTTGTGTACCTACAGTACTGATTCAAATATTAAGACCACCTACTATTTTCATAAAACTCTGACTACAAATTAGTATAACTTTTTAAACTATAGATGTATTTAAAAAAAACCTAAAAATTTAGTTTGTATCCTAACATCGTACATCGATATTATCTCGTACATCGATATTGTCTACCTATTTTTCACAGCAACGAAGAACATATCAAAATCCACCCAAAAAATAAGGGTAATAGTCATAATTAACGGTGCCAAAAGTAATACGAATAAACTCTAGCCTAGAGGATGTTTCGGTATTACTTAGGGCTGTTTCACACGAGACGACGGCCAACCAACAAAATCTGCTGTCATCGTCCATTCCCTTTTGAAATTTGACGAAAAGTCGTACGGGATTTCACATGGGGCCATTTTTCCAACCAAACGCTCTAGCTTATTGCTGTTGCTTTTATTTCAATTCTCTTTTGCGCACTTTCCGAGTGAAACAAAAGTCATTTCTCTTTCTTTTCTTCTCCCAGCAAAGGGAACAAAAAACAACAACAACCACACCGCTGTCAAAAAGTCGTATCTAAAATCGTGTGAGAAAATTGGATGGGAAAATCTTCCCTCCCCATCGTCCTCTCACACCCTCTTCTCTAAAAAGATGAATATCGTACGATTTCTGTTGGTTGGCCGTCGTCCCGTGTGAAACAGCCCGGATTCATAGGATTAATTAAGGAATACACTTTTAAATGTTCACACAAAACTTATTTATTAAAAACTAGAACACAATTCAATAACAGACACAATTAAAGAACAACTTAAACACAATCCTTAAAGTTCACTATTTAACGCTATTAATTTAATATCTCACACTATTTATCGCTTTTTAATTCACTATTCCAACCACTTTTCGCTTTAGGTCACTTTCGAACTCTTTAATTGCTTTCCAAATCAAAACTGCTCCTAAATGCCGCTGCTTTAATACATCCAAGCTTCTGATTTTTCTACCAGTGTGTAGAACATTAGTACGCGAACATTCTTTTTTCCCGAAGTTTCTAAAAGCTTTGCCTTTTAATTACAATCTTGTTCACATTCCAATCTAGTAGATGGCGCCAACAGTTTAGTACATAAATCATCGTTAATTTAAATTCTAAAGTCGTTACAAATAACAGTTGTCTCCAAGCCCCAATAGATGGCGCATAAATCATCACACTGCTCCCTTCTTAGGACTGTTCGTCCCGAACAGCTGTTCATCCTGGATCCGGCTGCTGGTAAGGGCACAGCCTGTCTATGTGGACGATTTTCTTCTTTGCCTTGGGTCCTTGTTGAATCCTGTAGACAACGTCGGTGAACCGTGTTAGGATTTTGTAGGGCCCCTCCCATTGGCGCTGAAGTTTCGGAGATTTCCCTTTCCGTCGGCGAGGTTTGAACAGCCAAACGAGGTCACTGTCCTGGTATCCACTACAGTTTTCTCGGAGGTCATATCTTGTTTTCATTCTGTCAGTGCCCATCTTAAGATTCTTCGTTGCGATCTGGTGGATTTCAGCGAGCCGATCACGAAGTTCACCTGTATAACTCGTAGTAGATTCGTTGGTTTCCACCGGGGCTCCGAATTTGTCAAAAATCACATTAGAAGGGGTTTGTCCTGTGGAATTATGAACTGCAGTCCGATATGCCATAAGAAAAACTGGGATGTAACTGTCGCAGTCACGCTGGTGCTCATTAACCACTTTCCTTAAGTGCTCTAGCATTGTCCTGTTGAATCTTTCCACCATTCCGTCGGACTGTGGATGAAGGGGCGTCGTCCTGGTTTTCTTCACTCCGAGTATCTTACATACTTCTTGAAAAACCAGAGATTCGAAGTTTCTCCCTTGGTCAGAATGAAGCTCATGAGGAACACCAAATCTGCAGATCCAATTGTTCACTAACTCCTCTGCAGCAGTGACTGTTTCCTGATTTGGAATGGCATATGCTTCGGGCCACTTACTGAAGTAGTCCATGACCACCAAAATGTAACGATTTCCTCGATCTGACTCGGAAAAGGTCCCGCCACATCGATTGCGATTCTTTCAAACGGAGCTCCCACGTTGTATTGTTGCATTTCTCCTCTTGTTCGTACTCGGGGACCCTTGCTGCTGGCACAAACTGTGCATTTACGACACCAGTCCGCAACATCGTCCCGCATGTGAAGCCAGTAGAACCTATCTCTTATTTTTGCTGGAGTTTTGTTGACTCCCAGATATCCTCCTCATGCGCCATTATGACACTCCTAGAACATCTCTTATTCTAGCGCGAGGAACTATTACCTGCATTCGATGAGAGGTTCCGTCAGCGGTTTCCCATTTGCGCTTTAATATTCCTCCCTGGATGTGCAGTGAATCCCATTGGGCCCAATAGCTCTTCAGAGTTTCGTTTCTCTCTGCAATGTCCTTCCATTCAGGCTTTTCCTCGTACTCCTTCCATGCCAGAATCGGTGAAATATCCCAGTCTTCGCGTTGAGCATCTCGGAGTCCCTGATCATCCCATCCTGTCGTTGGCTCAACAGTCGTCCTTTGACACTTTCCTCGATACGCCAACAATGTTTACAACCTGGTTCGCATGGTCGCCGGGAGAGTGCATCTGCATTTCCATGGTTTCTTCCTTTTCTGTGTCCTATATTGAAGTCGCAGGACTGAAGTCTTTCGATCCATCTTGCCACCTGTCCTTCAGGATTTTTGAATTGCATCAACCACTTTAATGCTGCATGATCCGTCCGAAGGATGAAGTTTTGCCCATAGAGGTACTTATGGAAATGTTTAGTCGAGTCCACGATTGCCAATCAATCGAGTCCTCAACTGCCGCTATTTTCTCAGGATCTGTTTGAACTCCATTGGATGAAACCACATGTCCGAGATAGTTAACTTGGTTTTTGAATAGCACGCACTTCTTAGGGCTGAGTTTCAGTTGGGCAGTCCTCAACTTTTGGAAAACCTCTCGTAGATTACCCAGATGTTCCTCGAAACTTTTTCCAACGACGATGATATCCAGACAAGTCTTCCATGTCAGTCCTCGCAAGACGCATTCCATCAGTCGTTCGAATGTTGCTGGAGCATTACACAGTCCAAACGGCATAACTGTAAACTGCCACAAGCCGTTTCCCACAGAGAAGGCTGTCTTTTCTCGGTCCTCCGGATGAATTTCGACTTGCCAATAGCCGCTCTTACGGTCCAACGTAGAGAGCCATTGAGCGCCAGACAAAGTATCAAGTTTGGCACTATCTAATTTCATTTCTGTCAGTGAATGAACTGAACTCTTAACACGAAATTTAACAAAATTTGAGTTCAGTGACAAAAGGGGCTTATGGATGAGCGATAGGACTATACATTTCTATACTTTTTGGTGCCATGAGTTTGTATGGAAATAATGTCTGATTAGCAGTCCATTATTATATGTCAGTGGTCTGGAAACACTGCAGCGCTGTCACTTTTCAGCATTAACTGTGAAGTATTTCGACCAAAAAAGGGGAGTAGATTGAACTTTTAGGGAGTATATACCGGTCGTTACAAGATAAAATTATTCATTCAAAGCATTTTTTAAGACTTTTAATTGAACCCATAAATCAACTACATCTCCCTTAAGCCCCTATGATACTTCTTTTTTTTGTATTTTTAATGCATTAAAAATGAGTTTAGAAAGGTGTGAATATTTTCCAATGTAAAAAAGCTATTAGTGTAAGTGAGTAAACAGTATGTACCAAAAATATAAAAAGTTCATTAAAAATGCAAACCTGTCAAAAAAATACATTAAAAAAGTAAAATTTTTACATTTTTTTAAGATTCTAGTCGCTTTTTTTTGACAGTTCTGCATTAAACAGCTGATATATTTTGAGAAATTCCATTTTTTGTGTTTACGAGTACATTCTGCGTTTCTTGTGAGCAATTTGACAAGTAAATATTCAAAAAATGTATAAGTGAATTAGAATCAAAGGCAACATTGCCTCTGTCAAAGTGGCCGCAAATAAGGGTTACCTGCCTTAAAAAAAAATTTAAAAAAATAAAAAATAATTTCCAAATTCTGGCTGGCAACCCCTATTTGCGGCCACTTTGACAGAGGCAACCGTATTCTATCGTGTAAAGAAAAAAATTAGCTTTAATTTGATATATAACTCAAGAGGATACGTTATGAACGTATATGTTTAACAGAGCTTACACCTGGCTTAAAAATATTGCGGCCATATTTTTATAGGCAACCCTGCATAAATATATTTCGCTACTTAAAACTATCAATAAAAATTGCATTTTGATTTAAAAACAGATGATTGCAGAAATTTGCAGCCGGATCTTGTACTATTATGAGTATCAAACTATATTACCTAGTTTATAGCTACTCCAAAAATAATTCGAATTATGGATCATACAAAATTTTTTGTCGTATAAACGGGGTAATCCGAATTATGGCTTAAACCAAAATTTTTCGGCTTAAGCCAAAGTTAGAAGAATGTAAGTTACCCGTTTATACGTTAATTCGAAATTTTGGCGTAAGTTTAAGTTAAATCGATTTAATTTTGCTGCTATAAACTTGGTATATGATAAAAAATCGGGTATAACTTGTTAATAGAATCACGATGGAAATCGAATATTTCACCAGCGTTCGAGCTATGCAGCTCTTCATAACTATATAAACCCAAGTAGTATTTTGGAGCATCCCATTGCTCCAGAATACGATTCACAACACTTTCATATGAAAGCCATCGGATTGTGCAAAATTGTTTTAAATCAAATTTAACATACGATTTCGAAAAGTGGAGTAGAATTAGAAAAGTGGCCACTTTATTCGCAAAGCAAAAAATGTGGAGTAGATCTACTACAATTGGAGTAAAGTGACAGCACTGATTTTATGTGATGTCCATGAGCGAAAGCTCTGTCCTCCTCTTAGAATGTAGAACTACAGGAAGGGCCCTCGCCGAATTTTAGCGTACTGAAATTCTTTTTGTGTGAGTGGTCACGTTTTAATAGTTGTTTGTCCATTACAAGCGGATAAAGCGAATGGAATAGAGGAGGGGCAAGAGCGAGTTGAAATAATGAGTTAACTAAAATAAAATCTTGCCCCTACAAATGAACTTTTTACACGCCGTCACTACGCATTCTAATCAGCTGAACCCCTTGAATTTTGCGTGACATTAGTTAATGTAAACAAAGAAATCCAAGCACACAAAATTTACATTATTTAGAGTATTTAGCTCATTTATTTCCATAATTATTAATGGCAATATGTAATATATATACATCTTCGCTAGCGGCCCACGCTTTTTTACATTTCGAAAGATAGCTTGTTTCCATATTCTGGCTGGAGCAATAAAAACTTTACATTCAAAATTATTTTTTACTTTTTAGTTCATTTTAAAAGCAAAGCGTATTTTTTAGTTTTTCAAACTATATATTTTTTATTTTCCATTTTTTAGTCTATCGCCATTTTGTAGAGACCGCCATATTGGATTTAAAATGACGTCACACAGTTTACTGTACTATACTCGTCGTACGCTTTCATTTGATACCCATACCGAGGGCGTTGTAAAGAAAAAAGTAAAGCGCCATTTTGTGTTGGCGGCCATTTTGAATTTTGAATGACGCCACAGAGCTAATAGTATTCTACTTGTCATTTCCTTTCATTTGATACCCATATCGGGTGGGTTGTAAAGAAAAAGGTAGTCGGCCATTTTTTGTTGGCCGCCATTTTGAATTTTGTATAACGCCACATAGCTAATTGTATTCTACTTGTAATACTCTTTCATTTGATACCCATGTCGGGGGTCGGGGAGTAAAATTGCAAAATTCGGCCGCCATCTTGGAACCGCCATCTTGATTTTTTTACAAAATGGTCAGATTGCATTGTCACGCGAACTATACATATGTGCGAAATTTCAAGTTGATCCGTTACCTGGAAGTGGGTCAAAATCAAGTTGCAAGATTTGTTTACATGAAACATACAACATACAACATACAGGTCAAGCTAATATAAAGCGTATAACAATGGTTATGTAAATTGAATTTGCATTTGGTTTTTCAAAGATATTTTAGGAAGTGAATTGATTTTGATGACTTTTATGGGTGTGTGCATGTGTGTTTCTATTGTTCAGAATATTCGATGATAATTTCTTCTCCCCAAAGCCTCCGGCGGGGTTTCGCCCCTGCACCCCACCAGCACTCGAAGACTCGGAGCACTTGAAAAAAAAAATACGGTACATATCTCGGGCCGTCGGAGGCTTTATGGACGAGTGCGGAGATGGCCGACAGACCCGAAGGCCCTTGATATGTAATCTACTATTATTTTAGTCATAATTATGAAAATCAAGGCCCGATATTTGCGAAGTTATTAAAGATTTTTGGTTGGATGTAGAAAGTTTTGGAATTGTACACTGGAATGCCAGAGTTTTGAAAATGACTATCATTTGTAAGAGTTTTGATTTGGATAAAAATAAGCAATATTTATTTGAAGAGATCGTTCGAATATCAAATGGATTGTCGAAACTAAAATGAAAAATATTTTAAAGGCTGGAAATCCTGGTATCGGAAATGTCGGTAACTGACCAGGAAGTAACACGAAAAGCATGTAAAGTTAATGTGTAAAATAAAAGATTTATTAAAACGGAAATAAAATTTATTTTGAAATACTGATAGCAATTGCCGTATTATCTGAATCTGTGTAATACGGAAAAGAGGGGTTAGGTTTCAAAAATTAAAAAAATGAATTAAGCAATGGTCTCTTCGTCATCACTAAGCACTATTAACCGAGGGCGTTTTCCTTTTGGCAAAATATCCTCATCCTTGAGATCCATGCCCTCATACCTCCATCCATACCTTTGGCAAAAAAATGTGTTATTTTCGATTGCTAATTTTTAAATTTCCTTATATGGTGCTAGGCACTTATGAAGTTCTCTTTTAAACTTTGTGCTCCTTTAATTTGAAAGATCTTCTTTTAAGAAATATGTCTGTAACTGTTCGGCTAATCCTATGTCTTTCTTTTTATGTAAGCTACAACGATATTAGTAATGCTTACAGTGTTAGTAATTGTTGGAAACACGACCTTAAATTGACCTTGTAGCACAAATTAAAAGAAGGATGGAGAGAGTTTTGGAACCCAAACAACAAATAACAGTAATCTTGCATATGGATTGAAGAAGTTCTGAAAATAATTATTCATGTAGGGAAAGAAATAGTTTTGGAGCAGTACACATAGTGGAATGAGAGAGTTTTGAAAAATTGCATCATCTTTGAAGCTAAGTTACGCAATTAAAGAGCAAGTTTAGCCCAAAGTCTAGATATAAGAAGTCTTTCATCTTCATACAAAATTTTCCTCCCGTTAGTTGTGTGCGTGCATATACGAACATCACTGCCACAACCTTCTATATTACAAGCCATGAACAAGGAAAATATTGAGAGCGAATTTCCGCTCAATCGGACCACAACTCGGTGAAATCACGTTATGTTGTTAGTGTAATTTGGAGAATTTGGTGGTCCGATTCTCTCAATTGAGATTCTTGTTCATGGCTTGTAATATAGAAGGTTGTGTCACTGCTGAACACAACTCAACGCATACATCGTTAACTCGGCGAGACAAAGCCAGATCCTCTCTCTTCGATAAAGCATGCAGAACAGGAAAGGAAGGAAAATTGAATCAGCTGTTTTTTTTTCATAAATAGTAAATATGCACCAATACATCAAGTTTATCCCCATATAAAATCATAAAATCTTCGGCTGGCTAGTTGTGTGCGTGCGTGTATAAATATGTTGCATTCTCTCTCTGGTACCCTGACATCGTCATTTGAAGAATGTTTGCTTATAGCTGCTCGCCTTTCACTCACTAACCATATGAAGATGAAAGACTTGTTAATAACTAGACTTTGGTTTAGCCATGAAATGGGTAACAGATTTCTTAGAAGAGTTTATTGAGAGATGGAAACCGTCATTATCTCATTTTTTTATAAAAGTGGATGGAAGCAGTTTTGTAATTGAAGTATTCATATATGAAATACAAAAAATGTTTCTGCCTATGTCCGTTATAGACTTTGAAACCATCCAACCGATCGCCACAAAAATTTAACCACATACTACTTACATCAAGGTGGTGTAACGGACGCCCCGGCTTAGGCGGAAGACGCTCCCTGTCGCGAAAGTCCACCACCAAAAGTCCAGTACCAAAACTAATGGTCTCGATCCCAAATATCTTCACCATCGGAAATAGCGTTGCCGACAACGCGAATTAATCGTCTAGAAAAGATAAAGCGCCACAAATACCAAACTATCAAGGTAATAAGTTGATTGCAACTAATCAAAGCCAAACCTCCCAACAGATGCAACCAATAGATCAACGTAAAAATTTACTTGATATCAATGATCCATATTCTCCCTATATGAACATACTATCCTCAAGTCCATCAGTAACAACAATAGTACTACTAACCATAATGACAGCAACAACCATAATGATAACAATCACTAAATTAAATCAATCACCTATGAACCCACCAGGTATAAGGAATCGAAGTTCGTCGTAACCCAATTTTTAAATCCGTTACCGATGTTTTAGCTCGCGGTCGAAATTGAGCCATGAAGTTTCAGCCTAAAAGTACAAATGTTAGTAATCAACCAGCTGGTAACCCCAACCACCCGCAATCGAAACCTAACAGATTGCAAATACTACTACAGCCACACACTAAAGTGGTAAACAGGCAAATCTTTCCCGCCAAAATTGGATCAGCGACACCGAAACGTAGAATCCGTCCGGACATTTTTTTTCTCATGGCCTGGATACGCAACAGAGTAGGCTAACGGCACACGCCTGGATTTTTGTCTGGCGGTGAAAAAGAATTTTTTTTTCGAGAGGAAGACGGTAAGGAGGTGGTGATTTTTTGGGCAGGCAGTTTTTGATAGAGTGTCGAAGCGGGAAGTGCGAATACTTTGTTGTAAGTTGAGTTTAATTTTGCGGGAGGCGAATAGTGGTGAAATAAAGAAAGATAAGCAGGAGTGAATAAAACCGAGGAGGAAAAATTATTGCTGACGGCGGAAAATTGAAGAGAAAAACAGGAGGAAGGAGCTCTGCTTGGAAAGCGGCGAAAAGGTACACTTTGGGAGTTCATCCACCGGCGATTCGCGGAAAAGAAAACCGCATATCAGGGAAGTATACCGTTTTGCTTTGTATTTTTTGAATTGGTGGCGTGCTTGCGGAATCATAAAGGCTGCCGAACGGGACTTTTAAAATTGTCTTTTTAGCATGAAAGATGAGTAATAACTAGAGTTGGATGTTCTAATAAGGAGGGAAAAAGGAGAAAAAAAGAAAAAAGGAAAAATCGGAGGAGGCGAGTGTTTGCCGTCTCGAAAAATCCAAAAATAAGAAAAAAGGTGGAACAAGAACTATCCCAGGCCAGTATAAAGAACAAGCAGAATATTTTTTTCGTTTTTTTTATATATATACATATGAAGGCACATTTACGAGATTGATTTTTCCGAAATTACCTGGAAAGAGTTTTTATCGCTAGGCAATGCATGCTCGGGGAATTAATCCAGTGAAACCAGATGGTTTTTTTTATTTTTATATAAATCTTTTCATTGATCATGAAGCATTGAGCTATTATAGACACATATAGGTACATTTTGGAGTTGAAAAAGTGCATCCCGTTGGTTCATTCTACATCGATATACGTATCTGTGGAATTAATCAAGTAAAACCCTATGATTTTTTTTCCTATATATATAAATCTCTTGCAATCGATACCGAGTCATCGAAACAGTATATACCTATATATAACCCTTAAAGTTGATAATGGATCATGGAATTATTCCAGATATATCTATTTATAGACACCGGTTAAGTTGTTAAAGTGCATCCTGCTGATTCGTTATATATCTACCTATTTACCTGTGGAGTTAATAAGGTGAATCTTATTGATACCTTATATATTTATATGCTTATCGGTGGAATTAATCAGGTGAATCTTGTGGATATATTATATATTTATACACTTATCGGGGGAATTAATAAAGTGAATCTCGTGGAATTTTTTTTTTTATATAATTCATTTTAATTGACAGCTAATCATCGAATTAGTATATACCTATATATAACCCTTTCAAGAGATAGTGAAACATTGATTGATTATATAGCTATATACACACCTTTTAATTGATAGGGACTCATTGAATTATTGTTTATCTATATCTATAACCTTCTTAAATGACAGTGAGTCATTGATTTATTATATACCTATATACACGCTTTTAATTGATAGGGACTCATTGAATTATTGTTTATCTATATCTATAACCTTCTTAAATGACAGTGAGTCATTGATTTATTATATACCTATATACACGCTTTTAATTGATAGGGCCTCATTGAATTATTGTTTATCTATATCTATAACCTTCTTAAATGACAGGGAGTCATTGATTTATTGTATACCTATATACACACCTTTAAATGATAGAGACGCAGTGAATTATTGTATACCTATATATATGACCTTTTTAAGTGATAGTGAATCATCGAATTATTATATACCCATATATAGCTACCTTTGGAGTTGATAAAGTGAATCCCGTTGATACAGTAGATACCTATAATTATATCCGCTAAATTGATGGTGCATCCTTGAACTATTATATATTTATAAGGAGGCCTTGTGAATTGATACAGTGAACCCCGGTGATTTTTATACACACTATATACATAGATTCTCATTCCGAATTGATCCCGGGAACAGTGGAATTATTTTAACCCGATATATATTTATCTTTTTGGAATTACGGATTGGAGCCAGCGTTACTTACATAGAGTTCATCGAGTCTCTAGTTCCATAGCTTTACCAATAGAGTTTTCTTAGTAAAATATTGTGGTTGTAATACTGATCCCGCCTTATTATTACTGTTAGGTTATCCAGGGGTTGGTTCGTAATCTGGAATTCAGGAATTGTACCTTCTGTGACGGCCTGATAATTTTCTGTACTGGTTGTAGGTGATTTTTTCGCGGGAGTCCGTAAGCTCCACCGGAACTGTAACGTAACTTTGATGAGCAATCGAGGCGCTTATATAGGTTTTTTTTTTCCAACTCGCGTAGGTCAGGTGATGAATTCGAACACGTCCGCCTGAGTGTTACTTAGCCTTGACGCAAGGTATTCTGATGATCTTACCGATATCAAGTATCTCGACGGAGTATTATATAACTCCGTGAGTAAAGTTAAGGGCTTCACAGAAGGAATAATTACCTCTAATAGGAAGGAACTTACAATACGTAAATATTCGTTTAGCCGCAGATCAATGGTTAGTCTTAATTAAGTGAAGTAGTTTCGCGGACATGAACGCTTAAATATTCCCGTAGGTGCGGCCCCAGAGCAAGGATGTCCCAATTAAGGCGAGTGCCACCCACCTTTCTGTTGGACATCAGGTAGCCATTCAATGATTATTGACCAGTGACCACACTTTCTCTTTTCTTCCCTTTTTATTAGCCCCTCTCGTTGGCCCCGGACGTCGTTCCTCCCCCCCTTGTCGCCCTTAAATTTTGTTGTGGTATAGGCACGAACGATTCAACAGTATAACTGTCACCCCCTCCGGCATCCAAGCACCGCGAACCCCACCCCATCTGGCGAGCTAGCTAGCGCACCGCTAGTCGTGCCTACAACCGGTGCATTGGATGCGTAAATTCGCGACACTTCCCCGGCGGTCGAACCGTCCGAGCCACCCTTTTTTTTGAGTCCCCTTCCCCAAGTTTTTTTTTGTAATAGTAGTCTTTTGGCCTTTATGGCAATTTCCCTCCTTCGTGCCGCGGCACACCCACCTCCGACAGTTACAAATGGCGCCCAACGTAGGCTAGTGAATTGAATTTGCTTTTGATTTTCTAGTCTCGTAAGCCTAGCTCGGAAAGTCTGTTGTTGTAGTCATTTTCCCCGTCCGAAGCTAGGATTTCCTCTAGTATTTTTTTTTCCATCTTAGTAGGTTATCTTTTAAATTTTATGGCTCAGGCCAACGAGAGGAGCCAGGAGTGGACTTCTTTGGCTTAGCAGTTCTCCGTTCTCCGTCCAAGTCCCTCTGGCTTCAGGTTCCAGGGCGAAAGTACTTACCGCGGTACTCTAGCCCTTATCACCTCTGTCTTTTTCCTCTTTCCTATCATTCTTCTTCTTCACTCATTTCACCTTTAATATCTTTCTGCGGTAGCCTTCCAAGCTAATTTACGGTTCTTGTCATGGAGACTCAAGTCTGGTTAACAGGCGTTATACCGCCTGACCATGTGCGAGCCTTCCCTGACAAGAACCACCGCTCTTTAGTTTTCTCGCACATCTTTGTAGTATGGACGGATGTACACCTGGACGTCGGACCTGCCCCGTCAAGCTAACAGGCGTTCTATCGCCTGGCGATGCGACAGGGTCGACGTCCTGATATGCACCCGCCCCCGGCTGTCTGACCGTTCTGACACATCACCTTCCTGGGAACCAGCCGAGTTGCTGACCAGTTGTGGCTGAGTGTCAGAGCGGTCTCCTTTATCTCTCAATGGAGGCTTCTATCTCTCCTTCTTTCACCCCTTCTTCTTCGCAGTGGTCACTGGGATCCGGTCATCGTTTTGGGCTGCCGGATGTCGGACAATGGGGAATCGGTGGTGTGAATGGTGTTGGACAATAGTCTGTCACCATCCTCATCATCGATCCCGCAAGTGGAGGCACTTGGTGCTTCTGGTGACGCGGATGCCACTCAGTCTTGAGTTCAGGCTGACTGTCATCGGCGCCATCAGCCACCGTAGCCTTGGGAGGGTCATCCTTTCCCTGGGGCCGCACTACACAAAAAAAAAAAAAAAAAAAAAAAAAAAAATTTATAAATCTAAAATAGCGTTTATTTTTCTTTTCTTCATTCATTCCGTTTCGTTCTATATTTATATATAATTTAATTAAACCCTTTGCTTTAATATAATTAACATCAACAATTAATACAAATATTCATGCAAACACTTAATTAACTATAATAACCTGCAAATTATTAATAATCGCTATCAACAGCAGCATCAACGGCCTATCGGTATATTTGGTTAGACTTTGCCAATTCCTTTGATTCAGCCTTGTTTCACCTTCCCTGAGATATATAGTCCTGCTCATAGTATAACTTATAGGGGAACACCCAAGTATACGGATTGTAGAACGAAACGACGCCGAATTGTGTATTAACTCTGTTAGAATCTCTATAGTCTTGGTATCTGACCCTGCCTAACACCATGCCGCCAAAAAGGAATGATAAGGGGCAGTTTGTCGCCGACAATGACGATGAAGAAGATCCCCAAGAGGACTCTAACCATGGCGGTTCTCGTGACTCGGGTCCTGAGGAAGAGATCCAAAAGGATGGAGGCCCAAGCAAGGAGAGCTCCTCTAAAGCTGGCCCCTCCAAAGTTTCCAAAACCGACCTGAAGAGCGCGGTCAATAAAGCCCTAAGATATTGCTCCTCGGAGCCCGACCGATCTCGCGAAAGGCCCCTAACTAGACATGCCAACCTCCAAGTCCCGTTGGTGCTTGACGTCCATCAAAGAGGCCCGAACGTCAGCGCTCACCCTTCACCCGGCGCGTACCCCCCTTACACCCCCGCATACTATTCAGGACCCAGCGACGTCTGGTCCACCGGACCTACCATGGGACCACCTGTCCATTCTGCCGAGCCCAGCGCACCAGCAGCCCCGACCAAGTACAAGTCCCCAGTAGTTAACTGGAAGCTCCGCTTCTCAGGTCGGGAAGGAGAGCTCCCCGCCGAAGAATTCCTATTCCGGGTGCAGACTAAGGCTCAGGACGAAGGAATCCAGCCCCCGGAACTAATAAGAAACGTCTCCGTACTATTAACCGGAAGCGCTGAGGACTGGTATTGGGCCCAGTTCCGCAGAGGCTATCCCGTCCCCACCTGGCAAGACTTCCGCTTGAGGTTCGTTGAGCAGTTCGGTGGTCAAACCTCCGAGTACCAGGTCATCAAGGAAATCTTGGAGACCAAACAAGGTAACCGGTCCTTTGATGACTACTCTGCACAGATTTTCACCCTCCATAACCGGCTATCAAGGCCGATGCCCCCTGCTGAGCTGGTTCGCATCCTGATGCAAAACTTGAACGTCTCTCTAGGGTCCGCCATAATGGGATCCTCGTTTCAGGATGTTCGACAGCTCCGTGAGGCTTGCCAGAGGGTAGAAAGATGGCAGCGCGAAAGGAGGGGTGATCACCGAGCTGCACACCGAGTCCACGAACTGGAACCAATTCCGCCCCCGTCATACCCCAGCCAGTACCAACCATACGCCCCTGTACCAAACTATCGCGCGGAGCCCCAAATTAGCCAACAGCCTGTTCTAGAGGAAGTCCGTAGGACCCAGCCCGGCAGACCAGCTCTTAAGTGTTGGAATTGTCGTCAGGAAGGACATGGGTTCATGGTATGTACCGCCCCCCGCAACATCTTTTGTTATAAATGTGGGCGACCGGATACATACTTACCTACTTGTCCTGACTGCTCGGGAAACTAGAGTTGGGGTGCGAGTATCCTTGCGAACCCGCACCCTGCTCAGATTTCTCTTCCGAACGTGTCCCACCTGCCATGTCAACTAATTCGTTAGACAGCTCTGACCTGTCGGCAATGGAACCGCTACCGGTATTCCCTTCTCCACAGGCCAGAGCCTCCTTTATGCGACGATGGGCCAACTACCACCAAGTCCGTAAACGAATCTTTGGGGAAAGCGACGTGGCGCAGCCCAAAGCTAAAACCCCACGCATCCGCCAGAAGGCCATAGAGAAACGTATTCTCACCAAGCGAGTCCTGTCAGCGATACTTACTGACGCCACTGATGAACGACCATTTGTTAACGTACAAATTTTGGGCGAAACGGTTCTCGGCTTGCTGGACAGTGGGGCAAGCATTAGTTGCCTGGGAAGAGGGGCAGAGTCGTTCCTCCGAAATCACCCAGAGGCACAGCTAAAGCGTTTGCGTACCTCTGTCCAGACAGCCGACGGCTCAGCCAACCAAATTCTGGGCTTCATCACGGTCCCTGTCACGTATGGCCTTCGTACATTGCCATTGACCATCTATATAGCCCCTAGCCTTACGCAAACATTGTACCTCGGAATAGATTTTTGGAAGGCCTTTAAGTTGGCCCCACACATTATCGGTGAAATACAGCTGGCACCACAACCAGACCCGAACTGCCATCCCCTTGAGGAAGCCCAGCAGAGGCGTTTGACCCAGGCCAAGGCGCGGTTCCCGTCTTTTGACACCTGTGGCCTCGGCAAGACGCACCTGGAACAACATGTTATTGACACTGGCGAGGCGGTGCCCATTAAGCAGAGACACTATCCTGTCTCTCCTGCCATCCAGACCCTCATGTATGAGGAAGTCGATCGCATGCTGAGTCTAGGTGTGATTGAAGAGAGCAACAGTCCGTGGAACTCCCCTGTGGTCCTGGTTCGAAAGCCCGGCAAGGTGCGACTTTGCCTGGACTCCCGCAAGGTGAATGCAGTCACGGTGAAGGATGCTTACCCTCTGCCCCATATCGACGGTCTCTTGGGACGGCTACAGGACACGAAATACATCTCAGCCATCGATCTAAAGGATGCCTTTTGGCAAATTCCTTTGGAGGAAAAATCCCGAGAGAAGACAGCTTTCACGGTCCCAGGGAGACCGTTGTATCAATTCACCGTAATGCCGTTCGGCCTTTGCAATGCGCCACAGCGTATGTGCCGCCTAATGGATAAGGCAATCCCAGGCTCTCTTCGAGAACGCGTCTTTGTCTACCTAGACGATCTCTTGGTGGTGTCTCCGACGTTTGAAGCCCATATCCAGACGTTGGAACAGGTCGCAGACTGTCTGCGTCGCTCAGGGCTGACGGTGAACCTGAACAAAAGCCGGTTTTGCGTTCGAGAAGTCAAATATTTGGGATTTATCATTGGCGATGGGTCGCTAAAGACCGACCCCGACAAGGTTTCAGCCATCAGGGATTTCCCAGTTCCAAAGTCGGCCAAGCAGGTACGACGGTTTTTGGGCATGACGGGATGGTACAGGCGCTTCATAGGTAACTATGCAAGCATTGCCTCTCCCATCACGGACTGCCTAAAGAGCGGCAGATTTGTTTGGACCGATGAAGCCCAACAGGCATTCGAGGAACTGAAGAAATCCATGATGTCTGCACCTTTACTGATAACCCCAGATTTCACCAGCCCTTTCTTCATCCAGTGTGACGCCAGCAAGACCGGAGTAGGAAGCGTCCTGTTCCAACGACGCGGAGACGAAGAGCACCCAATTGCCTACTTCTCGAAGAAACTGAACAATGCGCAACGTAACTATTCCATCACAGAACTAGAGTGCTATGCAGCGGTGTTAAGTGTCAAAAAGTTCAGGGCATATGTGGAAGGTCACACCTTCACTATAATAACCGATCATGCCAGCCTGAAGTGGCTCATGAGCCAGACCGATCTAAGCGGCCGATTAGCTCGCTGGAGTCTAAAGCTGCAGGGCTTCCAATTTTCAATCGAGCACCGCAAGGGTAGTCAGAATGTGGTACCGAACGCTTTATCACGGGTCGACTGTGTCGATGAAGTGTTCTTCTGCAACGACGTGGACTTATCGTCCCCAGCCTTTAAATCGGAAGATTATGTCCAGCTCGTTGAGCAAGTGACCAAGAAGGCTGATCAGTTACCTGATATTCA
The DNA here is from genome assembly GCA_963855945.1 of Thereva nobilitata. Classification (NCBI taxonomy): domain Eukaryota; kingdom Metazoa; phylum Arthropoda; class Insecta; order Diptera; family Therevidae; genus Thereva; species Thereva nobilitata. The sequence goes on from OY979695.1 coordinate 99,266,985, forward strand.
GGTATCTGATGGATACGTGTTCCACCGTTCGGCCCCACGGACTGGCGACCCCGAGACGGACGATCTGATTTGGAAATTGTGGATCCCTGTAGAATTGACCGCTCCCCTGATCCAGTCCGCTCATGAGCCCCCTCAAGCTTCCCATGGCGGTATCCACAAAACCCTTGCACGCCTTCGGGAAAAATATTATTGGCCCGGTATGACTAGCCAAGTCAGAAAATATATAACGAGCTGTGAAGTATGTAAGGAAACAAAAGCTCCAAACACAACCCTTCGGCCCCCTATGGGCGAAGCCATGGATGTGTGCCGACCTTTTCAACTCTTGTACATCGATTATATGGGCCCTTACCCTAGGACTAAGAAAGGCCACACGGCTGTGTTGGTAGTGCTAGACGCGTTTTCCAAATTCTGTTTTCTCCACCCAGTAGCTGGCGAAACATCTAAAGCCGCTGTGAATTTCCTCGAACACCAAAATTTCCACGCTTTCGGAGTCCCCGAGGCGATATTCTCTGATAATGGAAGCCATTTTACGTCTAAAGAATTCGCGAAACTGTTGTCCGACTACGGCGTCAAACATCAACTCACCGCCGTCTATTCTCCACAAGCCAACGCTTCCGAGCGGGTAAACCGCTCCGTCTTAGCGGCTATCCGAGCGTACCTGAAGGAAGACCACCGGGATTGGGACCTACACCTGTCTGCAATTGAATGTGCCCTACGGAGCGCCCATCACTCCTCCATCGATACCTCCCCTTATCAGGCCCTATTCGGGTGTCCAATGATCCTGCATGGATCCGCTTACCCGGTACTGAAGACCCTAGGTGCCTTGCAAGAGGGAGTTATAACAGTACTGCCGGCCGTAGATAGACGGCAGGCCCGGCGTGACAAAATAGAGCAACACCTGGCCGCGGCTCACACTAGACATGAGAAACACTATAATCTGCGCTGCAGAGCAGTAGAGTTCTCGCCCGGCCAGGTAGTCTATCGACGAACCTTCCCCGTAAGTAGCAAGGTCGACCGGTTTAACGCTAAACTGGCAAATAAATTCACGAAGGCTCGCGTGAAGCGAAAGCTTGGGAGTGGGAGATATGAGTTGGAAGATTTAAAGGGCAAACTAATCGGAACCTTTCACGCCAAGGACCTCAAAGCCTGACAGCCTGAGTAGCGGAAAGTGACCTCGTGGACCAGGGGTTCGAGACGACGACTATGTGGTATAGCCGGCGGATCGAGTCCTTGGGGCAGGAGACACCTTCCGGAAGAGATACTTCACGCTCCTTGGGACTCGCCGGGACAATGTGGAATTGCCTCGACTTTCCCCTGGAAGCGCGAAGTCCCTCCACAGCGCGATCAGTCCTAGGACGCGCCCTAATACCATTTCTGGAAGCAGGTCAACTCCGAGTAGCCCTAATAAGGCATCTCGCCGGCCTAACCGGTTATCAATAGGGTACCCATCGAGGTCCGCTTGGGTAGCTTCCCCAGCGGATGGTACACCTGCTTGTTATACTTGGCTGTCTGGAGCCAAGCTTCATGTTGATAACTTCAGGGGCTGTCAGACCAAACCCCATTATATATAGGGGAACATAATAACAAGTGACCCCTTGGACCTAACAGTAGGCGGAAAGGAAACAATGCATATTCACGACGCTTACCCAAGAATAAGCGTACCAGCTTCCCTGTCGCTTTCCCACACCCGTTAAATGGTTATTAATTATATTCAGCGATTTGGGATTACCTACTTACTTATTTTACTCCTTAGCTTTACTAACTTTGATTAAACCAAGGCACTACCTGGGTACATTATCTTCTTTTCTAACTATACCTAGTTCCCTACAAAATTACATTTACTTCCTTTTTATGCTTTATTTACCCCTACTAGTATTGTCCGTGTAGTATAGATCTATTACATCTTATTAAATCTTGCATTCAACTTCTGAGGTTTTCCCTTTGAATTTCCACTTTTCTTTTAAATCCGAATTTTCCAACCGATAAGCAGTTAGATCCGCTCGCAATGTCTTTTATCTCTGACGGACTGATTGAGCGCCTTTACTTCTTCCTGCAAGCTTTCGATCTTATATTGGTGAAACTCCCCATACTCCAACAAATCTGAATTTACCGATTTACAAGCATCTAAATCCGCCTGCAATTCTCTTTTATCTTTCAAACATTGTTTATGAACTGCGTCAGTGATGAATATATTATTTATATCCACGGGAATGTTGGATTTAGCGTTGTCGATTATAAGCAACTTTTTTTTCTGCATAATTTCCTCCACAATTGCTGGAACACCTTTTCAGTCTCTTCTTTTGCATCGATTTTATCCTTGAGTTTTTGGATATTCTTTTGTTCTTGTCGCCGATGTCGATCGTGGGTTCCTACAGTCGTAGATAGTTCTGCAAGGCGAGCCTCTAATCTTGCGACACGGTATTCTAGCAATACAGCCAAGGTGCTCCTTTCTTCGAGGGTATGTGCTTACCTCTGTTCCGTTACAAATGTCAGTTCCAGCTCCAGTTACTTTAAGCCCGAATCATCTACACTCGAAAATTGCCTTTTCAGCCCGTTTAGCAGCATCTCTAGGTTTTCTTTCAAGTGACGCTCATCCGCGTATAACTTCCGCATTTCACGTAACATAACCATAAAATCGTTTCTTTCCTTTTCACGTTCTTGACGTTCTATTACCTGGGACTTGATTGCCTCCAAGTCACGGCGTGCTTTTGTTTAACTTCTTAATTGTTTCCTGAAGCTCCGTGATTGTTTTATCTTTCACCAACAGCTCGGCTTGTATTTGATTATTAACTGCGTCCATTCGAGACTTTTGTGCCGGAAGTGCGGCCAAAGATCCGTTTACAGCTGCAATTTGCAACTGAAGATTAAATAATACTTCACCACCCTCTTGCATGTCCTAAAATATTGGTTAAAATCAGATTCCATTCAATTAGGGCGTTCCAATTATAAGTGGATGCGACACTCAGCAGTAAGCACGGAACTGTTAGTGGCTTATCTCTGCTTTAAACGATGTTTCCGGTTGAGGTCGCTGGACCGGAAGTACGGTCAAGTCTCTCCTTAAGGCTACAATTAGTAATTGAAGATGGAAAATGGATAACACCTCTCCCAAGTCGTGAGATATATTTATAATGGTTAAGATCTCTTACTATCTTGGATTAACTGCCCCTACTGGGAGCGGGGCTTATGCTCCACAGACACCGCTATACGGACAGCCATATCTCTTCAGGTGCCTCATTGTAGGATTGCTCGCGCTCCTGCGGTGTTACAACGAATATCAGTGTTCACCCCCCCAGGTTCTGACTCAGTCAGTATATGAAATGATTTGCTTTACCCCCTGAAAATTGGTAGCCACGCTTGGCTTCAGCACGAGTTCTCCAGGTAACCCGACATCCAATGCTCATGAGGCCCACATGACCCTATAAGGCGTTTGACTATGATTCCCGGACGACACAGCTAACCTTTTGAAAGCTCTTGTTGGCGCGACCAGCCACGTATAAGACGCTTCTACAGTAAACGCATGGTGTAAGGGACCATTAAGGCCCACTAGAGGCTGATGACGAGCGTGATGTCCGAAGCTGATGGATGATGGGAGAACTGGGGTTTGAGGCAAATAGTATTTAAGGTATGCTATTACTTCCTGTTAGAGCCCGGCTAGCTCAGTCGGTGGAGCATGAGACTCGATCTCAGGGGGGGTCGAGCCACACTTGTTTTTTTTATCGAACAAAAAAAAAAAAAAAAAAAAAAAAAAAAAAAAAAAAAAAAAATATATACCGAACAAGATCTTTATCCGTGTCAGTAAAATTAATTCTTTTCCCACTTTCCCATATTCTTTTATTACATGGCCTTTTGATAAACGTTTCTGTTGCACTTTTCTTATAGCTGTAACACTTGGAGAGCCTACCTGATAGGGACCCACGCGATTCCAATGGCCTTGTTGGAATAAATTTCATGCTGAAGTAGCACGACACAAACTAACACCCAATTACGTAATAGAAGAATATTATTATACATTATTATTTAGCAAACTTAGTTCATCAAAGAGAAATTCCATGTGCATAGCATATTCGTGGCACCATTAATCGATTTTCGAAGTACTTTGGTCAGTTCAATGGCTAGTTGGCCTGCTAGTCGAAACCTTAAATCTTTTTTTTTGATACTCTCTGCTGTTGGTTCCTTATTTGTAAACTGGATATGCCCGGGAAAATATCGTAAACTGGTCAACGTTCAGTACTAGACCCTTATTATAATTTTCACAGATCTGGTCATCTAGTAGGATACTTTCGATTCCATCGTCCGATTTTAAACCAACCCAAGCACGCTTCGATATCAAACGAAGAACTTGGGGATATGGTATGACGTTCTCCATGAAGGTCATTTCTCCCTTCCTTAGAGGTTCAGAGGTTAGGTCATCCAATCTCTTGCTTTGCAATTTCTAAATTTGAAGCAACTATTTTGGCCTTATCTCTTTTGAGTGGGCGGGCAATGTTATGGTGTCTACATGATGTCTTAGTTGTCGTTCTGGGGATTCTCTTATAGTCCCACCGCTTATTAGGCGCCAAGGCGGTGACTCCTTTCCTGTGACACGTTCAGGACGGGTGAGCCACTCCCGGTAAGTTTCCTCTTTAAAAATAGATCGTTGTCGCGAACAGGGCTCCCGTTTGTGTTTTTCGCCCCCCTCTCCCCTGACGGCTTCCAAGTGGGGCGTGTTGTAACGGACGCCCCGGCTTAGGCGGAAGACGCTCCCTGTCGCGAAAGTCCACCACCAAAAGTCCAGTACCAAAACTAATGGTCTCGATCCCAAATATCTTCACCATCGGAAATAGCGTTGCCGACAACGCGAATTAATCGTCTAGAAAAGATAAAGCGCCACAAATACCAAACTATCAAGGTAATAAGTTGATTGCAACTAATCAAAGCCAAACCTCCCAACAGATGCAACCAATAGATCAACGTAAAAATTTACTTGATATCAATGATCCAGATTCTCCCTATATGAACATACTATCCTCAAGTCCATCAGTAACAACAATAGTACTACTAACCATAATGACAGCAACAACCATAATGATAACAATCACTAAATTAAATCAATCACCTATGAACCCACCAGGTATAAGGAATCGAAGTTCGTCGTAACCCAATTTTTAAATCCGTTACCGATGTTTTAGCTCGCGGTCGAAATTGAGCCATGAAGTTTCAGCCTAAAAGTACAAATGTTAGTAATCAACCAGCTGGTAACCCCAACCACCCGCAATCGAAACCTAACAGATTGCAAATACTACTACAGCCACACACTAAAGTGGTAAACAGGCAAATCTTTCCCGCCAAAATTGGATCAGCGACACCGAAACGTAGAATCCGTCCGGACATTTTTTTTTCTCATGGCCTGGATACGCAACAGAGTAGGCTAACGGCACACGCCTGGATTTTTGTCTGGCGGTGAAAAAGAATTTTTTTTTCGAGAGGAAGACGGTAAGGAGGTGGTGATTTTTTGGGCAGGCAGTTTTTGATAGAGTGTCGAAGCGGGAAGTGCGAATACTTTGTTGTAAGTTGAGTTTAATTTTGCGGGAGGCGAATAGTGGTGAAATAAAGAAAGATAAGCAGGAGTGAATAAAACCGAGGAGGAAAAATTATTGCTGACGGCGGAAAATTGAAGAGAAAAACAGGAGGAAGGAGCTCTGCTTGGAAAGCGGCGAAAAGGTACACTTTGGGAGTTCATCCACCGGCGATTCGCGGAAAAGAAAACCGCATATCAGGGAAGTATACCGTTTTGCTTTGTATTTTTTGAATTGGTGGCGGAATCATAAAGGCTGCCGAACGGGACTTTTAAAATTGTCTTTTTAGCATGAAAGATGAGTAATAACTAGAGTTGGATGTTCGAATAAGGAGGGAAAAAGGAGAAAAAAAGAAAAAAGGAAAAATCGGAGGAGGCGAGTGTTTGCCGTCTCGAAAAATCCAAAAATAAGAAAAAAGGTGGAACAAGAACTATCCCAGGCCAGTATAAAGAACAAGCAGAATATTTTTTTCGTTTTTTTTATATATATACATATGAAGGCACATTTACGAGATTGATTTTTCCGAAATTACCTGGAAAGAGTTTTTATCGCTAGGCAATGCATGATCGGGGAATTAATCCAGTGAAACCAGATGGTTTTTTTTTATTTTTATATAAATCTTTTCATTGATCATGAAGCATTGAGCTATTATAGACACATATAGGTACATTTTGGAGTTGAAAAAGTGCATCCCGTTGGTTCATTCTACATCGATATACGTATCTGTGGAATTAATCAAGTAAAACCCTATGATTTTTTTTCCTATATATATAAATCTCTTGCAATCGATACCGAGTCATCGAAACAGTATATACCTATATATAACCCTTAAAGTTGATAATGGATCATGGAATTATTCCAGATATATCTATTTATAGACACCGGTTAAGTTGTTAAAGTGCATCCTGCTGATTCGTTATATATCTACCTATTTACCTGTGGAGTTAATAAGGTGAATCTTATTGATACCTTATATATTTATATGCTTATCGGTGGAATTAATCAGGTGAATCTTGTGGATATATTATATATTTATACACTTATCGGGGGAATTAATAAAGTGAATCTCGTGGAATTTTTTTTTTATATAATTCATTTTAATTGACAGCTAATCATCGAATTAGTATATACCTATATATAACCCTTTCAAGAGATAGTGAAACATTGATTGATTATATAGCTATATACACACCTTTTAATTGATAGGGACTCATTGAATTATTGTTTATCTATATCTATAACCTTCTTAAATGACAGTGAGTCATTGATTTATTATATACCTATATACACGCTTTTAATTGATAGGGACTCATTGAATTATTGTTTATCTATATCTATAACCTTCTTAAATGACAGTGAGTCATTGATTTATTATATACCTATATACACGCTTTTAATTGATAGGGCCTCTGTTCCGGGATGACTACCTAAAAAAGTTCTTAAATAGTCCAATTAATTAATTTTTCAAATATAGTAGCTACACATACTTTATATAAATTAAAATTTTTATATAGTTCAAAGAAATTACCTCTAAAGGGGGCTTGATATCTACACAAAACGTAAACAAACATATAACACTCATGTGTCAAGGCAGTAATTTTCTTATACTCGGAACTGCCTTACCATCTAAAATTCATAGTTACCAAAATCGAAAAATAGAGCACCGAAAAAAAATGTTACTGACTCTCTTGAGAAAAGATTTCGTCCAAGGACAAAAAAAGGTCAAACTGGTCCTTCGGAGAGGACTAGGAACCATGATTTTTCACTTTTTCCGATTAGCCAGCACCAAAGCAAGACACGATCACTCCAGATCCTTGGGTGAGTTCCTAAATTTCATTAATATATATAATACAGATATCAAGCCTCCCAGTGGAGAAATTTCCATTACAAATTTTAAATGCTTAGTGTTTATGTGAACAGATTATGTGAAAGAAATCTTCCTATTTCAAGTACCTATGTGATTATATTGTATAAAATAAAGTTAATTTCTCATTTCAAAGTTCAAATTGTGACCATAATATAATGAAATAAAATTGTACATTTAACAGTGGTTAAAATTTTTATTGCACAAATTACCAAGGAAATTTAAAAAACTCGGTGGTCGAGGAGGAAACGCATTAGTTTCAACATATAAGAGGTCCCAATATCAAGTAGCGGGAAAGGCGGCTGAATTTTTTATCCATATTATTTTTTTGAGAATTTAAATATAAATATTTTTTGCTTGCTAAAGTTAATAAAATTTAGGTTGAAGAATGATAGCTCAAAAAGTGGGGTTCAGCGAAGCAAGATTCAACATGGTCCTTCGAGCCGGATCAGCGGCAAAATTACAGTGAAAAGTGAAGACGTGGTGCAAAAAAATAACGGAAAGTCAAACCGGGAAATCGAACGGTCATAAATAAACGTGAACAGTGAAATAAAACATAATTAACATCCATTTAATCGAAATCTAAAAACTAAAGTTAAACACATAACTGGTGAAATCTAAATCGTATCTAACAAGAACCCACTGATCGGTAGTTGGGTAATTAATCGAAATCATAAACGAGTGAAATCTAAACTAAAATACAATAAAATCGAAATCTAAAAACTAAAGTTAAATACATAACTGGTGAAATCTAAATCGTGAAATCTAACAAGAACCCACTGATCGGTAGTTGGGTAATTAATCGAAATCATAAACGGGTGAAATCAAAACGAAAGTACAATAAAATCGAAATCTAAAAACTACAGTTTAATTAATAACTTGTGAAATCTAAATACAAACTTAATGAAAATCTAAAATAAACTTATAACTGGAATCAAACCCTAATCGAATAAATGTATTTTTAAATCTAAAAACTAATCGGGAAATTTCATATAAAGATACTGACCGTTGTTCGTGTAATCTTCATTAAAATCAAGCATAATTTTTAATTCAATTGCATAAATTCCAACATAATTAATCGTGAGAAACAAAATAGATAAAAGGGCTATAAAAACTAAACTTAGATATAATTGAATGATAATAACAACTGTGTTGTACTAACTAAAGGTGTAAAGTGATTGAACGTGGTCAACACATCAAGACAACAATCAAGGAAAGTCCCAACAGCATCCATTCCAGACAGCTGCCATACTTTTGAAATGCCCATATGTAATCAACAAAGAGAAGTAAAATAGAAAATCGTGAGTACGAAAAATTGTATTCAGCTATATTTATATTACATATTTATTTAAACTACATTTCACATCCATACATATTTAAAAAACAAAAAAAAAGGGAGAACATATTAAAAACACAAATGGAAGTTTTATTTTACATCATTTTTTATTGAACATAGTAAAGAATACAAGTGGAAGTTTTATTCATTTTGAACATATTGAAAAATACCAGTTAGTTTTATTTATATTGAAAATATTAAACATATATATTGAAATCTTACTCCTGTTCATAATTTGCATAAAGCGTTAATCGACGTCGGCCATAATCTGAAATAAACTGGGATTAGATTCGTTAGTGTTAGCAAATAATAAAGGTTTAAAGCATTTGCCCTTTTTTTTGTAAATCGAAGTTGGTCCCTGAAATTATTTGAACATTTTAGCAAAATTCTCCTAGTTTAGTCGTGTATTGACTCTGAAATCGATCTGATCCTCACGTTATTACAAAGAATGGATTCTCTAATTAAGCAACAGCTAGTACAATGGGAGCTGTTACAAAAATGTATAACAAACGCGAGAAAGGAGCCCAAGGTTAGACGAACGCTAAGCTACTACGAGAAAAAACTGACCAAATTTGAAGATTTGTGGAATGAGTTTGAACAAAACCATAAAGAAATTCTCTTGCTGCAACAATCGGCTGGGAATGCCGATAACACTGAGTGTCCATACTTCGATGAAGATGTGTATGAAGAAGCGGAGGAATTTTTTTTTACCAACGTGGCTATGTTGGAAGACCTCAGGAAAGAATTGGCTACTTCGGTCTCATCAGACCAACTGAAGCGTTCCACAACGATGCTCGCGAACACACCTCGCGAAAATAATGTAACAGCAATAAAACTCCCTAAATTGGCCATTGATAAATTTAATGGCAATTATACAAAATGGACGACTTTTCATGATCTGTTTAAGACAATGATCCATGAGAACAGAGGGTATGCACCGGTTCAGAAATTGCAATATCTTAAATTGCTATTGGAAGGAGAACCAGAAAACCTAATAAGACACTTACAAATATCGGATGAAAATTATGAATCTGCGTGGGCATTATTAAAGGAAAGATATAACAACAAAAGAGTGTTGGTCAATTCTCAATTGGAAATCTTAGTCAACCAACCTACACTATCAACAGAGACAGCCAACAACATCCGACAGATATTGGATACAACTACAGAGTGTTTGCTAGCTTTAAACAATTTGAAGATCGATGTATCGACCTGGGATCCACTTATAGTACACCTAGTTGTGAAGCGACTTCCTTCGTCCACCCATCAGTTGTGGGAACAAAGTTCATCTGATCCGAGTGAATTACCAACCTGGAAGGCGTTGCAGGACTTTTTAAAAGTACGTTTCCGGACATTAGAAGCTATAGCCGTGAATGGGGGGAGTGCTAGTAAACCATCGAAACCAGATCAACGAAGACCGCATGCAAGAATCTTTCACACCATCGCCCAATCTTCATGCCCAGTCTGTGCACAGTCTCATAGCATAAGACAATGCTCTTCATTTTTATCGTACCCTACACAACGCAAAATGGAAATCGTCAAAACAAAGGGATTGTGCATAAACTGTCTCGGGTTCGGACATGTATTGGCAAATTGCCCCAGTCAAGGAAAGTGTCGGCAATGTCAGTGTCGCCATCATTCATTACTTCATTACAATAATCAACCTGAAGCGAGAAAACAGTTTACGATGAAGGGACAAAATTCGAATCCGACTACCAGCAGTCCCAGTGTTAATTTATCCGTCGTCAAGGCACAAGCTGATCCCAATGAAGTTACAGAGACCATAAATTCAACGAACTTGGACTCCTTCATGGTCAACGAACTCCAACTCAACCAAGTTCTTTTATCCACTGCTGTAATAAGAATAGTTTCTCCTAGCGGGAGAGAACAAATAGTCCGTGCCGTGATTGATCCAGGTTCTCAAGCATCTTTTATCAACGAGAAAATAAGGCAAGATCTCAAATTAAAAGGTGAACAAATTGATGCTAGACTACAAGTAGTAGGGGAGAAGTATGTCAATTCTCCAAAATGGAGAACAAAATTCATCATCAAGCCCTTAAAATCCAACGATTATAGTGTTGAAGTGACGGGTTTGGTTTTACCGAAGGTAACTGGTGTCATGCCAGCGCGTACAATCTGTCATCAGAACTGGAAGCATTTGCATGAAATTGAGCTCGCAGATCCGGAATATTATCGTCCAGGAAATATAGATGTACTACTAGGAGCAGATGTAAGCGGGAAAATAATAATGAGTGGAGTGATGGAAGGCATTAACGGGAGCCCCACAGCGCAACAGACAAGGTTGGGATGGATCCTCACGGGAGAATTCAACGACAAGGGTCAACCTCCAGTCAGGCTACAAAGTTTTCACATTTGTGCTGATCTCAACAACCAATTGAAACGTTTCTGGGAAATTGAGGAAATACAAGAAAACGCTATATTAAATGAAGAAGAAGTCAAATGTGAAACATTATTTGAAACAACCACCAAGCGCTTGGCAGACGGTCGATATGAAGTCCAAATACCCATGAGGACAGCTACAGGACCTATGCACTTGGGAAAATCTAAAAACATTGCGATATCCAGGCTACTTCAAATGGAGAAACGATTTGCTAAGGACCGAAAGTTGCATGAAGAATATTCGAAGTGCATCAACGAGTATTTGGAATTAGGACATATGGAGAAGGTGAACTCATCTGAAGACGACAATCATAGAATGATAGATGGAATGGATGCTTACACCTGCAGCTATCTACCACATCATGCAGTCTTAAAAGAAACAAGTACTACCACAAAGCTGAGAGTCGTTTTTGATGCGTCTAGAGCAACTGCTAGCAGAATCTCGTTAAACGACATGATGTTCAAGGGACCAGTCGTACAGGACGAATTAACTGCAATTTTGATGCGATGGCGAAACCATCGTATTGCTTTCAGTGCCGATGTGGAGAAGATGTACCGCCAAGTGCGAGTACGAAACGCAGACACGGAATACCAAAGGATAGTCTGGCGATCAGACCCTAATCAACCCATTGAAGAATATAAATTGCTGACAGTGACGTTTGGGACTAAAAGTGCACCATATTTGGCTACAAGAGTGGTGAAACAATTAGCTCTTGACGAAAGAGAAAGGTATCCCAAGGCTTCCAACATCGCCTTATCTGATTTCTATGTCGACGATTTGTTGTCGGGAACACAATCCATTGATGAAGCTATCCAGGTGCAGCAGCAATTGTTGAAGTTGATGAATTCTGGCGGGTTCTCTTTACGAAAATGGGCGTCTAACTGCAAGGAAATGTTATTAAATTTACCAAAAGAATATTGTGAAACAAACCAATCTTGCGAAATATCCCTTGATGATGACATTAGGACATTGGGCACATTCTGGAATCCTGGGACCGACATGTTGTCATACACCTACTCGATGAGTCCTGAACCAGCAAAATGGACGAAGCGAACTATCTTATCAGAGACATCCAAATTGTTTGATCCTCTAGGTCTACTTGCACCCATAATAATAACAGCCAAAATCATCATTCAAGTCCTGTGGCTGAGAGGATTGGAATGGGATGAAGAAGTTCCACCGGATATCAAAGGCGAATGGCTAAAATATAAAGATAATTTGTCATATATCGATAGTATCAAAATAACTAGATGGACACAGTACACAAGCACAAATACAAAAGTAGAATTGCATGGATTTTCGGATGCGTCCACAAAGGCATATGCAGCCGTGATTTATTTGTGTGTTGCCGATGAGGAGGGCAATAGACATACTACCTTAGTAGCTGCCAAATCAAAGGTGGCACCTTTAAAGACGGTGACACTGCCTCGACTGGAACTATGCGCGGCAGCTCTCCTTGCAAAATTAATGCGGTATGTCAGAGCAGCACTTAAATTGGAGACTTCTCACACAGTTTACGCATGGACCGATTCTGAGATAGTGATCTCCTGGTTGCGTGCACATCCTGCCAAATGGAAAACTTTTATTGCGAACAGAGTCTCATACATCCACGAGACTTTAGGACAAAACATCTGGCACTATGTTCCAACTAAGCAGAATCCTGCAGATTGCGCATCCCGCGGAATGAATCCCACAGAACTACTCAAACATAACCTATGGTGGAATGGACCGAGCTGGCTGCAGCTACCAGAAGAACAATGGCCGCAAGCGAAAGGCACAGTCGCCACAGAGCTTGAACAAAGAAAAGTTACTACGTTGCATCTGCATGTTGATACTGACAATCTCGAGTCAAGATATTCTTCGTTGACCAAACTCATTCGTGTGACGGCATACTGCAAGAGATTTGTCTTCAACGCTCAAAGACCTGCCTCTCAACGAAGGAATACATACTTAAAACATGATGAACTTAAAGCGGCTCTACACTATTGGATCCGACAAATTCAAGAGAGATATTTCCACAATGAAAGAGAATTAATGCAAAACCAAAAGACAGTATCTCGTCAAAGTCGTTTAGCCAAATTGTCTCCATTTATTGATGAAGAGGGCATCTTGCGAGTGGGAGGAAGACTGCGATATTCTGACCTACCATTTCAGGAAAAGTTTCCCATAATTCTGCCAGATAAATGCCATCTGAGTACCTTAATCATCAATAAAGTACACCGAGATACTATGCATGGGGGTCCACAATTAATGATACAAGTTCTCTCCCAGAAGTACTGGTTGCTAAATGCGAGGAACACAATACGTCATCAAATCCATAAATGTCTAGTTTGCTATCGACAAAGGGCCGCCGCACAAACACAACTAATGGGCGATCTTCCTGCCCCAAGATTGCAAGTGTCTCGTCCGTTCTCTCACACTGGAGTGGATTACTGTGGGCCATTCGAATTGAAGACGCACAAGGGTCGGAACCCCAAAAGGTATAAGGCATACATTTCACTTTTTGTCTGCATGGTCACCAAGGCGTTGCACCTCGAGTTAGTCACCGACCTGAGCGCTGAGGGATTTATTGCTGCATTTCGTAGGTTTACATCGAGAAGAGGAATGTGTGTCCAGCTGTATTGCGATTGTGGGACAAACTTCGTGGGTGCAAACCGGTTGCTCAACAAACAACAACAACAGCAACAAAATCAACTGAATAAAGAAATTGGAAACATTCTCGAAAATGAAGGAGTCAGCTTTAATTTCATCCCACCATCATCCCCTCATTTTGGCGGCCTGTGGGAAGCAGGCGTTAAATCTACGAAATATCATCTGAAACGAGTCATTGGAAAAACTACCTTAACATACGAGGAATTCTCTACGATGTTGACGCAGATTGAGGCGTGCCTCAACTCTCGACCAATCTCCGAGATAAGCTCCGACATTCGCGATCCTACGCCGTTGACACCTGCACATTTCTTAATTGGAGGACCGCTGAAGACAATTCCTGAAGCTTCACTATTGGATCTATCAATGAACCGCCTTGATAGGTGGCAGCTCATACAAAGACTTCGACAAAATTTCTGGAAGCGGTGGAAATCCGAATATTTGACTAGCCTGCAGCAACGACCGAAATGGTTAAACACCCAACCAAACTTGAAAACAGGAGAATTAATCCTTCTCAAGGAAGATAATCTACCGCCATGCCATTGGGCATTGGGCCGAATTACCGAAATCCATCCAGGTCAAGATGGACTAGTTCGTGTTGTTACCATAAGAATACGCGACAAGAGTCTGAAACGCCCAATTACAAAAATCTGTAGACTACCCGTTCAAACGATAACCGACAAACGAACCGATAACCAACATTAAAATAAATTAAAAAAAAAAAAAAAAAAAAAAAAACCAATTAATACATGTCACTAATGCAAAACAAAACTCTGTCCACACATACCTGAGAACTGACCGCTCCACTAAGAGTTCTACATTCCATATCCTATATCCTAAAAGCGAGTCAGGGCGCTATAACCCTTTCCATCCCCTTATTTCTTTTTCATTGCAGGTCCATCAAGAAGGATGCCCGTGAGAGAAGGACCTTGCACTTAGGAATCCCTGCATTTTGTGAAGACCACAATGACAACATCGGGTCATATCAGGATATCATCTGTTGACATCAGCCGCAGCGATGCCAAGGGGGGAGTATGTTCCGGGATGACTACCTAAAAAAGTTCTTAAATAGTCCAATTAATTAATTTTTCAAATATAGTAGCTACACATACTTTATATAAATTAAAATTTTTATATAGTTCAAAGAAATTACCTCTAAAGGGGGCTTGATATCTACACAAAACGTAAACAAACATATAACACTCATGTGTCAAGGCAGTAATTTTCTTATACTCGGAACTGCCTTACCATCTAAAATTCATAGTTACCAAAATCGAAAAATAGAGCACCGAAAAAAAATGTTACTGACTCTCTTGAGAAAAGATTTCGTCCAAGGACAAAAAAAAGGTCAAACTGGTCCTTCGGAGAGGACTAGGAACCATGATTTTTCACTTTTTCCGATTAGCCAGCACCAAAGCAAGACACGATCACTCCAGATCCTTGGGTGAGTTCCTAAATTTCATTAATATATATAATACAGATATCAAGCCTCCCAGTGGAGAAATTTCCATTACAAATTTTAAATGCTTAGTGTTTATGTGAACAGATTATGTGAAAGAAATCTTCCTATTTCAAGTACCTATGTGATTATATTGTATAAAATAAAGTTAATTTCTCATTTCAAAGTTCAAATTGTGACCATAATATAATGAAATAAAATTGTACATTTAACAGTGGTTAAAATTTTTATTGCACAAATTACCAAGGAAATTTAAAGAACTCGGTGGTCGAGGAGGAAACGCATTAGTTTCAACATATAAGAGGTCCCAATATCAAGTAGCGGGAAAGGCGGCTGAATTTTTTATCCATATTATTTTTTTGAGAATTTAAATATAAATATTTTTTGCTTGCTAAAGTTAATAAAATTTAGGTTGAAGAATGATAGCTCAAAAAGTGGGGTTCAGCGAAGCAAGATTCAACAGCCTCATTGAATTATTGTTTATCTATATCTATAACCTTCTTAAATGACAGGGAGTCATTGATTTATTGTATACCTATATACACACCTTTAAATGATAGAGACGCAGTGAATTATTGTATACCTATATATATGACTTTTTAAGTGATAGTGAATCATCGAATTATTATATACCCATATATAGCTACCTTTGGAGTTGATAAAGTGAATCCCGTTGATACAGTAGATACCTATAATTATATCCGCTAAATTGATGGTGCATCCTTGAACTATTATATATTTATAAGGAGGCCTTGTGAATTGATACAGTGAACCCCGGTGATTTTTATACACACTATATACATAGATTCTCATTCCGAATTGATCCCGGGAACAGTGGAATTATTTTAACCCGATATATATTTATCTTTTTGGAATTACGGATTGGAGCCAGCGTTACTTACATAGAGTTCATCGAGTCTCTAGTTCCATAGCTTTACCAATAGAGTTTTCTTAGTAAAATATTGTGGTTGTAATACTGATCCCGCCTTATTATTACTGTTAGGTTATCCAGGGGTTGGTTCGTAATCTGGAATTCAGGAATTGTACCTTCTGTGACGGCCTGATAATTTTCTGTACTGGTTGTAGGTGATTTTTTCGCGGGAGTCCGTAAGCTCCACCGGAACTGTAACGTAACTTTGAAGAGCAATCGAGGCGCTTATATAGGTTTTTTTTTCCAACTCGCGTAGGTCAGATGATGAATTCGAACACGTCCGCCTGAGTGTTACTTAGCCTTGACGCAAGGTATTCTGATGATCTTACCGATATCAAGTATCTCGACGGAGTATTATATAACTCCGTGAGTAAAGTTAAGGGCTTCACAGAAGGAATAATTACCTCTAATAGGAAGGAACTTACAATACGTAAATATTCGTTTAGCCGCAGATCAATGGTTAGTCTTAATTAAGTGAAGTAGTTTCGCGGACATGAACGCTTAAATATTCCCGTAGGTGCGGCCCCAGAGCAAGGATGTCCCAATTAAGGCGAGTGCCACCCACCTTTCTGTTGGACATCAGGTAGCCATTCAATGATTATTGACCAGTGACCACACTTTCTCTTTTCTTCCCTTTTTATTAGCCCCTCTCGTTGGCCCCGGACGTCGTTCCTCCCCCCCTTGTCGCCCTTAAATTTTGTTGTGGTATAGGCACGAACGATTCAACAGTATAACTGTCACCCCCTCCGGCAACCAAGCACCGCGAACCCCACCCCATCTGGCGAGCTAGCTAGCGCACCGCTAGTCGTGCCTACAACCGGTGCATTGGATGCGTAAATTCGCGACACTTCCCCGGCGGTCGAACCGTCCGAGCCACCCTTTTTTTTGAGTCCCCTTCCCCAAGTTTTTTTTGTAATAGTAGTCTTTTGGCCTTTATGGCAATTTCCCTCCTTCGTGCCCCGGCACACCCACCTCCGACAGTTACAGTGGTGGTTTTGGCATTAAATTCAAAATGGCAGCGCCAATATGGACGACGAATTTGCCAATTGGCTTCCGATCCCAATGAAAATCGGTGTCTGGGGTTTTTTTAAGGCAACAACGCATTTATGTTCGGAATTTATAAATTCAAAATGGCCGCGCCAATATGGCGGACGAATTTTTCCAATTGTATTCCAATTCCAATGAAAGTGGATATCTAGGGGTTTTTGAGGTTGCAAATAACGAATTTATGATCAGAACTTATAAATTCTAAATGACCGCACCAATATGGCCGATGAGTTTGCCAATTGTATTCCGATTCCAATCAAAAACCTGGTCATTTCCTCTATTGTCGTGAAGTTTGCCACCTTCTTTAATGTAGGAAATTTCTGAAATTTCCCCTAACCAGTATAGAAACGTTTTCAAATTACATAATATGAAAAACATCTCTATATAATTCAATAAAAAAAACGCTGTAAAGGACAGTTACCCACAGTTCTACCGGTCAGACGCCTGCAAACATGATTTTCGGGAAACAGATTACGCTGCCAATTGAGGGTGAAGATCCACTACCACCTAATGCCTGGTACGCCGCTCAAACGGAATTTTTCGCTGGAGATTAAAAATTTATTTCTACACGGAAAAATTCCGTTCAAATTAGTGTGGAGAAATAGTAAACAGCTGAGAAAAATGGAACAGTTGGCGGGGTTATGTGTCATTTTGGGGTGCAAGTGGGTTTGAGGAAACTCGTAAGCAATTTGGTAAAAGTGTTTTTTGATTTTTTCAGCTCCATCCTGCATTCTGCAACCTGTTCCCCTACTTTATCCGCCTCTTAATAACCACTTGCATTAAGTGACAGAATATAGGAAGACACATTGATATGTCCGGGCATATAAATCATAACGAAACGACACTAATAATCAATGCCATCTACGATTCAGTAGGCATACTAGCAAATTACCCACGGAGCTGCGTACCACAAAACGAAATTACAAAATAAATTTTTCGCTACTGATTTCGTTTACGTTTTTTTGCATACATTTTATATGGAAAATTTCTTTCCGTTTGAGCTGCATAGCAGGCATAACTCTAAATTTCTGTATGGTATCCAAAATCATTTTTTCCAGATTTTTTGTTGTTTTCATTATACTCTTTTCCTACAGCGGACAGTGCACACATAAACTTTTTGATGTGAAACATCTTTGCGCGTGTTGAGAGTAATTCTTCAAGGTCGGGAACGTTTTGTGGGAACGCTTTATGGGAACGCTTCCTCCAATCTAATTCTCATTCCGGGATATGGAAGATCTGTATTAAGGAAGACAGAATAAGATGGAGATATTAAAAAAAATAGTAGCACCAAAGAAAAGTCTTTATATGCCGCGAGCCAGACATGACGACCCAGACATAGGCAGAATGGAACAAATGGTTGAGTGGTTGCCTTACGACTTGATATTCCAAAAAGTCGCGGGTTCGATTCTTGATCTCGGCATTTGAATTTTATTATTTATATTTCAAAGCTTTTATTTCAAATTATTTCAAAAAAAGGTATAATAAAACAGAAGTGCGCTATTTTTTCATAAGAGTTTAAGAGGACGTAAAATGACTTTTTTTATTGAATGTAAATTGCACAAAATATTACTGAGACAGTAAATTTCTTAACTAGAATTTACAAAAATTTAGATGGAGCATTCGGATATCTGAGAATTCTGTCTGTAGAAGGGCGGAATGGCAGGAGGTTACAATCGATTAATGAAAATGATTATTTAGTTAAATTTACTTGATTTTCTATAAAAATGGTTAATGGGCTTAATTTACTTTTTATACGCTGAACACGACAACAACTAGCCTAAACGGCAATAGCATCACCCGAGCCAAACATTTTCCAGTATCCCTATTATCAATCATCGCCAAACATAAATCGGCACAAAATTCCATCACTTAACGGTGCGACACATTCCTGCTGGGAGATTTTCTGCATTATAGAATTTATTCGGGGTTCTTCGTGCAGCCGCCGTCGCGTTAAGTTCACTCTTTTTACATCTCTACATCGTTTACTCATCAATTGTTGCTTAACAGTTTTGATATCACTTCTTCAAAGTGATCTGGTACATTATTGAGTACTATCGTTTAGATATCACCTCTTCAAGGTGCAATTACTATTATTAACGTTTGAATATAAATAATTCTTGAATTTTGTGTGTTTAGAATCTTTTGTTAACATTTTCCCAGTTAATGAATTTTGAATTTCACTGTTTGAAAGTGTAGTTGTGTTAAATTAGAAATTTCATTAAACTGATTAAACTAGAAATACATGAGTTTTTCTTTGGTGTGTATACAGTTTTAAACATACGCTTTATGTTGTATCTTGTATTTTGTATGTTGTATGTAAACAAATCTTGCAACTTGATTATGACCCAAATATGCATAGTTCGTGTGACAATGCGATCTGACTTATTGCTCTAGCCAGTATGTGGGAACAACCTACCTTTCAAAATCACACTCAGAATGAAATTAGTTATTGGTAAAATTTAGAAATATGTATAACTTAAATGTAAAAAAATAGGTAAAAAAACTTTTAAGTTAAATGGTTTTATTTGAAATCATAAGCTGTACCAAAAACTAGAAAATAATTAGAACACAAACATGGACCTTCTTGAGATTCCGACGTCTGGGAAGAAATCATGCAATAGTAGCCGTGCTGTTTTCTTATGTCGTATGCCAAGGTACCCTTTGTGTCGCTGCGTCAACGAATTAAGTAATATTCTGGGACTTTTAACAGACTAAAATAAAAACATGGGGCGCATTTGAAATATATTGGTGAACTTGGAAACACATTCTTCTAGACAAGTCGTTCTTATTTAATTATACAGTGGTTATACAAGTTTTTCATGCGCCCCATGTTTTTATTTTAGTCTGTTAAAAGTCCCAGAATATTACTTAATTCGTTGACGCAGCGACACAAAGGGTACCTTGGCATACGACATAAGAAAACAGCACGGCTACTATTGCATGATTTCTTCCCAGACGTCGGAATCTCAAGAAGGTCCATGTTTGTGTTCTAATTATTTTCTAGTTTTTGGTACAGCTTATGATTTCAAATAAAACCATTTAACTTAAAAGTTTTTTTACCTATTTTTTTTTATTTTCTAGTTTTTAGTTTGATTTTGGCTCGTATCATTATGCAAACTCCTCATCCTTTCCAACTCTTTCATTGCATCTTTATTGCACGGTTTCTTACCTGTTAATTTCTGACAATCAAGCTCCTCAATACATAGCCCTTCCAAAGTCCTTACGCGACTCAATGCTACATACTCTTGACCTTCCTCAAACAGTTTGGAGCCCAAATACACTACAGCATGGTCAACAGTACTACCCTGCATTTTATGGACAGTGGAGGCCCATGACAAAATTATTGGCAACATCCTTCTCTCGGCCGTTCCATAATTAAACTTTGCTGGAAATTGTATGGCTTTAGGATGAATAAGGTGTACGCCGTCTCTTTCGAAATCAATTTGAACAGATGGTATATCTGTTTCATACATTTGCGTCCTACGAAACTGAGGCCATACAATCTCTGTGATGTAGCCGATAGCGCCGTTCACCAACCCTTTCAAGACGTCGACGTTAGCACGTAACATAACTTTGGCTCCTACGAATAATTCAAGTTCTTGTGGTAAACCTCCTGTCTTGTTAATATCTGCTGGTATGATATCGATTATATTAACGTTGTCCATATTTCGTGTGCCATCTACCAGCTGGTCCTGGGCTTTGATTTTGTATATACGGGCACTTTTGTTTCGGAACGAATTAAGAACCGCATTGTTGTGATTGTGAACCTGTTGGTTGGTTGGGTATACTCTTAACGCCTTATCGATAGCGAACTCACCAACTGCATTTTGAAGAACTCTTCCCATAAGTACACTAAAATGCTCAGATGTCCGTTCGCCAATTCGCAGTGCATTTAGCACATCAATGAAGGCATTGTCTCCTTGTTGACGCATGTTCTCAGTCAGCTCACAAAGCGTGAATAAATGCCAGAGATGCGTGGCTGGCTGAAGATGCTCGGGCTGTTTAAATATAGGTGTCCCAGAGCGTTTAATTGGAGGCAGTTGCAAGAGATCTCCCAACAATAATACATTGACTCCTCCAAAGAACTCGTCATCGCTGTTTTTGAGTTGTCTAAGACGGAAATCAATCATACAGAGCATCTGGTATGACACCATAGAAATTTCGTCGATAATCAGAAACTCCACCTGTCTCCATTGTTGCCTCATTGTCCGCAAGAAATTTCCTGTTAGTGGAGACATTCCTGTCATACGACCATCCTTCTGTACCGGCAACTTTAACATGCTATGAATTGTTGAGCCGCTGATAAGCCGTGCTGCTACTCCCGTTAATGCACATACTTTTACTGTGTCCTTTACATAGCATCTATTGATTTGATTTCGCAGTAAGTTCAATAGGAACGTTTTTCCTACACCGGCTCCACCAGTAAAGAATATTCTCAACCTTTCGTTACCACCAGATATCTGAGTTTGAATTGATTTGGTTACCATCCTAAATATTTCTCTTTGACCAGCATTCATAGCTCGTTGAGCCAATTGGAACTGGTTTTCGTTCATGGACAAGTGTGGTACTTCTTCTTCTTCTTCTAACTCAATAGGCTCAACTTGTTCTAATATGTGGAACGCGTGCACTTGATTAAATGCATTTTCGAGCTGCCTATCCCGCTCAGGATAGAGCCTCATATGGGCACTTCTTTCTCTAAGCTGTTGTTCCCTCGCAAGGAATGCTTCTCTAGCACTATTGTATTCTCCAATCAGCTCACCCTCGTTACGGTAAGGCATATACTGCAATAACAAACTATAATAGTAAGCTTCTGGATCGGTCGCTGCTACGAAGTTTGGTACGCGTACAACGGCTGGTGTATTTCTTATTGTCATTTTCATCTTGTCTCTAAGTGTAATAAGACGCCTCTTCGTTATTTGTCCTTGTTGTATATACGCATCTGCATCAATATTTTCTTCATTGGTTTGCGCTGGCTTTGCGTAGTATGGCTCGAATAACATGGCAAATTCGAATAGGCTCATGGTGCTGAAGTTGTAGTCCGGGTGTTCGGTTGGTCGTTTTTCGTATCTATCAAATATATTAGCACAGTATCCAATTGCTTGCCCAGTGTCACCAAACTTTAGAACTTTGTACCGCTGTTGAGGTTTACGAGTATTGAGAAATACTGCTTTTCTCGAGCTATCTCGCAAATTCAGATGGCAAAGCCTGAATACGCACTCACATGCTGAAACTTGGCGTTCTTTTAATATGCGCATACATATTTTGAATAGTTTACGAGAGACGTGAGTTTCTTCTCTCCGAATTTGTTGGATAGCTCGTGTTATTTCGCCGTCCAAATTTGTAGGTTCCGATTTCGATACATATTTAGCAATGTAGTACGCAATTGACTCGTTTGTGCCGCAGGGCTGAATGTCCATGTTACCTTTCCACATTTTAAGAAATTTAGGGTTGTAATTGTTGACCCAACGATCATTATTTCTTCGTTGTAGCACACAAATTCGTCCACCATTGCGAATGAATTCGTCGCTAGAAGGATCAATAACATGCGTCTCTGTGCACTCCTCACGAGGAAAGTTGAAGCGGCACATGTTTGTGGTGGTATTTTTAAAACATGTAGTAGTGTGATGATGTATCTGACATTTTTTTACTAATTCCTGCAATTCTGGGTCTTCTGGGGCAATAGTTGTATTACATACGGAGTCAATGCGAGCTATTCCTTCCGGCGTCTCAACAGATGGATGATTTTCAACCCACACAACCATATGCAGATGCGGACTCCCTCTATTCTGAAACTCAATGCGCCACCAATGATCTTTTACTCTGCTGCCGAATATTCCAATGTCAGTTTTAAGAAAACGCATCAACGCATTCACGCGTACCATAAAGTGTCTGCTCACGGCAACTGGGTACAATTCAATCAAGCGTTGAGTTGCATTGACATCTAAACTGTGTGGATCAACATTTTTCTTACCGTCAGCCATAAGAAGGACTTTCCTCATGTCAGTCCAGTAGAGGTCGTTGCAACTCAATGTAACAAAATAGTTTGGAGGACCTAGACATCTTATCTGTGCTATTAAATCACTAAGCGCGCTACGCCAGTAAGCACCAGAACCTCTTAGATTCTTCAAATATAAGTGTAGGTCCTCTATTTTTCTCCCGTTTTCACCTTCTACTTTTCTCCCACATGCGGCGATTGTTGACTTTACTCGATAGTACTCAAACATGGACAGAGCATAGAAAAGGTAGTCGTTACGCTGAAATCTAGAGTCCTCGCCTAAAATACGGAACTGATAGTAATCCAATGGACTTATATTCACAGGTCTGCTTTCTTTCAACCCATTTTTACCTTTCGGAAAAAGTTGGTACCACGCAAATTCTTCCGCTTTTATCTCATGAGCTTCATTGACAATGTTATCGCTTGTCTTCCTTCTAATTTCATTAGCGTTATGGGACACTTCCAGCTCATCTTCGACATCAGGTTGTGCGTTATCTACAGACAACATTACAGATGTTTGTATAACGGCAACTGCTGTTCTTGTGCCCGAGATCTCGTGCTGCATTGAAGGGTACATTTGAGGTACTTCTTGAGCGCCAATATCATGATTGACCTCTTCTCTGGAATGCACGTCGACGTATGTTAGCGTGTACGCAATGTTGCGCGACCCGAGGTTTCGTTTACAGATACGGCAAAGTTCTCGTAAGGTGTCACATTGAATAACACACGCTTTGCCATTGCCCGCAATTGGTGCTCCTTTAGGACCACAGCAATGAGAATCAGTAATATAGTATTTGTCACCATTCTTAAATACGCTAACTGATTTCTGGGAGGCTGTTAACATACCTGCCATATGGTTGTCAAATAGTTGAGTCAATGCTTCAAACAAGGTCATTCCAATATTGTTGTCATTGACAACATCTCGGAGACTACCAAATAGAAGTGTGTCGCTATCATACTGGACAGTAAATGACCTATCGTACATACGTATATTGTCCCTGGCAACGTGAAAATTTCGCACTTCTAAGTATCCAGTTTCATTGAGTTCGTGCGGTTGTAAGAGGGCTCGTATTTTGGAATACAGGGAATCACCTTCTATCATGATATTGTTCAGTGTATTTGTAGACCATCGGCTTGGGTCTAGAATTGCGGCTCGCACAATAATGGCCATTGATATGGCACTACATTGAATGCCAGCATAGCCTGAAGTATATATGTTACGGTCACCTTGATGCCAAGATGCTCGAACTATCTTGGCAACATTATTAATGGGAACGAACGCACTTCTATATACTTCTTCGTGAAGCTCTTTGTCTCTGGATATTTCAGGCTCAGTAAGCCGTATTAGGTCTTGCTCATTGATTTGGGCATATTCGTCAATATAGACGTCTTTGTAAAGAGGGTTATTCGCAATCAACCATCTCAGGGCGCTATAAACTCTTTCACGAGATATTGTGAATTCCCTGGTGACGTTTAAATTTTCCAAATGTTCAGTTACTACAACAATACCTGCCCGGCTTGAAGACTTTGGAAGCATGATAGGAAGTTTTTCGCAGACTTCGAAGATATCTTGAGCGAATAAAACTGCTTGCCCGCGGAATCCGAACTGCCCAAAAACCCCACTTAATTTTACGATTTTAACAAATGGGACAACCCTACAAAGCAAGCGTTGTTCTGCCTGTGTTAAAGCAAGTAAAGCTTCCGGTACATGACCAGGGTCTAGATTGTTCCAGTAAGCCTTTGCTGGTGATGCTATTTTATTACTAGTTACGTGATTTTGACAGCGTGAACACAATAGTAACGTAGGTTTCGTAGATAATTCTGTCGGAAGATATAACAAAGCAGCAGTGTTGTAACGTACTATGTGAACTTGATTCGAATAACAACATTTTTTACAAATTTCACAAATACGATCGCATAATGTATTAATAGCATTTTCAAACACCTCTACATGACAGAAATCTGTTGATTCTTTAGCTCTCCCCTGTGCCGAATTTTTTCGCAAGTTTGTTAGTCTTGCCTCACGTTGCTCAGGTCTTTGTGATGCAACGTAGCTAAGGGAACGCTCCCGTTGCTTCGTCAACCTTGCCTTTATTTGATCAGGCGTTTGTGATGCGACATAGCTAAGGGAACGCTCCCGTTGCTTCATCAACCTTGCCTTTATTTGATCAGGCGTTTGTGATGCGACGTAGCTAAGGGAACGCTCCCGTTGCTTCGTCAACCTTGTGTAATATATATATTTTTTCTCTTTCAACGGGTCCTAGGGGCGTGCCCCCTTTTTTTTTGTTATCTATTTGTGTTAATTGCCCTTACGAAAAATAAAAATGCACACTTACTGTTTGTGATCCAGTTTCTATTTGTAGGTTTTATAATGTTACAAAAACAACTTTTAAAACGTCCTTCTGGGTTGTGTTCACTTATCTTATAAATGTTGCCCACACAAAACTTTAAAACGCCCTTCTGGGCTGGAAAACTTAATTGAGATTAAATAGAAAACTGAATAGATTACGTTAAGCGTTTAAAACTATATGAACTAAGCCTTTTTGGCTTTAGGTTTTCTTTATAACACTCTTAGAATTATTTTTTAACACGGCCCTTTTGGGCTAGAAAAGTAATTAAGTCTCTGTATAACACTCCCAAAATTAATTTTTTACACGGCCCTTTAGGGCTAGAAAAGTAATTAAGCCTCTGTATAACACTCTCAAAATTAATTTTTTACACGGCCCTTTTTGGGCTGGAAAACTTAATTGAGATTAATTAGAAAACTGAATAGGTTACGTTAAGCGTTTAAAACTATATGAACTAAGCCTTTTTGGCTTTAGGTTTTCTTTATAACACTCTCAAAATTAATTTTTTAACACGGCCCTTTTGGGCTAGAAAAGTAATTAAGTCTCTGTATAACACTCTCAAAATTAAATTTAACACGGCCCTTTTGGGCTAGAAAAGTAATTAAGTCTCTCTATAACACTCTCAAAATTAATTTTTTACACGGCCCTTTTGGGCTCGATAGATTATTTCGGACACCGATTTAATAATAAAGACCGCCCGTCGCGGGTAAAGGTAAAGATCACACACGCTAAAGTCGACCGCCGGTTTTCGCGGTTAGAACAACACTCTCCGATTTTCAAATTCACCGACACTGGCCGGCCGTTTTTCTTACGCGAAAATCGAAAAACTTTTCTCACGAAAATGGAAAAACTTTTCACACGGAACAATTGCCGATTTCATCAAAACTTTTCGTTGTCAAGGTCGGCAGCCTTGAAGAGGCAAAATACGAGCAAAAATCCCCATACGAAACCTGACACCCGAGTCTGATAAGATTCGAGTGTGGATCGTTGGTTGTTTTGCTCGTTAATTACATGTGGATCCACGGTGTTTAACACCATGGATTTCCAAGAAAATATTGCAACGGCCAATTCGTCGTTCCCGTGTAGGGAAAAATGTGCCAAGATGCAATTTTAATTTCGCGTGAGGTAAACTATTAAATTTTTAGAAATGGGAGACTTACTTTTTTTTTTTAATTTTTGGAATGGCGAATTATCAGGGAATTATCCCGTGGGATAATACAATTTTTGAAATGGGGATTTTTAGAAATGGGAGACTTTTTAATTTGAAATCTAATTCTGAGGATTAAAATTTTATAAATAGGGATTTTTGCAATTCTTAGTATATTTAACTTTTGAAGGCCATTTGGGATTTTGGAAATTTGGGGAGTTTATAAGTATGTTATGGCTGTTAGCCATATTGGGGTCGTAACAACTCCTTGGGGGGCCCAACAAGAGCAATGCTACGAAGCAAAGCAAGGGAGCATTGCTCGAAAAACATTTTTTTTTGTTTTTTAATTTGACTTTCTTAATCGTTACAGTACTATCGTATTAGTAGGGCTGTATCTGTAGTGCATTTTTACGTGCATTTTGGTGTGTTCCTTTCTCGTGGGGGCGTAAAGTGCAGTTTCCGTTGGGGTTTTTTGTCGAGTTAACAATTTTTTATCGCCGTTCGGTGCTTTCGTGACGGGTAGTGGTTGCAGGTCCCTCATTCGGGATCTGTTTGTCATAGCGGTGATTAACAAATGGTAAGCATTGTTATTTTTTATTATTATTTTTTTTTTGAGATTTGGTTTTTCGGGTGTTAATGCCCCATAGTCTATTTTTATGTAATTGGTTATTTTATTTTCGTTACAGATGTCCAATTTTGAAAGGGAGCGACGTGCACTGGCCGCAGATATGGCCCTGAGGCGTCGGTTAGATGAAGTGGCGAGGCGGGAGGAGCTTGTGGCCAAACGGGAGGAGCTTGTGGCCAAACGGGAAGACGCCGTAGCAGCGGCGGAGAAGGCGGTTTACAAGAAACTAGAAGTTGTCGAGCCTTGGGTTTCGCCGCAATTGGTGTGTACCAATTGTAGGCGGGCTCATTACGCAGAGGACTGTCCTAGAAGGCCAGCTCAACGACGCGAACGGCGGCAGCAATGGGTGGACAAGAGGCGGCCATGGGTGTTCCTGCCGGCTGTTAGGGAGGGCTAGGCAGTGGCTTAGTGCTTATTTTTTTTTTTTTTTTTTTTTACTTTTGTGTGCTTTTAAATAAAGAAATAAAATTTATTTAGTGTTATTATTTCCCTGCGGGGGTGTAGTTTGTATTTTTTGTTTTTTTTTTTTTTTTTTAGGTTTTTGGGCCATAGGGGCAAACTGTCTTCTTTTTATATATATTTTTTTTTTTGCATTTCAGGAGTCATCTGTAAGGGCCATAAGGGCAAACTTTCTTTCTTTACTTTACAATTGCATTTCTTAAAAAAAATTTTTTTTTGTCTATTCTCTAACTTGGCTTATCTTCTAATAATCTTTCTTAATTACTTACTTAGAAATATCTTTTTTTTTTGTTCTCTACTGTTATTTTCTTAAAAATTGGAATTATGGCTGAAGGCCCTTTTACATTCTTTTGTTTCATGTTTTTTGGGCCTTAGGGGCCAACTTTTTTCTTGTTTCATGTTTTTGGGCCTTAGGGGCCAACCTTTTTCTTTCTTTTGCATACAATTGCATTTCTTAATTACTTACTTAGATATAACTTTTTTTTTTTTACTGTTATCTTCTTAAAAATTAGAATTATAGCTGAAGGCCCTTTTACATTCTTTTGTTTCATGTTTTTTGGGCCTTAGGGGCCAACTTTTTTCTTGTTTCATGTTTTTGGGCCTTAGGGGCCAACTTTTTTTTTGTTTCATGTTTTTGGGCCTTAGGGGCCAACTTTTTTCTTGTTTCATGTTTTTGGGCCTTAGGGGCCAAATTTTTTTTTTGTTTCATGTTTTTGGGCCTTAGGGGCCAACTTTTTTCTTTCTTTTGCATACAATTGCATTTCTTAATTACTTACTTAGATATAACTTTTTTTTTTTTTTTTTACTGTTATCTTCTTAAAAATTAGAATTATAGCTGAAGGCCCGTTTACATTGTTCATAATCCGACGAACTTTCACCCACTAGCTGAGTATCAAATTGACGCCACTGAATAAGGGTTCGTTTCGTGGTACAATCTATCCTATGTTTACTGGGTTTCCAGGCCCTGGTTGCACTAATTGGACAGAAGAGGTCCTTGGTAATGTATGGGACCTAGTTAGGGGTCTAGGTATTGTTTTCACTGTTACTAATGGGATGCAGGCTCGGGTTGTATTGGGTTCCCGCTGGAGAACGTTTGGTCCTCGGAGGTGGCCTCGTCCGAGGGGCAGGCAGCACGGGGCCTGGTGACACATCTAGTTCGGGCGGTTGCCATTAATATAGGGATGCATTTGTAGACCGCGTAACCTATGAGGGCCAGTAATAGGATGCCGCTAAATGAGATGGCGACCGTTGAATGGGTGTGAATATGTTCCCAGGTCAGGTTGTTTAATTTGTTGTAGATGTCCTGCAAGGGTTTAGTGCCTTCCTGGATAACTTTATTGGTATCGTCACCTGTGAGTAGTTTTATCCCTTCATCGGGGACTAATTCTGTTTTTAGTGGTTCTTTAGCGGGCACTGCTATAGTTATGGGGGCAGTGGCAGGGAGGTACGGTGGTTCTAATATCTGGGTAGTTTGCGTTGAGCGCCCGTTGTACACCAGAATTTTGTCTTCCACTTGTACTTGGCACGGTTGATTGATTTTGTAGGTGTAAGTTGTCCGTGTGCCATTCGTCTAGATCGGTGTTTTAATCGTAAAGCCCCGTTAGACGTAAGTAGGCAGGATCTGTGGGATGGCTTGAAGCTGTGTTTTATTTTCATAAAATGGCTTCAAGCGATGAATATGGGCGGTAACCCATCTCCTATTTATTTCGGCAGTTTTCTTTTTAAATTAGAACCGTTTTTATTGGTGTGCACTAAAGCAAGGGGGGGTGCGGAGGTGTGGTGGTTGTGTTACTTTCTATGGTTACTTAAATTGTTACTCGTAAAAGGGCTTAAGTCGGTTATTGTGCACTATGGTTTGCCTGTTACCTATTTTAATTTTAGTGTTTACGGGGCTGGTTATGGCTATCACTGGGTGTGGGCCCCTCCAAATGGGGGACAGTTTTCCTTTCCTGGTTTCGCTCTTTATAAGGACTTGGTCGCCAATATGGAAGGTGTGGGCTCTCGTGGTTTGGTCGTAGTGGGCTTTGGATTTTTGCTTGCTTGACAGCAAATTTTGCCGGGCTATGGAATAGGTCTTTTGCAGTTTATATTTTAGGATGTGATAGTAGCTTTCGTGATTGTATAACGGTTCGGGATCTTTCTTCAGGTTGGATGGGATATCGGGTGAGAACCCATAAAGACAGTCCATTGGGGTTAGTTTGGTGCTGTCATGCACACTATTGTTATAGACGAAGGCGGCAGTGCGCAGGTATTGATCCCACGATTTGGGGTTCTGGTCGGTGATACTGCGCAGGTATTCCACTAGGGGCCGGTGAGCCCTTTCCAGAGCGCCGTTTGATTGGGGGTGGTAGGCGGATGTTTGCAGTTTTTTGATTTTCAGTAGCTTGCACAGGCCCTTGAATAGGCCACTTAGAAAGTTGGTACCTTGGTCAGTCACTATGCTTTTGGGTATACCGTAGCGAGTAATGATTTGGTCAAAGACTATCTGTGCTACGGTTTCTGCTTCGGCGTTCGGGATGGCATAGCAATCTAGGAACTTGCTTAGGTTATCTTGAAATGTTAGGATGTACAAGTTCCCGAAATGGGTAGTTTCTAAGGGTCCCACTATGTCTAGGTAGACCTTGTCGAATGGTCTTTCGGCCACGTCTGTAATTACCATCGGCATTTTAAGGGCCGGCGTGGACTTATTTGTCTGACACTTTCTACATCGTCGGATATACTTTCCTATGTCCCTTAGCATGTGTCGCCACCAGTACTTCCTACGGATTCGTTTGTAGGTTTTTATCACGCCTTGATGACCTCCGAAAGCGGAGTCGTGATAATCTTTCAGGATGGTGGCTATCTCTTCGGGGTCCGTAATTACCGTGATTTTGGGCCTTTGATTAATTTCCGCCTCTTGGGGGCGATTTGTTTCGACTAAGGCGTCTGAGTTCGTGATTGGAGGTTCGCATGGAATGGGGGTTTGGTTATCTGGGTGTTGTGTACCGTTGTCTTCAGAGGCGATGCCTATATTTGCTACTTTGGTTTGGGTCTCTTTTTCGGGCGTAGGAATCGGTCTTTTCTCTCGTGCTTGGGCACGGGTGACTGCGTTGCATCTTTGATTGTGGCCTCCGGGGGGAGGGTCCATGGGGGCATGAACTATTGCTTCGACCGTGAAAGTTTGCTGAGCCTTAATATCTTGCGGAATACGACTGAGAGCGTCGGCATTGGTATTGTACTTGCCGGGTTTGTATTCAATATTGTAGTCGTATTCGGAGAGTTTGTGGTGGAAGCGCACCAATCGGGTTGTAGGGTCTTTAACGTTGAAAACTCCTTTTAACGGCTTGTGATCGGTATACACCGTGAATGTGCGACCCTGTAGGTAGCACCTGAAGTTTTTCACGTCCCAGACTATTGCCAAAAGCTCCTTTTCGATGGTGGAGTAGTTTCGCTCAGCCTTGTTTAGAGTTCGGCTGGCGTACGCGATGGGTTGGTCCTTTCCCACTTCCCCTTGTGAAAGTACGGCCCCAAGGGCTTCACTACTGGCATCTGTAGTTAGATTGAAGGGTTTAGTGAAGTCGGGGTAAATGAGTAGGGGGGGTTTGACCAGAGCTGCCTTGATTTGGTCGAAGGATTCTTGGCATCTGGGAGTCCAGGAGAATTTTACGTCCTTTCGGAGGAGATTGGTCAAAGGTCGGACAATTTTTGAGAAGTGGGGAATAAATTTTCTGTAATAATTCGCGAGTCCGATGAAAGATTGGACCTGGCGAATAGTGCGTGGTTCAGGGAATTCTTGGACGCACGCCGTTTTCCTGGGGTCCGGGAGCGCTCCTTTCTCTGAGCAGATGTGCCCTAGGTAGACTACCTCCTTACGTAGGAATTGGCACTTTTCGGACTGCAATTTGAGGTTATGCTCCCTCAGTTTGTCGAAGACCTTTCTGAGCTTCTGGTTGTGATCTTCTAGGCTCTTACCATAGATGACAATGTCATCTAGGTAGACGAAGCATTCGAGGCCTTGCAGGCCGGTGAGTACGTAGTTCATTAGTCTTTGGAACGTAGCCGGGGCTCCTTTTAGCCCGAACGGCATACGTTTGAACTCGTAGTGCCCGTAATTGGTGCTGAAGGCGGTTTTATCTTGATCCCTGGGATCGACCAGAGCTTGGTGATAGCCGCTGGCCAGATCAAGAGTGGTGAAGTAACGCGAGTGTCCTAGCTGATCTAGGATCTCTTCTATGCGTGGCAATGGGTAGGCGTCGCCGATTGTTTTTTCGTTAAGCTTACGAAAATCGACGACGACACGCCACTTTTTCTCACCGTCTGCGCCTGCCTTCTTGGGAACTAATAGGAGAGGGGAGTTCCACGGGCTTTTGCTAGGCTGTACTATATCATTTTCCAGCATTTCTTGTAGCTGGTCATTTATTATTTGCCTCTGACTTTCTGGCAATCGGTACATTTTTTGGTTTATGGGTGCCTGGTCCCGTATTAAAGGTATTTCGTGTTGGATGGCGGTTGTATGCGTGAGGAGATCGCCCTTTAGATGAAAAATGTCGTGATATTCGTAGCAGAGGTCGGTGATCGACTGTCTTTCTTCCGCGCTTAGGTTTTCATCCAGATTCAATTCTTTGTTGATCTGTTCTAAGCGGGCTTCGAGGTCTTGAGGAGCCGGATATTCGTGGTTTGGAGATGAATACCGGATATGTTTAATTCTTGCCTCGGTCTTGCTCTTTGGGGTTTGCGTACCTAATCTTTTGCTTTTTTGGAATTTAGAGGCAGGGGTGTATGGTGCCTTTGTTTGGGAAGTTGTTCCCTTCTTCTTGTATGGGGGGATTGGTGATGGAGTTTGGTGGCCAACGTTGGGGCTCTTGTACTCGCAAGCACCGTTATTTGGGATTAAGCCTTGGGGGCTAAAAGCTTGGTCGGCGCACTTAGGGTTACATGCGGACCATATCGTTATTAAATGATTGATTAGGAATAGAGCGACTGTGTTTAAGAACGTACGAATGGCATTTTGGCTAGGGATCTCAGAGGCATACGTTTCAGGGGCCTTGGGGGCCGAATCCTGAGTGGATTGCCTTACTACGGTTGGCCGTGGTATCGTTTGAAGTGGGATTATGTCGTATGTACTGGTTGGGACCAGTGTTAGGTTAAGTGCGGCTATGGGCACTGGGGTGTTGGTACTGTTGAGAATGCTAACCGGAACTGTGTTTTTCCCCTTGGGTAGCAGGCTGTTGGAGAGGAATACACCGGGTTCTATTTCTTGAGACAGACAGACCATTTCTTCCTTCAAGTTTAGCGGCACTGCGATTATTTGTTGGGTACGGCCCGGCACTCGTGTCAGCCGTCCCAATTCAATCTTAGTCCGTGTAGGTTCCATTTGAGTTTCGATTACGTCAGTCGACCTTTGGGTTTTGCAGTCAGCCTCCTTGTTAGGGGCCTTAGAGACAGTGTGGGTTTTGCCCATACTGTGCCTCACTTCGACTGCCCGTTCTTTGGGCGAATGCTCATCGAAAGTCAATGGAACGCTAAACTCTTTAGGGTTCGTTGCTGTACGAGGGAACGTCAACCTTCGATTGGGACCTTCCACGTTGCAGTTCTCCAAGATGAAGTCAAATCCTAGTAATCCGTCGTTCAGAAATTCTTGTGTATCCTCTACTACCTGGAAGGAGCCGGGGATTTTAGGTGGGAGGTCGAAGTTTCCGTGACAGCTCCCTATGGTTTCGGTAGTTCCGGCTGGGGTTACTAGAGTGCATTTCTCATCGGGGTTTACTTCTATTTCTGGTTTTATTTTATTTTGCTTAATTATGCTTACCTCAGCGTCAGAATCCACTACTAATTTGACTTTGCCGTTACGGCTGATATCTAAAGGTAGGGTAACTTGTGGAATTCTGAGTCGACGTGGCTGAGGGGTACCCTGGGGTGTGAGTGGACTTATTGTTGTCGGGCCAGGGGATTTTGGCTCGACGGCTCGGCGTTTCCCTGCTGCCTTTCTTCCCACATTCTTTTCTGGGCGCACTCACTTACCACATGGCTGCGGCGGCCACAGAAATCGCATTTCCTGCTTACCTGGTAAACGCGTGGGGTTCTGTTGGGTTGGCCAGGATTTTGGCCGGG
This sequence comes from Thereva nobilitata, assembly GCA_963855945.1. Lineage (NCBI taxonomy): Eukaryota > Metazoa > Arthropoda > Insecta > Diptera > Therevidae > Thereva > Thereva nobilitata. Next base: position 99,300,891 of record OY979695.1, read on the forward strand.
ATTAGCTTGGCCCGGAATGGGTTGGCCCGATCCTGGGTGAGGGTACCTTCTACTATTATCAGGTCTTCCCTGGGGATTTCTATTATTGAGGTTCGGAGGGTAGTTTGAAGGGTAATTTTGTGGTGGCCTGATGTTGTAGTTATTATACGAGTTCTGCCGTGGGGCATATTGCCAGCGGAAGCTTGACTGCGTTCATTACTGAATCTTAAACGGCGGCACTCACGTATGTCGTGGCCATAATTCTGGCAATGTGAACAGAACGGAGTGTTTTTGCGTTTCATGCATTCACTATATGTGTGTCCTCGACGGCGACAGAAAGAACATGTGATATTGGCTTCAGGTGGAGTGGGTGTTTGCCCATGGGTGGAGGACCTTGGTACGAGAACCCTTTCTCGTGAGTTTGGAGGCAGGGTTTGATTTGTTGAGTCCTGTGTTGGTGGTTGGGCTAGCGGTGTTGACTGGTAGATGGAGTGTTGTTGGGGCCGTATTATTGGTACCGGCGTGATGGTGTTTATAGTGTGAATGTTTTGCGTGGGGGTCATGGGGGCCATTGGGTAGTTATTATTAGTCTGATTGGCGGGGACTGTCTGTCCGTAAGGGGTGACGTTGGGAAGCGGTACTGGCATTTGGTAAGAGCATTCATGGAATTTTGTTGGAGCTTCTCCATGTCCAGTGCTTTTTGTGTCAGAGTCTCAAGAGTGTCCTCTCCCAGGGTTAAGAGGTATTGGCAGAGGTGGGGGTTGGTAACCCCACTCCGCAGGGCATTTTTAGCGAAATCCTGTAATTGGCTCTTAACGGCCGGCGCTGCTAAGGCGCCATATTTTGTAGTGGCCGCCTCCTCACATAGCGATAACTGTTGCTTAATTCGTGTCGTGTAAGTTATTAGGGGCTCTAAAGGGTATTGTCGCAGAGTTATTAATTTGTTTACCAGTTCCTGGTAGGTTTCTCTGGGCAGATATGTTTGGTTAAGTAATTTTTCAGCCTCTTCGAAGGTGGCTGGCTGGGTGGAGGCTATTAATTGGTAGGCTTCGCCTCGTAACCTCGTGGGGTAGATCTGTAAAAAGGCTGGTTTGTCGGTATCGCTCAGACACTGCAGCGCTCGGTGGCAACATCCTAGAAAAGTCTGTAATTCTACTACTATGTTGGGGGAGGGGCCGCCGGAGAAAATTGGAACTAATTCAGATGTTAAACGGGCGACTTTTGTATAGTCAGCCATTCTGAAGGGTTTTATATTTTTTAAGTCGGAGTCCTCTAGTGGAAACTCCTTTTCGGAGTCTGAAAATGATACGCTTATCCAATTTAGTAAAAGTTCGCCCTTACTTGGGTCCTTGACGCTACTTGCGGAACTATCTAAGCCCTGCCTTTCTTGTGAATTATCTACTACTCTATCCTCTAAAGGTGGTAGGCCCGGGAAGTTTTTAAAATCCTGGATCGCCTGTTCGAACTTCCTTGTAGCCTCTTTAAATTGATTTATTTTGGCGAGCCTTTGCCCGCTGCTTTTGGCTACTTCTCTATTGAGGAAGTCGTACTGGGGGATCGAAGATTTTTCGCCTTCCCTGGCCTGTGTTAACAAATCTTGTAAATAGGTTTGTAAACTTACTTGGCTAGTGCCTCTTCGGATTCGCCCGCTTCGTAGCCTACTGGGTGACAGAGGCCTTAGAGTTGGAGTAGTCGGTGTTGATTGGGTACCTCTGGGTACCTGTGGAGCTGTTGATGTTGATTGAAGAGCTGGAACTGTTGATTGTAGAGCTGGAGTGGAAGTGGCGCTGACTTCGCCTGTGATCAGCGTTGGCGTTTCTGGATCGCTGGAAATGGAGTCGTCTAGTGGGTTATTGGTATCTGACATCAACTAATGGGCAGGGATGAAGCCCGCATAAGTCCCTCGGCGAAATTAATATGGGGGTGAACGCGTGCCCGCCTGGAGCAGAGGCGCCGTGGTTGTACACCCCCGAGCGATGATTATTAATTCAGATTAGGGCGTCGGCCTCTGACTTACTGGCCTTGCCCGAATCGATTCGATGATAGACCAAGAATGGGTTTGGATTAATGATGCAGCCCCCGTGGATGTAGGGCTGGACGTCGGAGCCCGGGATGTGGTTTCCTTGGGTTGATCGTAACTATCCTCTAGTCCCACGTCGGGGGAGCGTCTGTGGCTAGATCGTCCCCTTGTTGGTCCTTATGGACTTTATCCTGGGCAGGGATGAAGCCCACAAAAGTCCACCGGTGGCACCTTTGGGTGCGTTGCAGGGTAGGGCGGATTCTACCACCTATAGATGTACTACCCTGTTCGTTGTTCGCATAGGATCCAGGGTCATCGCCTCTATTGGTCTTGTGCCCCCAGACTCGGCTCAGTCTGAGTTTAAGGACAAGGGTGCCTGTGTCCAACACTTGATCAATAATGGTAGGCTCGCTCGGATCCTACCGGCTGCGCCAATTGTAATATATATATTTTTTCTCTTTCAACGGGTCCTAGGGGCGTGCCCCCCTTTTTTTTTGTTATCTATTTGTGTTAATTGCCCTTACGAAAAATAAAAATGCACACTTACTGTTTGTGATCCAGTTTCTATTTGTAGGTTTTATAATGTTACAAAAACAACTTTTAAAACGTCCTTCTGGGCTGTGTTCACTTATCTTATAAATGTTGCCCACACAAAACTTTAAAACGCCCTTCTGGGCTGGAAAACTTAATTGAGATTAATTAGAAAACTGAATAGGTTACGTTAAGCGTTTAAAACTATATGAACTAAGCCTTTTTGGCTTTAGGTTTTCTTTAAAACACTCTCAAAATTAATTTTTTAACACGGCCCTTTTGGGCTAGAAAAGTAATTAAGTCTCTGTATAACACTCTCAAAATTAAATTTAACACGGCCCTTTTGGGCTAGAAAAGTAATTAAGTCTCTGTATAACACTCTCAAAATTAATTTTTTACACGGCCCTTTAGGGCTAGAAAAGTAATTAAGCCTCTGTATAACACTCTCAAAATTAATTTTTTACACGGCCCTTTTTGGGCTGGAAAACTTAATTGAGATTAATTAGAAAACTGAATAGGTTACGTTAAGCGTTTAAAACTATATGAACTAAGCCTTTTTGGCTTTAGGTTTTCTTTATAACACTCTCAAAATTAATTTTTTAACACGGCCCTTTTGGGCTAGAAAAGTAATTAAGTCTCTGTATAACACTCTCAAAATTAAATTTAACACGGCCCTTTTGGGCTAGAAAAGTAATTAAGTCTCTCTATAACACTCTCAAAATTAATTTTTTACACGGCCCTTTTGGGCTCGATAGATTATTTCGGACACCGATTTAATAATAAAGACCGCCCGTCGCGGGTAAAGGTAAAGATCACACACGCTAAAGTCGACCGCCGGTTTTCGCGGTTAGAACAACACTCTCCGATTTTCAAATTCACCGACACCGGCCGGCCGTTTTTCTTACGCGAAAATCGAAAAACTTTTCTCACGAAAATGGAAAAACTTTTCACACGGAACAATTGCCGATCTCATCAAAACTTTTCGTTGTCAAGGTCGGCAGCCTTGAAGAGGCAAAATACGAGCAAAAATCCCCATACGAAACCTGACACCCGAGTCTGATAAGATTCGAGTGTGGATCGTTGGTTGTTTTGCTCGTTAATTACATGTGGATCCACGGTGTTTATCACCATGGATTTCCAAGAAAATATTGCAACGGCCAATTCGTCGTTCCCGTGTAGGGAAAAATGTGCCAAGATGCAATTTTAATTTCGCGTGAGGTAAACTATTAAATTTTTAGAAATGGGAGACTTACTTTTTTTTTTAATTTTTGGAATGGCGAATTATCAGGGAATTATCCCGTGGGATAATACAATTTTTGAAATGGGGATTTTTAGAAATGGGAGACTTTTTAATTTGAAATCTAATTCTGAGGATTAAAATTTTATAAATAGGGATTTTTGCAATTCTTAGTATATTTAACTTTTGAAGGCCATTTGGGATTTTGGAAATTTGGGGAGTTTATAAGTATGTTATGGCTGTTAGCCATATTGGGGTCGTAACACTTGCCTTTATTTGATCAGGCGTTTGTGATGCAACGTAGCTAAGGGAACGTTCTCGTTGCTTCATCAACCTTGCCTTTATTTGATCAGGCGTTTGTGATGCAACGTAACTAAGGGAACGCTCTCGTTGCTTCGTCAATCTCTCTTCGCGTTGGTCAGGCGTTTGTGATGCTAGCTGTTCCCGTCTACTTTGTAGTTCAGCACGCCTGTCGTCTTCATTCATTTTAGTGCGCTTTGCTCTATACTCTTTCCTCGCTTTTTCTAGCCTCCTTTTTCGCTGTGTTTTGGTTTCAATTTTTTTATTAATTTTTTCTTTCATATTGTTCCCACGAGTATTGGACAAATAACAGTCGACCCCACCAGAGGTCCATGTAGAGGGGCAAGGCTCTTATACAACAAGGTGTGCCCAGCCTTGAGGCTGAAACGCTAACGACATATCATTTTTATCCACCCTAATGCCACACAGTCCTCGGCACGTTTCTAACCTTGACTTGGGTGGTGTATCGCTAACGACGTATCATTTTTAACCACCCTAACGCCACACAGTTCTCGGCACAATACAGAAACCTTAACTTGGGTGCATTCAAAACATCCAAAATTATTCCAATGAAATAACCTTATTGTATTCATTTTAGTCTTAATTCAGTCATTTTTGGATTTTACTTTTCTCTGGCGAATTTTAAATTTTATAATTTTGACAACAGATTCATTATTTTCCATTTTGATTTTTTTAAAATTTTGACCACAAATTCGTAATTTTTAACCTTAAAAACTCCCCAATACCGATTTTCAATGGATTTAGGACGCATTTGCAAAATTCATGCGCCATTTTGTATTTTCAAATTTTGATCACAGAAACGTCATTTGTGGTCCTAAAAACCCCCGGATACCGCCATTTTGAATTTTCAAATTTTGACCACAGAATCGTCATTTGTGGACCTAAAACCGCCCCGATACCGATTTTCAATGGATTCAGAACACATTGGCAAAATTCATCCGCCATATTGGCGCCGCCATTTTGAATTTTCAGTTTATAACCACAGAATCGTTATTTGTGGCCCTAAAACCCCCCCGATACCGATTTTCAATGGATTCAGAACACATTGGCAAAATTCATCCGCCATATTGGCGCCGCCATTTTGAATTTTCAAATTTTGACCACAGAATCGTCATTTGTGGCCCTACAAACCCCCCGATACCGATTTTCAATGGATTCAGAACACATTGGCAAAATTCATCCGCCATATTGGCGCCGCCATTTTGAATTTTCAAATTTTGACCACAGAATCGTCATTTGTGGCCCTACAAACCCCCCGATACCGATTTTCAATGGATTCAGAACACATTGGCAAAATTCACCCGCCATATTGGCGCCGCCATTTTGAATTTTCAAATTTTGACCACAGAATCGTCATTTGTGGCCCTACAAACCCCCCCATACCGATTTTCAATGGAATCGGAATACAATTGCAAAATTCGTCCGCCATCTTGGAACCGCCATCTTGATTTTTGTACAAAATTGTCAGATTGCATTGTCACGGGAGCTCAATGTGTGGGCAAAATTTCATAAGAATCGGTTCAGTAGAAGTAGACGAAAAATCTGTCGCAAGATTTGAACCAAACAAACAAACAAACAAACAAATATACGAGGTGAAGCTAAATAAAACCATTAAAAAGCGTAGGGTGTTAACGAAAGGTTCCAGTAATAATAAAATAAGAATATAGGTAAAGAACGCAGAAAAAACTTGTTGCCAAAATAGCAAAATTGCTATTTTTTTCGTAAAATAGGGCATCAACAATAACGATTCTATTAACTATATGGATGAAGCAACAGTGTTTTCTTAAATAATTGAAAATATGTTCTTAAATCCTATGAAATTTGTATGCAATGTACTTAAGTCTTTTTTAAATTCAAAATTTTGAAATCTTATAAATTTTTAACTTTTGAACAAGGGTAAAATGTAAATATTTCGAAAACGATTCCAATGATACCAAAAAAGTACAAACCCAAAATTGTTAGTGATTTTACTCTTGTGATGTAATCTTCAAATAAATAAAAAAAAGAGCGCCCGTGTCAGGAATCCAACCCACGACCCCCGGGTGAAAGCCCTGCATCTTACCGTTAAGCTAACAATACCTATAGATTCCAGTGGTTGAAATCGGTAATTATAGTCTTCTGCTTTGATTTATAGGCCTTTGTATGCGATGGACTAAATATATTTGTATGAATAAATTAAAAATTTGAAACTCAAATATCTTTATTTTGTAGCACAAAAATGCTAACTAATTTTTGTTCGTTTGAATCAATTTATTTATAGTATCGTGTCATTAGAGCAATTATGATCGCGGCGTGATCAGACTGGGTATCCCCAAATACCTCATGCACATAATGATAGATTTCCTAACAGGCAAGACGCTGCACATGACTCCGATAATATAGAGATCCCATGTAGAAGAGGACACAAAGCTAGCAAAACCCTCGGCAAATATGGAGGTCACAAAATGAGTGGTACCGGAAAATTCCCACAATGTACTTTGGAACCGGGGAAATAAGACCGAGTCTGATGACCATAGACGTACCCAGCAGACCATTGGAAGCTGGAACAATTCTGTTGACTCTGAGCTCAATGACGCTTAAAAAACAAATGGGGTGCGACTAAAGGATCAGTTCACGACTGGCAGGCCCGATTCTACAGGAATCCTTTACTTTTTGGACTCCTTATTTGTAAGATAGTCCTTTTTCTAGTTTTTATTGCTCCTTTGTTACTTATAGTCCAAGAGCTAGTGACAGAATTGCAAAGTGATTTTGTAGAGGATGGGCCTTTGATATAAGGTAGATTAGGTAAAGCACAACCGATTAAAAATATTCGCCAGTTCGAGTCTACTTAAGTTTTAATTTTATGAATTTTTGAACTTGTCGATTTTTTGACCATGAAAAAAGTGATATTGCAGAGGATGGGACTTGGTATATAGGTTAATTGGGTTGCCCCCAACACATATTCCGATTCCCATCTCGTTTGGAGGTTAGGTTTGACTTTTGGGAATTTTTGAACATGTCGGTCTGATCAAGATGGACAAAGTGATATTGGAGAGGATGGGGTTTGGTATAATGGTGAGATAGGCCACCAAGAACCCTAATTCAGCTGCCCATCTCATATGCAATCACGGTTGCGATTTTGGCGGCTTTTAATTTTGTGGCCATTTTCGGTATGACCCAAGTGATTTTGTAGGAGATGGGATTTGAATATTAGAGTTCGTTACAACATCTACAATACATATCCACTTGCCCATCTCTTTCCCAGTTGTAGAAACCCTTGCCATCTCCAGTTGAAGTTGAAAAATCGTAAAATCTAGTTTTATATAGCAAATTGAGTTAAAATGGATGTATATACCCCTCTAGTGGCATATTTATGTTATATATTTCAGATATTATGAGTAGTTGTGTATTGTATATACAAACATACATTATAACCCGGCCCGCTGGGTGCGGGCGTGCAGAGTGTGCACCGCACGCGGGCGGCACTTTCAGGGGGCGGCAAACACAACAATCTCGTGATCGAACTCATTTTCATCATTTGCACCTAGGTTCTTTTTAGAATGCCATAACAATTACATGTATTGATCTCCTTTAAAAATAAACCGATAAACCGAAAACGTTCAAACCACTTAAGAAGGATCGATCTCTGAAAATAGTATAATATAAGGACAGAGAATGTAAAATTAAATTCGCATGATAGAAGTCAAATTTATTCTGTAAATAAAAGTTGACATTCTAATCTGATTATAATTATTGACAAAATTTTAAAGCAGTTTGACGTCTAGTTATGGAGAATTATCCATTTTTATGTGCAATAAATTCCCACGTTTAATATCATTTTTACTCGACCTTTACTTGAATATTGAATACTAATTACTCGAATGCAAGACGTCCAATGTTTTTTAAAAAATTTTATTGAATGTATGAGATATCAATAAATAATGTATTCAAATTTCAGATTTTTAATTTGGAATATGCTCCTTCAATCGATCTTCCTTAAGATAATTTTAAAGAGAATTCCCCGTTGTTCCATGTAGAGGAAAAACCAAATAAAAAGAAAACGAGTTTCCCATTCGCTCTGGTTGTTTAAAAGCGCAGCTTTTTCACTCATGCTGCGGGCTCCGTTTGCTTCTTAAAGCCCGGGACACACATATCCGAGCCGTGCCTGCACCGCATGACAGCCGTGTGTTGGACAACACACGGAGAGAAAATAAACAAGTAAAATTTGATGCGGTGCTGACATGGAGACGCGGAAATGTGGGGACTGACTGGTAAGATTTTACTTGTTTACTTTTTCTCCGTGTGTTTTCCAACACACGGCCGTCACGCTGTGGGCAAATGTGTGTCCCGGGCTTAAGCCGGCTCTTCACGATGCGGTGAACGTTTCAATCGAATATTGGCTTCCAACGTTGGACGATTTTCGGCGAAAGTAGACCTCCTATCGAAAAAAGTTAAATATAAAAGTTGTAGGTAATAAAAAGATCTACAACTTTTGTACAAACCATTTTTTCCACCTTACCAACTTCCAGAGCAATGAGTCATCAAAGTCAAATTTTGGGTTTTTTTTAACTAAAATATCAACTAAAACCACCTTCTTCTCCAAAAAATACCTAGTTAACTAATATTTTTTTTTACAAAATTGGAAAGCTTGGACAATTTCTTATCAATAATGTCCGGACAATTTGTATCCTACGGCTTTTATTTTTGGAGTTATAAGCAATTTTAACGCTAAAATTGGCTCTTTTTTTGTGCCTTTTCACCTAAGCTTTGCCAAAAAGTACCAAATAAGCACCAAATAAGGCAAATTTTAACATCAAACTTGCTAATAACTTCAAAAGTAAAGGCCGTAACGTAAAAATTGTCCAGACAATATTGATAGGAATTGTCCAAGCTTTCCAATTTTGCAAAAAAAATATCAGTTAACTAGGTATTTTTTGGAGAAAAAGTTGTTTTTAGTTGAAATTTTAGTTAAAAAAAACGAAATTTTGACTTTGACGACTCATTGCTCTGGAAGTTGGCTAGCTGGATCCTTGATTTTGACAGTTTTAGATAGGTGGGAGTATTCTACACTGTACATGTACACTGGTATCCTATTCATGGAAATAGCTCAAAGGGTTACATAAATACAGGGTGATATGTAAACCTCTACAAAAAAAATTCAAAACGCCCTAGCTGCTAAACCGTTAAGATTTACCCCCCCCCCCCCCACCCATACGATTTTTTCTTCGTCTATCCAAAACCTATCTACAGCCGGCCGCTTTGTAAGCTTAAAGGTATACACCCTGTATAATCATCAAAATGTTTTTTTTTCCATCAACCAATTTTTCTCAATTAAACGGAAAATATTGATGGAACGGAGATGGGATTGAAAATGTAACATTTGGCAGATGCCACGAGCCTATGGTCCAAATCTTGGGTTCTACAAAATCACTTGGGTCATACCGAAAATGGCCACAAAATTAAAAGCCGCCAAAATCGCAACCGTGATTGCATATGAGATGGGCAGCTGAATTAGGGTTCTTGGTGGCCTATCTCACCATTATACCAAACCCCATCCTCTCCAATATCACTTTATCCATCTTGATCAGACCGACATGTTCAAAAATTCCCAAAAGTCAAACCTAACCTCCAAACGAGATGGGAATCGGAATATGTGTTGGGGGCAACCCAATTAACCTATATACCAAGTCCCATCCTCTGCAATATCACTTTTTTCATGGTCAAAAAATCGACAAGTTCAAAAATTCATAAAATTAAAACTTAAGTAGACTCGAACTGGCGAATATTTTTAATCGGTTGTGCTTTACCTAATCTACCTTATATCAAAGGCCCATCCTCTACAAAATCACTTTGCAATTCTGTCACTAGCTCTTGGACTATTACAATTCATTTTGAATATGAAATCAGAAAAATTTACCATTAGTTAGTTTGCTTGTACGACCACAGTACACAAGTCTCACGTATTCCAAAATCATCTACAAATACGATAAGAAGCTTTCGAAATCATCATTGCATGTCGCTTTGTCACGTGCAGGTTGTGTCCAAGGACTATGGCCTATTGCAAGTAGTAAATCGGTGAGTATAAAATTACGGCTATTTTACATCGCAATGGCAAAATTTCTGTGCGATAAAAGAGCTCAAGAGCTGCGTTTCCACTTTGCGTTTGGGATGTAAATGGCCTTTATTCTTACTAATTATTCAATTTAAAGAAAGATAAAGATCGCCAAATATGTTTCACATCTTTCACGTGCACTGGGTACACGCGCTATTTTTTTTTATTTAAAGGCGTTGCAACGCACACGGGTTTTTTTACTAGTTAATAAATAACACCCTCTTTTATGTCTAGGGCGATTCCATTAAAATTTGACCAACAACCGGGAATCGACCTTCACCAATTTCCTTCAAATTTCGTACATTTGGAGTGCTAGTGGCCAGTATTACGTAGGTACGATATTTTGCCAAAAAGTTAGGTAGTTTCATATATAACGGTACTTACATATTTTGAAATTTGCATAATACAGGGGCGGATCCGGAGATCTGTCTTGGGGGGGCGAAGGTACTTACAAAAGTACTTATAATAACTAAAAAAAATGTCGTAGCAATCCAATGAGGTGATTGTAATGTAAGTTTACGATACAATAAAACTTAATATATATTTTTAATTTAATTATTTACTTTGATTTTGGCGCATTGAGTTATATGAGTATACGAGAATTAGCAGCTTATGTCAAGGTTTTCTTACGCTCATACGGTTGATTCGTTGTTAATTTTTATTTATTTATTTTTTTTTTAGTTTTGAGTACTGGATTATGTGAATTTGGTTCGTTTGGCGTTTAGGGTATTCCGGGTTATGTGGGTTTGGTTGGCTTGGGGGGGGGGGGGGGGGGCGATGGCCCCTACCGCCCCCCCCCTTGGATCCGCCACTGGCATAATACCAGTCCTTTTAAAAAATCAAGGTGCAAATGTTATCCTAGCGCTATACATCATTTTGAAGAAAAACCTTCAAGCTATTAAATAAAAATGCCAAAAAGAACATTCGACGGAAAAGGATTCAAAGGACATCTTAAATGTCCTTTATCTTTGGGTATCTCAAAAAGCTCTTCTGGGATTTTCTCCAAATTTTTTTATGTTTTGACTGGTTATACTAAAGTTCCGTTGCCGGAGTGTCATGCTGGGACCGAAGACCGCTTGAGCTGGAGAATTTTTTAAAGCTGTTAAACGTAGTGGCGTGTGTGAGTCGGACGAACAGGTGAATATTTTGAGCCGAAACAAGAGTACCTCCCCAGTTTTCGAGGATGCTGAACACGATGGCGTTGTTAGAATTTTTTGTTTAGGGTTTCGCAACCCCCTAAAACGGCCAAAAACTACCCCCCGGAGGGGTTAAACGCCTTTTACACAGTTTCCCTGTAAAAAAACAGTTTCCCCCGTTTTCTACCTAACTTTTTGGCAAAATATTGCACGTACGTAATACTGGTCACTAGTACTCCAAATGTAAAAAATATGAAAATAGGAAATTGGAAAAGGTCCGGTTCTAAATTTCCTTTTTTTAGTCGAATTTTCATGGAATGGCCCTCTAATAAACGAGGAGAAGTAATCCAAGTCAAATTTAAAGTGTTCAAAGCACTATCAGTCCCTACCGATTGAAACTGGTAGGAGAAAAATAAATGGTGGCAGCGGTGGGATCAGCTAAAACTCATTCGTAAGATTACCATAACCCATACAACTGTAGCCCCTCTGCACAAGGAGTCAGGACAACGCCCTAATTAATAACGATAGATCACCACTTCACGAACGAGGGATCATCACTTAACCAACAGGGTTCAAGAAGACATCATCCACGTACACTTGAACGAAAAAGAGATTGGTCATATTACATTGTCACGCGAACTATACATATGTGCAAAATGTGAAGTTGGTCGGTTATATGGAAGTGGGTCAAAATCAAGTTGCAAGATTTGTCTACATACTCGTACATACAGGTGCGCTAACGAAAAGTTTTAGGGTTAATAAAATAAGAATATAGGTAAAGAGTCTCACGCTTTTTTACATTTCGAAAGGTAAGTTGTTTCCATATACTGGCTGGAGCAATAAAAACTTTACATTCAAAATTATTTTTTACTTTTTAGGCGTATTTTTTAGATTTTTTAAACTTGTAGATAAAAGGGGATAATATATAATGAACTCTAATTCATTTTATTTAAAAATGACACGGTTTGAACTACACTTGTTTCACTGTTTGCGTCTGTACCAGAAGTAAAGAACTCAACTCAAATGTAGGAAAGTTAGATTTAAAAGTTAACTGTATTATTTTACAGAGAGAAAATGAGAAAATGAATTGAATATGTAATTTCGAAAAGGTCACATCTCGCATATTTTGACAAATACGTTTTTTGATATCAGTGTATTCTAAATTCTTCCCTGTACCTATTGTGATCAAAAAGGAACATATCTAGTATTCGTTCTACTGTTGACGTCATGGAATGCGCCAAATAATTTCGAAAAGGTCACAACTCTATAAGAGATGTGCCCTTTTGGTATTTATTGCTGTAACGGTCGGTTATTTATCGAAAGTTCTCCTTATTAATTATTCCCCCATCTTGCGGAAATTTCCGAAATTATTAATCAAGTCACTTCCCGAAAAATTTTAATTCAAAAATTTTGGAATGAAGTAGGCGAGAAAACAAAAAAATTTTCCTGGAATGGAAAAAAAATATAAATTTTTGAGAGTTCCGTTTTAGAAGTTGCCCGAGAAAGATTCTTTTTATTTTTGTGCTGAAGGGACCGTGGAGAGCCCAAAATAAAGGTCGACGTAGACGTGGCTTTAAAGAATAATAACAAAAAAAAGCATTTATAAATAATATTCACCCCTATTTACCCAGTGTTGGCCGGGATGTAAAAGTTTTAACGGCTAGTAATAAGTGTTAAACACGGCGACTTTCGTTAACCAGCCTCGAGGTAGGACGACCTGACGATCTGTAGTTGGAAGTATTTCTTAACTAGAAAGCTAAAATAAAGTGCTGAACTGGAGTGCAAAGATCTGACGGGAAAAACAACCGAAAAAAACACAGAAGGAACAGTCCGAAGCAGTAGAAGAGGAGTTTTTTTGGAGACAACGAACTATCAACAAAAAAACAACAAACAAAAAAGAAAAAAAACAGTACTATTGACAGGAATGGCGTATAGTATGTATGTATATTTATTGTGGCTGTGTAGTATGCAAGCAGTGGAGTTGTTTGTCCATTTTGAGGTGTTCCAGACGTAAGGTCGGAAATTAATTTCTAAGTAATCGATCCAACTGACGTGCAAGCACTCCCTGACAAAAATTGAAGGAGGCGCCGTTGCAGTAGATTTAGTGCATTGAGTTTTTTAAATTTTAAACAGGGATTTAGCAAATTTAATAACACCACAGAGACGTTGTCGTCAGGAGTGCAACTGGCCAGAGGGACGTGCGTATCGGAAATTTCAGACCAGATGTGAGATGGAGTAATCTGACTATGATTACCTGTTTCTTATATTAATTAACGCAAATATAACTACCAAATTTTACTATATTAATTATTTACAAGATATTAACACATTTGGATTATTTAAAATATTAGGCGCGTTTCATTTTCATTGGAGTACGTACGCCAGCGTAGTTGGGCGCACATCGGAGTAGATGCTGCCACAGCTGAATGTGCGCTGAACTACTCCGGAGTACGTACTCCAATGAAAATGAAACGCGCCTATTATATAACCTATTCACACATTCTTTTGATTATATAATATATGCACACATTTTTTAATCATTGATAGGCGCAGGTCCGTAATATTGAGATTTTTGTCGTAGTTAGTTATAGTTAACTACCTCACACTGGTACCGTATTTGCTTCTTAATTACTTGTCACCTACAATATATTGTGAACTAGATTGGAAAATTTTTCACTTTATTTACCTTAACCCTATATGTTTAATTTGTAATTATATTGAGAACCTACCAACATTAACCACTAATTAATTAATACACCAAACCCAATATTGTTGAAGCAAACGTTTACCTACTTTACATTAGCACGTTATGGGGTGCAAACAGGTACTCGACGGTTCTAATTGAACAAAGTGCCCGTAAATATTCTTAGTTTTTTTTTGGCCGATTGCCGGGAGCGTTCTGGAATCGTGCCCGACGGGAAGTTGGTTGTTTTATAACAATAAGACAAAGGCGTATAGTTCGGTAACATCGCTTTGGCCAAATCGTTTAATATTGGCGCCGAGTTTTTTTGTACCCCTCTATACAACCTCTCACCAAACACGAAATCATTGTTTTTTTTTGCCAACTGTTTGTTGTCAACTCTTTTAATATTTAGTGAACCTGTATGAACTTAAGCTAAATTAACTTAATATATGTATTTTGAAGTATACTTACACTGTGTACATCTTTATTAAGCATGCAGTGCTAAGTCCTTTTTTTGAGTTTCTAGGATGGTTGAGGGGGAGATTTTTCTCTAGGGTTCTTACGTCGTTGAGTTAACCATGTTACAGGTCCCATGATGCCTTAGGGGTTGAACAGGACCCTCTGTGAGGAGGACCGAAGACCGGGAATGATATGAAGTCTTTTTCACACAGGCAAATAGGTAAGTGGTGAACCATGACCATATAGGTAACGGTCCGGTCACACACCCCACGACCCCTTCCGTCGAGCTGGCGTGTACTGTGTGACCGGCATAACACATACCCAATACCGTGAATTTCGAAAAGGGTATATCTCAGAAAGTTAAAATAACTAAATATACATTATATAATAACGTTAACATCAAAATCTTTTTGTAACTTTCGTTTGCTAATTGGCCCCAAAATGTAACTCAAAAATAAATTTTCTAAATATGTATTATTCTTCTTTAGAAAATAATTAGTGTTTTTCGTTTCCTGAAAAATTTAAATATTCAGACATGTTCCCTTTTCGAAATTGCATATTCAATTCTATATAATATTAAATTATGTGTAAATATATGCAACTGATAAGTTAGCATGACTGTATAGTTAGTTTCATTGTATGCACTGACATATAGATATGGACTGCTAATTGACAACTTTCAATGGCACCAGTTTTCTCCAGAAGAAGAAGACCTTTTCTATGTAAACAACAATTTTTTTTTCGAATTTAGAGGAAAATAAGTAATAAGATGTATGTTATAATTGATAGAAATAATTTTCCATCGTTATTTTTTATTTAGTAGCAGTTTTTTCGTTAAATAAATGTATTTTTTTTAAATATGTGAGGGTTTTTTCCCTCTGTTTAACGAACTTTTAAAAATAAAGAAAATAGAGAAAGAAAAAACTCTATAGCTGTCTAGTTTTTTCTAATTATGTTTATATCGCTGACATGCACTGAACTGTTTTTTATTTTAAAACCGATTAAAGTTCATAGGATTTTGAAGGGGGAACGAGACAACGATAGTTTTTGGTGCCACTTTTTTGTATGGGATTTTGCTTATTTAGCAGTCCATATCTATATGTCAGTGATTGTATGAAGTTAGGATAATGGTGATAGTGCTGATACAGGATGATTCTGAACAAAACAATGTATTTTTAGATGTAAGTAAGTGGATGGAGCAATAAAAATTTTACATTCGAGATAATGCAGATACCTCATTTTCTAGCAACGGCAGCAGCTTAAGCATTTAGTGGTTCTAGAAGACAAATAAAGGAGTTGAAGGCAAAGCCGGCTTGGCTAATTCTACAAGGAATTGATAGGAGAGGTTCGAAAATCTGGGAAAAAGGATGAGTATGTAGCTCGCACTCTTAAAATTTTAGGAATTACAGACAAAACTGACACCATTATTATTAACTCGTTCGCTACCAGCCATCACATATGTGTGACACATGGGTTTGTTTGTGACAGCCCGTCGTCACATATGTATATGTGACAGACCTTTTTGGCCAATTTATGAAGACGCGTTGAAACGCGTTGTTTTTTTAATAGAATTTTTAACTTCTAAAACGGTGAAATATATAAAGAATGTGCTTGGTCTGAGATAATATTCGATTATTTAGAGTTTGTACGGCAGTTGAATAGGATGGTCCAGCAGGGCGAGCACATTCAAAAAATTCAAAAAACAAGTTGCGTTGGGATATACCCGCCAGAAGCGAAAGTTCTACGCACTTTTTGGTGAAGTTATTGCCGATTAAATTAAAATATATATTATATTAAAAGTTATAAATATGTATGAAAACATTTTGTAGTTATCTCTCTCCCTTCCACGCCGATGTTTTTTTTCAAACTTTTAAATGCAACACAAAATAAATTATATTTTATCAATTGAATATATGGTCTATTTTTTATGAAATATGATGTCAGTCAAGTGATCGCTTTCACCGGGGCGCAAATGCGAGCAATTTCTATCAAACTTTCCACATGCGCAGTCCTTGTGCACGTCGTCAATGAGAGGTGCTCGGACTTTCATATACTCTGCTTGACTGCATCAATATTTAGTGGCTTGCGTTGTCGTCAAGACTTTGCTTTATCTCGCAGTGTACGCAAAATTTCAAAATTAATTATTACACGCTGAATGGTTACACTTGGCATATGATTAACACCAGCCCAACCTGGAGCAGAAAAAATCAGTCATTTGCGTTCGTTGAGACTTTTTAACTGCTCTTCTCTGCTCTAAACTGGTTGCTTGACAGTCAAGTATCTAACCTCAATGCAATTTAGACCAAGTTGAGCAGTAAAAGTGTTCTTTGAGATTGCTGATATTTATTGCCTTTTTCTGCTTTGATGTCAATTTTACAACTGATCTGCTCCGAACTTTTGGAGCAGTCAAAAAACAAAGTTATTGTTATCGACTACTATCTACAACTGTCATATATGAACATGTGACAAATTACAGCCAAACATGAAACATAAAACTCACCCTGTATAAATAAGAATATTAGCTGACCCACTGACGTATAGATCTGGACTGCTAAATAAGCAAAATCCCATACAAAAAAGTGGCACCAAAAACTATCGTTGTCTCGTTCCCCCGTTAAAATCCTATGAACTTTAATCGGTTTTAAAATAAAAAACATTTCAGGGCATGTCAGCGATATAAACATAATTAGAAAAAACTAGACAGCTATAGAGTTTTTTCTTCTTTCTCTACTTTCGTTATTTTTAAAAGTTCGTTAAACAGAAGGAAAGAACCCTCGCATATTTAAAAAAAAATACATTTATTTAACGAAAAAAATGCTACTAAATAAAAAATAATGATGGAAAATTATTTCTATCAATTATAACATACATCTCATTACTTATTTTCCTCTAAATTCGAAAAAAGTTGTTGTTTACGTATTTGCGACACAGCTTTTGAACAGAGTTTTAAAGGAGCAACCGCAATCCTCAACGTCCGCTGATTTTGCTGATGATAGTCTTCAATTTTCCAATATTGAAAATTTTATTGATGAAGAATCCCTCGATACAGAGCATAGTGGTTATCCTAATTTTGAAACTCAAGAAAATGAATGTATGCATAAAAAATAATTAAATCTATAATTATCTTGATTTTTATATTATGTGACGATGTAAGTTAACTGTGAAATTCCATGTCTGCTCGTTTTAGTTTCTTTATACAGGTGGAGTGCACCTTGTGTGTTGTTACTATTAGAGAGCTATAAGTCAATGGAAAGAGACTTTAATAGTGGAAAATTATCCCAAAAGAAAGTTTGGGAAATAGTTGCCAATGAATTGAAGCAAAAAGGACATGATGTCACTGGACCGCAATGTTCTTCTAAGCTACGAAGCTTAAAAAAGTCTTACAAATCTATAAAAGACCATAACAACAAATCGGGCAATGACAGAAGGAATTGGCAGTTTTTCGACGTTAGTATAAAATTTTTTATATTTTTCTTTACTTCAACATATTTTTCATAAAAGCAAACAATAATAATATTAATTAATAGACAATATTTGCTTTTAATTATCTAAATGTATGATAAATTTTTATTAGATTATGGAGGAGATTGTTGCCAAAAAAGCTTGGTGCGATCCAGTTGCAGTTGCATCTTCTACTGGTCTATCGACGAAACAATCAGAAAGTAATGATAGTACAGGAGGATCTGATAGTGGATGTTCAATAAGTGAGTTAATTACATTAAAATGCTTTATGTGAAATGTGAAAAAAGGAATTTAATTGCAGAATCAAATAAAACATCAATTACAACTTTACTGGGAAGAAGACTGAAACAAAAAGAAGAACACGAACAACAGAAAATTAAAAGACACAAAGACCGAATGGAGATGGACGAAAAATTTCTTAACGTTTTAAAAAAGTTAGCTAATAAATAACTAACAATATTAAATGCTATTCAAAAATAAGTTTTGATAATTTTAAATTCTATTGAAAAACCTGTTTTGAACCGAATTGAATTCTCTGTAGAAATTAGTTTATAATCATAGAATGATAATGCAATATTTTTTTATTAAACCTGTTTTGAACCAAATTGAATTCTCTGTAGAAATTAGTTTATAATCATAGAATGATAATGCAATATTTTTTTATTAAACCAAAAATAACATTTTATGTTTTTATAATAAAAAATGCTTAATGAGAAGAAAATTTTTGTTATTGCTTTAAGGTTATTAAGTATTAAATACGACAGGCAATTATTACCATAAATTATTATGTTTATTACAAAGAATTCATTATAACATCTCTTCTAAGAATTCCTGCATTCCGTCTTACTTCATGTGAATTGTTTCCATTATTTTCTTAGTTCAGGTGTAGTGAGTAGTGATAACAGTTATTTCATCTTCTTGTAAAATGCATATATTATGAATTACGCAGCATGCAACAATGTACTCTGCCATTAAATCTACCCTTGTCATTGGTAGACAATGTAATAAGCTCCTCATTCGTCCTTTCAATAACCCGATGCATCTTTCAACAGTAACTCGAGCAGCTGATTGACGATAATTATATGTTTTTGTTTCTCGCTTAAATATCCATTATCTCGATAAGGAGTCAGTAAGTGCTGATGTATTTCATAAGCAGAATGCCCCAGAATATAACTGTTTTCAGGGAATGCGTCATCATTGTTCAAGTAATCTGCAACTTCTGACAAACGAAAAACTCTTTGATCATGAACAGACCCAGGATTTCCAACAAAACAATGGGTTATCAGAGTCTTGTGGTCACATACCAGCTACAAAAAAATTTCACTGTATGTACATCTATTTCAATTACTTACAAAAATTAATAGTATACTTCAAAAGAAAAATTATTAAATACCTGCAGCTGAATAGAATGGAATCCTTTCCGATTGATATAATCTACTGGATTCTGTTTTGGTGCATTAATACGAATGTGAGTCCCATCAATAGCTCCTATTGTTTTAGGAAAACCACTTGCTCTTTCAATTCCACGCATTACTTCGGTAGCACGATCTCCCGTAGGCCATTGTATAAATCTTGAGGCTCTCTTAAGTAAAGCATGACAAACTCGACGTACAGCTCTTACGGCAGTAGCTCGTCCTACGTTAAATCTGTCACAGACTGATCTACAATAAAATTACAAAAAAAAACTTTAGTTACATACTTCTGAGCTAATTTTTAGAAAAATCTGACCTATAAGAATCTGTTGTAGCCATTTTCCAAAGAGCTATCATCAATTGATGACGGGAAGGAATCATAGGACACCCGGGAACATGCCGAACTAAATCTTCTTGTATTAACTCATGTAAATAATTAAATGTTTTTCTTGAAAGTCTAAAAAAACAAGGAAGGCTTACATAAGTAAAATTTTCATAATCTACAGTGTTATAGGTATGTGACAGAAAATCATTTACCTGAAGTGACTTTTGAATTCGTCATCTGAGTAACGATTAGTTACATTATCGTAATCAATAATACGTGGTCGAAGTTTTCTTTTTTCACGATCATAATTTTGTGAATTCTTCCCATTCTTCATCTGAACTGGATGAACTACTTTCTGGAGCATTATTGCGACGCACCACCAAATATCCAGCAGCAAAAGACATTTAAATTATATGTCTTATGAACGTAAATTAATTTAATACTCCACTAAAATTAAAAATAAAAAATTAAATTATAAATTTTTTCAATATATATATATATATATATATATATATATATATATATATATATATATATATATATATATATATATATATATATATATATATATATATATATATATATATATATATATATATATATATATATATATATATATATATATATATATATATATATATATATATATATATATATATATATATATATATATATATATATATATATATATATATATATATATATATATATATATATATATATATATATATATATATATATATATATATATATATATATATATATATATATATATATATATATATATATATATATATATATATATATATATATATATATATATATATATATATATATATATATATATTATATATATATATATATATATATATATATATATATATATATATATATATATATATATATATATATATATATATATATATATATATATATATATATATATATATATATATATATATATATATATATATATATATATATATATATATATATATATATATATATATATATATATATATATATATATATATATATATATATATATATATATTATATATATATATATATATATATATATATATATATATATATATATATATATATATATATATATATATATATATATATATATATATATATATATATATATATATATATATATATATATATATATATATATATATATATATATATATATATATATATATATATATATATATATATATATATATATAATATATATATATATATATATATATATATATATATATATATATATATATATATATATATATATATATATATATATATATATATATATATATATATATATATATATATATATATATATATATATATATATATATATATATATATATATATATATATATATATATATATATATATATATATATATATATATATATATATATATATATATATATATATATATATATATATATATATATATATATATATATATATATATATATATATATATATATATATATATATATATATATATATATATATATATATATATATATATATATATATATATATATATATATATATATATATATATATATATATATATATATATATATATATATATATATATATATATATATATATATAATATATATATATATATATATATATATTATATATATATATATATATATATATATATATATATATATATATATATATATATATATATATATATATATATATATATATATATATATATATATATATATATATATATATATATATATATATATATATATATATATATATATATATATATATATATATATATATATATATATATATATATATATATATATATATATATATACAGGGTGTAACGCATAAGATTGTACACCGGGCGGGTATGAATAGGTTTTGGATAGACGAACAAAAAATCGTTCCGGAGGGGGTGGGGTAATCTTAACGGTTTAGCCGCTAGGGCGTTTTGAAGTTTTTTTGCTAGAGTTTTACATATCACCCTGTTTTTTGTAACCCTATGACCTATTTTCATAAATAAGGTATCAGTGTACGCAGAATACTCTCACCTATCTAAAGCTGTAAAAATGAAGGTTCTACCGTACCAGGTTCCAGAGCAATGAGTCAACAAAGTGAAAATTTTGGTTTTTTTTTACTAAAATTTCAACTAAAACCACCATTTTCTCCAAAAAATACGTAATTAACTGATATTTTTTTTTACAAAATTGGAAAGCTTGAACAATTTCCTATGAATAATGTCTTGACAATTTTTATGCTACGGCCTTTACTTTTGAAGTTATTAGCAAGTTTGATGTTGAAATTGACCTTATTTGGTGCTTATTTGGTACTTTTTAGCAAAGCTTAGGTGAAAAAGTACTAAAAAAGACCCAATTTTAGCATTAAAATTGCTTTTAACTCCAAAAGTAGAAGTCGTAGGAAAAAAATTCTCTTGACATTTTTCATAGGGAATTGTCCAAGCTTTCTAATTTTGCAAAAAAAAGTTTAGGTTTATCACGTATTTTTTGGAGAAAATGGTGGTTTTAGTTGAAATTTTAGTAAAAAAAACCAAAATTTTCACTTTGTTGACTCATTGCTCTGGAACCTGGTACGATAGAACCTTCATTTTTACAGCTTTAGATAGGTGGGAGTATTCTGCGTACACTGATAACTTTTTTATGAAAATAGGTCATAGGGTTACAAAAATACAGGGTGATATGTAAAACTCTAGCAAAAAAACTTCAAAACGCCCTAGCGGCTAAACCGTTAAGATTACCCCACCCCCTCCGGAACGATTTTTTGTTCGTCTATCCAAAACCTATTCATACCCGCCCGGTGTTCAATCTTATGCGTTACACCCTGTATATATATATATATATATATATATATATATATATATATATATATATATATATATATATATATATATATATTTCTATATATTTTCAATTTAAATTTTATCAACCTAACCTCTTAAGGCTTTTGCTTTTCTAACTCGCCATTTTGTATTATTTACCTCAACGCTCAAAACGCTCCATAATCCATTCCACTTGAGTTTACGATTGCAACGCTCGGGATCAAGTGGAACGGGAAGACCCGTGGTCGTGAGCGTGATTGTTGTGAGCGCTTAGTGGAATGCACCCTCAGAAGTACGCCAAAGAAAAATTTTACTTGGAAGATTAATTCTATCGGCAGTACATGGCTGAATTGCTGAAAATATGTGATGTGCCTGCAATGTGATCGACTTGTAGTCATGCGGGTTTGTTCTAAAATTTAAGTCACAATTGAAGTCAGTATTTTTAAGTCACAATTGAAGTTAATGTTTTCGCAGCCAATATCGCACGTTCGCTCAACCAAACATGATGTTTGTAGTTTTGAGATATGTTTAAGAACACCTTTTCGTAACGGTTTAGGCGCTAGGGCGTTTTAAAATTTTTTTTAGAGTTTTACATATCACCCTGTATTTTTATCAGTATTAGTGTACGCAGAATACTCCCACCTAGTCATAAAAGTCAAAATTTCTGTTTTTTTAACTAAAATTTCAACTAAAACCACCCTTTTCTCCATAAAATACCTAGCTAACTAATATTTTTTTTGCAAAACTGGAAAGCTTGGACAATTTTCTCTCAATAATGTCTGGAAAATGTTTACCCTACGGCTTTTGTTTTAGGAGTTATAAGCAATTTTAATGCTAAAATTGGCCCTATTTCGTACTGTTTTAGTACTTTTTCACCTAAGCTTTGCCAAAAAGCACCAAATAAGGCCAATTTTAACATCAAACCTGCCAATAGCTTCAAAAGTAAAGGCCGTAGCATAAAATTGTCCGGACATTATTGATAGGAAATTGTCCAAGCTTTCCAGTTTTGCAAAAAAAATATTAGTTAGCTAGGTATTTTATGGAGTAAATGGTGGTTTTAGTTGAAATTTTAATTACAAAAAACCGAAATTTTGACTTTGATGACTGAGTAGCAGAGACCAGTGAGAGCAGTGTATTCTGCGTACACAGTTACCTTATTCATGAAAGGCCTCCCATATGATTTTTTGTTCGTCTATTCAAAACCTATCCACGGCCGGCCGTTTTGTAACTTTATGCAATACACCCTGTATATACAATACCTACTGGTGCGGGCAAAGCGGCCTGTGAACACGTATATGCATAGTTCATTGAAACTCATTGAAATACAAATACTATGTATAAACCATATAAAAATATGCCAGAGCGTCGATATATGTGAAAACCACCCTAATGTTAGGATTTTAATTTACAAATTTTAATTTTTGGTACTACAATAAATTTCAAAAACCAAAAAAAAAACCCTGTTATTTCATAGTTTTAAGTAAGTAATTAAGTGAAATAAATAAATAAATGTTGAATTGTCACATATATGTGACGCATGGGCTACAACGTTTAGTTTTTATCTATAGCCCAGTAACACATATGTGTGACAGTTTAAAATAAGGTTTATTTTACATTTTTAGAACGTTCTAAATATATATGCTTAAAATTTATTGCAACTGGTGTCATATCCCGAAAAAAAATCATGGGCTCTGGTGGACGTTTTTCCCTTCACACCCTAGTAGCGAACGAGTTAAGTGAAATTAAAAATTTGCAATAATACATAATAACTTTATTTTCTTTTCTTTTATTTTTTAATTTATAGTCGAGTCAATAAAGACATAAAACAGGCGATCTTCGGAAGTCCTCAGAAACAGCTCCGATTTTGATGATTTTATTTTGAAAAGTTTTTTTTTATATTATTTAAAATCAGAAACCTTTTGAAGTGGGGAAATAATTATTTATATTGTTTAAACATTATTTATGATATTTATACAGGGTGTATTGCATAAAGTTACACAGCGGACGGCTGTGGAAAGGCTTTGGATAGACGAACAAAAAATCGTCTGGGTGTGTGGCACTGACATAAGGCCGTATCAGAACCTAAAAATATGCAGGGTGCAGCAGCAGCACCAGAGCAACATGCTGCAGTCGGTATCAGATTCTAGTCTTTTCCGCTGTGCAGCGCACTTTTTATTTGATAGCTAAACCTCAAATTAAAAATTTAAAAATTGCACTAGTTTTACCAATTATTACTCCATGTCCTTTTAAATAATTTAAAACAAAAAATTCCGCGTCTCCTTGTTTAAAATCACTTGCCGCATTACGAAGTGTCAAAAGTGCTGCATGTATATGCAGCAAAATTAGGGTTTGAGATGAAAATGCAGCACGCTGGTCTGGTGCTGCTTTGCTTGTCATTTTACCAGCCTCAGCCAATAGAAACCCTTGTCGTTGCAGCGCTGCAGAGGTTCTGATACGGCCTATATAGATATGGACTGCTAATTGACAACTTTCAATGGCACCATTTTTCTCCAGAAGAAGAAGACCTTTTCTATGTAAACAACAATTTTTTTTCGAATTTAGAGGAAAATAAGTAATAAGATGTATGTTATAATTGATAGAAATAATTTTCCATCATTATTTTTTATTTAATAGGAGTTTTTTCGTTAAATAAATGTATTTTTTTTAAATATGTGAGGGTTTTTTCCCTCTGTTTAACGAACTTTTAAAAATAAAGAAAATAGAGAAAGAAAAAACTCTATAGCTGTCTAGTTTTTTCTAATTATGTTTATATCGCTGACATGCACTGAACTGTTTTTTATTTTAAAACCGATTAAAGTTCATAGGATTTTGAAGGGGGAACGAGAAAACGATAGTTAGTGGTGCCACTTTTTTGTATGGGATTTTGCTTATTTAGCAGTCCATATCTATATGTCAGTGGTGTGTGGGGCAAAATCGTAACGGTTTAGCTGCTAGGGCGTTTTGAAATTTCTTTTCTAGAGTTTTACATATCACCCTGTTTTTTTGTAACCTTACAACCTATTTTCATTATAAGGTATACGTACGCAGAATACTCCCACCTATCTAAAACTATGAAAGTCAAGGCCCTACCCTATTAACTTCCAGAGCCATGAGTCATCAAAGTCAAAAAATCGTTTTTTCTAACTAAAATTTCAACTAAAACCACCTTTTTATCCAAAAAATACCTAGTTAACTAATTTTATTTTTAAAAAATGGAGAGCTTGGACAATTTCCTATGAATAATTTTTAGAGAATTTTTATCCTGCCACTTTTACTTTTGGAGTTATAAACAATTTTAATGCTCTATTGGCTCTATTTCGTCTTTTTTTAGTACTTTTTCACCTAAGCTTGGCAATTTTAACATCGAAATTGCTTATAAACCCAAAAATAAAAGCCGTAGGATAAAAATTCTCTAGACATTATTCATAGGAAATTGTCCAAGCTTTCCAATTTTTAAAAAAAATTAGTTAACTAGGTATTTTTTGGATAAAAAGGTGGTTTTAGTTGAAATTTTAGTTAAGAAAAACGGAATTTTTGACTTTGATGACTCATGGCTCTGGAAGTTTATAGGGTTACCGTTTTAGATAGGTGGGAGTATTCTGCGTACACTGATACCTTACTCATGAAAATAGGTAGTAAGGTTAAAAAAAACAGGGTGATATTTAAAACTCTCGAAAAGAAATTTCAAAACGCCCTAGCGGCTAAACCGTTACGATTTTGCCCCACCCAGCCATACGATTTTTTGTTCGTTTATCCACAGCCGTCCGCTGTGTAACTTTAAGCAATACACCCTGTACAAATTTCATAAATAATGTTTAAACAATATAAATAATTATTTCCCCACTTCAAAAGGTTTCTAATTTTAAATAATATAAAAAAACAAAAATTTAAAAAAAAATCATCAAAATCGGAGCTGTTTCTGAAGACTTCCGAGAAAATGTCTTCATTGACTCCACTATTAACTCAATTATTGAATAAATATTCACTTAGTTGTTGTCTTAACGTAAATGCTTCTCTCGAAGCGTTATTTCTTGGGTTCGAAGGAAGCTTTGTTAATTGTCTACGCTCATTTCTCCATAGTCCTGGAACGATAACATCTGATGTAAAATTGTCTGCGTATCCTTCTGGACAGTACAAAACTTCGTTCAATCGTACAAAGTTGTGCAGCACAACGCAAGCCTTTACAATTTTCTCAGCATTTGCTGGAGCACAATAAATGCCGTTTAGAAGCACTCGCCATCTGCATGCCAGAATTCCGAAAGTGTTCTCGATTGTAACTTGAGCTCGTGATATCCTTCTATTATAGCATATTTGTTCATCATTTAAATTTTTACCTGGGTTATAAAAAGGAGTCATTTTGTATTAGTATTTAACAGATAGAAGTAAAATCTTACTTGGAAATGGCCGCATTAAATATTTTTTCAAAGCAAATGCATTGTCCGCTACGAAAAAGTAGGGAAAATTTAAGTTTGAATTTGGCAATACAGCATACTCCGGAATATTCATTTCATTATTCGCTAATTTCTTGGCAAGCACACTATTATTAAAAATACCGCCATTGCTTTGACTGCCGAAAGCCGCTATATCCACAACGGTAAAAGTAAAATTTGCATCGCAAGCTGCCTCTAAAACAATGCTAAATCGCTTCTTGTAATTAAAAATGTCAGACGCGCAGTTTACCGGACAAACAATGGAAATAAGCTTCCCATCAATTGCACCTAAGCAATTTGTGAGGCCACATTTCACTTTATAATCTCTGCTGATTTGAAACCATTCTTCTTTACTTGGCACAGATAAATATATTCCTCTTAATTCATCCCAAATAACACTGCAGGTTTCCAGAATAACGATACCAATAGTACATTTTGCAATCCTGTATTTCCTGGCATATACTAGTCTGGAGCCTCCTTGAGCCAGATATCTACGGATTATTAATATCACATAAACAAATTATTTTTAAGTAATTTTACTTACTCCAAAGTGAGGAAGAGTCTGCATTCCGCACTTATGGGTCTTCGAATTGACTTTTTGGTTAATTTTTCCTTGAGCAAACCCAGAAGTATATAAAATTTCGCTGGGCTTACCCGTACTGCATCAAAAAATTGTTCTGGATGACTTTTTAAACAGTGGAAAGAAGTTTCAAACCATCCATAAAGGTTTCTATCTTTGTGGTATTTTTTCATCCACACACGCTTCTTTCCCCTGCAATGAGCTTTATAAGCTGCGTAGCTCGCTCTGATTATTAATAGCAGGAGGCTTTTATTTAATTTCCTACTCATTGTTACACTCACTTTTGATGACAGTTCTGAATTGAATCAAGTGACAGGATAAATGTTTCTTTTGCTCTGTAATTGGGCCTTAGCCCAAATGTTTAAATAACTCCCTATATATGTATATTCTACTGCGTTTGTTTTCATCATTATTCTTGATTTCCAGCTCAACTA
The DNA here is from genome assembly GCA_963855945.1 of Thereva nobilitata. NCBI lineage: Eukaryota > Metazoa > Arthropoda > Insecta > Diptera > Therevidae > Thereva > Thereva nobilitata. The sequence continues at coordinate 99,328,860 of OY979695.1, forward strand.
AGTAAACCCAACGAGGAAAGTTAATAAATAAGCAGCTTATTTTTTTTTTACATTTTATTACAAAATATTACACACTAATAGTTCTGAATACATTGAATCCACTGTGAGCCGTCGACAACATAAGGCCGGGTATTTGAGGATGCCAGTGAATTTCTTTAACATCTTGTTGTCCTTGATGAATAAAAAGCAACTGTGGTGGCAAATTTCCCAGCTCGTCTTCATTCTCCAATCTTGTAACTTGCTCATCAGAATCCTTTTCAACCGCCAAATCCCATATAGCAATTTGATCGTCGGCACCACCCGAGGCTAAAACTGTCGAGTCTTTAGGATACCATTCAACGGTAGTTATATGATTTGTATGATGTTTAAATGAGGCAATGGGTTTCTTCGTTTGGAATTGCCGTAAATCCCAAATATGTAAAAAGCCATCGTCTCCTCCACTTGCAATGAATGGCTCATTTCGGTTCCATGTAATAACATTCACGTCGCTCTCGTGTGAGTCTTCGCATGTCAACATGCACGCTTTTTGTGGGGCCGCCCTGCAGTCCCAAATTCTTATACTTTTATCTACGGAACAAGAAGCGAGAACACTCTTTTCATTTGGGCTCCACTGTAAGTCTTCCACTGACTCACTATGTCCCACAAGTGGCTGTTGATTAACTTTCCAGGAACTGGCTTCTAGTGGTTGCCAAATGTGGATGTCCTTCCTGAAAAATAAATATCAAATCTGCAACTTGTAAACTAACAAACTTTACTTGCAATCCCCTGTCGCTAAAACTCCTGGGGCAACACTGCTCCAATCTACAGCGAAACCTTCTTGTTGGTGGCCATTGAATGTAAATACAGGCTTAACTGGCTGATTACAAACATCTTTCTCATATTGTTTTAGAAGATTGGTATCGTCAACAGCAAGTAATTGTTCATCCAGCTTCCAGATATTAACTCGTCCTAGTTCGCTCCATGAGGCGGCGTAAACCGAGTCACCAATCTTTCTTGCTCTGATGCGATTGACGCTTCCTTGGTGGCGTATCAGCGCACAGCTCATTTTAGGCTTCTTTGCTTCATCTTCGGCTTCATCCATATCGGAATCATCGGACTCTTCCTCTCTTTCTTTACAAGTCTTTTGTAAATTATGCATTTTCATAACAATGACATTATTTATATGAGTGCGAGCTGCTTGGGTCCCAGCAACAATGTACGCAGTTAAAGGAAACTCTTCCCTAGAATCTCCTAACTCATCAGGAATTACATCAAAACTTAGGCAGGGGGCACCTGTATGAGCCTGATGCAGCATTACGTATGCAGATTCATCACATATTAATTCTTCTCCCTCTTCAAGAGGCTTTCCTGGAAGATACACTTTTTTACAATCTTCAATGGCTTCTTCGTCCTCGCTGCTGCTACTTTCATCTTCCATTTCAGCGTCCTCGACAGGATTCTCAGCATTCTCGTCAATATCCATGTTACTTTTGTTTAAAAAACTAATTTTATAAAATGTGCGTTAAAATAACTATTTAGGTTATGTAAAATCAAATGTCAAAATTAACCGAGTTGGAGACAATTGGCAATCTTTTTTCGGCAATTACAATCGCAATTATACAGGGTGTATACATTAAGTTTAGAAAGCGGCTGGCTGTTGATAGGTTTTGGGTTTTGGTAAGATTGGGAAGGGAAATTGTAACGGTTTGGCTGTTAGGGCCCGATGAAATTTTTTGTTTGATTTTACCAATTTTAATATATAAAAATTGTTTGGACATTATTATTGAATGTGTAGTATAGTACTGTTACATCTCCGACTGAGGACTTGACTTGAACTGGCAGTTTAATCCTCGGCGACAGCTTACCTACTTGAGAACTTGACTTCAGCTGGCTTGAAATATATTTAACTCTTCGCATTAATATGCCGGGAAATACGTAATGGGACCACTGCTTCAGCGCTTGAGTTTTGAAATTAGTTTTCCGTTGATTGTGCAATCCTGATTGTGCTGCACATAAATGAGAAAAACGTGTTTCTACTATCACGTATTTCGAGCTAACTTCCATCACGTATTTCGAGCTAACTTGGTTCAACCCAGTCATGAATGTGGGTCGAGTTGAAACCTGCTCCACTCAACTCAGCTCTCCTACCTGGGTCAAGTTGAAACTTCGTGCCATACATTACGTTTACATGATTTACTTGAGTTCTTGTCTTGAAATTTACTTGAAACTCAAGTTGCGTTTTCGGTTCACTTACTTGACTTCAAAATGTCTTGAAATTTTCTTGAGCTGACATTTGAAATTTCCTATTAACAGAAACTAGCTCCTTATTATAGCATAAATAACTTTAAAAAGATTGTATCAAAAGTATACATTCACTACAGTTTTTATCTTCTTCTTGTTCCAAGAAAAAAAACCACATGCAAAATTTCAAGTATTCAAGTAGCGTTTACATGAGCTTTTTCAAGTCAATCAAACAAATTTATGTGATTTACTTGACTCAAGTATACTTGAAGTCAGTACGAGTTTACATGCATATTTTGTTACTTGAAAACTACTTCAAGTATACTTCAGGTTGACGTGTAAACGTAGTAATATACGCGGGTTGAGTTGTAATTCATTACGTTTACATGATTTACTTGAGTTCTTGTCTTGAAATTTACTTGAAACTCAAGTTGTGTTTTCGGTTCACTTACTTGACTTCAAAATGTCTTGAAATTTTCTTGAGCTGACATTTGACATTTCTTATTATAACAGAAACTAGCTCCTTATTTTAACATAAATAACTTTAAAAAGATTGTATCAAAAGTATACATTCACTACAGTTTTTATCTTCTTCTTGTTCCAAGAAAAAAAAACCACATGCAAAATTTCAAGTATTCAAGTAGCGTTTACATGAGCTTTTTCAAGTCAATCAAACAAATTTTTGTGATTTACTTGACTCAAGTATACTTGAAGTCAGGACGAGTTTACATGCATATTTTGTTACTTGAAAACTACTTCAAGTATACTTCAAGTAAGCATGTAAACGTAGTAATTGGGTTGAAGTGACATTGGTTTTGTTTGTTTATCATCCGTGATGTCTGCCTAAGCCTGATGGTACACGAGTCAATTCATTCACTCAATCCCTACGTCAAAACTGTCAGTTTATTGAGCATAGGTGATACACGTTGCAATTCGTTTCACGCAATTTTTTGTATAACAACACAGTTTTATATGTGCATGTAATATTTCAAAAGTAGACATTCGTGTTTTATTTATCAACTACCTAGTTTATAGCTACACCAAAAATAATTCGAATTATGGATCATCCAAATTTTTTTGTCGTATAAACGGGATAATTCGAATTGTGGCTTAAACCGAAATTTTTTGGCTTAAGCCAAAGTTATATGAATAGAATTGTGAGAATCTTCGATATTAAATACCCGTTTATACGTTAATTCGAAATTTTGGCGTATTCTTGAGTTAAATCGATTTAATTTTGCTGCTATAAACTTGGTAAACGATACTATACGATATACTATACTATACGATATACTATATCGGATATAGTGTATTGTGATTCCTCTCAATTTTCATTTAAATACCTCAAAAAAGTTACTTGAATAACGCCAACAGATGAAATTTATTTTTTTTCGTTGACGTTTCAAAATGTGTTTGATACAGTCACACACCCATAAACATTTTCCATGCAATAGGGAATCTTACGCAAAGGTAAGCTCAGATGGCGCCACCGAAGTATAACGTAAACAAACAACAACAATATAACAGCAACAGCAACAAAAATATAATATTCGTATACTGACCAGTCTCAAATCCTTCAATCCTATAATCTTCAGATCTAAAGTGATCTGGATAAAGTCTTGAATGTTTTGTTCTCTTAAACTATTTGCGACTCGCAGCTATTTCCCATAGCTCCCGTACTTTTTTGTCTTTAGGAAATAAATGAATATTATTGCATCCAAATACACAACACTGCATATTTATTAGAATATAAGATTTTATCATTGAATAACCGAAAAATCACAATAAAACCAAGAACTGTCTGGCAGGCGGAGACAAATGTCACTTCATGTTTACGTTATAATACATTGGCGCCCCTAGCGGGAGAAATTTCCAGTAAGATTCCCTATTGGGCATATTCACACGCTGCCATAAATGTGGTGAGTAAAACCGGTTTTATTCAACTCCTAGCAACTCAGACGGGGCGTAAATGAGTGTAGTAAATTGGAATGCTATACAGGAACATTTAAATGTATTGCAGAAGAAATTTACTTGTTAGAGAAAAACAGAGCTAAAGAATGCAAGAGATAGAAGTGACTTTTTATATGTGTGCTACTTTTCACGCGTTTGCTTTTGCGTGAAAAATGTTTCGTTAAGTTCTTCCGCTCCCTTCCCTCTCTCATCTATAAAACCGGTTTTAGGCGCCATGAATGTGCACTGTGTGAATAGGCCCATTGGCAGAAAAATAGAAACCGATTCCATTTTCGCTCAACCGCGCAAACTTTACTTTGAATAATGGTAACCCCCATTTTTTTCACGGAATATGATTCTCCGAAGAGAAATATCAAACTTTTGTTAGAAACATTTTTTATCAGAAGCTTCCCGCACCACCAAATGAATGTTTTTTTGGATATAATACCTGTGACACACTATACTTTCATTATGATGGTAATTTTCATTGTGATGGTCAAGGAAATGATGGGTGACACATTACACTTTACTTTCATTTGCATCTGGCATATCAAGTGAGGATATAAACCTGCGTATTTTTTTGCTTTAATTTTAACCTATTTCAATTTGGAATATTTAAAAAAATATTTTTTAAAGTAGTAAAGAAAACATCCTGGCAAATTGTTTCTTAACTAAAGCCTAGTACGGTGATCGGGCAAAATTTTGCCATCCCTTTAAAATGCATGTAAAAAACCTTGGCAAAATTTTGCCCCAAGCACGGCAAAATTTTGCCAGCGCAAAGCAGTACGCTGTTCGGGCAAAAATTTGCCACAGTAAGAATACTTTCAAGATTTTCTAATAGATGGATTTTCTAATTGTGGAGCCTTTTATTTGTCAAATTTTAGCCACCAGAAATTATCTGGTCTTTTGTTCTTGGCAAAAAGTTCGGTGTTGCTGTGATACTTCTTGAGGATCAGGTCCACTAGTTTGTTATACGGTTAATAATGTTAATCAAACTACTAAATAAATACACCGGTTTTATAATTAACGTGGTCTTTTATTATCCTATTTCACAACAGTAACTTCTATGTGTCTATCTATCGTTGCCATATCCTACAACTGTCACTTCTTATTACTAAAATGGCGTTACCATATATATAAGAGAATACTGGTAATATCAGAGAATATTACATCTCCTCCTCTACTTCAGATTGATGTCCCCACTGGGTTGTTATTAAAATAATTTGAAATCTTTAAATCGTGACGGTATCTTTCGTGAACGATGTGGTCTTGCCTGCTGATGCAGTTCTGCTGAGATATCCCTCGGATTGGTAGATATAATCGTGTCTGTTTCTTCATGTGAGGCTGAACCAGGGTGCTGACTGTTAATCGACTCTTCTGTGGTAGATGAATTTTCAGATGTTTCCACAATCTGCGTGCTCGAGCCTAGCGTCGTTGTATTGTTATCTCTAGCGTATGCCTCTGTGCTTCTAGGTGATGTCTGTCTATGTGCTTGAAAGTGTGAATACTTACAGGATGAGGGTATGTTGTTTGGAGGATGGAATGTTTTGGAAGAAGGAATATAGGGTTTGAAGAACGATGCATTTCGGATGATTCTTTTGTCATTTCTAGTTGCATGAATTTGGTTGTTGACAATCTTTTCTATCTGGTATGGAACTGGGTCATAGAATGGTGTAAAAGAATTAATCTTTCTTTGTTTACAAAGTACCTTATCACCTCTTCTGAATTTATGTTCTATGGCTCTTCTTTTCTTGTTTGCCTGTTCGTTTTGCTTTCTCCTGTTGTTTGTATCTGTCGCACTGTCATATCTTGGAATCTTGTTCTTACTTATTGACGGCAGTAGTGTGTTTATCTGTCTCTTGAAAACTAATTCGTATGGAGATCTTTTTGTTGTGCTATGTGGAACGCTTCTATAGTTTATTAGGAACTCAAACAGTTGCTGATCAAATTTATTGGTTTCTAATACTGAGCATAAAACAGATTTTTTTAGTGTTTTTACAAAACGTTCTGCCAGGCCATTAGCTTCTGGCCATAAAGGGGTGATGGCGCAGTGTTTGATGTTTAAGTTGCACAAATAGTCTTTAAATTCGTGCCCATTGAATGGTGGTCCATTATCGGATTTGATGGTTTCTGGTATCCCGAATAATGAAAATGTTCGGCTAAGAATCGGTTCAATTTGTTTAAAGCTTGTGGAAGATGTAACCTCGACTATAGGAAATTTTGAGTGTTCATCAATAATTAGAAACAAATACTTATTGTTTGGGAACGGTCCAGCGAAATCGATATCTATGCTTTGGAATGGATGTTTTGGACTCGATGGCGTTATTATCGGACAGCGTTGTTTGTTCGGTGTTACTGATTGACACGCAAGACAGCTACGGACATATTTCTCTACTAATTTATTCATGTTAGGGAACCATACTTTTTGACGAAGGAGTTGTTTTGTTTTCTCAATTCCTAAATGACCATAGTGAGCTACTTGAATGGCTTCTTCAATAAGACTTGTTGGTAGTATTATTCTGTTGGTTCTAAGTATAATATCTTTACACGTTGTTATCTCAGTGTTGATTTTATAATATGGTTTTAACTCTTCTTTTGACCATATTCTATTGTTGTTCAGAGCTTCCTTTATTAATTGGAGAATGACGTCTGATCTAGTTTCTTTTGCAATTTTCTCTACTGATAAAGCTTTTGGTATTGAGTTGAGAAGAACAAAGTTAACATGAGCTTCTATTTTCATGTCATGCGTTTCATCACTTAGAAATTCCATCGGATGTCTCGAAATATAATCAGAGGGGTTGCTGCTTCCTTTTTGATGAACTGTGTTAAACTGGTACTGCTGTAACCGTAGACATAATCTCTCGACGCGAGCGTTAGGTGATGATCTGGTGTTGTTTAGTATGTTTACTAACGGTTTGTGATCAGAATGTAACGTGAAAATTGATCCATATAAATATAGATGAAAGTGTTGTATGGCCCATACAGCTGCTAATGTTTCCTTTTCAATTTGGCTGTACCTCTGTTCTACGTTTGTTAACGTTCGACTCGCATATGCAATAATCTTTTCTTTGTTGCCATGCCTTTGAGCTAAAATTGCTCCAAGTCCAGTCGGACCGGCATCGACGTATAACTGTGTTTGTTTGTTAACGTCGAAGTATGCAAGTCTCTTTGCGTTTCCTAGTTGAGCTTTTAGTTGTTGAAATACTCTTTCATGTTGATCTGTCCATTTCCATTTGTTTTCTTTCATTTTTATTATTTCTCTTAGCATTGTTGTGTTTTGAGATAAATTTGGCATAAATCTGCCAACATAATTTAGCATGCCTAAGAAACTACGAACATCTTTGATGCTTTCAGGAGCTGTCATTGCCTGGATGCATTCTATTTTTTTAGGATCTGGCTGAATCCCTTCATCAGACAATACATAACCAAAAAATGATATCTTTTTAGTGTTGAAAATGCACTTTTGCTTGTTTAATGTAAGACCGTTTTTTGATAATCTGTTCAAAACTTCAGTTAATGCTTTGTCATGTGTTTGTTGGTCTTGCCCGTAAACTAGTATGTCATCACTGATGTTGATTGTTCCTTCTATATTGATTAAGACTTGTCGAATTGTATTTTGGAAAATCTCTGCTGCTGAGTTGATGCCAAAGCTGAGACGTTTGTATCTAAACAATCCTACGTGCGTTGAAAAAACTGTTATATATCTTGATTGTTCATGTAAGACTAGTTGGTGATAACCTTCTCGTAGGTCTATTTTCGAAAACACCTTTGCTCCGTTCAGCTTTGCTAATATGTCATCTATCGTCGGTGTTGGATGTCTTTCCCTCTTGATAGCTTTGTTAGGTTGTCTCATGTCCACGCAAATTCTAATTTTACTGGGATCTCGCGGTTTTGGAACAATTACTATCGGCGATACCCACGGCGTTGGACCAATGGCTTTCTCTATGATACCTGCCTGTAAAAGTCTATTTATTTCCTGTTCAACAGTAGGACGTAAGTGTATCGGTATCCTTCTATGCTTCAGAGCAACTGGCTGTACTGTTTCATCTATGTGGAGCTTGATTTTGTATTCCTTCAGCCTTCCAACTCCGGTGTAAAGTTCTCGGAATGGTTTCAGCATGGTGTCTGTTACAACTTTGTTTTGGCACGTGACATGTATTAACTCCAGTTTTTTTGAAGTTTCATAACTTAGTAGCGGTTCTCCTTTTCCTTCTATCACAAATATCAGTGCTGAGGTTGTTTTGTCTTTGTGACTTAATTTACTCCAGAACTTGCCAACTACTTCTAACTTTTTATCTGAATTGTATGGAAATATGCTTGTTGCAGCTAAATCTACGTTTGAATGTTTTCCTTTAAATAATGTTTTAAATAAGCTGTTGTTAATTATGTTTACAGATGTACCCGTGTCAATGATAAAGTTAATGTATTTACCGTTTATACGTATTTTTACTTTTGGTGTTTTGTTGCTTGTCTCACTATTTATTTTTGTTGTGTTTATTGTTACCTGCTTGTCTACTTTATAAGATATTTCTGCACTTTCGCTGCTTGAATTTAATCTGTGCTTGTTGATTGTGTTGGTGTGTCGAACAGTGCTTCTGTTAATTTGTTTATTTTTGCTTTTGTTTCCGCTATCACTATATTTGTTTATGTTGCCACTCAGACAAACTTGAGCGAAATGTCCTTGTTTTCCACATTTGTGGCATATCCGTTTGTGAGCAGGACAAGTTAATAAACCTTTGGAATGCCATTTGCCACCGCAATTCTTGCATTCGCGACTATTCGTGTTCGCTGTTGTTACTGCATTGTTATTGTTGTTGTGATTGTTCTGTACTGCTCTCTTGGTGCTGTTGTTGTTGTTAACTCTGTTTTTGCAGCAATTGTTGTCGCTTCTGTTGTTGCTGTATCTGTGGTTGTTTTTCCTGTTTGTTCTATTTTGTAGCCACATTGTACTTTCATCTTGACCTTGTATTACTTGTAGTTGATGTGTTGTTGATTCTATGGACCTGCCTCTTGCTAAAAGATCGTCTAATGTTGGTTGTTCATTTAAACCATATTTTCGTAGATCTTGGTAACTCGTATTCATAATTATTTGGAGTTTTATTTCTTTATTTGTGTCTTGAAAATTGCACAATTTTGCCTGTTTTAGTAAGCGAGCATAAAATTGGTCGACCGTTTCCGTATCTGATTGTTTTGCTTGGCGAAACTTATATGTTTCAAACTCTATATTTATTTTTGGGACAAAGTAACTTTTTAATTTTCTCTTAGCTATGTTATAGGGATTAGGATTTGTGTTAGGACTTTCAGGAACGGAATCTGGAAGAGACCTGTAAATATCATGTACTTCCTCACCTGCAAAATGTAGTAGCAGCGCTAGCTGTCTGTGTTCGTTTTTTATGTCCATCGCCACCAGATAGTTGTCAAAACGCTCGATCCAGTTTTCCCATTTAGTTCCAAGGCTGCCGGCGCTCTCAAGAACATCGAATTTTGGAAATGTTAGCGTTTCCATTTCCTCACGTGTTCTTGTTTTTTTTTTAACCTCAACTTAAATTTTTTTCCACTTTTTTTTTTTTTTTAATCCTCGTCGCCAGTTTTGTGATACTTCTTGAGGATCAGGTCCACTAGTTTGTTATACGGTTAATAATGTTAATCAAACTACTAAATAAATACACCGGTTTTATAATTAACGTGGTCTTTTATTATCCTATTTCACAACAGTAACTTCTATGTGTCTATCTATCGTTGCCATATCCTACAACTGTCACTTCTTATTACTAAAATGGCGTTACCATATATATAAGAGAATACTGGTAATATCAGAGAATATTACAGTTGCATTTAATTAATTATCCTTATTTAAAAAATATAAAAAACAATGTCTTTAAAGAAGGAGCACGAAAATATTTCATTTTAGAGAAGGATCGTTTAGAAAGTTTTAAATCATGGCCCTTTAAGGACAGTAAAAGTGTAGCGTAAAAAATGTAAGGAATTGATCTATATAATATTTCTAATTAAATAAAAATAAATTAACAAATATAGAGAAGCCGCCTTCTATTGGTGTGGTAATAAGCAGGAAATGACACTACTGCCTGTTTCGCCTGTGATAAAGTGCTTGATGGCTGGAAATCAATTAAGGATCCATGGGCAGAACATCAGAAACATGCTCCGCAGTGTATTTTCGTTAAATTAGGGAAGCCAGAAAGGGACTGTAATATATAATATATTCTTTTATTGATGTAAGCAATTAGTAATTTATATTAATGTTTTTACAGCTAGATGACTTTCTCAATTTGTTGGATGTTGTTGAACAAAGTTACCTGCAAAAATAGTTTAATGCGCTCAAAAAGAAATTTCAAAATAACTATGAGAAAAAAGTCGAGAAAATAACAAAGACTTTTCAACAGTAACAAATTTAACACTTAGAAGCGTAAGAGGTTTTTTTTATTAGTTTTTAATTATATTAAACTATTTTTAATGCAAATTTCTGCTTAGGTGATATTTCATCATTTCTTGTATGCTTTTTCCGTTGAAGGCGCTCTTCCAATCGCAGGAATAAATTCTCAAAAGTATTAATATCCATATGGAAATTTTCTGTAAAGGTCACTATATGCTTTTTCATATCATTAAACTAAAATAAAAAGTTATATAAAGAAAATTATAAAATAAAATTTCAAGTACTTACGTCATTAAAAAATCTTCCTTTCATATTTCTTTCTTTTAAATATGGATTGATCTTGTATGAAGGAAGCTTTTTACATTTTTTCTTCCTTAAATATCCGCTTAGTAGAGCAATGCACCCGTATATTATTATTTTTGTGGACCTCGCCATTTTTCTTTATTTTGACACTTTACACTATTCTCCACCACTCTACACTTGGGCAAAATTTTGCCTGAAAAATGTTAAAAATCTCCAGGCAAAATTTTGCCCGATCACCGTACTAGGCTTAACGTGAAATCAAATTATTTTTTTTTAAAATGTAGTTTCCAATTTTCCAACAGATGTCACATAACCGAAATTACAGTCCAAATGAAGGTAAAATACTTTTATACCTGTGACACACTATACTTTCATTATGATGGTAACTTTCATTATGATGGTCAAGGAAATTATGGGGTGACACATTACACTTTACTTTCATTTGCATCTGGCATATCAAGTGAGGATATAATACCTGTGACACATATACCATCATAATGAAAGTAACCTTCATTATCGTGGCAAAAACCCACCATAATGAAAGTCCAAAATGAAAGTATTTTAGTATTAATTTCGGTTAAGTGACATCTGTTGGAAAATTGGAAACTACATTTTAAAATAAAATAAATTGATTTCACGTTAGTTAAGCAACAATTTGCAAGGATATTTTCTTTACTACTTTAAAAAATATTTCTTTAAATATTCCAAATTAAAACAGCTTAAAATTAAAGCAAAAAACACGCAGGTTTATATCCTCACTTGATATGCCAGATGCAAATGAAAGTTAAAGTGTAATGTGTCACCCCATCATTTCCTTGACCATCATAATGAAAGTTACCATCATAATGAAAGTATAGTGTGTCACAGGTATAAACCTGTGTTTTTTTTGCTTTAATTTTAAGCTGTTTTAATTTGGAATATTTAAAAAAATATTTTTTAAAGCAATAAAGAAAACATCCTTGCAAATTGTTGCTAACTAACGTGAAATCAAATTATTTTATTTTAAAATGTAGTTTCCAATTTTCCAACAGATGTCACTTAACCGAAATTACAGTCCAAATGAAAGTAAAATACTTTCATTTTGGACTTTCATTATGGTGGGTTTTTGCCACGATAATGAAGGTTACTTTCATTATGATGGTATATGTGTCACAGGTATTATTTTGGATTTTCTTTAGGGTGGGTTTTTGCCACGATAATGAAGGTTATTTTCATTATGATGGCATATGTATCACAGGTATTATTTTGAGGGTTTTTTGGGGTGCAGGGGGCTTCGGATAAAAAAATTGTTCAGGCAAAAGTTTCATATTTCCCTGCGGAAAATCAGAATCTGTGAAAAAAATGGGGGTTGCCATTTGAAATTTTAAATTAAATGGTGTGAGATTTGTGTGCAAACGATTACACCCTCCAAACTGAGCAACTTTCGCTCGAAATTTTTTTCACCATCACCTACCCTTCAGCAAATATCGGACCGTTTCCAGGCTTTTGCCGCACCCTGTATTTCTTTAAAATCCGGACTTTTTTAAACCATTCCTTAACCATTTCATTCTTTTAATTGTATATTATCGTTTCCTTATACTTTTATATGTGGGCACCAAGGGCCATGGGCATTTCCTTTGCGTTTTCTTACTTCCTCAGGATCGAAAAAGAAGGGAAATTTTCGCTTCCTCTCTTGAAAATAAGTTCCCGAGGTCTCGAGTCCCGGCAACTGTGGCTTACTGTCAAAACGATTCGTAGTGAAATTTGAATTGTCAAAGGCAATTGTCACTTGTCATGTCAAACCAAAACGATTACGACGAGCTGAAAATAAGTTCTTCGTTTGGTGTCACTAATTGTGAATCATTTCATAAATAATTTATTAATTTCAATAGTTTTATGTCATTATTTTGAAGACACAAGGGATTTTTAGGTTATGGTCTTCTTGATTTGCACGAATCATCCCAGAAAGCGTTTTCTTGCTTTCCCAATTTCATCCTCACTATTCAAATTTAGTGTCAAGAATTTTGGGATCCCGCAGGTGTGGCGTAAACATACAGTTGAACATGAAACAGCTGGAAACAGTTAAAAATGAATATATATATATCAAGTCATATATATCAAAAAAATGAGAGGAGGCAAATTTTCGCCGCTTTTCCGAGCATGAGATTTTGCATGGAGAATATACAAGGAGGAAAACTCTTATGGGGAAAATGACAGGAAATGGAATTTTTTTTTAGAATTAGAAAAAAATTTATTGAGCTTCATAACAAGTTAATACATACATCTTTATACATTTCTTACTGCTGACTTAACACTATGTCTGAGCTACTACATTAACAAAAAAACAAATATGGCGAACCTTGGTTCTTTCAGTCAAGCCATAACCTTCTATATTTACAAGCCATGAACAAGAATCTCAATTGAGAGAATCGGACTACCAAATTCTCCCAAATTCTCCAAATAACGTGACTTCACCGAGTTGTAGTCCGATTGAGCGGAAATTCGCTCTCAATATTTTCCTTGTTCATGGCTTGTAATATCGAAGGTTATGGTCAAGCCCTTCTCAAGTACAGGCCTGGAAGTAGAGTTTTTCTATGTGTCAATAGACCCAGAATCTGTTAGTTTGGTTAAATCATTAAGAAATTATACGACGCGATGTAATACCCAGGACAGACCACGCTCTTAATGTACATTTGCTAAATCGACATTAAGCACTAATGTGCATTACAAAATAAGGCGACAGACACTATCTGCATGACATTGGAGCTCTTTGATGAACATATGTTTTTTGACAGTGAACTTTGAAATTTTAAAAATGCAATAAACATAGCAGTACAGAACAACAACAAGAAAAAATACACAAAGAAGTATATATAAAACATTTTATTTTAAAAAGTTTCGCATTATGGAGACAAAAAATGTATAATATTAAACATAAACATTAAACATCTGCATGGTTCGCCATCTATGAGAAAATGAAAAACTAAGAGAACCGCTGTAACGAACTCGATTAATTCGCTAATCATCAAAATATTTTGAGGATTTAGCTTGATGTTAATCATCAAAAAATTGGGTATTAACTAACAACTCAAGGCGACACACACTGCAATTGACAATGATTAACGTTAATTGAGAATTTAAGAGCGCTGTCTGCCCTGGGTATAAGAGCTCGCGATATTTTTGCCTTAAAAAGTGATAAAATTATATATTTTAATACTTAGTGAACTGAGTGATTAAATTAAAAAAAATTAAGTGATTAAGTGTGTTTTAGGTGTGTTAATTGTGAAGGTGACCAATTTTGTTTACATTCAGTTTCAAAGAAAATGCACTACCGAACGCGGGAAAACAATTTATAATTTGACAGTCAACTACCAAGCGAATAGCCCAGTTTGACAGTTGTCTGATACCGGATTTCACTACACTCACGTACAGGGATTTTACACGCGAGGGCCTTCCCTGTAGGAGAAAAGAAAATCAAGAAAACGTCTGCTGTGAGTGGTCTACCCGTGATGGCTATCCCTCTCGGTCCCTCAGCTTCCCTCTCCAAAAACTCGTGCTTTATGCATCAAAAAACGTGTCGTGTAAAATCAGGTCTTGGTCGAGAGAAGCAAAATTTCGCCGCTTTTCCGAGCATGAGATTTTGCATGGAGAATATACAAGGGGTCTGTTCAAGATTTCTGCTATAGCTGCTTTCTCAGAGAACTACAGGAAAGGCCCTCGGGTATAAAATCCGTGTATGGGAGCGTAGTGAAATCGCTATCAGTCAACTGTCAAATTGGTACAATTTCTTGTTAGTTAACTGTCAAATTTTCCCGCGGCACTTTCTTTAAAACGAGTTTTTCTATAAAATTTATTTACTGTTTTTCGCAAAACTAATTAAAAAGAAGAAAGAAAGTTTAAAGAATTTGTTTTTGTCAATTAGAAGTTGTTACGAGTGAATTTTAAGTGAAAAAAAGAGCAATGAAGTGTGCAGTTTGAATTTCACTACGGTAAAATTCTCCGAGGACCCTTCCTGTAGTTTTGTATTCTAAGGCTGCTTCGGTAGCAGTTATTTTCAACCTGTCAAACTCTCCAAAGCAGCAGGAAGCTGCTATGATATCTTGGACACAAAAAAGCTGCTTTTAGTGAAACATATGTATGAGTGTATCATCATGATGTCCATTCCTTTGATAAATAAAGAAATATTTACCACTTTTATCACATTTAATTAATACCGTAATTCATTATTAATCATTAGCCCAAACAAAACAGCGTTTGAACCAGTCATTTTAATTATTTCCAAATGACTGTTACGCACACATATAAGTTTTAAAATAGCTGCTTTCTTGCTACACTCGATACTGCGAGCAACAAAAAGCAGCTACATGAGCAGCTTTTTTCAAATTTTGAACACAGAAAAAGCAGCTTTTGTAGCAGCTTTTATTCTGTTTTGAACAACGAAAAGAATAAAAAAGCAGCTAATAGCTGCTATAGCAGAATTCTTGAACAGACCCAGAAGGAAAAACTCTTATGGGGAAAATGACAGGAAATGGAATTTCTTTTTAGAATTAGAAAAAAATTTATTGAGCTTCATAACAAGTTAATACATACATCTTTATACATTTCTTACTGCTGACTTAACACTATCTCTGAGCTATTACATTAACAAAAAAACAAATATGGCGAACCTTGGTTCTTTCAGTCAACAGGTTTGTTCCAATAGAAAACCTGTCCTGTCGTAGCCTGCGAAAAGTTACTTGATTGGTGGGGGGAAATTTAAGGTCTGTTCCAATAGAAAACCTGTCCTGTCGTAGCCTGCGAAAAGTTACTTGATTGGTGGGGGAAAATTTAGTCAAAATCCCGAAAAGTGAAGGAACGCTTTCTGGGATGTTTCATGCAAATCAAGAAGACCATAACCTAAAAATCACTTGTGTCTTCAAAATAATGACATAAAACTATTGAAATTAATAAATTATTTATGAAATTATTCAAAATCTTGTAGTAAGGCACCAATCAAAGAAATTATTTTCAACAAATCGCAATCATTTTGGTTTGACATGACAAGTAACAGCTGTTTTGACATGTTGAAAACGTCGTAAGATTTCACTCCACCTAAAAATCTCCTGCGGTTTCTTGGTCGAGGGGAAGTAAAAATTTCCCCGCTTTTCCGAGCATGAGATTCTATTGGAACAGAAATTGGGTGATTTCTTGGTCCCGCGGGATCCCGCATTCTCTATTGGAACAGACTTTTAGTCAAAATCCCGAAAAGTGAAGGAACGCTTTCTGGGGTGTTTCGTGGAAATCAAGAAGACCATAACCTAAAAATCACTTGTGTCTTCAAAATAATGACATAACACTATTAAAATTAATAAATTATTTATGAAATTATTCAAAATCTTGTAGTAAGGCACCAATCGAAGAAATTATTTTCAACACATCGTAATCATTTTGGTTTGACATGACAAGTAACAGCTGTTTTGACATGTTGAAAACGTCGCAAGATTTCACTCCACCTAAAAATCTCCTGCAGTTTCTTGGTCGAGGGGAAGTAAAAATTTCCCCGCTTTTCCGAGCATGAGATTCTATTGGAACAGGAATTGGGTGATTTCTTGGTCCCGCGGGATCCCGCATTCTCTATTGGAACAGACCTAATCCCTTCTCAAGTACAGGCCTGAAAGTAGAGTTTTTCTATGTGTCTGTAATAGACCCAGAATCTGTTAGTATTGGTTAAATCATTAAGAAATTATGTGACGCGATGTAAGAGCTCGCGATGTTTTTGCCTTAAAAAGTGATAAAATTATATATTTTAATACTTTCTAATGCAATAGGATTACCAGTGATTAGTGTTTTAGTGAACTGAGTGATTAAATTAAAAAAAATTAAGTGATTGTGTGTTTTAGGTGTGTTAATTGTGAAGGTTACCAATTTTGTTTACATTCGCGGTGGTTTTTTCGTGTTTATTTAAGGAAAAAATGTTCAATTTGTGTGGTAATCGAATAAAAAGTGTTTTTAAAGTGATTCAAGATTATTATTGAATAGTTATTAAAAACATAAGTGCAGAAAAATGTGAAGGAAAAGTGAAAAAACTATTGTTATGCATGTTGTGTGGTGGTACCATAGAAATATAAACTAAACACGGAATGGCTGTAAGCCAGATTAAGCGTACCATAATTCCTGATGTGTTTGAGTTCACTCGGTAGTAGAGGTCAGGCAGTGCAGGCCAAAATATGCAGAAATAATAAGAGGGACGTTTTAAAAGCGGGGCGATTAAAATTCCTGGCATAAAATCGATGCCCCCCGGATATTGACTAGGCACGCCACCATTCACTCAAGAAGCTACCCTTGACAGTTCGGCAATTTGTGTCCCACTTGTGCACAAGATTGCTGTCCCTTTAAACAAGCTACCTTTAATGTGGTCGCTCACGTACAGGGTTTCTACACTACACAGCCGTTCCATGTTAGTTTATATTTCTATGGGTGGTACTTGCACTTAATGTGTTTAATAACTATTCTATAATAATCTTTAATCACTTAAAAAGCACTTTTAACACACTTAATCACTCAAATTTTTCAAATTTTCTTAATTAAATCACTAAGCACTATTCACTGGTATTCCTATTGCAATAAAAACTGGTTAAATATATTATTTTATGACTTTTTACGGCAAACTAATGCAAAAATTTCCGAAAAGTGACAGATTCTGGGACTAAGAGCAGCTGCGTTAGTGTTAGTGAACTGGGCAACTTCCAGGCCTGTATTTGAGAAGGTCTTGCTTGCATTCTTTAGCTCTGTTTTTTTCTAACAAGTAAATTCCATCTGCAATACATTTAAATGTTCCTGTATAGCATTCAAATTTACTATCCATAATTTACGCCCCGTGTGAGAGCCGCAACAACCGGGAGATCCTGGTCAGAGCTGAGAGCTGTCGCGCAAAACAGAGTCCGCTGGAGGGCAACTGTTTCCGCCCTATGTCCCATGAGGGATTAAAGGAGCAATTAGTTAGTTAGTGAGTTGCTAGGAGTTGTTGTTGTTGTGTTCTTGTTGTTTTTAATTTACTAGTGCAAGACTAGCGAACCAAAGGTTCCTTATTGGTCAAGGCCTTCGCAGCCATATAAACCATGAAAACTGTGATGCTACAACTTGTTTTTGGCCTTCAAATTATCTAGTTATCAGTATATTATCGTCCCATGCATCAGGCCAAAGCAGAGGGGATTTTTTCGAAGCTTTGATTATGATTTTTCATGTGTAAAATCCCCCTTTGAAATGTATATATAATGGGGCCTGATAAATTTGCTTTTGACTTCTTAGATGTAGCAAAAACAGGTGTTATGACTCGTATTACTTAACTCTCTCTTTGATTGTCATACCCATGCAAAGAGCTTGTTGCAAATGGGATAATCGTCTGTAATTCTCTGGAACTTTTTATTTCTTCAGGTCCTGGTCAAGTCTCTTATATTTCTAAAAGGTAGTGCTTTGATTTACATTTACTTAATTACACACTGTTTAGGTGGTCTCCGTTTACATGACTTTAAAAAACATGGAATGAAAAACTAGTAGTATAACATGTCTGAAACAATCGATCTCAAGAGGTCCCTAAGGTAGAAATCCAGAGGGACAAGGTTTCAAAGTTATTTCGTGCAAAACGTGGATTTAGTGCAACAGTCATTTATGAGTTCATAGGTTAGATATGTATTGGAACTGTACTTGGATGTTGGGTGATCAAAATTCGGGGTCGAAGGATCATTTGTTTCGTTGGTACTCTGTCACTTCCTGCCAGATGGTTATTATCAACACTTGTTTGGTTAGAACACTCCACCCCCGCCATTAACCTAAACAAGGGTAGGAAGAGTATTTATCTAAGTATAAGGCATTTGTCCAGTTATCATTTCAATCCCCTCACCTCCACTAAATGAAAATTTTGGATTCCGATAGAAATTTTGCAAGGTCAAAAATGTTATCTGTGTTAAAAGAGTAAGTAGCTCCAAAAGATTATTAGAATTAATTAATCTGTCATATTTAATTCTGACTGAGGAATATTTTTGACATTTTAAAAGGGCATGTTCGGCATCATTTTTTATATTACAAGCACTGCAGAGGTCATTTGGGATAACTTTCCAAGATGCCAATCTGGCGTCATCATAGGAATGACCTGTTAGTATTGTGTTAATCATTCTGAAGATCTTTGGTTTCAGGTTGATTTTTGAGAACCAGGGGGCAGCAGGAAGATATGGAAAAATGGATGCGAAAAATCTGCCCTTTGTGACTGAGGTCTCTTGGTATTTCCTGTTCCTGTATTTTTTAGTTTGTTTTTGATATTTAGGACGAGGTCTTCAAAACTTAGTTTATGAAAGAAGACATCACCAAAAGTGGTAGCACTACCTGCCAGTAAATCAGCTTTTTCATTTTCCTTAATATTGCAATGAGATGGAATCCAAATTAGATGTACATTGTCATATACTGTGTTTCCATGAGCCAGGGTAGAGTTTTCGTTAAGTAAACAGAAAGCTTTTTCTCTCAAGATCACTCAATGCTGTTTCCATGACGGTTCTGGGTTACAGCGACAGATAATTAATTTTACATTGCGTCGCCGTTGGTATATGTGCAGTAAAGGATACTGAAACACACACATATGCAAAACCCGGCTTAATCGGACTGGCTTCGTTGAGTTTACTTGGATTTAACGACACTTTACTCAATCCCCGTTTCCATGGGCGCTAATCTGAGTAAACTCAGGATAAACTCTGCATGGAAACACAGTAATAGTTCTTAGCTAACGATATGATGGAGGACACAAGTTGAGTCGTTTTACCATTTTTAATGACTGCAACTATTTAGACTATCTGTAAGGACTGTGATTTTTTTGTAGTTGTAGCTTTGAGCTAGATTTAGAGCCATTTTTATTGCATTTACTTCAGCAGAAAGAGTTGACATGGTCCAGAAGGATCGTAGCATCAATTCTATTTGCAGATTTTCTATATAAATGCCCAGGCCCACCACATTATTTATGATTGAAGCATCAGTTGCAATAATAGCTGCGTTCCATTGGGAAATATTTGCTACTCCGGAGTACTCCCGGGTATACTCAACTACCCCTGCTCTTGCTTTAGGGTGTTTCACTCCTATTAGAAACGCATAAAATTTCCGCCAGGTTTGCAAGCTTTAACTATTTAAAAATAGATGGCCTTTTGTTTTTTAAGGTTAAGTAAACTGTCGATTAATTATTTTAAAGTGTTTTTTTAAAGTAAATCTACAAAAACGGTAAATATAGTATACAGTAAGATATAAAATTTCCTTTTATTTAAAGAAAAATAATTATTTCACATTTCTTTTAAGGGCAATAAATTAATTTGAGGTTATGTTTTACTCGTATTTTCTTCTGATATGAATAATCGTGTTCCATTGGCCATGTACTCCGGAGTACTCCGGATTAGAAAATTTCTCCCAATGGAACGCAGCTAATAAGTGAGTCCTTGGGAAAATTTTTTTTTCTTTCATAAGCTCTTGAATTACATCCTTAGATACATTGATTTTTTACCAAGACCTTCAAGAAAGGATAGGTCAAAGGACAGATTACTCGCATCCAAAATCTCTACCGGTTCAGTATCATATAGCTCAAAAATTTCAGCATATTTTACCCAAACTTTTTCCAAGGGTGTTGAAGGAGCAATTAAGTTTAGGGAGTTTGTAAAATTGACATCAATCTTTTTTAACCTAGCTGTATCTTTGGCAGTGATAAGCTCAGCTCTATAATAGGGTGGCATCTCATTTGCCAAGGCATAAATTACATGGTTCGGAGTCGATGGGGTTAAGCCCAGACACTTTCTTAGGAATCTGTTACAGGTGGTAGCAATTCTATTTTCCAGACACTTGGATTCATCAAAAGACAAGGCTCTAGACAGCATTTCTCAACCCATGGGTCGCGACCCAATTTTGGGTCGCAAAAGATTTAAAATGGGTCGTGACTTTATACATAACTTAAAGAAATATTTTTGAGCAATAGCAGAAAATTTTAAAAACTAGCCGTCGTTCGTTTTCGAGTTTGCGATGCGTTTTCCGTCAGAAAATTTTCAAATCTGTAAACAATCACAAAATTTTCAAATTTATTCTTAAGTAGGCGGGTAATACCGGAGACACACTTGTGGTATGGCAATTACACTAGGTCTGTATGTTAACAAAAAATTTCTAAAAATTTTCGAAAATTTTCAAAAATTTTTCGTATATTTGCTTGAAACAGAGGGTAAACATACGCAAAATTTTTGAAAATTTCTAAAAAATTTTTGTTTACATGACCTAATGTCTCAATGAGTATAGTTCAGTATACCCTAGCCTAGATTTTAACCAGAAAATAGTTTGAACACAAACCAAAATGGTACTAGAATTAGAACAGAATTTTAATTTATTTTTTATTTTTTTTTATTTGAACTCAAGAATATCCATAAAATCAACTTTAACAACTACGGAAATAAATTTTTAAAATAAATTAATAATAATTTGACAATATTTCTGTTCATCTGACAGATTAAAAACAACTCAGTATACTAATGCAAGTGTGTCTTCACATTTTTATATTGCAATATGGCAATATTGCAATATCCCGATTTCAATTGCCATACCGCAAGTAGTGGAAATGTTAAAGCAAATTTAAATTAGATTTCAAAGTTATTCTTAAGCCTGAACTACATTGAAAAGCAGTGCTGTGCTGTGCAGTGCAGTGAAGTTTAGACTTCTTGTAACTGAATGCGTTAATTCACATTATTTTCACAGCACTGCACTGCACTGCACAGCACTGCTTTGCTTAGGCTAATTTCTAAAAAACTGCTTCGCACTGCTTCTGTTCACACATGAAGTTAGGTTTTCATTCAAAATGGATGAGGAGAAACTCATAGAATTAGTGCGAAGCAAAGAATTTTTATACAATACAATTGTAAAAACGTTGTATTAATAAATACTTATAAAAGATGACGAAATGTCTTTATCAAATGTCAAAACACTGCTCTTGCAATGTGTTTCACCTTCCGTTCCACAGCGACGCACTGCACTGCACAGCACTGCACTGCTTTTCAATGTATTTCTGGCTTTAAGTAGGCGGGTAAGTAGACATTTTTAAGGCAAATTTAACTTTAATAAATAGAATATCAAAATAAAGTTACATAGTGCTACGGTTTTGTTCGAGATTAACATTTCTTGCTCCACTAAATATTTTTGTTTTTTATTATAAAATTAAAATAATCTTTTTAAAATTGGTAAGTTGTGTTTCAGTTTAAATGTTTATTTGTGCTTAAATCGCTGTTTTATAGTTAACTACCCCAAAAAATGAGTAAAAAAGGAACACTACTTAATTTCTTTCAAATGAAAGAAACTCAACAACGGGATTCTCCAAATGAAAATGTAGGAAGTTCTAATAGTACGACTAAACAAACAGCAAAACGGCAAAAGGTGGATAAAAATGCTTTTTATAGGTATAAAGAAAAATTTTTGAATTATGGTTTTACTTGCTTAAACGAAAATGGAATTGATCTACCACAATGTGTTATTTGCGGAAATGTATTGGCGAATGCGTCCTTAAAAGATAATAAACTTATGAGACATTTAGAATCAAATCATAATAATTATAAGGACAAATCGTTGGATTTCTTCATAAGAAAAAGAAATGAATTAAAAACGGACAAATTAAGTTTGACAAATTTTGTTGCAACAGATAAGAAAATCTTAAAGTGCTCATTTTTAGCAGCTTTACACATCGCTAAATCAAAAAAACCATATACCATTGGAGAAGTATTGTTAAAACCATGCATGAAAGATATTTGCACTGAATTGTTTGGTGACGAAAGTGCTGCAAAAATTAACAATGTTCCTATGTCTAACGATACTGTAAGCCGGCGAATACTAGCTATTTCAAAGGACATAGAATTTCAATTAATTGGAAAATTGATACAATCACCATATTATGCAATACAATTTGATGAATCAACTGATGTATCTAATAATGCTATATTAATAGTTTATGTGAGATATATTGATTTTGAATTGGAAAATATACAAGAAGAAGTTTTATGCTTCTTAAAATTATTGACTTACACAACATCTGATCAAATTTTTGAATGTATCAATTCATATTTTGAAAATAATAATATTCCTTGGAATAAGTGCATAGGTGTTTGTACTGACGGTGCAGCAGCAATGGTGGGAACACATAAAAACGTAGTTAATCGAATACAGCAAATTTCACATAAAGATATAATTAAAACTCACTGTGTTCTCCATCGAGAACAATTGGCTGCCAAAAATATGTGCGAAGATTTACATACAGTTTTAAATGAATGTGTGAAAATAGTAAATCAAATACGGAGTAGTGCCGTCAAAACACGTATTTTTTCGCTCATGTGTGAAGAAATGGGTTCAGAATACAAAAATTTGTTACTATACTCGCACATACGGTGGCTTTCGAGGGTAAAGTCCTCAAAAGGTTTTTCGACCTAAGAGTAGAAATTGAAATTTTTTTGATCGATCAGAAATCACAACTAACAGAGCATTTTAGAAGTAACGAATGGCTTGCTAAAATTGCATATTTGGCTGATATATTCTCATTACTTAATGAATTGAATTTATCAATGCAAGGAAACATGAACAATCTTTTTATAAGTAATAGTAAAATAGAAGCCTTTATTAAAAAAAATGAAGTCTGGATAGATCGAGTTAAAAAAGCGAAATTCGATATGTTTCCATGTTATAATCAAATGATTGAAGAGAAAATATTAACTCACGTAGAAATTGAAAATACAAGTACCTTAATACAAGAGCATTTAACAAAATTGAAAGAAAAATTTCTTATTTATTTTCCCTCTTCCAATGACATCCGATTGGGAAATATGTGGATACAAAATCCATTTTTAAAATGTGATACTGATGTTTTATCTTCATCTGAGGAACAAAATCTAATTGAATTGTGTTGCGATAAAACGCTGCAATTACAGTTTACTAACCAAAAGAACTTGCACAAATGTTGGATACAAATTCGAAATGAATACCCGATATTGAGCGAAAAAGCATTAAAAAAACTTCTTCCTTTTGCAACAACATATCTTGCAGAAACTGGATTTTCAGCTTTAGTTGGCACCAAGAATAAATATAGAAACCGACTTGAAGATGTGGGTGCTACATTGAGAATAGCATTAAGTAAATCGATTGATGCCAGAATTAATAAGTTGGTAAATGAATGTCAACAGCAAATTAGTCATTAAAAATAAAATAAAGCTATTTCCTTCAATATATTTTTATATGTTTTTTTATATGCGTAATGCGTATATCTATGTAGAATGGGTCGAGTGATTGTGTGTTCATATTTTACAGGTCGCAAGGTAAAAAAGGTTGAGAAACGCTGCTCTAGCATATTCGATCTTAGATCTTATTAAAGATCTGTAGAGCAATAAGCAGCTGTTTGGAGATGCTCCTAATTTTTTTTTGCGGAGTATATCTATGATTCTCTGATTTTTGTTTAGTGCATCCAAGGCCTCTTTGTATTGTACTTTGCTTTTTAGATTCTTTGTGAAAGTCCAACCTACAAATTTGATTTTATTGACACTGGGAATTCTTTCTCGTTCTAAAAAGAGCGATAGACGTCTTCTTTTGTTGAAGAACATAGCTTTGGATTTATTTAGATTGATGATGAGATTTCTATCCTTGGCTAATTCATTAAAAGTGTTTATGGCAAGCTGAAGCTTCGTTTCAACTTCCGAGGTGTTTTCCCCTGCTGCAATTATACAAAAGTCATCCGCAAATTGTAACAGCTCCACTTCCCATGCTGTCACATCGTGAAATCTAGCACTGTACATATTGAAAAGGATAGGACTAAGCGAGCATCCTTGCGGTATGCCTCCATCAACTTTCGTTGATACATCATTTAGTACAAGCCTTCTATTGCTGAAGAAAGACATGATCCAGTTTATATAGATCAGGTGGATGCCATATTGAAGGAGGGTTGTATATAATTTATTCAGATTTACACTGTCATACGCATTATCCAGATCAATAGTGATCATGCCCACAACTTTAAACAAGTTTTTTTTATTCGAAATTTATTGTTGGATAGTGCTAAGACATGTGGTGGCCGATCTTCCCTTCCTATAGGCAAAAGAGTTTTTGGGTAGAAGATTTTGCGATTCTAATTTGTGATTTATGATGTTTTTAATAAACATATTAATAATCTTTATCGGAATTGCTATCAGGGAAATTGGTCTGTAGCTTGACAGAAGGGATGCGTCCTTGCCAGGTTTAGGAATAGGGATGATGTTTATTTCAAGCCAGTTTTGGGGTATAGACTTTGTACTAAAGATGTTATTAAGCATGAGGAGTAGAGCCGTTTTGCCGCTAGTCGACATGTTCTTTATCATGTCAAAGGTAATCTGATCTCTGCCAGGTGCCGATTTGCCCTTTTTATTTTTTAGGACTTCATTGAGATTATCAATAGTCCATTTTATTTCGTCTTTAGGTAAGATGGGTGTGAGGGAGGGAATTTGTGACTTAACCGTGGATTTTTCAACTAGAAGGTTTAGAAAGTTTTCTGCAGATAATTGATGGAAAGCGAATTTATTCTGTCTATCATTGCTTTTGAACCTATTTATTGTGTCCCAGAAACTAGCCACTGAGGACTTATGACATAAATCCTCAATGAGCATATTCCAAGACTTTTTCTTGGCTATTTTTTTTTCTTTCCTAAAGAGGGCATTTAACCTATTATGATTTATTAAATCAGCAATTGACCCGAACTTATTAAATTTCGCAAGCGAATTTGCTTTTAGTCTGAATAGTTTCGTAAGAATTTCATTCCACCACGGTTTCTGAATGAACTTGGCTGTCCTCTCAGTGATAGTGTGCGTCTCTTGCTTAATTATGTTGTATAACATATTAAGAATATCAGGGTACTGATCTTCCTCAAGGGTCAGTGTTTTAAAAGCTTTTACAACTTTACTTTTTGCAACTATCTGTTTTTTAAGTAGATTCGGCGGATCAATGTTAATTTTAATTAATATAGGTATGTGCGGGCTACCACTCAGAGAGACCTGCCTTTCATTGCAGCTGATGGTGTAGTCAGAAAAATTCGCAAAACATAGGTCGATTACAGAAAAAGATGGATTACTTTTCCTGGTTACACAGGTTGGGTTACCACTATTATGGTTAACAAAGCCACCACTGGACATTATACTGTCTAAAATGTCTCCCCTCCTATTTGTTAATGAATCGCCCCATTTTTCATGTCGTGAGTTAAAGTCCCCTATGATTAGAGCTTTATGGAAGTTCCCCGCTCTATTTACAATGTTAAGTAATGCCTTTTTTAAATCAATATTACTGATTCTCATGCTAGCATATATGGAGAATATGGTAATGTTTTCCCTAAGATTGGTTGTGGAAATTGCACATGAATCTACCTTGTTGTTAAACTGATGCTCCTTGAACAGGATTCGTCTATGGGTCGCAATTGCGGTCCCACCATAACCGTCGAGTCTGTTTTTCCTGACAATATTATAGTTATAGAGTTTGACCTGATCCGACGGCAGTAGCCAGGTTGTAACGGCGGGCCTAATTCTTTACAAAAAACCCACCTTGTATTAGTCACTGTAAAAAAAATAACAACTAGAAAAATAAAATTTTTTTGAAAAAATGGGAAGGCCATGAAAAATGAAAAATAAAAAAAAAAAAACTGAGGAAAAGGAGTCAGAATTTTCCGGTCGAGACGAACGCCCACGGTTTTTTTAAAGAATTTTTTTGAAAACGGAAGGAGGCGACGTAAAATAAAGGAACGAGGAAAGAATAAAGGAAATTTTGGAGATAGTTTTTTTGAGATTTTGACGAAAAGTGAAAGAAAAATATTAAAAATTAATTTTTTTGGTGAATAAGTTTTTTTACAAAAAAAAAGTCTTTGAGAAAAATTATATTGGGAGTTAAACATATATTGGGAGTTGTGCAATTATTGAAAAAATACCATCCCCCAAGAAGAGGAATCGTGAACCAGCAGCACCTAAGAAAACATCTGGAAATCAAGAGAGAACAAAAGAGGGTCCTCGACCTGGAAGAATAGAACCAGATTTCCTTGAAGATTCTTGAGGGATTATTCAAGAGGAAGTTCGTAACTCTCTCCTAAGAGGAAAAAAATACCCTCAAATGTAACTGTTTGGGGGGGAACAAGATAAGTAATAGTATTCTTTAGTTTTCTTAAGTGTTATAAGGTTGGCGGTGAAGGACGGCCAGAATAAATACGTCACAGTAAATGAGATTTAACCAATGTCCAAAAGAGATTAAATAACTGCCTAGGAAAAAAGGGTACAACTGACAGCCGAAAGAATTCAGACGAACCTAGGTGACCAGCTACCGTAAACCCTATTTCCAGTTATTATCCTGCTGGGCGGATAGTGAATGTCATTTACCCCTGTTTGAAATTAGTTCATTAGTTTTTAAGGTTTTCATATTATAATTGTTTTTTTTGTTGCAATATTTTAACTTTTACAGTTTGTGTTTTTGTCTTATAATTATTTTTGAGTGGAATTGAATTTTGTTTTGAATTTACAATAATTTTTTTTGGGCAACTGAAGTCCTATGGTGATTTAATTTTATATAGATTGATTGTGACGCAATGACTAAGGGTAATGATTGGTTTTACTAAAATAGTCAATAATAGAGAAAAAAAGATATATACATATATAAGGCGGACTGGTACCAGGGCGGTTTATTGTGATTAAGTATCCCCAATTCGTGTCAGTGCAATTTAATAATCGATCGGTAATCTATACATTACGCTTCAGTCATTCGACAGCTCTAATTGGTTTTTGATTTAGTACAGTTAGTTTGGATTGTAAAGAATATTTGTTTGGATATTGTGGCATCTGGTATTGTTGTTACAGGTTTTGAACTAGGTTTTTAAGGAATTATACGCATGTTGTAGCATAAATAAGAACTAGTTGGAATAAATATGTGTATTGTTTGTACTGATGATTTTTCGTGTAGTCAGTAAATTTTTCAGGATAATGGGCTAACTTCATAACAGAATGGCATAGCAGCGGCCAAGATTTATCTCTCGTATAACTTTGGTTTTTTTTCAGGCACCCTCCCTTCTCTCCTGCATGAGCACTCCGCGTCCGACCTGATAGTGGGGCTCTCACAGACAGGTAAGTGGTGGTGATGCACATTAAATATGTGGTACCTCTGGAGTCTCTCCACTCCACGACCCCCCCGACGAGCCAGCCCTACTCTTGAGGCCCGGGGTATCACCGATGTTTAGGTTGCTTGGAATTTTCTTTCAAATTTTTGTTTTTTTGTATGTGGATCTGAGGTTGGCTTCTTCGGGCAACCAACCCGAGGTTCACATTACAAATGGCGCCCAACGTTGGCTTTCATGCCCTTAACAGTTCTGTACGGACAATATTTTTTATTTAGCAAAATTGGTTTCGGTATGTCTGGCATACCATAAGTGCCTTCACGGCTGATTTTTTTATTTTTGAGAAAATTTATATGAGTTCGAAGTGCATCACCACTACGTCGTTGGCTCGTCGGGGCTAAGGCAGTACCGCGAAGCTTTAGTCCCATCTCTTTTCTTCGTATAATTTCCGTCTAAATTATGAGTTAATTTTATTTTTATTTTCACCTTTCGGCTAATCCCTAACGCGGTAGCTTCTTCCCTTTTGGTAGTCTGTCTTCGAGCCCTGTTCTTAGTTCGGCCTCTTTAGTATCAGGCGTGATATCGCCTGCCACTGTGTCGGACTGAGATCAGGGTTATCTCTCAATTTTATTGTTCTTTTCATTTTTTCGGGTGAGTTTTTGGGGAAGTTTCGCTGGGTCCAACTGGCTAACAGGCGCCATCGCCTGGCAATGCGCCCAGTGGAACTTTTCTGGAACTCATTCGAATCCTCCTTACTAATTTTTCTTGGTTCCCTTCCTGTTCGGCTGATCCATCCTTCCTGAAGACATGCAGAGTTGCGATTCAGTAGTGGGTGGACAGCAGAGGTATGTCTAAATTTTTTATTTTTTTGAAGAAGTTTCCTTTATGAATCGGCATGTGGGTGTCCCTTGATGGGCAACGTGGGGTGCTGGTCATGGGACAGGGTCTCTTTTGGGGAGGATGGTGCTACTTCTTCTGGTCCCATCCCCCTCAATGAGCCATGGTTCTGAGAATGATCGGGAGTAGCCTGAGGTGCCTCCGGGGTTGTCGATGACACTCAGTGGTGTTCGCTCTAGATTTTTCTTGTGTTGAGGTGTAGAGTTTGATAATCAAGTTATAATTATGTATGATTACACGTGGAATAGCCACCACTGACTGCCACCACTGACTGCCACCGTTGACTTCGGCCACCAAAATTATTCGGAGAGAGAGATATCGTTCCGCTGTGGCCATATCTATCATTTTGAGCTATTACTGATAATATAATAGGTTTTTTTGCTTGTGCCATCTAGTAGATAATTATTTTAGTAGAGATTTACAATAACGTAGATAGATTAAACCCACCTATAGGATTGCAAAAAAAAAAAAAAAAATTTTGCTGACATAATTTTTTTTGATAGCTTTTGCCTAACAAAAGGAACAAATTTATACAAAGATTGTGATCGCATTGGTTGCTGTTGCTATCGGTAATCAATTGAAAAACGGATTTCGGAGCACTACCATGCCAACTTTACGGACAGGGAAAAGTACTGCTCCGGATAACCCCGGAAGCGACGAGGACGGAGGGGCTCAAACAGAACGGATCCACGACTCAACTGAGGTCCAAAGTGATGCGATCCGCACGTTGACCGAAAATTTTGAGAGGCTCCGGCAGGAGTTAACAAATTTGCGGTCGGAACCCAGACCTACGACTAATCCAACGATCCCACCCACTATTCCGGACGAGTCTATGGAGGATCAACCGTCACATGTCCCGCGAAGGGAAGCGTCTCATTTCGATAACAAGAGGCGGTCACCAGTTTCCACTTGGAACATAAAGTTCTCCGGTGACGATAATGAGTTGTCGGCTGAGGAGTTTTTGTTCCGAGTGGAAACGAGGGCCCGAGACGAATGGGTCAGCCAGTCCGAGGTCTGTCGGAACATCTCTGCGCTGTTAAAGGGCAGAGCCGAGGACTGGTACTGGTCCCAATTTCGTCGTCAGGTTCGTGACCCCGATTGGAGCGACGTGAGAGGTCACCTGACTAGGCAATTTAGACGTCGGGAATCCGACTTCCAACTCATCAAGCTAATGCTTGAATGCAAACAGGACAGGGACTCATACGATATGTATGTATCAAGGATGGTGTCCTTGTTTAATCGTATGGCGAGTCCGATGCCAGAAGTTGAGCTGGTGGACATCGTAGTACAAAATCTTAATGTGTCGCTAGGCTCACTGGTCATTGGCCAACAGTTTGCCACACTACGTCATCTGCGAGAGGTATGCTTGCGGGCGGAGAGGTGGCAGGAGCAGAAGCGCCAAGAACGACGACAATTCCCCAGGGTCCACGAGATTGATTCCGCCAGCCGGAGTCCTGACAGGCAACCAATAGGCGACGATTTCGACTCTGCGGTGGATGAGGTCAAACGGCCCCTTTCTCCAGTCAGGCGTCGGATTGTCACTTGTTGGAATTGTCAACAACAGGGCCACCTGTTCATGGACTGCCCGTCTGAAACACGAGGCCTGTTTTGTTATAGGTGCGGCAAGGCTGGTACCGTAACAACCCGTTGTCCCGTATGTTCGGGAAACAAGGTACAGGGTGCGAGGCTCGGCGGGAGCACGCGCCTGTCCTAAACTCACCCGCCTTCAGCCATGACAAGGACTATAGCGAGCAATCCTTGCTCACCTCGGACTTGACAGACCCAAACCCTCTTCCAAACTTCCCCTCACCAGAGGTTCGACAGTCTTTTCTGTTGCGTTGGCAGAGGTACCAAATTGCTCGAAACCGCATCTTTGCGGAGACTCCTAAGGTACACTTCACCGCGTCCATTCCGGATGTTAGGAGTCGCGCGAGAGAGAAACGACTTCATTCGCAGAAAATTATTTCTGCAATTATATCGGATTTGTCCGATCACCGGCCCTTCGCTAAGGTCTATTTAGCTAGTGAAGAGGTGAATGGTTTACTAGACAGTGGTGCGAGTATCACCTGTCTGGGTAGGGAGGCCGAATCTTTTCTGAAGGATCATCCCGAGATTAAGTTTTACTCTTTGCGAACTTGTTTGCAAACGGCGGACGGGGCCCCACAAAGAGTTATCGGTTATGTCCGAGTTCCGGTCTCCTTTGGAGGTTGTACTCATGATATGACGATCTATGTGGTACCCAGTCTTAGCCAAAGACTCTATCTCGGGATCGATTTCTGGAAATTGTTCGAAATCGCTCCCCAAATAGTTAGTGAAGTAAAAGCTCCAACAGCAACTTCCAAGATGCACGACTTAACGTCAATGCAGTGCCAACAGTTGGAGTTAATAAAGGCCAGGTTCCCCTCATTTGATGTCTTAGGACTGGGGAAAACCAACCTGGAAGAGCACATCATCGATACGGGTGACTCAGTTCCCATTAAACAGAGGCATTATCCAGTCTCACCTGCCATACAGAAGCTAATGTATGGTGAGTTAGACAGGATGTTGGCTCTGGGGGTAATTGAGCCATCCAATAGCCCCTGGAATTCTCCAGTGGTGTTGGTGCGCAAACCAGGGAAGGTACGCCTGTGTCTTGACTCGCGTAAAGTGAATACCGTCACTGTAAAGGACGCCTACCCTCTTCCACATATTGATGGTTTACTTGGTCGTCTGCAAGATACCAAGTATATCACCAGTCTGGACCTGAAGGACGCCTTCTGGCAAATCCCTTTAGAAAAAAAGTCCCGAGAGAGGACAGCTTTCACTGTCCCAGGTCGTCCATTATACCAATTTACGGTAATGCCTTTTGGTCTGTGCAACGCGCCACAGCGAATGTGCCGTTTAATGGACAAGGCGATACCTGGACATTTACGCGAAAACGTATTTGTTTACCTAGACGATCTGCTCGTTGTTTCACCCAACTTTGACGAACATGTACGTCTTCTCGACGAGGTTGCTGGTTGCCTACGTCGTGCTGGGTTGACTATCAACCTCAGCAAATGTAAATTTTGCGTGACTGAAGTTAAGTATCTTGGCTTCATAATTGGGGATGGAACTTTGAAAACGGATCCTGCAAAGGTGACGGCCATCACGGAATTTCCAACTCCCAAATCTCATAAGCAGATTAGGAGATTTTTGGGAATGACGGGGTGGTATCAGAGGTTCATCCACAATTATGCAAGCGTGGCTTCTCCAGTCACGGATTGTTTAAAGAACAAATCGTTCAGATGGACGGACGAGGCCCAGCAAGCTTTCGAGAAGCTAAAACGGCTTATGACCGAGGCTCCGTTGCTAGTCACTCCGGATTTCTCTAAGCCTTTTTACATTCAGTGCGATGCTAGCCGAAGTGGTGTGGGAAGCGTGCTTTTCCAGCGAGACATGGATGGAGGAGAACATCCGATATCATATATGTCTAAGAAACTGAACGCAGCCCAGCGGAACTACACCATAACGGAACTTGAATGTTACGCCGCTGTACTGAGTGTTAAGAAGTTTAGAGCCTATGTGGAGGGACAAGCATTCACGGTAATAACTGACCATGCTAGTCTGAAGTGGCTCATGGATCAGAAAGAGCTAAGCGGTCGATTAGCGAGATGGAGTCTAAAGCTCCAGGGGTTCGTGTTCACGATCGAACACAGAAAGGGAAGTCAAAACGTAGTACCTGACGCCTTGTCGCGCAGGGATTGCGTGGACGACCTCTTTTTTTGTCGCGAGGTGGACATGGACTCCTCGGCCTTTATGTCTCCTGAATACACTGAACTGGCTGAACAAATCTTGAGTGCCACCCCACAGTTACCAGACTTGCGTGTTTCCGACGGGTACGTTTTTCACCGTACGTCCCCACGTACGGGAGACCCGGTTGCGGACGATTTAACGTGGAAATTGTGGATTCCCGCAGACTTGACTCTTCCTCTTGTCGAATCGGCTCACTCGCCTCCTCAATCCGCACATGGCGGCGTGGCAAAGACACTGGCCAGATTAAGGGTTAAGTATTTTTGGCCGGGAATGGCTCGGCAGGTTAGAACCTTCGTGTCACAGTGTGACACTTGCAAAGCCACCAAGTCTCCCAATTCGATATTGCGACCACCAATGGGGCAGCCCATGGAGGTTACCAATCCGTTTCAATTCCTATACGTAGATTTCCTGGGTCCGTATCCCCGGACCAAGAAAGGACACACCGCGGTATTCGTTGTCTTGGATGGATTCAGCAAATTCGTGTTTCTTCATCCAGTAAGGGCGGAAACCTCGGCAGCTGCCGTAAATTTTCTAGAGAAAACTGTATTCCACACTTTTGGTGTGCCGGAAACTGTTTTCTCAGACAATGGTCGGCAGTTCACCTCCCGGGAGTTTGCTAAATTGCTGGATGATTATGGCGTGAAACATGCTCGCACGGGCATATATTCTCCGCATCCAAATGCCTCAGAGAGGGTAAATAGATCCGTTCTCGCCGCTATTAGGGCATATCTGAATGAAGACCAAAGAGAGTGGGATAAACATCTTACCTCTATTGAATGTGCTCTCCGGGGTACTCTTCATGAGGCAATCGGTATGTCCCCTTATCAGGTCCTTTTCGGGCGGCATATGATTCTC
Source organism: Thereva nobilitata (assembly GCA_963855945.1). Lineage (NCBI taxonomy): Eukaryota > Metazoa > Arthropoda > Insecta > Diptera > Therevidae > Thereva > Thereva nobilitata. Next base: position 99,362,357 of record OY979695.1, read on the forward strand.
CATGGATCGGCTTATCCGGTCCTGAAGAAGTTGAACGTCTTTCGAGACGGGGACATATCGCATTTGCCAGTTTCAGATCGCCTACAATTGCTCCGAGAGCGGATCGAACTTAGCCTCGCTGCAGCGCATGCCAGACACGAAAAACGCTACAACTTGCGTTGTCGAGTGGTTGAATTTCACCCGGGGCAAGAAGTTTTTCGGAGAACCTTTCTGGTCAGCAAACGGGCAGACCATTTCAATGCCAAATTGGCAGATAAATTCGTGAAATCACGTATAAGGAAACGAATTGGCAACAGTCTCTATGAATTGGAGGACTTGCGTGGTAAGCTCCTGGGCACATATCATGCCAAAGACCTGCGGCCGTAGCATCACGCCGAAGCAAGCACGTCCCTGAGTAGCCCTAAGAAGGCATCTCGCCGGCTTCACCGGTTAATAATAGGGTGCCTTTTGGTCCGCTTAGGTAGCTTCCCTGGCGGATGGTACACCTCTTTGTCTTTCTTGGTCGTCTGGGGCCAAGTTTCCATGTTCGATACCAACAGGGGCTGCCAGACCAGTCCAAACACATTCGCCATTACAAATCCCTCGGGCGGTCTGGTGAGTTTCTACAGGCGGAATGTCTCCTTGCGATCCACTAGGTTGAGTCAAAGGCAATGTGGTATTGCTGGAGATTTAATCCGGTGGATCGGAAGCTGATGTTATGCGAGTGGTTGGGTTGAGATTGATAGGGACTCGGTAGGGGACAATATGGTATTGTCTCCGGCCAGATCTTTGTTCCTCAACACTGCCCTCCGGCAGATTCACCAACAACAGCCAAGGATACAAGGCGGAATACCTCAACGTCTGTAGTCAAACCTTTTCCTGGTCCTTTATCTTTTTCCTCCACTCGCCGTTCTACCGTGGCCAGCATTTTTTTCAATTGAGCCCGGCTAGCCCACCATAGAGAGCATGGGACTCATGGTCATGGGTCGAGCCACACCTTCATCGTATTAATGGGGCTTAACCCCAAACAAAATCAGGCCGTTTTGGATTTTTTTTCGGCTCCTCACTCCCTCGCAAGTCGGGTTTGTGGAGCCGAGGGTTTGTAACGGCGGGCCTAATTCTTTACAAAAAACCCACCTTGTATTAGTCACTGTAAAAAAAATAACAACTAGAAAAATAAAATTTTTTTGAAAAAATGGGAAGGCCATGAAAAATGAAAAATAAAAAAAAAAAAACTGAGGAAAAGGAGTCAGAATTTTCCGGTCGAGACGAACGCCCACGGTTTTTTTAAAGAATTTTTTTGAAAACGGAAGGAGGCGACGTAAAATAAAGGAACGAGGAAAGAATAAAGGAAATTTTGGAGATAGTTTTTTTGAGATTTTGACGAAAAGTGAAAGAAAAATATTAAAAATTAATTTTTTTGGTGAATAAGTTTTTTTACAAAAAAAAAGTCTTTGAGAAAAATTATATTGGGAGTTAAACATATATTGGGAGTTGTGCAATTATTGAAAAAATACCATCCCCCAAGAAGAGGAATCGTGAACCAGCAGCACCTAAGAAAACATCTGGAAATCAAGAGAGAACAAAAGAGGGTCCTCGACCTGGAAGAATAGAACCAGATTTCCTTGAAGATTCTTGAGGGATTATTCAAGAGGAAGTTCGTAACTCTCTCCTAAGAGGAAAAAAATACCCTCAAATGTAACTGTTTGGGGGGGAACAAGATAAGTAATAGTATTCTTTAGTTTTCTTAAGTGTTATAAGGTTGGCGGTGAAGGACGGCCAGAATAAATACGTCACAGTAAATGAGATTTAACCAATGTCCAAAAGAGATTAAATAACTGCCTAGGAAAAAAGGGTACAACTGACAGCCGAAAGAATTCAGACGAACCTAGGTGACCAGCTACCGTAAACCCTATTTCCAGTTATTATCCTGCTGGGCGGATAGTGAATGTCATTTACCCCTGTTTGAAATTAGTTCATTAGTTTTTAAGGTTTTCATATTATAATTGTTTTTTTTGTTGCAATATTTTAACTTTTACAGTTTGTGTTTTTGTCTTATAATTATTTTTGAGTGGAATTGAATTTTGTTTTGAATTTACAATAATTTTTTTTGGGCAACTGAAGTCCTATGGTGATTTAATTTTATATAGATTGATTGTGACGCAATGACTAAGGGTAATGATTGGTTTTACTAAAATAGTCAATAATAGAGAAAAAAAGATATATACATATATAAGGCGGACTGGTACCAGGGCGGTTTATTGTGATTAAGTATCCCCAATTCGTGTCAGTGCAATTTAATAATCGATCGGTAATCTATACATTACGCTTCAGTCATTCGACAGCTCTAATTGGTTTTTGATTTAGTACAGTTAGTTTGGATTGTAAAGAATATTTGTTTGGATATTGTGGCATCTGGTATTGTTGTTACAGGTTTTGAACTAGGTTTTTAAGGAATTATACGCATGTTGTAGCATAAATAAGAACTAGTTGGAATAAATATGTGTATTGTTTGTACTGATGATTTTTCGTGTAGTCAGTAAATTTTTCAGGATAATGGGCTAACTTCATAACAGAATGGCATAGCAGCGGCCAAGATTTATCTCTCGTATAACTTTGGTTTTTTTTCAGGCACCCTCCCTTCTCTCCTGCATGAGCACTCCGCGTCCGACCTGATAGTGGGGCTCTCACAGACAGGTAAGTGGTGGTGATGCACATTAAATATGTGGTACCTCTGGAGTCTCTCCACTCCACGACCCCCCCGACGAGCCAGCCCTACTCTTGAGGCCCGGGGTATCACCGATGTTTAGGTTGCTTGGAATTTTCTTTCAAATTTTTGTTTTTTTGTATGTGGATCTGAGGTTGGCTTCTTCGGGCAACCAACCCGAGGTTCACATTACAAGGTTTCTGATATAACTATGATGTCAGGATTTGATGACTTGATATATTGCTCCAATTCCTCAAGATTTTTATTTAAACTTTGAATGTTAATCTGTAGGATACTTAACATTTTGGATTTACTAGTTCCGAACTAGACGTTAGAGTTTGGTTTGTGTTGTTGCCGGCCTTGTTCTGGAGCAGAGAAGAATAGAGATCTTTGATAATTTTATCAGTGAATTCCGTTGCCTTGTTTCTCTCGGAATCCTTGTCCACCAATTTACAGAAAAGAGTTTTGAATTCTGTCCTGAACTTAGTTGTTAAGTCTTTTATTGCCATTAGTGGTAGGTCTTCTTGAGTATGTGCCACTTTATTCTTGACGTGTCTTGGATTCCTAAAAGGGTTTGGATTTTTTCCTTGAGAGGCATTCGTAGGATTTGGGTATGAGATTGAGCTATATTTGTTATCTTCCCGATCTCCATCTGTGTAATTGTAGGGTGTTAGATCTCCTAGTTGGTTTTGTGTTGTTTTTATCGACTTATTTGTCCTTCTTTTTATGTTTAAGATACGCCACGCGTCTTTCCTGGAGCAGTTGTTTTGCCTCATGGTTGTTGTAAGTTCTTTCTCTCTTAGCCAGAAGGAGCATATTTTTTTTATATGAACCATGATCACCCTTACAGTTTGCACACCTACTTGTATTGTTACACTCTTTGGCCATCTTACATTCTGGACTCGCACACCTGCTACAGTAGGTTTCCTTTGATTTACATATTTTGCTTAAATGACCGAACTTTTGGCATCTGTAGCACCTAACCGGGGCATGAATGAACTTGTTAGTTTTGAAGGAAGAGTAGAGAATTTTAATCTTGTCAGGGATCATCTTTCCTTTTATGAAGATTTTTAGTTTATCTGTCTTGATCAGTTTCTTATTCCCTTCCTGAAGATTTTTCCATTTAATTCTAAACACTTTGAGTGCTTTTAGGTCAGGATTACAGATGTTAAGGGACTCTAAGATCTCCTCCTCTTCCAAGTCCTTATCCACACCTTTTATGAAGATGGGCGTGGCAATCAGACCCAAGGGAATAAAGGTCTTCCAATTTGACCCTAATTTCGGGTTTAAAAGGAAATTATTTGCCCATTCAAATGTTGTGAATGTTATTTTACATTTATCTTTGGATATCCTGGAAATCTTATCCACCCCTTTTGTGGATAATAGTAATTTCCCTAATTTAAGAGGGTTTAGGGAGACATCTTCCTCTGGATCTGATTGCTCTTTCCTAACCATAATGGCAAAAGGACCATCATCTTCTTTGTCATACAGAGTCTGGACTGAGTTTAAAGTTCCCAACCTGTTCGTGTTGGACGGTGAGTTGATAGGTTTTTGATCATTCAGGGGAATGTCAATTAAGTCAGTACCAGCAATGGAGTGTGCAGACATATTTGTAATATTTATGTTATTGGGCCCTGAGTCTGCTGTTGAAGGTTTTGCCTGTATGGGTGAGAGTTTTTCTGCCTTTCTTCTTTTGTAAGTACACTGCCCGTTTTTTTATTCTTTCTTTCTTTGCTAGTGATCATTATTGAGTTTTTGTCTGAGGACTTGCTTGAAAGGCGAGAAGATGTTCTAGAAGCCGGTATGGAAATTGGAGTTATGGTTTTTTCTTTAACTTCATTCATTTTTTAGTAAATAAGAAGGATTAGGCTACTTGCAATTTGTGGGCTAAATTTTTCCAGGACTAATTACAGCTTGAGCTTCAGCTCAGTTGACACATTCCTATTGTAACTGTAATTGTCCTTATTGAAATTTAAGGGGATCTTTGAAATTGAAAGTTTATGATTATATAAGGAATAAAACTGGTGTGAGCTACTAACTGGATTTAAGAAAAAGAGTCTATTGATGTACTATTGGGTGTTGTATGCCCAGTCAGTCAGGTGTGAAGACAAAAATTGTAATTTAATTCCGCTGTGAATGTTCGATTAACGGCTTAGAGGGAGATTCAGGATGAGTTCATAATAGTTAATTAGTCAATCTATGTGGGGGCTTTCTACAGGTTTAACAAGGTAGCCTTCAACGGAGTATCAGTTTTCTTATTGACGGACTTTGTAACAAGGCAGATACACTTGGTAGACCCAGAGTAGTGCGATTTTCATATAACCCTTTGTCTAGTTGATCACTATCCAAAATCGTTTCAGGGCGTAAGTTAGTTCAGCTTGGCAGGAGAGGAGCGTTCAGGGAAGGGACTGATAAAGAGAGTATAACAATAGAAGACTAAATTCTCACCAATGATATTAGGATGAGCTTAACTTAAGGGCGCAGATATTTAATTTTCAAGAAACATTAAGTTTAATTTAACTGAGGATTTAGCTTTTAGACGTAGGGAATGATTTATCAACTTTGTGAACTTAACTTAAAGGGAATAAAATGGGGTAACTTAACTTAAAGGGAACAAAACAATATATTTTTAAGATTAATAACCGTTTCCGTTGTAAAACAAGAAGGGAAACCTAACATTTATTACTACGCGGCGTTTTCTTTTTTTTCCCTTGTAGAGTATTATTATTACAGATTTACTCCTACACACTTTACTTTTGCATTCTCTATTTCTAATTATCTTATCTTTTAATGATTTCAAGCACTTCATGTAAGCATCATTTAAACGAAGGTTGAGAGGAACCGATTTATCCCTTAGAAAAGACTGAATACTCTTTCTTTGGATAAGTAGAGTCCTCAGAGGGGTCATAAATACAACATCTATTCTGAGAAAGCAGAGATAGAAACTGGGCACGATGGTAGAATGATTTCCTCGTAGAGATTTTTATTTATAATAATAGTAGAAGACAACTATTTTGCAGTTTATCAAATTGTGAACGAAAATTCAACTTATCATACAAATTAGTTATACAGCTGTTGAACAGCCTTCAACTAAGTTCATTGCACTATGCATGGAGAATATACAAGGAGACAAAACTCTTATGGGGAAAATGACAGGAAATGGATGGGTAGAAGAAACTAAACTTCTAGTTCATTTTTGGCCACAGATGTCACCTTTGTCCGATGTACCCCGCATGAATTTGATAAAAAATCATTGGAAACATCAAAAATTGATTAATTACGAATAATCGCATTGATATAAAATCGAATTTAGAAACTGGTAAACAGCTGTAAGCTGCTAAACGTAAAATATATTAGTAATAAACGAACTTTACCATGAACCGGATAAATACAATCGGCCATGTTTTTTGGGGTACATTTGACTACAGCGCCACCAATAATCAAACGAAAATTGACAACACGGAGTTTTGTCTCCTTGTATAGCCTCCATGGCAGTATGTGCGTATAACAGGGAGATTTGTTTGTTAAACACTTCACTGGGGTTAAAAATAGAGAACGGATTGGATGACCAAGAATTAAAGCTTTTTACAATATTATATATTGGATCCGTTATCTTTGAGGAGAATGCACTGAAAACAAAAGTAGAAATTATATACCACGTGTTGTAGGAAAGTTTCCCTAGAACTGAAGAACAATGATATTATTACACCGAAACACAATTGTGTAATGTGAAGGTTTACTGAGATTTACTAGCAATTTGAGCATTTTAAGAGTTCTAGACTATTCTTATGTCAAGGTTAACCCGTATGTCATGAATTCAAGATTTACAATAAAATAGATAATTTAAGCAAGATTAAAAGCTAATATGAAATAAATTTAACACTTGACTAAACAACTAACATGGAGTAACAGAGTATCACAACGTAAAAATTTTGCACTTTTCTTTTTTTTTTTTATTTAATATGAGATCGATTTATTATTTGGATGAACTGTTATTTTATAATTATTCACAAGCCAAAAAAGTGTTACCGTTATGAACACACAAAGGAGCTGAGCTGTATGTACCCAACACGTGTTTGTTCAAGATGGATGCTATAATCGATAAAATTTTTGGATGTGATAAAAAACACTATACATGCGCATCGGCCTTCCAAAAAATCAAAAACACTTTTGAGATCAATTGTTTCATGGGCATTTACAGCAGCTATCAATATTTATGAAAATTTTTAAATTTATGAACATTTAACTGTATATAAAACAAAATTTTAGATCTATACTCAATTTCAGTAACAAAATTAAAAAATGAAAAATTGAAAATTAAAAAGGTAAAACTTTTATCTAAAATTACGAAACAAACTAAAACAAAAAATACTTATCTTACGAAAAATTATACCATTCCAGAATAAAATATAATAAAGATTATAAAAAAGAGACACAGCACTAAAATTGATAACTGAAGGAGACCACCATTTTTTTTTAAAGAAAATCACAAAAAAAAACTACCAATCAATTAATATTTTACTACTTTACTAGTGTTCTTCCACGTCCAAAGAGAGAGTGTGTGCTAGGAGTTGAATAAACCGGTTTTACTCACCACACTTATGGCCACGTGTGAATATGCCAATTTCTGTTGCAAAATCTCATGGAGGCTATACAAGGAGATAAAACTCCGTGTTGTCAATTTTCGTTTGATTATTGGTGGCGCTGCAGTCAAATGTACCCCAAAAAACATGGCCGATTGTATTAATCCGGTTCATGTCAAAGTTCGTTTATTACTAATATATTTTACGTTTACCAGCTCACAGCTGTTTACCAGCTTCTAAATTATTTTTATATCAATGCGATTATTCGTAATTATTCAATTTTTGATGTTTCCAATGAATTTTTCATGGAGGCTATACAAGGAGACAAAACTATGTGTTGTCAATTTTCGTTTGATTATTGGTGGCGCTGCAGTCAAATGTACCCCAAAAAACATGGCCGCGTGTATTTATCCGGTTCATGGTAAAGTTCGTTTATTACTAATATATTTTACGTTTAGCAGCTTACAGCTGTTTACCAGCTTCTAAATTCGGTTTTATATCAATGCGATTATTCGTAATTAATCAATTTTTGATGTTTCCAATGAATTTTTATCAAATTCATGTGGGGTACATCGGACAAAGGTGACATCTGTGGCCAAAAATGAACTAGAAGTTTAGTTTCTTCTACCCATCCATTTCCTGTCATTTCCCGCATAAGAGTTTTGTCTCCTTGTATATTCTCCATGGAATTTTTATTAATTTCATGTGGGGTACATCGGACAAAGGTGACATCTGTGGCCAAAAATGAACTAGAAGTTTAGTTTCTTCTATCCATCCATTTCCTGTCGGGAGTCCGCTGTAGGTCTTTGCCATGAGTGGACGTGTTGCTGCTGTAAGAAAAAGAAAAGCGCATTTTAAACTGTAGTTTGCTAATTAAAGTGTGAACCTTTTTTTATTATTGTGACAAGTGCTTCACAAATTCCTGAAGTGGAAGTTTTGAAGGGACGCTGAAAAGAGGCGCCGAAGACTCAACGTCGGCGGGCGGGGCAGCCCCTGGTCCCCCGCCGCCGAAAAATACGTTTAAAGAGGGTAAAACCCCAAAAAATAAAAAATCTGCTGTAATGGAGGGCAAAGCCCACAATCGAAAGGGGGTACACCTTATGGCCCCGAAGCGGCATCAGCTCACCAGCACGTAGACGGTGAACAATCATCATCTGTTAGTATGCATTACGGCACTTCTGATGCCAATGAAGTAGACGCCACAGTGGACAACAAAATACCAGATAAGTCTTTAGATTTAGAAGATTCAAATAAATTTGCGTTAAATTCCTTAAATTCTTTTAATACTTTTGAAAACAATGAAAATAAAATTAATTCAATTAATTATGTTAACAATAATAAAGATAATAAAGATTCCGATATGGAAGTTGAAAATATTAGTGGTAAGGTCTACCAAACATCGTTTACGGACGACCTAAACAGGGATGCAAGTGGGTTCATCTTAGTGAAAAAAGGCGCGAAAGCGGGTCAAGCGGCACGGAAGCCAGTGACCATTCCCAATGTAAATAGTAACAGATTTTCCTTATTGTCCGGAGATTCGCAGCGGACCAAGTCTGACGCGGCTCGAGGGGGAAACGTTGGAAGCAGTGATGGTAATAGTAAGAGTAATGGTAACAGCAATAATAATAAGTCCGGTAAAAAGCAAAAAATTAACTGGTGCCCTCCAATCTTCATATCAAGGGCCAAACCGGTTACAATACAAAAACTCTGTAAATCCATCAAGGATGATTTCAATTTCAAGGTGGTTAGGATTAACTTTCAAAAAAGTAAAACCTTTGTTGACAATTATGTCCTCCATAGTGCAATTCTAGAAGAGATTAGGAAATCAGAGGCTGAGGCCTTCTCTTTCTTCGCGAGACATGATAGGGGGAATCGTTTGTCATTAAGGGTCTGACGGGGGATGTCTCCACGGATGAAATCAAGGACGAACTACTGTCGATTAATGAAAATCTCAAAATCTGCTGGGTTAGGCAGCTAAAGTCCAATAGACCACACCTGAAGGGGGTTAACTTGGGGAATTTTCTGGTAAAGCTGGAGCCAGGCGTTGACAGCAGAGAACTGACAAGGGCCGTGTTTTTTTAATCTGTTCTATTCTGTTCTGTCCTGGAACATTAAAAAAACGGCAAGGGAAATATTCATTTTTCTTTACATAAATTACGGCTTTGGGCTTTTTAATTTCTTCTAATATTGCAAAAAGATCGGTCCTCTTTATCTCTCCATTAATTTTTCTGGTTTTTCATTCAGTAAACAGAACATTTTACTTTATTTGTCAACTGTCAAGTTAAAAAACGTATGTGAGAAAAGGGAAATTTAAAATGCCCCAGGCAGACGCTTACATCAAAGTCGCCAAGCTAACCTCCCAGTTAGTACCCATATTCTCTGGTGGGCTTAGCCCAACCTTAGCAAGTGAACTCCAGATGTTTTTAGGATGTTGTCGGAGGGTACTTCAGTGTTTGACGGAAGCTGAACAACCAGCATTCCTACAAATTTTCCCAACCAGACTTCGAGGTGAAGCCTACCAACTGATAGCCGCCAGTCAACCGGCTACTTTTGACGATGCTGAGAAGCTCCTTAATAGGACGTATCTCCCAAGGGAGACGTACCAGGAACTAGTGAACAAACTAATTACCTTACGCCAGCTTCCTCTCGGACCACTAATAGCCTACACCACAAGGGTAAAACAACAATTATCCCTTTGTGAAGAGGCAGCCACAAATAAATACGGCGCAACAGCGGATCCGGTAAAAACACAACTAGCGGATTTCGCTAAAAACGTTTTAAGGAGTGGGATTACAAATCCTCACTTGTGTCAGTATTTACTGGCAACAGGGGACGACACATTAGATAATCTGATCCAGAAGGCTCTAGATATGGAGAGACTCCAACAAACCTCCATGTACTTACAGGCCCCACATCAAGTATCACCCAATCTTCCGACATATAATCCCTACACACAGCCAGCCCCTATGACACAAATCGAAAATATGCAACAAACAATGCCCGCTGCGATCATACAATACTCAAATACACAACACACCGCCCCGCCCGTAACAACATCACCAACAAAACCCCAACAACCCACATGTGATGTACACTACGTATGCTACACCACCAAACAATCACCAAAACATACAACAGCCCCCACTACAAAGCGCTCAGCAGGCGATTGCCACTACATCTCCCACAAAACTTGCGGCGAAACTCCCAATAAATATAACCTGGTTACTGCCGAAATAGAGGGCACATATACGCTGATTGCCTGAAACGTAAAAATACCCCTTTATGCCAAGTTTGTAGGTCCAATACACACGATGCTAGAGACTGTCGCCAACCAACAGAGCCATCAAGGCATTTTTATAATAATAATGGACGTTACCAAAATCAGGGATCCCCATTTAACAGCAATAATCACTACCCAAATCAAAGACCCCAATTCCAAGGTAACAACCGATACCAGAACTAGAGGTCGCAACAGGTAAGTCAGAATTATAATCGTTATCACAACAACCGACCCCCTAACAATGAACCCCAACAGCAAATTAACCGTCAACAACCCGCTAACAATACAAGAGCGGTGTTCAACATTACATACAGGTGTGATTTCTGCCACAGACGTGGGCACCTAGTAGACGACTGTCACCAAAGACAGCGTTGGGAATCACAGCAGTCGGGAAACTCCCCGCAGTCGGACCAAGAAACCCCGGCCCGACACTAATTTCTAAAAATAATACTAAAGGGGGATCTCAAGCGCCCGAACTAAGTGTCCCACTCGTCACTCTTCCACTAGACATAAGCCTTAACGGCAAAGCCGACCTAGCAGTGGACACTGGCGCTGAGGTCAGTATATTAAAACACAAGAAACTAAAGGATCCCAACCTAATAGATCCCACAAAAAGGTGCACATTACAAACGCCATTCGGCCAAGGAAAAACACTAGGGAGCTGTCAGGGGAACTTCCTTCTCAATACCCCTCCCATGCACCTTCCAAATCGTGCAAAACATGCCAGAGATTCCTGACGATGGCCTATTAGGATACGATTTTGTTACCAAACATTGTAACGTTGAGGGCCCAAACCAAACACTGCGATTTGCTCGCACGGAAATCAATCCAGAAGAAATTGCAATTCCACTACGCAGTAATACCACCAAATCGGAACCCAGAGAGCAGCAGGAGCAAACCCAAACCAGGGAGTATCAGTTCGCAGAAACTGAGATAATCCCCGGTGGTGTCTCCCAGGCACCCTCAAAGAGGAATACCAGCTGCCTATCTCAAGATGGGTCAAGGTTGGAAAACAACCCCAACGATTGTGAGACCACTTCAGGCATAAGTCATACGATAGCGTTGGAAGAACCCCTTCGCTTACCAAACCGGTCTCTAATGGTGGCCTCAATCGCACTAAGGTCAGAGGAGGAAATGCTCTGTGAAGCATACGAGCCGAGCGAAGGAGTATTCCTCGCCAATACCCTCTTACCATCTGGAACCAAAACGGTGCATGTTGGCCTACTCAACGTTAATACCAAACCATTAGTCCTGACGAGCCTAAATCTAACGCTCACGCCAACAAAAGACTACTCCACTATATCTCTAGCCCCCAACAACAACCCTAAGCCTCTAACGAATACTAACGACGAATGTGGGTATCCTCCATGCTCTGAACCAGTTGGTCTCAGGAACGCCAGTACCCCATCGTCGCCCAACGCAAGGCCTAAAAGTATACCCAAAAATGGTGCAATCCCGCACGGTATACCCAAAGGGAAACGGGCAAGATTAAAGTTACAACTAAAGGAAAAGGAAATCGAGACCCTCCATCAGTTGAGATACATATACCCGGACTACGAAGATCCGGCCCCTGAGCGCGAAGCGCGCCTCAAACAGTTAAATGACGAACTCAGCTTCGACCACCCCCTAACGGCCGAAGAGAAACAATCCATAAAAAAACTCTGTCACGAATATGCCGATATATTTCACCTAAAAGGGGACAAACTTTCCTACATGGAAGCCATAAAACACGAAATCCCCATGATCTACGACAAATTTATAAATCAAAAAATATACAGGTTGCCCGAAACTCAAAGACAAATTATAAACGAACAGTTGGAAGAAATGTTGGACAACGACGTCGTCCAACCGAGTAGAAGCCCGTGGAACTCACCTCTCCTAGTGGTTCCAAAAAAAATCGGGCCCCGATGGCAAGAAAAAATGGCGCGTAGTTGTAGACTACCGCAAGATAAACGAGAACACGATCGGCGACGCATACCCACTGCCAAGAATCGAGGACATCTTAGACCAGCTCGGTCACTCGAGATACTTCTCCACCGTCGACTTGGCCAGTGGCTACCACCAGGTATTGGTGGAACCACAAGACCGCCCCAAAAAACAGCCTTTAGCACGAATTATGGACACTATGAGTTTAAACGCATGCCGTTCGGGCTGAAAGGAGCCCCGGCTACGTTTCAGAGACTAATGAATTATGTCCTCACAGGCCTACAAGGCCTCGAATGCTTCGTCTACCTAGATGATATAGTCATCTGCGGGAAGAACCTCGAGGACCATAATTCAAAGCTCCAACGGGTATTCGACCGGTTGAGGGAAAACAACCTCAAATTACAACCGGAGAAATGCCAGTTCTTAAAGAAGGAAGTAATCTATCTGGGTCACGTATGCTCCGAGGAAGGAGCCCTCCCCGACCCCAGAAAGACAGAATGTGTCCAAAGTTTCCCGGCGCCACGAACAATCAGGCAGGTACAGTCATTCCTAGGCCTCGCCAATTACTATAGAAAATTTATCCCAGATTTTTCTAAAATAATACGACCTCTAACGAATTTGCTAAGAAAGGGCGCGAAATTTTCTTGGACACCGAAATGCCAGGAAGCATTTCAAACGATAAAGCGTTCCCTAGTCTCCCCACCACTGCTGATCTATCCTGACTTCGACAAACCGTTCAACCTAACAACGGACGCCAGCAGTGAGGCACTCGGAGCAGTGCTCTCCCAAGGAGACGTAGGCAAGGATCAGCCCATAGCATATGCCAGTCGCACTCTAAATAAGGCAGAACGCAATTACTCCACCATCGAGAAAGAGTTGCTCGCCATAGTATGGGCAGTAAAAAATTTTAGATGCTACCTAATGGGTCGTAAATTCACGGTCTACACAGACCACAAACCCCTAAAGAGCGTTTTCAACGTTAAAGACCCGACCACGAGACTTGTAAGATTCCATCACAAACTGTCCGAATACGACTATAATATAGAATATAAACCGGGCAAATACAACACGAATGCTGACGCTCTCAGCCGAATTCCTCAAAGAGCAGAAGAGCCCAATACCTCCACGGTGGAAGCTCTAATTCACCAACCCGGTGAGACACCATCAATACTTCCAGAAAACGTGACTAACTCGCCTCCTACCGAAAGGCTAAAACAATGTAATGCGGTCACAAGGGCTCAGGCACAGAAGATGCAGGACAACGGTAAAGACCAACGCGTTCCAACCCCAAGAGCCCCCGATATCGACGAAGGGCCTAACGATCTCGAAGCCGAAATACCCCAACCTGCCGAGGCCTCCCAAAATAGCTCCATCGCGCTACAAAATAAAATTGAGGTAATAACAAGTCCCGAAGAAATCAACACAATACTGAAGGACTACCATGACTCCCCCTGCGGTGGACACCAAGGAATCGTCAAAACCTACAATCGAATTCGCCGAAAGTATTGGTGGAGACGAATGTTCCACGACATAAGTCGATATGTCCGGAAATGCAAAAAATGTCAAACCAGGAAGGCTTCAAGGCAATTCAAAATGCCCATGGTTATAACGGACATCGCAGAAAAGCCGTTCGACAAGGTTTACTTGGACATCGTGGGTCCACTGGAAGAAACCCTTTCAGGAAACAAATATATCCTAACCTTCCAGGATAACCTGACTAAATTCGTCGACTGGTATGCCATGCCCAATGCAGAAGCCCAAACGGTAGCACAAATTTTCTTCGACGAAATCGTCACGCGCTACCGCATACCAAAACAAATAGTCACCGATCAAGGATCGAACTTCCTGAGTGACCTCTTTAAAGGCGTGTGTAGGCTCCTAAAGATTAAGAAACTTCAGACATCAGCCTACCACCCCCAGTCCAATGGTGCACTAGAACGGGCTCACAGACCCCTGATCGAGTACTTACGCACCATAGTAGATGAAAGCCCAAACAGTTGGGACCAGTTTTTACGTACAGCAGCGTTCGTGTACAACAATAGTGTACACGAGGGGACCAAATTTACCAACATGGATTGCCTATACGGGTTCACCGCCGATGTCCCATCCAATCTGAAACGCACCCCGGAGCCTCTGTACAATCACGAGAGCTATTACCACCAATTGAGATACAAACTGCAAAAATCGTACGCAATGGCAAGGAAAAATTTACTCACAAGCAAGAATCGCTCCAAGGCGTATTATGATGGGAACGTACGTAGACTTACCCTACACATAGGAGACAAGGTCCTCCTCCGCAACGAGGCCCGAAAACACAAGTTATCCCAAGTTTGGATCGGGCCCTATACAGTGGTCGCTGTCCACATCACCATAAAAATTAATAAGAGATTAGTAACTGTCCATAATAACCGCTTGAAGCCGTTTTATGAAGATAAAACCCAGCTTTAAGAAAAAGCCAGTCCTACCAACTATATCGCCTAAAAGTGTTTTACAAGGTAAAACAGCCGACTAGACGGATGGCATACGGACAACCTACACCTAACGATATAAATTACGGCCCACCAAAACTAATATCCTATTTATTAATCTCATTACAGCGCAAAATGAGGACACTAATAGCATTATTACTGCTACACGCGACGCTGGCCGACCAAAACTTACCCCCTTACACGTTCTTGCAGATCAACGCGACTGGGGTAATCTACGAATATTTAGGAGAGCTATGGTTATATCACGATGAGTGGAACATTATCACCGAGGTCGACTTCCAAGAATTAGAGGCCCAAACAATTCTGGTGGAACAGGCAGGACAAACCGCCAAACAGCTATGCAACGAAACGATACTACCGCTATGCGGAGCTCAACAGGCACACATCCACTCGATCTTAGAACACATAAAAAAACGCACACACACCATACAAGAAATGTTACCGAAGAGTCGAAATACTAGGTATATATTCGATGGCATTGGTCACGCCCTACACTACCTGATCGGTACCATGGACGAAAACAATGAGCGGGAGATATACAGCCGGGTAGGAGAACTGGAGTCAAACCAAAAGGCCCTCGCGGATATAGAAAAATTACAGATAACAGTGGTCAACAACACACTCCGGAAGATCCAGACACCCCTAACAACCCTCCTAGATCGACAGCATAGGATCACGGAGCATATAAGAGCTTTAAATAACGCAATAGAAGGTAGGGAAAAAGACCAATTATGGCAGGGATTAGTAACCAATCTCCTGTTCCAGTTAGTGGAAATCGAATCCAGGCAAAGGACCTTGCTGGACATAATACTAACCAGCCAAAACAACAGGATCCACCCTCTACTAGTATCCCCAGAAACACTGAACAAAGCCTATCGGCAGACTCACCCCGAATGTGAAAATTGTCTACTGATCCTCCAACAGACGACAAGGATCCGTACCCATATGATCAGGGACAAATTAGTAGTAAAAATAACACTACCCATCCTCAATATGCCAAAAATGTCATACTACCAAATAAGATGCTTCCCAACGTTATCCAACACTGGACATTCAATAATTCCAGTCATCGACTACTCACACATAGCGTCCGAGATCAAATCACAATTCGCGCTATTTACCTCAACAGACGTCAAGGGCTTCCAAAAAATTACAGGGGATCCTAAAACCCATTCATACGTAGGATCACTCAGGACTCCGCTCATATACTACCCCGATACTCAGGAATGCGCAATCAAACTACTATACGATCCAGCAGAAGAGAAGATACAGTGCCCAGTAAAGATCCTAGACTCGCCCACTAATGTCCTAATAAGCCTGGCAAGACCCAATGCATGGCTATACGCCTTAAACACGGCAGTATCATTCCGCATTACATGCAATAAAATGACGCACACGCTAAAGGTAGCCAAACAAGGGATCCTGACAATAAACGAACCCTGCCAGGTTCAAGTAAAACACAAGACATTAATATACACAAACCAGGCGAAGGAAACATACCAACTGGATCAACGACCGTACTTCTCAGGCATAAGGACCACAAATTACAGTCTAGAAATACCAAAAATACAAACGGGCATCAAAACAAATGACATCACATTGATAGCCGGGGACGAAACCAATAAGGTACTACAAGAGGGAGCCAAATCCCTTGAATCATAACCTTCTATATTTACAAGCCATGAACAAGAATCTCAATTGAGAGAATCGGACCACCAAATTCTCCCAAATTCTCCAAATTACACTAACAACATAACGTGATTTCACCGAGTTGTGGTCCGATTGAGCGGAAATTCGCTCTCAATATTTTCCTTGTTCATGGCTTGTAATATAGAAGGTTGTGCTTGAATCAATAAGCGCCCAATTAGATCGAGTAACACAAAGGCACACACACGTACTATCGACCACCTCTTCTCACTAAGTGGTATAACCATATTAGCTGCCCTAGGGTATCTACTCTACCAAATCATCCCCTGGATAAGGAAAAAGGTTAAGACCCAAAACACCCGCACACAAGACACACAAGAAAACAACACCCAGATATATGCAGAAGTGCAGGGAAACACAGAAGGGAAGCAATCGGGAGCCATACCGAAACCACTAACCCGGTCCCAGACACTACCTAGGAGCGCCTCCCATCAACTAGTCTAAGCAGTCCCTACAATTAGCCAAAACCTATCAATGAAAAACCCAAAATAAAAAACATAAAAGAAATAAAAATGATCAAAATTTATTTTATCTTTCTTCTTTTAAGCCTTTTAATTAACACTTACTTAAAAATGTTTGACGATAATTTCGAGAACGATTTATTTGTATAATAAAGTAAAAACCCTTCAGAGAGTTAAGAGAAATAACAGTCTACATACTCATACTAAGGTAACATGACCCGTTCTAGTACCTCTACACATGCACGCTGATCCATGATAATTTTTTTTAGCCAACATATTGGACCAACCCCGTCGTAGGAAAAATTGTTTAGTGGTATATCTATGGTCGTATACAGTACTAGGCGGACATTACAGATTGCCGAGTCCCCGTACCACCGTATAGACCTATTCTACCCTCGTCCGTCCATAAAATATTCCTCCACTATTTTCTAAATATTCCCCGGACGGTATTTATGTTCACCGATAAATTAAATGTACCTTTGATTAGTATAGCTGATGCTGATGGATTGCTTTAAAGTACCTTGATATTACCCAATTCAAATTAACCAGGAGTACGGTAACTAAAAAACAAACAAAAAAAATAATTTTCGCCAAGGGGTATCTAATCACCCCCGAACGAACCAAAAACCTGCAAAAAGAACAAACAACAACACCAACAAACTGTCAAAAAAAAAATTTTTTTTTCGCCAAGGGGTATCTAATCACCCCCGAACGAACCAAAAACCTGCAAAAAGAACAAACAACAACACCAACAAACTGTCAAAAAACAAAAAAAATTTCGCCAAGGGGTATCCCAATGGGCATATTCACACGCTGCCATAATTGTGGT
Organism: Thereva nobilitata; assembly: GCA_963855945.1. Taxonomy (NCBI): domain Eukaryota; kingdom Metazoa; phylum Arthropoda; class Insecta; order Diptera; family Therevidae; genus Thereva; species Thereva nobilitata. The sequence continues at coordinate 99,380,318 of OY979695.1, forward strand.
GAGTAAAACCGGTTTTATTCAACTCCTAGCAACTCAGACGGGGCGTAAATGAGCGTAGTAAATTTGAATGCTATACAGGAACCTTTAAATGTATTGCAGATGAAATTTACTTGTTAGAGAAAAGCAGAGCTAAAGAATGCAAGAGATAGAAATAACTTTTTATATGTGTGCCAGTTTTCACGCGTTTGCTTTTGCGTGAAAAATGTTTCGTTAATTTCTTCCGCTCCCTTCCCTCTCTCATCTATAAAACCGGTTTTAGGCGCCATGAATGTGCACTGTGTGAATAGGCCCAATGACCCGTGCAAAACATTAGAAAGGTTGTAACATGAAACCGCCAAGAAATTGGCAGAGGAAAACTTTGCGCAATTTGCCTTGGACGGGAATAAAAAGCCCGTAAGCAAATTGCGCAAGTTCCGCCAGCATTGGAAAGAAAAGCCGACGGGTGCGTTTTTCCGGCCGGCGCCCTCAGCCTTGGGTGAAAGACCAGCTGCTGACTTTTGCCCCAAGGTCGACGGCCCGGAAGAAATTCGCAACTGCGGATTTTCTTGGAAAAAGCTTTTTTCAAGCTGAGATCGATCGATTGATCGATCAAGGCGAGTATTGTTTTACCCTTAAACCACGACGGACGATTTTTCCTTCTGAGAGAGTATTGTTCAGTACGCAAAGGCGGGTGGTTCGATTTTCGTAGTGTTGTTCTCCGAGTGATCTTTACGAAGTCCGTCGGCACATTGTTATTAGCTTAAATAAAATAATTGCAAACAGTTAATCTAAATTAAAGTAAATTATAAACTTAAATTAAGTAGTAGTGTTGTTCTCCGAGTGATCTTTACGAAATCATTCTATTAAAAACTTGAAGAAATTGTGATGTTCTTCTAGCTTAGTTAATTGTAAACCGTGCACTTGAAATCATTCTATTAAAAACTTGAAGAAGGTAATTGTGATGTTTTTTTAAATTAAATAATCGTAAACAGTGTACTTAAACTCATTCTATTATAAACCTGAAAAAAGGTAGTTGTGTTGTTCACGTAAGTACAATAATTTCGAACAGTTTGCCTACAATAAATTAAATTGTAAATTTGAAAAAAAAGTAGTTGTGTTGCTCTCAAAGAAGAAATATAACATTTGAGTTGAGTAAATAACTTGAACCTTCTAATATAACAGAGTGAAATCTTACAACATTTTCAACATGTCAAAAACAGATGTTACTTGTCATGTCAATCCAAAACAATTACGGCGTGCTGAAAATTGTTTCTTTATTTGGTGCCTTACTACAAGATTTTGAATAATTTCATAAATAATTTCCTGATTCCAATAGTTTTATGTCATTATTTGGAAGACACAATACATTTTTAGGTTAAGGTCTTCTTGATTTGCACGAAACATCCCAGAAAGCGTTCCTGAACTTTTCGGAATTTGACTAAATTTTCTCCAACTTTTGCCAGGCTACGGACAGGCCAGGTCTTCTATTGGAACAGACCTTATATCAGGTCTGTTCCCGCACCTACAGAAATACAAAATCTGTCAGCTCCTTCGAATTACTAACAGAATTCTGTTCTCGTACTTTAACTGCAGCCGCCATACTCATTTCCCACCCGTTCCGTCCGCTCGTTTTTTATTTGTTTTTTTGACGCTTGAAGGCCCATTTACAATGTTGCGAGCATGGAGAATATACAAGGAGACAAAACTCTTATGGGGAAAATGACAGGAAATGGATGGGTAGAAGAAACTAAACTTCTAGTTCATTTTTGGCCACAGATGTCACCTTTGTCCGATGTACCCCACATGAATTTAATAAAAATTCATTGGAAACATCAAAAATTGATTAATTACGAATAATCGCATTGTTATAAATTGAATTTAGAAGCTGCTAAACAGCTGTAAGCTGGTAAACGTAAAATATATTAGTAATAAACGAACTTTGTCATGAACCGGATAAATACAATCGGCCATGTTTTTTGGGGTACCATTGACTGCAGCGCCACCAATAATCAAACGAAATTTGACAACACGTAGTTTTGTCTCCTTGTATAGCCTCCATGGTTGCGAGAGTGCGATGCGAGAACTAGACGAGTCTCGCCCAATACTCGGTCTCGTTCATAACTCGCGTTTCAATGTACAATAGTGCCAGTGCGAGTCGTTATATTTACTTGACGTAAATTTCGTGTCGTATCGAAAATTGTGTGAATTTCACATTCAATCAAATTTTATATATTTTTTTTATATTTTTAAAAGTAATTTTTGCTCAATATATTATTTTTTCTATGTTTTCTCCAGTAATTCTCTGCATGCCGTTCGTCTAAATTTGAAAATAAACACATCTGTCTGATCTGTCATCGCATATCGGTGCGTTAAAATTTCAATTTTTCGAAAATCGCTCGTCTCGCACTATCGCATCGCGTTGCATTGTACATTGCGCCATTTAAAAGCCTCCTATGGCCTGTTTCACACGTGACGACGGCCAACCAATAGAAATCGTACGATATCCATCTTTTTCACTGACATATAGGCCTGTTTCACACGGGACGACGGCCAACCAACAGAAATCGTACGATATTCATCTTTATAGAGAAGAGAGTGAGAGAGGATGATGGGGAGGGAAGATTTTCCCATGGGCTGTTTCACACGAGACGACGGCCAACCAACAAAATCTGCTGTCATCGTTCATTCCCTTTTGAAATTTCACGAAAAATCGTACGGGCTTTCACACGGGCCAATCAACTGCACGTCAAAACGCTTTAGCTTATTGTTGTTGCTTTTATTTTAATTCTCTTTTGCGTACTTTCCGAGTGAAACAAAAGCCATTTCTATTTATTTTCGTCTCCCAGCAAAAGGAACAAAAAACAGCAACAACCACATCGCTGTCAAAAAGTCGTATCGAAAATCGTGTGAGAAAGTTGGATTGGCCTGTTTCACACGGGACGACGGCCAACCAACAGAAATCGTACGATATTCATGTTTTTAGAGAAGAGGGTGAGAGAGAAAGATGGGGAGGGAAGATTTTCCCATGGGCTGTTTCACACGAGACGACGGCCAACCAACAAAATCTGCTGTCATCGTCCATTCCCTTTTGAAATTTGACGAAAAGTCGTACGGGCTTTCACACAGGCCAATTTTTCCAACCAACTGTACGTCAAAAAGCTTTAGCTTATTGTTGTTGCTTTTATTTCAATTCTCTTTTGCGTACTTTCCGAGTGAAATAAAAGTCATTTCTATTTCTTTTCTTCTCCCAGCAAAAGCAACAACAACCACACCGCTGTCAAAAAGTCGTATCGAAAATCGTGTGAGAAAGTTGGATGGGAAAATCGTCCCTCCCCATCTTTCTCTCTCACCCTCTTCTCTAAAAACATGAATATCGTACGATTTCTGTTGGTTGGCCGTCGTCCCGTGTGAAACAGGCCCATCCAACTTTCTCACACGATTTTCGATACGACTTTTTGACAGCGGTGTGGTTGTTGTTGCTTTTGCTGGGAGAAGAAAAGAAATAGAAATGACTTTTATTTCACTCGGAAAGTACGCAAAAGAGAATTGAAATAAAAGCAACAACAATAAGCTAAAGCTTTTTGACGTACAGTTGGTTGGAAAAATTGGCCTGTGTGAAAGCCCGTACGACTTTTCGTCAAATTTCAAAAGGGAATGGACGATGACAGCAGATTTTGTTGGTTGGCCGTCGTCTCGTGTGAAACAGCCCATGGGAAAATCTTCCCTCCCCATCGTCCTCTCTCACCTTCTTCTCTAAAAAGAGCACTGACATATAATAATGGACTGCTCATCAGACATTATTCCCATATAAAGTCATGGCACCAAAAAGTGTAGAAAAGTATAGTCAATGAACTCAGTGCATTTACTGGCAGAAATAAAATCAGATAGTGCCAAGCTTGAAAAAATAAAATTTGACATTAAAAAACTGCACACTTTTCCATTTTCTTAAATATTTTTACTCTTGACTTTCAATAAACCACAAAATACGATAACTTTTTTATCTTTGCAGTAAAATAAAGGCCAAATCATATAGCAGAAACGAAAACGAACCGAAACGAAAACGAAATGAACTTGAAAATGATAGCGATTATATAGGTGCCTGAGCGAATAGGTTTTTGACATTTGTTGACAAGTTCTGTACTGAGTGGAAGAGTTTTTTATTTTCGATAAATACCTATGGAAAATGTTTTGACAGCGCGTGCGAAACTCGTCCCGTTCTCGCATCGCACTCTCGCAACATTGTAAATAGGCCCCTATCCACGGTCAAACAAATCGTCAAACCAATTTTCGACAAACAGCGCACACATTTATGCTTTGACATTTGTTGGCCATCAACGAGGAAAACTTTCTTCAAACATCCCGAGCGACAATCCCTGTAAACAAAACGAACTTTCATATGTTTTACATGGCACACATAAAAAAATGCACACACACATTTAAGCTGTTTGAAGGAAATATTAAACCAGACGAATATTTTCTGCAAACAGCGGCCAACTTCGAAAAATTGTATTTTATACACGCACACTTAGAATTTTTTCGATGTTGGCCACAAATTTGATGGTTTGTTTGACCGTGGATGGGGGCCTAATGAGCCTTGATTGTGGCTACCGTTCCGTTCGTCTCGTGGAAAATTTATGGAAATGTTAAATTTCCAACTTTTAAAAACGGACGGAACGGATTGGTTCTGCTTGAGCCTTGTCAAACATTCATTTGACAGTTTGTAGGATTTGCTTTTTTGGTGGTTGAATCTACATATTTTCAATTATTGAAGAACAATATCGCGAATTCGTTTCAATTTTCAGTGCATGATGAAATGGAGTGTTGGTATAATTAAATATCCTGTTGGCCAAACTCCATCTCATTGCAATATGCTATGCGCGTATTGCCAATAATATTTTCATTAATATATATTTAGATAAACTTTAAGTTTTTATTTTATATCGTTATTTTATTTTAATATACAAACTTTAATAGTTACGTATTCGAAAGAATTAAAATTACATAATCTTTTTATATAACCGTTATAATCTTACATAGTCGAAGTTCCAAATCGAATGAACTTCTAACTAACACTATTACAATATTTCAAAATAATTTTATTGAACAATATTTGTGTGTCTATGTTTTTTAAATTTCGTTTCTGTGTACAGTGTATACATACGTGATATGTCAAGCTAAATTCTCCAAGTGTATTTCCTAGTAGTAGTGAGAATCCAAACTATGACGTATTCAAAAAGACTCTATTAAAAATTAACGAGTACAGAAACTGAGTAACTACCTGAATAAAACTTACTACAAAAAAACGTATATACATGATAAGTAGCGACTGCTACACATGATTGTCCTCACCGTATAATGACACATAAGGCTGACTATGCTGCACGTTTGCAGACGTAAACCAAAATAAAAACATGGAAAGAATAAATTCGGCATAAAAGGAGATGGCCAAAAATTGTATCGGCCAGTACATGATGTACAGATATAAAATCTATGTCATTAAATAGTACAGATCTTATATAAACAAAATTAAAAGGGCATATTGCTGAGCAATAACGGACAAAAGTTATGAAAGTTTAAAAAAGCTATTTTTTGCACTACGGCTGGTCGTTTTATGTATGTTATATAGGGTGGTTCTACACGAGCGTACAACGAACACATTTTTGTGTTTTCGAAACGTCGTTTGTGGAGAAGAGGGTGAGAGGGGATGATGGAATTCCACCTCCTCTCTCACCTTCTTACCCCTAAACTCACGTTTCGAAAACACAGAAATGTGTTCGTTGTACGCTCGTGTAGAACTCCACCCATATATTTTAATGTGTGTGGGATTTTGCACTTCCCATTACACTCCGTCTACACATTCCATATTTTTCGCCATCGACTTTGCCATATTTTATGGCTTGAGCTGTCAAATGTTATGGTGGTGGGCGATTCATGGCATGAATTTTCATGGAAAAAATGGCACATTTTCACAAATGTTATCGAGACAAAAATATTTTCAGAATTATAAACATGCGTTCATGTATTCACACCGAATCAAACTAAATTTTAAACTTTCCGCCATAGTTGTGTGAACAAACGTCAAATTATGGCCAAATTCATGGCAGATTTGATGGCCGGCCATAATGGCTTTCCATCGAGTTTGCCATAAGATCTGCCATCAAATATGGCCCACTTTCAGGGTCTACACGGTCCATGCCATATGGAAATGGCCATGGCCATGGCTAGTGTAGACGCTGTGTAACAGCTCTTCATGGCCTACATTGATTAAGTAGATATGGAGAAACGCGAGTGAAATTAACATCCAGCTACGGCGCTACGAGCTTCGTGCGCTGGCATCGCAGGGTTTTGTTCTCCTCTATATGGTTAGTTTCCGAAATAAACTTTTTCTTGTTGATGGAAAAGCCCTTCGCGCATTTAAGAAGCTTTGGCCATTGATTATGCTGGCTCGGGATCTAAAAATAGATTCCTATGCGATTATTCCTATTGTTTTGTTTTTGATTTCGTGACCGATGGGTGAAATTTGACAATGGGGGTATGAAATGAATGGACGAGACAACTTTAATCGGAAATTTGGCATCAAGGATCAAGCGTTTTTTATTATGTTGAGAAAAATGAAATGGCTTTTAAGGGATTATACAATTTTTTTTAGCGAAAAATGTGACAAATATTTAGATTCGTAGAAACTTGAGATTTTTGGGGATAATTGTACATATTAAGATTGAGATATATAAAATAATTTTTATTTTTGAATTTTTTTTTCTCAGGTATTTTAATTCGTAGGAACTTGAGATTTTTAGGGATAATTGCACATATTAGGATTGAGATATATAAAATAATTTTAATTTTTGAATTTTTTTTATGTGGCATGGTCAAGCTAAAGAATCTCTCTTTGTAACACTAGTCCGTCATGTCGTTCAAGTCATGGTGTAATGTCTAGTACTAAGTTTGATCTGATGGATAGAAGAGAAGGAATAGGTTAGAGGTCTGGAGGGTGCGTGAGTAGATGTCGATGAACCTTGCGTTTGAACTCTGCTGGGTTCAGCAACACAGACTGTGGAAGGCAGTTCCACAATCGAGTTGTTATTTATATTTACATATATCTATTCTCTTCATAAACGAACTTCTAAACCGTAATGGCGCGAACAGGAGGTCTGCAGTGAGCGGGGGTGAGAGGAGTTGGCTAGTATTGTGTTGCGGGAATAAAGTTGTCAGTGGAGCAGTCGCCATGGTAATAGCGGTAAAACTTAATGAGGGCTGCTGCATTCCTAAGGTGGCTTAAAGGATCTATGGAGGAGAAAGGTGCGGTCGTGCACGTTCTCCAGCCAAAGTAGTTTTGGGACGAGTTATATTCAAAGCGGGGTGGAATGTAGGACTTGTAAATTGTAGCCAGGGAACCTGATGACGGTACTTTGATTTGCTTGCGTTGGATTTGACAAGATTCTTGCGGCCACCATCAAGAATGAGATCAATGTCCTGTTAATAGAGTTGGACACGAGTTCACGGTCTAGGAAATAAGGTCTGGCCCGTGCTTGTTTTTTTTTGTCGAAGGCGTAGGAGTAACGCAGAGTACCGCCATCGGCAAAACTATGAAGTGGGTTGGAGGGGATTGAGAGCAGATCATTAAAGAATATTAGAAAGAAATCAGGTGAGAGAATCGACCCTTGAAGGTCAGCCGAGATGGAATGAGGGTTGGATTCGACGCCATCCGCTACAATATTGATTGAACGACCAGAAACAAAGCTCTCAAACCAATTCCTAAGAGCTGAGATGTAAGTTAATTTTTCAGTTTTATAGAAGGCGTCGAATTAGAGGCTGCAACAATTTTCTGCTTTTCAGTTGCACGCATAACTCTACTCTAGAGTCTCTGCAACCAACAAAAATGTGCGTAGTTTTGAAGAGGCCTCCTGTCTATCTACTCAATAAACTCAATAATTTGCAAGTAACAACTTTTAAGAAAAACGCAAGCATTTAAAAAAAATTTACCTTTGAATCAAAAAAATACATTAAAAATGAATGAAAATATGGGTTCCTGTAGAGACCGTATACGGGCGAAGTTTCTACGTGATAACGTCATTTTTGTGTTATAAGTTTTTTGGAACAAAGGATTAAATGAAGATTACACTTTTAAATTCATAAATCACTGACATATTTCGTTTTATTTAGTTTTTCAGTTTTATTTACACTTTTGTTTACAAACTTTACTGAAACTCAACTTCTAATCTGGGTAATTCTGTTGAGGATAGGACGATGATAGAAGAAATATGAAATGAAAGGTAGTGTTTCCATTGTGATGTGCCTTGCGAAAGTCAAGTCGATGGTTGTTGCACCGCTGTTTGGTTTGATGAAGTACTCGGTTGTAGAGCAGCTTGAACTGATGCAGGTCTACGCTGTCGTCCGCCATTTTGAATTTTCAAATTGCCAAAATTACTCCGCCATTTTGAATTTTCAAATTTTAACCACAAATTTGTCATTTGGAACCCTTAAAGCCCCCGATACTGATTTTCAGTCCAATCGGAACACCATTGCCAAAATTAGTCCGCCATTTTGAATTTTCAAATTTTAACCACAAATTCGCCATTTGGAACCCTTAAAGCCCCCCGATACTGATTTTCCACTTTCAAGGTCTACACGGTCCATGCCATATGGAAATGGCCATGGCCATGGCTAGTGTAGACGCTGTGTAACAGCTCTTCATGGCCTACATTGATTAAGTAGATATGGAGAAACGCGAGTGAAATTAACATCCAGCTACGGCGCTACGAGCTTCGTGCGCTGGCATCGCAGGGTTTTGTTCTCCTCTATATGGTTAGTTTCCGAAATAAACTTTTTCTTGTTTATGGAAAAGCCCTTCGCGCATTTAAGAAGCTTCGGCCATTGATTATGCTGGCTCGGGATCTAAAAATAGATTCCTATGTGATTATTCCTATTGTTTTGTTTTTGATTTCGTGACCGATGGGTAAAATTTGACAATGGGGGTATGAAATGAATGGACGAGACAACTTTAATCGGAAATTTGGCATCAAGCGTTTTTTATTATGTTGAGAAAAATGAAATGGCTTTTAAGGGATTATACAATTTTTTTTAGCGAAAAATGTGACAAATATTTAGATTCGTAGAAACTTGAGATTTTTGGGGATAATTGTACATATTAGGATTGAGATATATAAAATAATTTTTATTTTTGAATTTTTTTTTCTCAGGTATTTTAATTCGTAGAAACTTGAGATTTTTAGGGATAATTGCACATATTAGGATTGAGATATATAAAATAATTTTAATTTTTGAATTTTTTTTATGTGGCATGGTCAAGCTAAAGAATCTCTCTTTGTAACACTAGTCCGTCATGTCGTTCAAGTCATGGTGTAATGTCTAGTACTAAGTTTGATCTGATGGATAGAAGAGAAGGAATATGTTAGAGGTCTGGAGGGTGCGTGAGTAGATGTCGATGAACCTTGCGTTTGAACTCTGCTGGGTTCAGCAACACAGACTGTGGAAGGCAGTTCCACAATCGAGTTGTTATTTATATTTACATATATCTATTCTCTTCATAAACGAACTTCTAAACCGTAATGGCGCGAACAGGAGGTCTGCAGTGAGCGAGGGTGAGAGGAGTTGGCTAGTATTGTGTTGCGGGAATAAAGTTGTCAGTGGAGCAGTCGCCATGGTAATGGCGGTAAAACTTAATGAGGGCTGCCGCATTCCTAAGGTGGCTTAAAGGATCTATGAAGGAGAAAGGTGCGGTCGTGCACGTTCTCCAGCCAAAGTAGTTTTGGGACGAGTTATATTCAAAGCGGGGTGGAATGTAGGACTTGTAAATTGTAGCCAGGGAACCTGATGACGGTACTTTGATTTGCTTGCGTTGGATTTGACAAGATTCTTGCGGCCACCATCAAGAATGAGATCAATGTCCTGTTAATAGAGTTGGACACGAGTTCACGGTCTAGGAAATAAGGTCTGGCCCGTGCTTGTTTTTTATTGTCGAAGGCGTAGGAGTAACGCAGAGTACCGCCATCGGCAAAACTATGAAGTGGGTTGGAGGGGATTGAGAGCAGATCATTAAAGAATATTAGAAAGAAATCAGGTGAGAGAATCGACCCTTGAAGGTCAGCCGAGATGGAATGAGGGTTGGATTCGACGCCATCCGCTACAATATTGATTGAACGACCAGAAACAAAGCTCTCAAACCAATTCCTAAGAGCTGAGATGTAAGTTAATTTTTCAGTTTTATAGAAGGCGTCGAATTAGAGGCTGCAACAATTTTCTGCTTTTCAGTTGCACGCATAACTCTACTCTAGAGTCTCTGCAACCAACAAAAATGTGCGTAGTTTTGAAGAGGCCTCCTGTCTATCTACTCAATAAACTCAGTAATTTGCAAGTAACAACTTTTAAGAAAAACGCAAGCATTTAAAAAAAATTTACCTTTGAATCAAAAAAATACATTAAAAATGAATGAAAATATGGGTTCCTGTAGAGACCGTATACGGGCGAAGTTTCTACGTGATAACGTCATTTTTGTGTTATAAGTTTTTTGGAACAAAGGATTAAATGAAGATTACACTTTTAAATTCATAAATCACTGACATATTTCGTTTTATTTAGTTTTTCAGTTTTATTTACACTTTTGTTTACAAACTTTACTGAAACTCAACTTCTAATCTGCGTAATTCTGTTGAGGATAGGACGATGATAGAAGAAATATGAAATGAAAGGTAGTGTTTCCATTGTGATGTGCCTTGCGAAAGTCAAGTCGATGGTTGTTACACCGCTGTTTGGTTTGATGAAGTACTCGGTTGTAGAGCAGCTTGAACTGATGCAGGTCTACGCTGTCGTCCGCCATTTTGAATTTTCAAATTGCCAAAATTACTATGCCATTTTGAATTTTCAAATTTTAACCACAAATTTGTCATTTGGAACCCCTAAAGCCCCCCGTTACTGATTTTCAGTACAACCGCAACACAATTGCCAAAATTGGTCCGCCATTTTGTATTTTCAAATTTTAACCACAAATTCGTCATTTGGAACCCTTAAAGTTACCCGATACTGATTGTCAGTACAATCGGAACACAATTGCCAAAATTAATCCGCCATTTTGAATTTTCAAATCTTAACCACAAATTCGCCATTTGGAACCCTTAAAGCCCCCGATACTGATTTTCAGTACAATCGGAACACAATTGCCAAAATTAGTCCGCCATTTTGAATTTTCAAGTTTTAACCACAAATTCGTCATTCGAAATCCTTAAAGCCCCCCGATACTGATTTTCCGTACAATCGGAACACAATTGCCAAAATTAGTCCGCCATTTTGAATTTTCAAATTTTAACCGCAAATTCGTCATTTGAAACCCTTAAAGCCCCCGATACTGATTGTCAGTCCAATCGGAACACAATTTCCAAAATTAGTCCGCCATTTTGAATTTTCAAATTTTCACCACAAATTCGCCATTTGGAACCCTTAAAGCCCCCCGATACTGATTTTCAGTACAATCGGAACACAATTGCCAAAATTAGTCCGCCATTTTGAATTTTCAAGTTTTAACCACAATTTCGTCATTTGAAATCCTTAAAGCCCCCCATACTGATTTTCAGTACAACCGGAACACAATTGCCAAAATTAGTCCGCCATTTTGAATTTTCAATTTTAAACCACAAATTCGTCATTTGGAACCCTTAAAGTCCCCGATACTGATTGTCAGTAACATCGGAACACAATTTCCAAAATTAGTCCGCCATTTTGAATTTTCAAATTTTAACCACAATTTCGCCATTTGGAACCCAAAACCCCCCCGATACTGGTTTTCAGTACAATCGGAACACAATTGCCAAAATTAGTCCGCCATTTTGAATTTTCAAGTTTTAACCACAAACTCATGGAGGCTATACAAGGAGACAAAACTCCGTGTTGTCAATTTTCGCTTGATTATTGGTGGCGCTGCAGTCAAATGTACCCAAAAAAACATGGCCGATTGTATTTATCCGGTTCATGGTAAAGTTCGTTTATTACTAATATATTTTACGTTTAGCAACTTACAGCTGTTTACCAGCTTCTAAATTCGATTTTATATCAATGCGATTATTCGTAATTAATAAATTTTTGATGTTTCCAATGAATTTTTATCAAATTCATGTGGGGTACATCGGACAAAGGTGACATCTGTGGTCAAAAATGAACTAGAAGTTTAGTTTCTTCTACCCATCCATTTCCTGTCATTTTCCCCATAAGAGTTTTGTCTCCTTGTATATTCTCCATGCACAAATTTATGGAGGCTATTCAAGGAGATAAAACTCCGTGTTGTCAATTTTCGTTTGATTATTGGTGGCGCTGCAGTCAAATGTACCCCAAAAAACATGGCCGATTGTATTTATCCGGTTCATTGTAAAGTTCGTTTATTACTAATATATTTTACGTTTAGCAGCTTACAGCTGTTTACCAGCTTCTAAATTCGATTTTATATCAATGCGATTATTCGTAATTAAACAATTTTTGATGTTTCCAATGAATTTTTATTAAATTCATGTGGGGTACATCGGACAAAGGTGACATCTGTGGCCAAAAATGAACTAGAAGTTTAGTTTCTTCTACCCATCTATTTCCTGTCATTTTCCCTATAAGAGTTTTGTCTCCTTGTATATTCTCCATGCACAAATTCGTCATTTGAAATCCTTAAAGCCCCCGATACTGATTTTCAGTACAACCGGAACACAATTGCCAAAATTAGTCCGCCATTTTGAATTTTCAAATTTTAACCACAAATTCGTCATTTGGAACCCTTAAAGCCCCCGATACTGATTTTCAGTACAATCGGAACACAATTGCCAAAATTAATCCGCCATTTTGAATTTTCAAATCTTAACCACAAATTCGCCATTTGAAATCCTTAAAGCCCCCCGATACTGATTTTCAGTACCACCGGAACACAATTGCCAAAATTAATCCGCCATTTTGAATTTTCAAGTTTTAACCACAAATTCGCCATTTGGAACCCTTAAAGCCCCCCGATACTGATTTTCAGTACAATCGGAACACAATTGCCAAAATTAGTCCGCCATTTTGAATTTTCAAATTTTAACCACATATTCGTCATTTGGAACCTTTAAAGCCCCCCGATGCTGATTTTCAGTCCAATCGGAACACAATTGCCAAAATTAGTCCGCCATTTTGAATTTTCAAATTTTAACCACAAATTCGTCATTTGAAATCCTTAAAGCCTCACCCGTCCGAATTAGTCTCGTGTGAAGCACCCCCCATTGAGACGCTTTCTTTCTTTTGCTCCAACGCTAAGATCGCGAGCCTCTTTCTCGAATGTTGCGCGAGCATCGTAACGTTACTGGACGTTAGTGGCTTTGTTCCATCCTGGAACCACCTAAAAGACACAAAGAAACTAATGTTCAGCAAAGTACAAAGATACTTATCTGATGATCGAAACATCCATAAGATTGGGTCTATGAGAACCCCAGCAAAGACACCCGGAAGAAACTTTACATCCTAAAAATAAAATATACTAACATTACCTTAATAAATTGAATAAATTAGATAAATAACAATCAAATATAACAAATCACTGAGCTGCACCACCAAACTCAACTAAAGCCTGGTATGCTGCTGAAAATTTCTAGGTCGAAATCTGCGTCTCTATCTAAAAACAATGTAAAAAAAAGGTTGAAAACAGGTTGAGTACTGGGTCGAAAACACTATTTCCGACCAGGAACTTTTGCGGTACGCAGCTGAAAATTTCCCGGTAAAGCACTGAAAAATAGATGATAGATGGCGCTTTGCTTAAAAACTTGTAATTTCTCGAGCTTTTAAATACCTCGGCATATAATTGCTTGAGAAATTTTGACATTTGGTCAGAAACAAGCGTCAACAACCGAAGAAGGACGTATTTTTATGCTGTTTTTAGAAGTGTGGGTTTTTGAATTTCTGTAGTAAGAATTGCTGTTCATAATTTTATTGAATTATAATTTCATAAAACTGTTATTTTAGGAAGTCATGAATAGATTCGAAATCGAACATTGGGAGGGAGAGGAATTAGAATATTTGGAGGAGGGACCAGAAGAAAGTTTATTTTTAACACCGGAGTAATGCCCAGGACCAAGAAAAAAAAGGAAAACTGACGTCGGAAATACGGTCGAGGTTTCATCGGTCGCGGATTCAAACAAAAAAAGAAGAATGAATTGCAGGACCGATAATACCTGTGACACACTATACTTTCATTATGATGGTAACTTTCATTATGATGGTCAAGGAAATGATGGGGTGACACATTACACTTTACTTTCATTTGCATCTGGCATATCAAGTGAGGATATAAACCTGCGTGTTTTTTGCTTTAATTTTAAGCTGTTTTAATTTGAAATATTTAAAAAAATATTTTTTAAAGTAATAAAGAAAATATTCTTGCAAATTGTTGCTTAGCTAACGTGAAATCAAATAATTTTATTTTAAAATGTAGTTTCCAATTTTCCAACAGATGTCACTTAACCAAAATTACAGTCCAAATGAAAGTAAAATACTTTCATTTTGGACTTTCATTATGGTGGGTTTTTGCCACGATAATGAAGGTTACTTTCATTATGATGGTATATGTGTCACAGGTATTATTTCACTCCGGAAGAAATTAAAAAATTGGCGATGGAAGTGAGAAAACGTCCGCTTATTTGGGACCTCTCAAATAACTTACATTGTGTCGCACCCGCTGTAAATCGGGCTTGGACGGAGATTGGAAGCGCAATGAATAAACCAAGTGATTTATTAATGAAAATGTGAAAATTCAATTATTGAGATGTTGTTTTACAGCTACGGACTGCAAGCAAGCATGGACTTCGCTTCGACAGAGCCACCGATATAGAAAGGTTAAAGGAACCAAAACAAAATCAGGCAGTGAAGGAGGAGTCCACCCGGAAGAGCCAAATATGTCAGAAGAAGAACTAACCGAGTGGGAATTCTCAAAAGAGTTGGATTTCCTTCCCGACATTGCCCAAAAGAGGAAAACCTACACAACATCATCCGATGAGAGTCATCCGGAGCCGAGAAAGGCAAATAAATCAAATTATGCGTATGTAAGTAAAACACTTCAAAAATATATCTGTATGACGATGTACATCTACAAAACTTTTTTAACCGCTGTCCCTTCCAGACTACTTCTCGGGTATCCTCGATGGGCTCTCATAGGGACGAAAGGCCAGTGGAGAAGTTGGCTGAATCTGTAGGACAGTTAATAAATAATTCGTTAGATGCACCTCCTCCGCCTGAGCAGCCACTGGTTCGACAAGTGGTTTTAGCAAACTTCGACAGACTTATGCAGAAGTTGCCGGAGCCAGTTGTTGAAGATGTTTGCTTCGAAATATATTCAATGCTATATCGAAAAATAAAAGAGCACGAAAACAAAAATAATTCATTTTAAGAGCCTTTTCATATCTTTTATTTTATTACTATTAATAAATATTTCATTACATTTACTCAGTGTACTTGCTTTTTTTACTTTTTTCTATAAAAGCTGCTTCCCTTTGCCACGGAACAGCTCCAATAGGAGAAGTTACATATTCTTTGATTTTTTCTCTCACAAATTTTCCAACATCAGTGCTCCTACCACGCCATGAAGGAATGGACGCGTGGTAAAGACTTTCTTTGTTGTTAGATATTACTTTTCTCCATTCTCCTCCAAAGAAATTTCCTTGGTCATCCAGTCGGTCAGCGTACGAGGGCGGGAAATAGTTGAGGTTTCTATTGCTAATACAATAATTGTAGAGCAAGCAACAGGCTGATGTTATTTTTTGAGCTCTATCTGGGCCACAGAGCATAGCCCGTCTTAAACACTGCCATTTGGCACACATAATTCCAAACGCATTCTCGATGCAACGCCAAGCCCGACTTAGTCGGTAGTTGAAAATGATATCTTCCTCTTTTAAGTTTTTATTTTTATTCCTTTCTTTGGAGGGCTTCAAAATCCTTTTACACAAAGGAAAAGCATCGTCTGCCACATAGAAAAAAGGCAGCTCCACTCCGTTGACAGTGGAATTCGGTGGAAAATCCTGACCGTCGTTGATGACATCCTGTCCAAATTTGGATGCACTAAATACGTTTGCATCACCCTCACTGCCGTATGCGCCAATATCCAGGTATGTTAAACGGTAACTTGCGTCACATACTGCCATTATGACTATAGAATGGAATAACTGCAAAAAAGGCGATCATCACACAAGTAATTTCTTACTTATATTTACATTACCTTGTAGTTGAAGAACATGCTTCCAGATTTCGGAGGAGCTTTTATGGCTACATGTTTACCGTCAATGGCTCCAATGCAATTGGGAAAATTCCAAATTGCATTGAAGTCATTAGCGATTTCCACAAACGACTTTTTGTTCAATTTCGCCATAGTTGGCTTCATCACAGCACATATTGCGTCACAAACCTGGTCGATTATACTTCCGAAGTGCTGTTTGCTGATTCGATAGCATGACGCGGTGTGCCTCTGCAAATCCCCTGAAGCTAAGTATCTTCAAAACAAAATACTATGTCAATTTGATCACAAAAATTAACTTCTTTCTACTTACTCCAAAACGATAGCCAATTTTTGCTTCGGTGATATGGCATCTGAGGCCTACTGTTTCTTCTCGGTAGTAAATGTGGTTCCAGAAGTTTATACAGGGAATTAAAATATTCAGTGCGCATGTGGAAGTTTTCAGTGAAGGCTTTTCTGAAGTTAACCATATCATCGAACTAGAAATACATATAATAATGAATGATATAATGCTATTTAATGCATACTTACGTCGGTTGCAAATCTTCCTTTCAGATTTCTTTCCAATAAATAAGAATTCACCCGAAATTCAGGTCTTCTTTTTGTTTTTTTATTTTTTTTCAATAATTGAGCAATGACGACCACACTTGCTATTAGTGTTTTGGTTCTGAACATTTCATGCAAAATAAATAATTACCATATAATGTACTTCACTTAAAAATAAATAAATAATATATTTACCTCCTCTTCACATCCATTTGATACAATCTTTTCCAATTTATTCCAATAAACAACTCAGTCATACACTGTCTCTCTGTTTTCGACCTACTGTCAAATTTTCTCTAGCTTTAATGACCTATTCTGTTTTCGACCTAGAAATTTTCAGCAGCATACCAGGCTTAACAATGAACAAAAATCACAAACACTTATTATTATTAGTTTCATAAAAATCATAAACAAACTAGAACTGTCATTTCGAGACAGTATAACAATTAACATTTATATATTAATTCTTATACTTTTCAGTATAAAACTAATATTGATGCACACTTGTTGTTAATTCCCACCAATAGGTGGCCATTGACAACAAATGTGAAAGTCAAGTGAAAAAGAGAAAAATATGTGCTAAAGGCCCATTCAGATCCAGCAGCAGCAGCGGCAGCAAACTGTTCCTATTGGCTAATGGTGGTAACATGACAACCAAAGCAGCAGCGATTACTAGTAAAACTAAACTTGCTGCCGCTGTTGCTGCTGAATCTGAATGGGCCTTAACGGAGACGTACAACGAGGCACGTAGGCACAAGGAAAAACGGTTTTACACAGCGTCTAAAGGCCCAATCATATAGCAGAAATGAAAAGAAACCGAAACGAAAACGAAATGAACTTGAAAATGATAGCGATTATATAGGTGCCTGAGCGAATCGGTTCTTGACATTTGTTGACAAGTTTTGCATTAAGTAGAAGAGTTTTTTATTTTCGATAAATACATGTATTATAGAATTTATATAATTTATGGCGAATGTCGACAAATCACAAGAGAAATCAAAATTTAAAATTTTTCACCTTGTATTGACTGCATTCTTTTAAAATAACTTCTTTTTCGCTCTTTCAACTACTTTAAATTGGAAAACAAACTGTCTGTCGAACTGTCAAAGTAACGGGCTGAATAGCTGAAACGAATACCGAAATGAAATAAATTTATATCATTCGTTCCGATTCGGTTCTGTTCGTTTATATAACCGAGTTCATACATTTTCATACGATTTATTTCATTCTTTTCGTTTCGGATCGTTTTCGTTTCTGCTATATGTTTGGGCCTTAACTAGCCATGGCCATGGCCATTTCCATATGGCATGGACCGTGTAGACCCTGAAAGTTGGCCATATTTGATGGCAGATCTTAGCAAACTCGATGGAAAGCCATTATGGCCGGCCATCAAATCTGCCATGAATTTGGCCATAATTTGACGTTTGTTCACACAACTGTGGCGGAAAGTTTAAAATTTAGTTTGATTCGGTGTAAATACATGTACGCATGTTTATAAATCTGAAAATATTTTTGTCTCGATAACATTTGTGAAAATGTGCCATTTTTCCATGAAAATTCATGCCATGAATTGCCCACGACCATAACATTTGACAGCTCAAGCCATAAAATATGGCAAAGTCGATGGCGAAAAATATGGAATGTGTAGACGCAGTGTTAGAAAAAAAACGGTACGAAATCAAGGTTTTTAAGGAAAAGAGAAAAGTGGTGCGGGTCAGTCGTTTTCGAGACTTTTCGATAAATTCGGCATAATTTCCGCAAGATTTTGTTTTCTAATAAAGTAATTTTTTGAATTGTAATTATTCGGCATATACATGCACTCATAGTTTTGTTTGAATAAATATTGTCATTTTTAAGGGAATTCGTCGGTGTTTTATTTTTGCATAATTTTGAAGTTTTTATACCGAACAGGCTTCGTTACAACTTTTCCGTGAATGCCTTCCAACCGCATCGATTTATAAGACGTTATAACGTCAAAATATTGTAGATATACATATGTATTACAGGACTTATGTTGTTTAATGGTAGGTCCACATGAAAGAGGCTTTTGTCGGTCGTTCTTTGAAGTTTGAATGAAACGGCCGACGGAATGCCTGTACGGACAATGTCGACGGAATGTTTGTGTCCACTTTTTCCAGCAGCTTGGCAGCGTCTTTCCTTTGTTTCACGGTTCACGCGAACAAAGTATGTGGTGTGTGGGTCATAGGGCTC
Organism: Thereva nobilitata; assembly: GCA_963855945.1. Lineage (NCBI taxonomy): Eukaryota > Metazoa > Arthropoda > Insecta > Diptera > Therevidae > Thereva > Thereva nobilitata. Next base: position 99,399,297 of record OY979695.1, read on the forward strand.
ACATGACCAACTTCCGCGTATGATGAATATTGAATATTACGAATAAATATTAAATATTAAAATCTTTCAATTATTGGTTAATTTCTAGTACTTCTGTATCACCATACTCCCTTTTGGAAGCTGGTCGGCAAGGGATTGTGATCCCTCATATTGCTTATAACTACGCAATGTGTCCACATCTACAACTTTCTTCTTTGATTTAAGATCTCGTTGCAACCCTCACATCAAGAATTCCAACTTGTTTGCAATCTTTTTGTCACGACAAAACAAGTGAGTTTTTGTGTCGCGGAGCTCGCCATTAGTTATTTCACGGCAGTATTTTTATTTCCAATTCTTGGATTGTTTTCATTAAATTTGAAAATTTGATGCTATCGAAAGTAAGCAAGGGGGTGGTTTTATTGAAGCTACCATAACTAAATAAATGGGTAATGGCGTGGGACAAGACCCTCTCAACTACAGGCCTTGCATAAAATCTTTGCACAAACACAACTAAGCGCAAACTTAGTCTGAATTTTTGTTGAGCAAGGTAGGCAAGTGATGGGATTTTTGACATTATGAATGGAATTATTTCCATGACAACCATTTTATTTAAGTATTTTTGCTTTTAGATAAATAAATTATACTGAATTTATATATAAAAACTTCGACAATCAATTCATTTCTTAAATAATTTAGAATGACATAAAAAATATGTAAATTATTCATCATAAATCATGTAACATAGATGAATTTTAAAATTTTAGTAGTACGGAAGTGTTGTGTTACAAAAAGTGTTAGTAATAATATTGAATTAACAACTTTTTTTTAAGACAATGAGATCATAAGAAAAGCATTCATAGATGCTTTTGCGAAAAATCTAAAACAACTTTTCTTAGTGTCGCCTTTGAAAGGAGAAGAGATATAAGGAATTGATTGAATAGTAAAATATTCTATCGTTTCGGAAATGTTATAAGGGTTTTACCAGCGCCCCGTTAGCCGCTTATTGCGTTTCCAGCTCCCACAGCGAGGACGAGGGGTTGGATTTTAGGAGCCATATTATTGGTAGCATTTCTTTAATTAACTAGACTTTGTTAAGCCCCAACCCCTAAAAAGACAATTATTAATAAAATTCAAAAGAAATAAATGTATGGTTATACTTACCTGAATCAAGTATACCTACAACTACAAAAAAAATGGATTAATAAACTGAATTACATGAAATAAAAATACACAAATGAACATAAACACAAAGTTAAATGAATTTTAAACATTACAAAAAAAACAATACATGGAGTACAAAAACAACAACAAAGCAAAAATTGAACTTATAATTGGGCATATTCACATGCTGCCATAATTGTGGTGAGTAAAACCGGTTTTATTCAACTCCTAGCAACTCAGACGGGGCGTAAATGAGTGTAGTAAATTTGAATGCTATACAGGAACCTTTAAATGTATTGCAGATGAAATTTACTTGTTAGAGAAAAACAGAGCTAAAGAATGCAAGAGATAGAAGTAACTTTTTATATGTGTGCTAGTTTTCACGCGTTTGGTTTTGCGTGAAAAATGTTTCGTTAAGTTCTTCCGCTCCCTTCCCTCTCTCATCTATAAAACCGGTTTTAGGCGCCATGAATGTGCACTGTGTGAATATGCCCATTAACATTGAAATTGACATATATCCACATACACGACATAAAATAAACATGTAGCACACAGAATAGGTAAAGACTATTTGCTAGTACATAAATAAAGGTAACAAATATGAATAAAAACAAGGTAAAACACAGCAGCACTGACAGGTGATGTGCAACCGCACTTTATTGCATTTTTCTAAACAAATAATGACACCATCACAAAACTAAACATTCAAAGCACTGCAAAACCTGATGAAAACACCAAAACAGGTAGTTTTCGCGTAAAAAACACGGCGCGCGCACATCGTCAACTTTGACGGCGGATAAAATGTCAAACTTTATGCGACGACATAAAGCCACTTCGCCGTACTATGTAATTTTTTGTGGCGAATTCACTGGGAATGCCACAAAAAACGAATACAGTCTATTAAAAAAGTTATTATAAAAAAATATAATTTTACATAAGGCTAATAGGAGGAAAAGAGATGCCAATTATGTAAAAATAGAGCGAGATAAAAAATATTTATGCAAAAAGGGATACCGGAAATGGCGTCGATAAATTATATGCATTTTTGAAATTAATAAATTTATTAATAAAAAAAGGAGATAGAAATTTGCAATAAATTGGAAAATTTCAGAATTAATTTTAGAAAGAAGAAAAATGAATAATGGTGGCAAAAAGATGACTGGAATAAGGAAATAAGATAATAAGTGTACTTTGATAAGGCAGTTCGCCAAGTACCACTTTTGAGGATATATAAACAGGAACCAACAAGGACTCAGCCTCTTTCATTTGATCGAGTCAGAGTGATACAGTGTACATGCCTTTGGGTGAAAACCATAGTACATGCTCATAGTGAACAGTCAAGCAATAACCAAGGAGTCAACTTGTATAGAAAATATTGTGAGTATTCTTATACATGCCAGAACAACTGGTGTAAGTACAAGAATAAACTGCATGTTTTCTACTAAGGGAAAAGGTGTTTGAATTTAAAAAGAAAAAACCAAAATAATATAAATTTAATTGTTTAAAATAAATATTACTAACAACATAATAATACAACAAATCACAGGTAGAACATACAAATTTGTGAAAGCCCGTCCCCACATGCCAAACTGGTGAAAGTGGAGAGCACATGCAATTGTATGTAATACCACAATAATTATTCAACTACTAATTTTGTTTGTATATATAGATATTCCAAACCATACGGATTTAATAAATTTATTTTTATGACTAAAAAAAATCCATTCTTATCATTTATAATCACGACTAGAATATCAATAGCCACGATATCCTTTCTCTGTGCATACAACCAGTCAAGGTGATTTATGTTTTAAATCACTGTGCACAACTGGTAAGTTTACTTGTCTACCCAACAGTTCACCTCCTTCATCACCACGTGTCCCGCATTGACCGTCAGGTGATTTCTGGTGAAGGCAACGGTCGACATTTTATGGTGGTTCCATCCAGGAATTCGTGTGCAACATATTCTGGTCTGATTATATTTTGATATGGCGACGGGTTCTGAAAATAAACAGGCACCAATGCCATTATTAACACAATTATGTCAAACACAACAAATCCTGAAAACGCAGTTAGAGAAATACAACTGCTATACCTAAGAGAACACAAGGATTCTATGAATTGAGAATAGCTGGATTAACTGCTATGTGGAAAGAATTTACAAAAAATGATATCGAAATACAAAGGGCAGCACTTCAAGAGACATCAAAAATTTCTGAGGCATATCTGGAAGAGGACCAATACAGTCACGCAGAACTTAAATACAGCGAGTATATGGCAGATCTGATGGACGGATTGAGGAAACTCACCACAGGTAATAGCACTGCCCCACCAACGTCATCATATGACATCAAACTACCAAGGATTAGCTTGCCGAAGAACAACGGTGACTATGATGTATGGCGATCCTTTCACGACGTATTTGTGTCATTGGTGCACAACAATCCTAAATTGGCACCTGTACAGAAACTACATTACCTGAAGGAATGTTTAATTGGGGAAGCAGAAGCAATACTGAGACACATCCCAACTACCAACCAGGATTATGCGCCAGCATGGGCAAAGCTGAAGGAAAGATACGAGAACAAGAAGGTATTAGTAAACCATCAATTAAGAACTTTCATGAACATACCCAAGCTCGCAACAGAAACAGCAAAGGGTATTAAGATCTTAATTAATACGACTTCGGAATGCCTACAACAGTTGAAGAGTCTTGAAGTTGACACAAAATCTTGGGATGTCATCCTGATTCATTTACTCGTGCAAAAGTTGTCGTTTATGACATTACGCCTATGGGAAGAAGAGCAAAGAACAAGTCAAGCCCTTCCGACCTATGAAGCATTCTGCGAATTTCTGAACAATAGATTGCGAGTATTAGAATCCATTGCAGATGTGGTGACATCCAAACCCGCCGGCCAACCAAAGTCAATATCACCCAGAGGAAACACACATGCAAGGAAACAGAACAACTGTCCTGCCTGCCAGCAAAACCATTTTGTCATCAGGTGCAAGAAGTATCATGCAATGAGTCCGGAGACACGATGCAAGTTGTTAAAAACAGCAGGTTATTGTCTGAACTGCTTGTCCACCCAGCACGACACAAATGCTTGTCCTAGTAAATACAGATGTCACAAATGCAAACAGAAGCATAATACTACACTACATACCGATTTCAAACGAGAGAGCAGTGGATCATCGGGGTCCACAAAAATACAACTTCATGAAAGAGTAAGCAGCACAAACCATTCTCCCGCAACCATGAAGACACAATCAGCCAGCAATGCTGATGAATTTAATTCAATACAATCCTTCTTAGCTACAAAGGACCATCATGCATTACTATCGACAGCATTAGTAAGTGCATATCCTAGGCAAGGCAGAAGGACGACATTGCGATGCCTCGTAGATCCTGGTTCAGAGTCATCGTTCATCACACAAGCTGCATGCACGCGGCTTGGCGCTACAGCAACAAACGCAGCGATAACCATCAATGGTATAAATAAAAGTCCACTAGCAACAGCAAGCCAACAAGTAAGGCTCACTTAGAGGCACATCGCCCTAATACAACAACATTGGCAGATGAATCTCTAGTCCTCAATGAGATCACCGATCCACTACCAACAAGGATAGTACGCAGGGGGAACTGGAAACATCTTAAAAACATACAACTAGCAGATCCAACATTTTGGAAGCCAGGAAATATTGACGCACTATTGGGAGCACGGATTTACGCAAAAATCGTTCAAGAAGGCATCCGACGAGGACCTGACACAGCCCCAACAGCTATAAATACAATATTTGGATGGATTCTAATTGGACCATTAGCAGACACATATCTCAGCCAAGTGACAGCATGCAGTCACAACCACTCAATTGGACTTGAGTAGCCAGCTCAAACAATTTTGGGAATTGGAAGAAGCTCCAACACAGCAGATTTTGAAAAAAGAAGACGAAATCTGTCAACGTATATTTGAGGAAACGCATATACGGAAATCAAACGGAAGATATCAAGTTAATCTTCCCTTCATTCAAGAGCAAATACCAGCTCTAGGACAATCGAGGTCTCAAGCCCTAAAACGATTTAAGTCTTTACAACTCCAGTTCGGCAAAAATTCTACATTTGAAAAGGAATATTCAAAGTGCCTGGATGAATACATTGATCTGGGACACATGGAGGAAGTCAACCCCCCTTCAAGTGAGGAAGAGCACTACTAAATTCCTCACCATGCGGTCGTCAAGGAAAGCAGTACTACAAAATTACTAGTAGTATTCGACGCATCTGCGAAAACTACAGCTGGAGTCTCCCTCAACGAGAACCTTTTAACAGGACCAACTCTGCAACCTAAACTATTCGCGACTCTGCTCAATTGGAGGAAACACAAGGTTGCAATGAATGCGGATATCGAGAAGATGTATCGTATGATCGACATACATCCAAACCACAGAACATTTCAGAGGATTATTTGGCGACATCCAGAAACGTCACAATTACAGGATTACCAATTAAAAACTGTAACATTTGGCACCGCATGTGCCCCATACCTGGCAATCCGCACACTTCAACAACTAGCAGAAGATGAAAGACAGAAATGGCCCTTAGCGTCCAAGGCCATATATTCAAACTTCTATGTCGACGATCTGCTAGATGGGGCTGATAGTATCACAGAAGCAAAACAACTACAGTCCGAGCTTCATAGCCTAACCCGAGCAGGTGGTTTCAACTTACGCAAATGGACTAGTAATGACCCAGAGCTATTAAAGGATTTACCCGTAGAACATCGTGAGCTAAACGACATACTAACATTCTCAGATAACGACACGTTTAAAACACTTGGCATTCGATGGCATCCTGGACCGGACCATTTCACATTTTCAGTCATCCCAATGCGTGAACACAAGGTCATTACAAAACGCAACATGTTATCCAACATAGCATCACTTTATGATCCATTAGGGTGGTTATCCCCGGTCATAGTCATCGCCAAAATGCTTATACAGACATTATGGATTACTGGCAGCGCATGGGATAAACAAGTATCCCCACAAAGAGAAACCCAATGGTCTACATTTAAGCAACAGCTGAAGGCTCTTGAAGCAGTACAATTTCCACGTTGGATACAATATTCCCCAGGTGCTAATGCACAAATACATGGATTCTGCGATGCATCGACAAGGGCCTACGCTGCTGTATTGTACCTACGAGTTTAACATGAGAATGGAGAAATTACATCAACCTTGCTTACGGCTAAAAGCAAAATCGCACCAATCAAACCTACCACAATACCCCGATTGGAACTAAACGGAGCTGTCATCTTGGCCCGATTACTCAAAGGCACGATCGCTGACATGCAATTGCAGCACATTGCAACATATGCCTGGACGGATTCTACCATAGCCCTTCAATGGGTTAAAGAGCACCCATCCAGGTGGAAGACGTATGTAGCGAATCGTGTTGTGGAGATCCAGGAAGTGATACGGTATGATCAATGGCGACACATCCCTACCAAGGACAATCCAGTAGATCTGGCATCAAGGGGCATCTCAGCAACAAGTTTGGCAAACAATAATTTATGGTGGCATGGACCAAGTTGGCTAACCAGCAAACAAGAAACATGGCCTAAGTTTCGAGAAACAAACGAACAAACAGAGTTAGAAGCAAAGAAACCAAAAGTGAAAAGCTTCCTCACTACGTTTGAAAACAATATATTGCTACGCTATTCATCAATGACAAGACTCACTCACATCATTGCATTGATACAACGATTTAAGCACAACTGTCTAAATCCAGAGTTCAAACGAAAGAGTCACATATCCACTTGTGAGTGGCAAGAAGCAGAGAAAACAATTGTACGACAATCAAGTTTTCCAGAAGAATATAACAATTTAGCAAGTGCCAAGCCATTAGCACGAAATAGCCGCTTGCTTAAAATGAACCCATTCATGGATAAAGACAAAATAATACGAGTCGGAGGCAGGTTACAGAAGGCGATAATGTTATATGATGCAAAACATTCAATCATCCTACCACAGGAACACTACATCACATTTAATTATTGATAGAATACATCTAGCAACAATGCATGGCGGAGTCTCGGTGGTCCTCAGTACAAGTAGACAAAGGTATTGGATCCTAAACGCCAGACGATGTATTGCTTCTCGTATACACAAATGCGTCGCATGTGTTAGGCAAAGAGGAGAAACATTAACACAACTAATGGGGCAACTTCCTACACCTAGAGTGACCATTAACAAACCATTCAGCAATGTTGGAATTGACTACGCTGGTCCAGTAGTAATTAAATCATCAAATATCCGCAATGCCAAGTTACTTAAAGCATATATTTGTATATTGATTTGTCTCACAACAAGAGCCATTCACATTGAATTAGTGTCGGATTTATCCACTGGAGCATTCCTTGCCGCTTTAAGAAGATTCATCGCCAGACGAGGTCTATGTTCCAATATTTACTCAGATTGTGGCACTAATTTCATAGGAGCTAAAGCCATCCTCGATAAAGAGATTAAACAAGCCGTCACGGAGGCCACCTCGGCAGCTGCACAATACTTCAACCCACCTGACGCTCCACACTTCGGAGGCATTTGGGAGGCCGGTGTTAGATCTATCAAGCATCACCAGCGTAGAACAATAGGGAGGTCAACATACACTTTTGAAGAATATTCAACAATACTTACCCAGATCGAAGCATGTCTTAACTCTCTCCCACTATGTCAGATTAGAAATGATCCAGATGATACATTCATACTTACTCCAGGACATTTCCTGATTGGACAGGATCTCAATGCTATACCTGAACCAATGAATGGCGAGAACATATCGCTGCCGCTGCGATGGAAGCACATCCAACATGCGGTCAAGGGATTTTGGGACAAATGGTCTAAAGATTACCTCAACCAACTTCAACAAAGACCAAAATGGCAACAAGAACGACATAACATCAAGATCGGAGACATCGTACTCATCAAACATGAAAATCTACCACCAACAAAGTGGCCGCTAGGTACCATTGAAAAAACGTTTCCTGGACCAGACGGTTTAACACGGGTAGTACAAGTACGAACAGTCAACAATAGATTTCAACGACCAATAGCTAAAATCTGTCGACTACCGATAGAACACACCATCGCTCAGGATAAGTAGCAACGTCAACAAGTGTCGTCATATTGTCCTGTGACTGGTATCGTTCTAAGTGTTCTTTGTTTTGTGTTTCCTACTCTAATCAAAATCCTCCATATTATCCACTCGTTTTAGATGTCTGAGTTAGACTACACCGAGGAAGATCTTGCAGCAGCCGAAGACCACTGGCTATATGGTACCACAGGTCCTATGGGAGGCCCCTTCCTCGAAATCGACTGCGATTTTGCCGCAGAACTCGCCGAATTATCAGCAGCTCTCGATGGTCCACCTAAGACGAGCCAGACAACACAAGGTATTGGGAAGTCAGTCAGTCCACCAAAACCATCGACTCCCCCGAAATCAACGGTACGAGAGATCCCGCTAAGGCCTTGGACCAGTTCTCCAGCACGACCAGTCCCAAGGAGAAATTTCGAAGCCATGCCATGTGGACCAGAATTTCGAGTCCGAACACAGCCGCGAAGGATTCCCACCACCAAACCCAGTTCCACGCAATCGCAAGGGGGATCCGCTACACCCAAGACAGCGAATCCAGGGCCAAATAAACCAACATTAAAACGGCACCTAAATACACCAGACAAGGATGCCTACGATCATCGCTTGCTAAAGCAACCCCGCGGCGATTTGGCAACAACAAACAAGGCAGAACAACCAGGGCACGAAAAACTCAAGAGGGCGTCAACATTCAAAAAACCACACGCTGAGACGACCAAAACATCACAATCAATAGACATTATCATTGACCTCACTGGACCAGATGCACCAGCTCCCAAGCGACAGACAACGCAGAACATCGGGGAACATCCACAACCAACCCTCAAAGGACAACCAACAACCACAACTGCAAAAACATTACAAACATTTAGAAAGGACATTTCCTTGCAGAAACCAACCAGTGTATCCTTGTTGAGAACGACTACAGATAACGCAGGCGTAACCGTGCCGACCCCAACGATCATAAACGGGCGTCCACTAATAAACTTATCATTGTTGAAACACACTACGAACATCCAAGAACTAGAAACAAGGATTAATAATGACTTCCAAAAGTTCATAACCCGAGAAGGTGAAGATTTATTCATTCCGAAACGCGTACTACAGCGACTAAACTTCGCACAAATTCAGCAGAGAAAAAAGAAAGAATTTACAGTGAACTTACCTGATAAGTACCAAGTACGCCTGCAGATTAAGGCCGATGGTACTATTATTTTCCACCACCACCATAAGATGGGATCGGAAAACAAAGGGCTTTGTTGAACGCAGGCGTTCAACGAGGGGGAGAATGTTGAGCCCCAACCCCTAAAAAGACAATTATTAATAAAATTCAAAAGAAATAAATGTATGGTTATACTTACCTGAATCAAGTATACCTACAACTACAAAAAAATGGATTAATAAACTGAATTACACGAAATAAAAATACACAAATGAACATAAACACAAAGTTAAATGAATTTTAAACATTACAAAAACAACAATACATGGAGTACAAAAACAACAACAAAGCAAAAATTGAACTTATAATTAACATTGAAATTGACATATATCCACATACACGACATAAAATAAACATGTAGCACACAGAATAGGTAAAGACTATTTGCTAGTACATAAATAAAGGTAACAAATATGAATAAAAACAAGGTAAAACACAGCAGCACTGACAGGTGATGTGCAACCGCACTTTATTGCATTTTTCTAAACAAATAATGACACCATCACAAAACTAAACATTCAAAGCACTGCAAAACCTGATGAAAACACCAAAACAGGTAGTTTTCGCGTAAAAAACACGGCGCGCGCACATCGTCAACTTTGACGGCGGATAAAATGTCAAACTTTATGCGACGACATAAAGCCACTTCGTCGTACTATGTAATTTTTTGTGGCGAATTCACTGGGAATGCCACAAAAAACGAGTACTTAATAGACTGTATTCGTTTTTTGTAAAATATAATTTTACATAAGGCTAATAGGAGGAAAATAGATGCCAATTATGTAAAAATAGAGCGAGATAAAAAATATTTATGCAAAAAGGGATACCGGAAATGGCGTCGATAAATTATATGCATTTTCGAAATTAATAAATTTATTAATAAAAAAAGGAGATAGAAATTTGCAATAAATTGGAAAATTTCAGAATTAATTTTAGAAAGAAGAAAAATGAATAATGGTGGCAAAAAGATGACTGGAATAAGGAAATAAGAAAATAAGTGTACTTTGATAAGGCAGTTCGCCAAGTACCACTTTTGAGGATATATAAACAGGAAACAACAAGGACTCAGCCTCTTTCATTTGATCGAGTCAGTGGTATAGAAAATATTGTGAGTATTCTTATACATGCCAGAACTGGTGTAAGTACAAGAATAAACTGCATGTTTTCTACTAAGGGAAAAGGTGTTTGAATTTAAAAAGAAAAAACCAAAATAATATAAATTTAATTGTTTAAAATAAATATTACTAACAACATAATAATACAACAAATCACAGGTAGAACATACAAATTTGTGAAGGCCCGTCCCCACATGCCAAACTGGTGAAAGTGAAGAGCACATGCAATTGTATGTAATACCACAATAATTATTCAACTACTAATTTTGTTTGTATATATAGATATTCCAAACCATACGGATTTAATAAATTTATTTTTATGACTAAAAAAAATCCATTCTTATCATTTATAATCACGACTAGAATATCAATTGCCACGATATCCTTTCTCTGTGCATACAACCAGTCAAGGTGATTTATGTTTTAAATCACTGTGCACAACTGGTAAGTTTACTTGTCTACCCAACAGTTCACCTCCTTCATCACCACGTGTCCCGCATTGACCGTCAGGTGATTTCTGGTGAAGGCAACGGTCGGCAGCTAAACATACTTATTTAAAAAATGTTTCAAATAAATGAAATGCTAACAATAAAATATAACAAAATAAATTTTCAAATAAATATAAATCAAAGACTATTTATCAAATTGGTAAACCTCGAACTACTTAAGATATAAGCTTATTAGTTTCACTTACGTACGTCTTGATTACCAGCTTCTCTGCTTTTTTAAAATTTCTTTTTTTTATTTTAGAAACTTCATTTTTTATTTGATGTTCTATTAAAAGAGTATATTATTAAATTAGTTTTTTTTAATGATTTTGCACTATAAAATAAAAATTGATTATTTCCACATTCCTCATTTAAGTAAAGTATTACTACTTTTTTTATAAAATTCAAAATTTTGTATATGGAAACCGACGAAATTCCATTTTAATCAATTTGGCGCCTTCACCATAACCTCAAAATTTTTTATTACATTCTGTAAAAAATAATTCTGACTTATGGTAAGGACGTTTTACCCTAAACGCACAATTTAACCACTTCCCTATTTAATTTTGTTAATAAGAATATTCTTATTAGAAATAAACAAAAATTATTTTAAAAACCATTTTCACTAAACGGCACAACAATTTTAAATTTTCACATAAAAGCAGGAATTACCCTAACACTTTCACTATTTAACTTTATTATAAGAACTTGCCACTATTTATTATTACTATTTCACCTTTATTTTATATTATTAACTCCAAAATATCCTTTAATTTCTTTTACGAAACTTAAAAACTGCCCCGACTCGCGCACTTTCCATATAAATTTGACAGTTCTTCAGCCAACTTTCAGACTACGTCACACATATGCAAACATCTACAGCATGGCCTGTAGTTGAGAGGGCCTTGCGTGGGATATATATGTAGATGTATATTCCAAAATTCTTAGAATTTTGGGTAATTATTTACTTTATCGCCCCACCGCCCAGGGATTGTATAAGGGGTTAACCTAAACACATTCCCTTTTGGAATTAGCCGTCGGTCACCCGTTGAAAAGTTATTCTGGGTTGAAATTTTGTAAAAATCACTTTTTTATAAGTATTTTTTTCAAAAATAGCGGTTCAATAAGCAGTCATTTTAGTAACGACTTTGACTCTGGATTACGCGGCCCCAAACACTCCGCCACCTCAACTTCTACCCCATTCTCGGAGTAGGGCCCGACCATTTTGGTGTTGCGCCCAGAGCGGAGGGCCTTAATACAAACATTTAAAAAAACTTTCAAAATCGGAACTGTTATTCCTTCATTCATTCGACTTCTCTTGAGAAATATGAAGTAGGGTTTTGAACTAAAATTCTGATTTTTTTTATTGTTTTTTTATTATTGTAAACAAATATATTCAAATTTACCCAAACTAATCACTCAAATTTTCTCTATAATCAATAATAAAATAAATAAAAAAAGCATGAATTTTTGTTAAAAAAAACCTATTTCATTTTTCTCAACATGGAAGAAAATACGACGCTTAATTTAATAATTACATTTGCATCTCCATTCATCATCTTCTTCATTGTTAAATTTGAGCCACCGACCAAGAAATCGTATTTTCCAACAACAAAACAACAAAACAAAAGGAATACACAAACAGGAATCTATTTTTAGATCCGAAACTTCTGGCTATTCTTCCAACATGCGTAAAGAGCTTTGTAATGCTTTTTAAAATTCAGGCGCAAACCGGCCTTTTTCAAGTTTTATTAAAAATTAACAAAGTTGGAATTTTTTTGTATTTTATAATTATTATGCACGTATAAAGAAATAATATTAATTAATTAATGTTGAAAACCCATTCCCATTGATTTTAGAGGCTTACAACAGAAATTCGCAGCCCTCCTACTTAAAACTGTACAACTATCGCCATCTAGTATCGTAGCAGGACAAATGTTTGTCCATATCTACTTACTCTATAATCAATGTGGCCTACCTATTGTTTGACAACGGCGTAAATATGAAATTGTCATTAAATTGAATCGGTAATTTCTAAAAAACCCCAATTTAATGACAATTTCACATTTACGCAGCTTTCAAACAATGCCATGAAGCTATTTGAAACTAATCTAAACAAACTAGTGAAAATTCCCAAAATTACCAATTTATTAGATTTTTCAGTTGTTCCTTTTGGTTTTTCTTTATTATTTTTTTCCACCTCGGCTATAAGGCATAAATAGTTTTCCAAAATCCTTCATTTCTTTTATTTAAATTTATGTTTGTACTCCTTGGGGCAAATTTTGGCCATGTCCTTTGAACCATTTGTTAAAACTCTTTCAAATATGTACAATGCTTCTAGCAGTCCACCCCCACTGGATGATTTTCGTGAAGCAATTTCATTTCCATTATCTTAAAGACAAACATAGCCTTGGGCTTCTTTAAAAAAATTATTAAAAGTTTTATAAATTACAAAATTTTGTTGTCATCCATGTTGTCAAACGAAATGCGTGAATTGTATTGGGTGGTTCTACACTCAGTCAGTGTTCTACACGAGCGTACAACAAACACATTTTTGTGTTTTCGAAATAAGCCATTATAGACCGGGAGATGATGACAGAAGTTTAAGCACCACGGTAGACAGAAACAAGGTAATGTAATGGATAAATGTCATTTGAGTGCTGAGGTCACTTGGCACGCTCTTCCCATATAAAATCGAAGTTGTGTTGTTGTTTCTGCATTAGTGCTGACGTCACTCGGCCCGAAATTTCTACGTTATTCGAAGCTGTCAGTCTCTGTTACATTACCTTGTTTCTGTATATACCGTGTTCAAGCACGTCACGTAACCCAGGGACCTTAAGGAAACTTAAGTCACCAAACCATCAGCAGACTTTCTGGCAAAAATTATAGTACCAAACCAACTCCATCAAGCAACGACAACCCGACACACAGAGGGCGTATTTCTACCCAGAAGCAGTTCTTAACTCGTAACTCAGCGAGCCTTAAGGAAACTTAACACCGGACCGTAAATCCACTTACGGAAAGCATCCAGCACCCAGATCCAAATGTAAACACGTAACTTGATTACCTTACGCAAACGCACCTAGCAGGAAATAACGAATAATCGGGCAATCTTTCGGGCAACATTGACAAGGGAGCTAATTAAAGCTGTTTTACGTGCGTAGACTTGGTTAAGTTTCCTTAAGGTCCCCGTAAGTCTGATGATTGTACGGCGTTCCTGGGTTCTGCGTGGAAATTCGTGTTGCTGCTGCGAGGATGCTGCGTTGCTGCGGTGCTTGAAGTTCCTGTGGATTTTGATCGATGAAGGCCCAAATTTTCCAGAGAATTTGCTGCCTGTATGAGGTCTTGACTTCTGCTTGGAAATTTGTGATGCTGCGAGGTTGTTGCGCTGTTGCGTTGTTGTGTTGCGTCGCTTGGATGAAGAGCTCGCTGCTCTCTGGGGGGGTTTGACTCACCACGTCGAATTAGGGTGAGGTTTTCGAGAAAAAGACCTCAATACAGTCTCTGAATCGCTAACTCAATACGTTAGCCGATGGGTTAGGAATAGACCTCAATACAGTCTCTGCGCCGCTAACTCAATACGTTAGCCGATGGGTTAGGAATAGACCTCAATACAGTCTCTGCGCCGCTAACTCAAAACGTTAGCCGATGGGTTAGGAATAGACCTCAATACAGTCTCTGAATCGCTAACTCAATACGTTAGCTGATGGGTTAGAAATAGACCTCAATACAGTCTCTTTAGGGTGAAATTGTCTCCAAAAACCTCAGAACGATTTTTTCTTCTAGCTCAAGTCGCTAGGAAGATTGAGAGCAATCTGAGTTCAACTCCGTCTGAGTGCTGGTATTTATTTCGAGCCGGGCAATGGATTTTGGGCAAGTACATAATTCCGTGTCCTGTATTTTATCTGCGATCGGTTGTGATCAGCTGTTTCCTTCCTACGCATAGACGTCAAATTGTGTGTTATGGATGGTAAGTATTTTGTTATCCTTGTTTTTAACTATTTACTAGTTTAGTTTCTATTTTAGGTATAATTGATATTTCAACATAGTCTGGGGTTCAGGGACCTGGTCCTAAATGTCCTTTATAAAATAAAATGTGATTGGAATAGAAGATATCAGTTAGCGTCTTGTGAGAAAGGTAGATTCTTTGGGTCGATCTTCCCTTCCTTACCTAAAGTACCATGGTTTGTCAAAATGAACATAAATCCCAGATTGTTTAGGATGATCAATAGAATCATTACTGGTCATGCTTACGATCAAGCTAGACTGGCTTCTTGGAAGCTTGTACCGGATGACAAATGCTCTGCATGCAACATCAAAAATGATGTCGAACATATCGTGTTAAATTGCTCAAAATTTAGTGGTACAAGGAGGATGTTTCCTATGATTCAAAACTCCTCCAGACTTCTTGATTTGTTAGTCCCCTTTGACGTGAAGAACATCGCCACTCTAATAGCTTTTCTCACTGCTGCTGGAATCTCCATCTAATAGGGCGTTGGATTTGCCCCCAGCTCCTTGTAGTAATGTTTGATCAACCACTCTAACTACCGGCTGGATTCTTTTGCGAGTGGGTCCTCCTTTAAACTTTGTGTTGTCCACACTCTACAAATCGCTGCATCCTTTTGATCGATTGGCCAGTTGGGAGGAGACTCCTTTCATAAATCCTTGCAATTTTAGTGCGTATCGGGAACTTTTCATGTACAGCTCAGGTATTTTATTAGTTAGAGATAAGTAACGTAAAATTTTAATCTATGTTAAGTTTTTTGACTACACAGACACTTGACTTTTGACGATATCCCTCTACCCTGGCCAAGGTAAGGGATTAACGAACAACGAGAGAGAGTTTCTGGCCATTGAAATCTCATGTAATATCACTGGAAGACGCATCAAAGCCTTGACGAAGTCCCCTCTGCTTTGGCCTTATGCATGGGATAATTATACACTGAGAGCATCTTTTTCAAGACCAATTAGTTGAATCAGCATAGTTTTATGGTCCATATGGCTGCAAGGCCGGGACCAAAAGAGACCTTTTTAGGCCCACTAGTCCTGCTCTAGTGAATTCAATAAACAACAACAACAACAACATATAATTGATATTGGTGGGATTTTTCGGAGGCGGAGTTCTTCTTCAGTGTTGTCAGGTAGGTAATTTTGTGGAATTTGTTTATACATATTTTTGATTGTTTGTTTATTTTCAGATGTCCAAATGCCGACGGCGATTTGATGGTTTTTTTGGATTTGATGCGGATTTATGAAGGGAAGTTTTTGAATATTTATTGATATTTTTTAATGTAAAAATTGTTTTTTAGGACCGTTGACACACCTTCGTGGATGGCTACAGTTCCTTTGATGTCCAGTGCAGTTTTTTAGTGATTCGTGGTTTTAGTGTATTTATTTTGTGTATATTTGGTGCTCTTTAATAAATTTTGTTTTACGATAAATGGGTGTTTTTATTTCCTTTGGTTTATTTTAGTGGTGAAGTTTGTTTTTAGTTTTTAGGTTCGTCAAGACGGAACAAGTAGAATCATCGCAAAATTGAGCGGTCCTCGCGGTGCCAACATTTTTTAAATAAATTTTTATTTTGTCACAAATTTTTGCTTTCTTAAACAATTTTCTCCCTTCTGGGAATATTATAAAACGATAGTCAAGCACCGACTTTATGATCGATGAGCTAGGCATAAGTGCAGCTAGGGTTTTAAGGATTGATATGGTAGGGTGAAAGTGTAAAAAAATGTTCGTGATAGTAGGTATTTTCTCACCGCTGCCAATGTAAAGTTTGAAATTATTCAACTTACACAGTCCATTAAAAATATTGGCATAAGGGCAGATAAGGGCTGAATGAATTTCAGTTCTGGAAAAGTTGATAAACATTTTTAGCTTGGTTCTACGATTTTCTCAGTTATGCCATTGAAACTATATAATATTTATGATAAATTGAACACTTTTTTTGAATCGGCATAACGGTCGGGCGTATCTATACTAAAGGCATAAGTCATAAAGTTGTAGAAAATTCGTGGAAATAAGGACAATTTTCTCACTTATGCCATTTTGCATGTAGGTAGAAAAAGTTGTTTTAAACTAATAGTGAAAGAGGCATAAGTGCTACAAAAGGCTTATACGTTAAAATCATTAATCAAGTATCAGCCAATGTAAAGTCGGCTTATAACACAGGTCAACAAAAACAAATTTCTTTTTGAGTCCATATTTTAATCATGATTTTCTAAGCCTTTGTACCAAAAAATAACTAAAACCATCGTTGACTCTTGAAAAACTTTGTTTTTGTACCGTTAACAATGATCAATACATATTTAAGCTTTTGTATGAGCAAATAACTAAGTATTGTTAAATGTATTGTGGAAATGAGCAAATAACTAAGTATTGTTAAGCTCCTTATATGAGGAAGGCCGATTTAAGACTCTACAACTACCAGTGCTGTTAGTATAGCTATTACCGAGTTTCAATGGGAGTCGAGTTGAGTTGTGGTTGAGTTTAAATGACACTTCAACTCAACGATTAACTCTATGCGTTTCCATTTCTGGCTTCCGTCTTCCTCCATCTTGTTCCATCAATTAATTTTATTATAGATTTTCCTTTAAAAGTATTTATTAATTATAAAGTGTGCGACATTTTCACCTTTTGTACCTTTGCCAGTGTGCCGTTTTTAGTTGTGCGCGTGAACTCAATTCAACCTACCTATTTTCGTTGAGTTGAGCAGAGTTGAAAATCTTTAACGAAAACTCTTAACTGTGTCTGTTTCCATGACGTTTAACTCGGGTTCAACTCTGGTTGAACTCTCATGGAAACTCAGTATATGTCGTTTCTGGCACAGTAAAGTCATCGGTTTTAGCCTCGGGTGTGAATGTGAGCTTAGCTTGAAGCTTGGGTTTTGGTTTGTTGTTGGCGTGAAGCTTGGACAACAACCTTTGTGGTGAGTTTTGGGTGGACTTAAAAGCTTTCGATGAGCTTTAATACTCTAGAGATATCGCCACTAGCTTTGATATTTTGGACTACAACCGATAATGTCACTGCGTCAGAACCGACATATCTATACAACTGGAAGCAATTCGTTAAAGCTTTCCGTCAAGATTCTGATGCTTTTCAAAATTTAAAGAATTTCTATCCTAGTTTATCGAAAGCCAAAGTAAAAGCTGGTATGAATTTTAGTCGGACCACAAATAAAGAAAATAAAGGCCAGCAATGAATGTTGACAGCTACTCAACACTCACGGTATACAGAAACAAGGTAATGTAACAGAGACTGACAGCTTCGAATATCGTAGAAATTTCGTGCCGAGTGACGTCAGCACTAATGTAGAAACAACAACACAACTCCGATTTTATATGGGAAGAGCGTGCCAAGTGACGTCAGCACTCAAATGACATTTCTCCATTACATTACCTTGTTTCTGTATACCGTGCTCAACACTCACGAAAGTCAAGCATGGGACAGCCTCAAAGCAGTGGTTCATGTTTTTCTCGAAAACAATAGAACTGACAATTTATTACAAACAGCTTATTTCAACTACGTTTGTTAACTTTAATAACATGTGTTGCAGAAAGTTCTTAAAGAAAACATTGGTGGTTGTTCACAAGAACAAGGTGAACGTTTTCATCAAAACTTTCTTTCTGACATCTATAAAAGCAAACTTTTTCAGGTTAAGCAATTTTTTCTTTAATTAGTAATGTGAGAGAAATACAAATCAGATACGCAGAACTCAGACTCAAAATTTGTGTTAACCGATGTAATTGATTCTCACTTATGCTATTTTGCACGTGGGTAGAAACAAATGTTATAGACCAATATTGAAAAAAGACATAAGCGCCACAAAGGGCCTTATTATTAAAAATTATTTCAAAAGTTATAAGGATGTATACTGTATTTGTATACAATTTTATTATTATAAAAACAGTTGAAATATTTGTAAAAATTACAACCATATTCTCACTTATTTTATGTAAAATATATAGAAAAAGTTAATTTAGAAAGTATAATAAAAAGCATAAGTGTCGAAAATGATATTTATATTAAATAGAAATAATTTTTAAATAAGAAATTCGAACTGGAAAATTAAAAAAATAAATATTATGTATTATTATTATTATTAATATCCTGTTTTACCACTCTCAGGAGCATAGGGCTTCCAAACGCTTCCCCATCGGACTCTGTTTTGCACTATCCTCTTGGTTTCAATCCAGGTTTTGTCAACATTTTTGATTTCTTTTATTACTGTCCTTCTCCACATATTTTAAGGTCTACCAACACCTGTTCTTCTATATATAAAGTGTTTTCACTATATATTTCTTCAATTTGAATTTCCTTCTCAAAAAAACTGGAGAAAAGACCAGTCATAGTAGGTACTCTATGATGTCTTGCGCATTCGTATGGCCGTTCGTACGCCTTGTAATACGATGGAACATGTGACGATGATGATAATGAAGTTGACAATAATAATAATGATACTGATGATTATTAATATTGAATTGTAATTTATAATATAATTTTTAAAACTTTTTCAATAATTTTCTACCTTAAAGCACTTGGTAACTTACCTTAAAGCACTTGGTCAACTTTTGCAGAACCGAAATTCATTCAGCCCTTATCTGCCCTTATGCCAATATTTGTAATGGACTGTGTAAAGCCCCCCATTCACGGTCAAATTGGATGTACATCGAAGGGCGGATGTACAACCAAAACTATCGATTGTTAGCCGGTCGGCCGATCAAAACTCGGTCGTACATCGGTTTGATGAAAATCAAACTGGGTTTGATTTTTCGCAGGCGTGGTTTGATTTTTTGAACGCGTGGCCACCGGTGCTCCAACATGCATGAAAGTAGTGGCGTAGTGCTCCAACCAAACATAATTTGAAAAACAAAATAAATTGAAATAAAAATAAAATATATAGCTTAAGAAAACTAAAAAATACGCTTTTATTTTAAAATGAACTAAAAAGAAAAAAATAATTTTGAAGCTTTTATTGCTCCAGCCAGTATAGGGAACAACCTACCTTTCGAAATCAGGCAAATAACTAAATTAATGAAGTTATTGGTAAAAATTATAAATATAACTTACTTAAATGTAAAAAAGCGTGGGCCTGTTTACCTACATATATTATTATTTTATTAACACTGGAGCTTTTCGTTAGCGGCCCACGCTTTTTTTACATTTAAGTAAGTTATATTTATAATTTTTACCAATAACTTCATTAATTTAGTTATTTGCCTGATTTCGAAAGGTAGGTTGTTCTCTATACTGGCTGGAGCAATAAAAGCTTCAAAATAATTTTTTTCTTTTTAGTTCATTTTAAAATAAAAGCGTATTTTTTAGTTTTCTTAAGCTATATATTTTTATTTTTTACTTTTTAGTCTACCATATATCTTCCGCCCTTTTGTTGTGGCCGCCATATTACTTTTGCCGGTCCGTTAACTTAGTAAGCACAGGTCAGTTTAAGACAAGAAAGCAATGATAAAGCAGCAAATACGGAATACGGAATACGAAATGCAATGAACTCAAAATCATCGACTTTGCATTTAAACATTTCTGGCTTTTTACTGTAGATATGTGCAATATTTTTCAGATCATTTTAAAATAAAAACGTATTTTTTAGTTTTACTAAACTGTACATTTTTAGTTTTTTACTTTTTAGCCTTACGTCTGCTTCCGTTTTTTGGTAGTCGCCATATTAGGTTTAAAATGACGTCACACGGCGTAATGTATTCTACTCGTCATACTCTTTTATTTGATACCCATATCGAGGGTGTTGAAAGAAAAAGGTAGTCCGCCATTTTGTGTCGGCCGCCATTTTGAATTTAGAATGTCGCCACACAGCTTATAGTATTCCACTTGTCATAATCTTTCATTTGATACCCATTTTAAGGGTGCCTTCCATTTAGACACAGAGAGACACAGTGTTATACTGTGTCCGACACAGAAGTGTTCCATCAACGACACAGCTAGACACAGCCGGGCACAACTAAGACAATGCTACCAACCCTCGCCAATTGAAATGTGATCGCTAATTTATAATTAGAACAATATTGTTTCATTTTTAAGATACCCAGCATTTAAAAGTTGTCGGGTAATTAATTTAAAGAAATTATCAACATAAAATTTACGATTTACTTGCCAAACAAAAATAAAAACGAGGAAAGTGCGCCGTGGCGGATTTTTCATGAACTTATGTGTTCCATTTGGGCTTACACAGAACGACACAGAGCGACACGCTGTGTCGGACACAATTGTCTTTCTGTGTCTAAATGGAAGGCACCCTAAGTATCTTAGAAATAAAAAGTTAATCCGCTATTTTGTGATGGCCGCCATTTTGAATTTGGAATGACGCTAATTGTATTCTACTTGTCATACCCTTTCATTTGATACCCATGTCGGGGGTCGGGGAGCACAATAGCAAAATTCGGCCGCCATCTTGGAACCGCCATATTGACTATTTCACAAAATGATCAGATTGCATTGTCACGCGAACTATACATATGTGCAAATTTTGAAGTTGATCGGTTATATGCAAGTGGGTGAAAATCAAGTTGCAAGATTTGTCTACATACATACATTCATACATACATACAGGTGAACAGGGCCGGATTAAAGCATAGGCAACATAGGCGCTCGCCTAGGGGCCCGCACCACAAAGGGGCCCGCACCACACCAAAAATATTTTATGCAGTTCAACACAAAAGACACCGACTTTGACGCGCAGGTGGATAGATTATGTTTCTACTGAAAATTATCATAGAAATTGTTACTTCCAAATATTACAACTCAAGCTATTTCAAACTATGCAACAACCATGGCAAGAAGTTACGATTTCAGCCAATTTGGGGGGCGCAAACTTCCTTTCAACTCAGTAATATTGAGCTAATAAATATTAAAATTTATGAAAGAAGGGAAAAAGCGTATATGAGCCATTGAGTCGCTCCTGTATTTGCGCAAATTTGTGTTCTAACCTTCCTAAGATAGCTTCTACAGCGCAACGACCACGCGAAGTAGTTCAGCTCCCCCGGAGTATAGAGTATAGGTGGTCCTAGTTTCGCTTGTCTAAACAAATCAGATAGAAAATCTCTTGTGCTCTTGTAGAGGATAGCTGTGTGACATTTCAACAATCCAATCATAATTAGACTGCCCAAACTTTGTATTGGATTACACATGGTTTTTACAAAAGGTAAGTGCGAGTTCTGTTTATACAGCAGTCTTCAATAACCTCAAAGGATAGAGAATGTCGTCGGTGACTGCCAGATTACAGATTCACGGGCGTATTTGTATAGTTTTCTTCCCGTTGTCGTACGAGTTTAAGTACAGTGCGTATCCAGTAGAATATCTTTTAAAAACTCGTGTACTAGTTTTGATTGCCTTTGCCTTGCTAGCAGAATTCTTCAATTTTCAATCTTATCTTCGTAATCTTGACCAACGACCAAACAAAAATTGGTTCAGAGTTTCTGATCATTATTTTCTTTTCACCTTGTTTCATTTTTCCTCCTTTACAGAAGGCAAAATACCAAGCGGCTTGCTTAGCAGAAGTGTTTCATATTACGGAGTGCTCTTGAAATATCCCTAGCTTGGTTATTCGAACAGAATGATCTCGCTCGAAGGGAAATTTGACGGAGTTAATAAAAATACAGCCAAACCTAACATAACCTGCTCGGGTGAAGGGGAATCGTTCCAGTTGTCCAAAATTCGTATTGTTTCGCCTGGTGTGATGCTCTTAGTCAATGTAGCCTTTTTTTGGGTCTGAGGATGACCCTGGCAATGCCCAGCTGGAGGTGTCCGAACTTCCTGTAGATGACGTCTCCAGGTCTATACCACAGTTCTGTTTATTACGCAAGTCCCCTTATTAATAAACGAACTGATTCATCAGAATTGTTTCTCTCTACCGACGTGGAAACGATGAAACGATTAGCTCTGGCAATAAATATGTGAGGTGACAATGAACTTAATGATTTGAATTTTTTTTGAGGGGGGCCCGCACCACCGGCTCCGCCTAGGGGCCACCAGATCCTTAATCCGGCCCTGCAGGTGAAGCTAATATAAGCGTATAAAAACATTACATTAAAATAATTAATTAACTGGATTTAAGGCATTTTAATTATTAATGAATTTTTGGATTAAAAAAAATGAAGTCTTTGGAAAATATGAAATGCCGTTAAATTAAAAAAAAAATCTACATATAATTGCATTATAAAGAAATGTTTTCAAATAATATTTCTTTTATTGTAATTCATCCTTTACAGGGAAATACGTCCTTTAGAAGTTTACTTTAAATGAGATCCTCTCGTATTATTTAATTTCGATTAAACCTATTATTTTGATAAATTTTGATGGATTTGGATTATTCGGCAAATAAATTAGAGCGGCAAATAGTAAATTAATTTTGTGAATCCCATTTCTACATCTCTGATAACAGAAACATCCTTAAACTTGGCAAATTGAAAATTTTTATTATGTTGTTAAATTTACGGACTAATATTTCCTTTTCTAGGAAAAATAGCTAAATTTACACTCGAAACATGCATCATTTGCAATGTTTCATGAGTAAAAACCTGCACTCACATAACCCTTAATGTAGGGAAAATATTCCTTTTTTAGGTAAAGCAGGGCTTGGCAAGGTGGGCTCTTGGGAGCTCAAAAAGCGTGTATGATGATCGCAACTCACTGCTGCAAGAGCGTTTAGGAGAAGGGTCGTTTTTCGATGTTGCCCACCTCTGAAGGAAATAAACAACAAAAATCCTTCATAAAATCTTATTGCTTAGTTTATGACAGTGTAATTAGGCTAAGGATAAAAATAGAAGTAGCCTGAGGGAACAATATTGTGAAATTTCTAGGAAAAATACGAAGAGTAGAACTATTCCCTCGTTTTGGTAGTATCAATAAGTACAGTGATGCTTGAAAAATGGCATTTGAGGTTTATCTCTCCGCGGAAACATAATTTAACATCATTTTTACGAGCGTCATTTTCCATCCTAACACTTACGCGACCGAACAGAAAATGAGGCTGTACAACCAAAAAGCACTGTTATGGGATATCACATTTTTGGCTGTACAGCATTGCTGTACATCCAATTTGACCGTGTATGGGGGGCTTAAGTTGAATAATTTCAAACTTTACATTGGCAGCGGTGAGAAAAATACCTACTATCACGAACGTTTTTTTACACTTTCACCCTACCATATCAATCCTTAGAACCCGGGCTGCGCTTATGCCTAGCTATTCGATCATAAAGTCGATGCCTAACTATCGTTTTATAATATTGGCAGAAGGGAGAAAATTGTTTAAGAAAGCAAAAATTTGTGACAAAATAAAAATTTATTTAAAAAATGTTGGCACCGCCGACCGCTCAATTTTGCGATGATTCTACTTATCTTTGATGTAACTTTCGGTACTCCAAGAGGCATGAGTGAGAAAATCGTGCTTGAACTTCTGTCATCATCTCCCGGTCTATTATGAGGCGAGGCCAATGAGCAGGCAATAGCCAACAAAATATATAAATGTTTTTAGTAGACTTGTAAGAAAATAAAAGATAGGGCCAAGGTCCAGATAATTATAACCGATGGTTTAGCATAGATATAATAATAAATCGGCAAAATAGAATAAGGAATTATTTGTACCACAAATGAACTCACTTTTGTATGGATAGCTCAATAAAAACTCTTTATAAAAAAAGATATATATGTGTTTTCGAAACGTCGTTTGCGGATAAGAGGGGATGATGGAATTCCACCTCCTCTCTCACCCTCTTCCCTTCACGTTTCGAAAACACAAAAATATGGCTGGATATACGACAAAAATATTCCGGAATAAGTGAGCTTTTATGGTGGAGGGGGTAAATTTTTCTGTTCTCGATTGGGCCTATTCACACAGTGCATATTCATGGCGCCTAAAACCGGTTTTATAGATGAGAGAGGGAAGGGAACGGAAGAACTTAACGAAACATTTTTCACGCAAAACCAAACGCGTGGAAACTAGCACACATATAAAAAGTTACTTCTATCTCTTGCATTCTTTAGCTCTGTTTTTCTCTAACAAGTAAATTTCATCTGCAATACATTTACATGTTCCTGTATAGCATTCAAATTTACTATCCATAATTTAGTTTCTTTTTTTGTGCTAAGGCCCACTGTAAGACACTAAAAACACACCAATATCGCACTAAAATTCATAATTTTTAGATATCTCTTCTATGACGTTTTAATTTAATTGTTTTCATGCATATTGAGTTAATAACTTTCTTTTTATATAATTATTTCACTAAAGAAACAAAAAAAACAATCCTCACATCCACATTTCCATACAATTTGACAGGAAAAGAATATGGCCATAACCTTCTATATTACAAGCCATGAACAAGGAAAATATTGAGAGATTCAATTGAGATTCTTGTTCATGGCTTGTAAATATAGAAGGTTATGATATGGCACCTGGACCACCGAAATGCTTACATGTATGTGTGAGCATGGCATGTTCATGGCTTTCTACAAGACCCTCGTAAGTACAGGCCTGGAAGCAGACTTTTTGGTTGTGTCTGTGCGCGGTCAAAATCGTCTGACAGTTGTGGAATTAACATGGCCGAAGCCGTACGAAGCAATTTTTTAACTTTGCTTTTGGAATAAAAAGTGGTAAAATATTGTATTTTATCACTTTTTAGTGCACACGGATTATCAGTGATAAGTTATTTAGTGATCTGAGTCCATAAATTAAAAAAAAATTAGTGGTTAAGTGTATTTTAAGAGTGTTAATTGATTAGGTGACCATTTTTGTTTACAATCGCGGTGTTTTTTTTGTTAATTTAGGGAAAAAGTGTTGAATTTGTGTAGTAATGGAATTAAAAGTGAATTTAAAGTAGTTAAAAATTATTCTAGAAGAGTTATTAAAAACATAAGTGCAAGTACTACCACACAACATGAATAACAATAACTTTTTCACTTTTCCTTCACATTTTTCTGCACTTATGTTTTTAATAACTATCTTATAATATTCTTTAATCACTTAAAAAGCACTTTTTATTATGTTAATACACAAATTCAACATTTTTTCCCTAAATTAACACGAAAAAACCACCGCGAATGTAAACAAAAATGGTCACCTAATCAATTAACACTCTTAAAATACACTTAACCACTCACTTCATTTTAATTTTTTTTATTAAATCACTAAAGCACTAATCACTGATAATCCATGTGCACCAAAAAGTAAAAATATACAATATTTTACCACTTTTTAGTGCAAAAACAATGTTAAAAAATTGCTTCTTATGGCTTCGGCCATGTTAATTCCACAACTGTCAGAAATTGTTGGCCACTTTTCAGCTATGTTAGTATTAGTTGGCCTGTCTGCTTCCAGGCCTGTACTTACGAGGGCCTTGCTTTCTATAAGGTCTGTTCCAATAGAAAACCTGTCCTGTCGTAGCCTGCGAAAAGTTACTTGATTGGTGGGGGAAAATTTAGTCAAAATCCCGAAAAGTGAAGGAACGCTTTCTGGGATGTTTCGTGCTAATCAAGAAGACCATAACCTAAAAATCACTTGTGTCTTCAAAATAATGACATAAAACTATTGAAATTAATAAATTATTTATGAAATTATTCAAAATCTTGTAGTAAGGCACCAAATGAAGAAATTATTTTCAGCACATCGTAATCATTTCGGTTTGACATGACAAGTAACAGCTGTTTTGACATGTTGAAAACGTCGGTAAGATTTCACTCCACCTAAAAATCTCCTGCGGTTTCTTGGTCGAGGGGAAGTAAAAATTTCCCCGCTTTTCCGAGCATGAGATTCTATTGGAACAGGAATTGGGTGATTTCTTGGTTCTTATATAGAAGGGCCTCCAATGGCAAATGGGCATATTCACACGCTGCCATAATTGTGGTGAGTAAAACCGGTTTTATTCAACTCCTAGCAACTCAGACGGGGCGTAAATGAGTGTAGTAAATTTGAATGCTATACAGGAACCTTTAAATGTATTGCAGATGAAATTTACTTGTTAGAGAAAAACAGAGCTAAAGAATGCAAGAGATAGAAGTAACTTTTTATATGTGTGCCAGTTTTCACGCGTTTGCTTTTGCGTGAAAAATATTTCGTTAAGTTCTTCCGCTCCCTTCCCTCTCTCATCTATAAAACCGGTTTTAGGCGCCATGAATGTGCACTGTGTGAATATGCCCAATACTTATAATTTACATTATATAAAATGATTAAATAAAATTACTCATTAAAGACAATTTTAGTTTTTTGGTGACATTATAGCTAATGTTACCTTAATTAACTATTACTTGTACTATGATTAAAATTAGCAGCAGTAACAAAAATCTGAAAATATATGAATCGGGAGTTTTCGGGGTCGCTGATTACGAATCCGTTATCAGAATTGACATTTTCAAAATGGCAGACTCAGTGTGGTGGACATAACCTGTCCAAGAAGTCAAAAACTTTAGTAAATAATACCCAAACATATTAATCGGAGGTTTTCAGAGCCGCTGATTACGAATAGGTTATTAGAATTTCAATTTTAAAAATTGCGGACTTAATATATGCCGTGTTTTTTCAATCTGTTCTATTTTGTTCTGTCCTGGAACATTAAAAAAACGGCAAGGGAAATTTTCATTTTTATTTACATAAATTACGGCTTTGGGCATTTTAATTTCTTCTAATATTGCATAAAGATCGGTCTTATTTATCTCTCCATTAATTTTTCTCGTTTTTCATTCAGGAAACCATGGAGAATATACAAGGAGACAAAACTCTTATGGGGAAAATGACAGGAAATGGATGGGTAGAAGAAACTGAACTTCTAGTTCATTTTTGGCCACAGATGTCACCTTTGTCCGATGTACCCCACATGAATTTAATAAAAATTCATTGGAAACATCAAAAATTGATTAATTACGAATAATCGCATTGATATAAAATTGAATTTAGAAGCTGGTAAACAGCTGTAAGCTGCTAAACGTAAAATATATTAGTAATAAACGAACTTTACCATGAACCGTATAAATACAATCGGCCATGTTTTTTGGGGTACATTTGACTACAGCGCCACCAATAATCAAACGAAAATTGACAACACGGAGTTTTATCTCCTTGTATAGCCTCCATGCAGGAAACAAAACATTTTACTTTATTTGTCAACTGTCAAGTTATAAAACGTATGTGAGAAAAGGGAAATTTAAAATTCCCCTTTGTGCTGGATGGTGTTCTTTACCCCGTTTATGACTAGGTTCAACCCAGGTTGAACCCAGTCATAAACGGGGATCGAGTTGAAACTGGGTCCACTCAACCTCCTACCTGGGTCGAGTTGATATTTCGCCTCATAAGCGCGTGTTGAGTTGAAATTGGGTTGAAGTTGAAGTGACATTTATTTTGTTTGTTTACCATCCGTGAAGTCTGCCTTCGGCGTTAGTTTTGTATTCGGTGTTTTTGTAGCGCGTTAATTATTTTATATTAACTATATATGTAAAAACAGAGGAAATTTAATTTTGACAATGGCTAAAAGAAATGTTTGTGAGCATCAGGAAACAAAAACTATGTTAGAAATAATGTGGGAACAAAATTCCCTTCACCATTTTGATGGAAAACTGTAAAGGAAGTCAGAAATATAGAAAAAGAATTAACAAAAAGAGGTTATGTTTTGATGGCAGTTCAACCCGATTTCAACCCAAAGTGAACTCAACTCGGAATCATATTCGCTGGTCGAAATTTCAACTCAACCTCGACTCAACTTTTCAACCTAATCATAAACGGGGTACTTGATAATTATCGGGGACAAGTCTTTTGTAAGGAAGCTGTTCTGTTCTGTCCTGTAACAGATTAAAAAAACACCCCTAACGCTACATGAGAAGTTTGGAAGGCTTCAAAAGGGACTATATATTTTCATTATAATGTTCTCATTGTTTTGTATCTTAAAAGTTATTAATATTATTTGAATCGTAAATTAAAATCTTTACATTACGATTTAATGCTAATACATTTCTTTCTAAATGAATAAAATGGCCACAGATACAAAAAAACTATCATGGAAATAATACAAATTTCAATGAATCAGTTGAAGAAAGTATAAATTACGTTAAACCTCTAAAAATCATAGAAATAATGTATGTACATACAAACATACAAAAATACAAACAAATTTAATTTTCACAAAAAAAGTTTAATTCAGCCGTTAGGATTCGATTTTCTAGAAATATAATTTTTTTCAATATAAAATATGTCAGTACATACACACATAAACATCATATCGTCGTTGCGACCTTAAGATCTCCTGATATGCGTTAAATCATCGAACACGACAGAACACAACTTTTTTATTATAAGCTACCTTATTTTTTGTTATTTAATTTTTAAATATCAGGAACAATCCATGATTTTTTAACAATAAATTCATCTTCAATAGCCATGGTTGTATTGTACTCACCTCCAGAAGTTGATTCCATTTTGTCTGATCTCAATCGGTGATGTTTTCAGACGTCCACGCCTTTTTTTTGCACTATACCTTTTTTTCAACTAACCGAACAAAGAAATGCATCTTAAGCAGAGGTGTATTGCAACTGAAATTTCAGAGCAGATAATAGATTTTTAGTATTTTCTGACACTAAGGGTATTACTGTTGCCAACCAAATATAGAAAAAAGCCAAGCTAAAACATTTTTTTCGACTTTGGGCCAGCTTTTTTGGATTTGGCCCCACTGTGCTACGGGAGAATAGGTTAAGGATTATGAGGGTTCGGGGGGGGGGGGTGTTGAAGAAGTTGAATTCCACTCGAAACAGTAATATTGTTCAACTTTTAGTCGAAAGCTCAAGGGTAATCGATCAATTTATAAAATATTAGGTATAAACGACAACATTAGAAATCTACCACTTTTTCGATCTAACATTCCTTCGACTGTTTGACGAGAATCGGACTAGGGGCCAATAATGCAAAAGAGTACGCAACTATTTTCGTTTCATATAACAATTTCGAAAAAAAACACTCAGTATTGTAATAGAGGATAAGGCCCCTGGCTAGGGATAACTTTTTATCATCGCTAGCAGGCAAAGGCGTTCTACGTTTGTTTTTTTGATGGTCTATCATTTGAAAATTCTGGTCTATCAATGGAAAACTCGAAACAGATGACTTGAACCGACTTCTGTGCTGCCACCCCTGGTCTAATGCACGGGTGGTAGCACGTAAGTTGTTTTAATCGACCTCTCCATACAAAAATTCAGAATTTTTGTATGAAGAGGTCGATTAAAACAACTTACGTGCTTCCACCCCACCATTCGTTTTGGTTAAGCCTTACAGGACCAAATATTCTTCTTAGGATTTCCCTTTTGAAGATTTTGAGCTGATGTTCTGTTCTGAATCTAAATGCTAGACCCCATTTGGGGTAGGAATGGCCGGGCCATGGCCGACCAATATACTCGAGGTCAACCAATTAAGTTCGACCCAAACCTTCTATACATCAGGGATCGGTTTGTCTTTTATATTTCATTCCGGTCGACCTCGTTAAAAAATATTTAACGCTATTTCATTTTATTCTGGGTGAGGAAGCCCAGGCGAATGTTAATATAGTTTTTTTTTAATAATAACACGAAAAAAGCGATGACATTTTTTTAAACTCGAGATGTAAAAATTGTGTAAGATATCAATTTCTTTAGGAAAAAGAATTTAAAAACTTTTTTGGTCGAAGAAACCAAAAGAAGGGAGACCTATTTCACAAAAAGTAAGTGATGTTTTCCGAAAGGCACTCCCTCGTCCTTTGTAGCCACACCCAGCCGCTACAAATTTGTTTCAAATCATTGACAAGATAAAAATTATTCGCAATTGTTAATAATCGATTGGAACAAATACCATATGAAGGCACGTATGCTTTAGCTAGCTCTATGTACGCATACATCAGATCTCTATGTACGCATACAGAAGATCAATATAATAAGTATATTTATGTGTGTATGTACTGACATATTTTGTATTGAAAAAATTTATATTTCTAGAAAATCGAATCCTAAGGACTGAAACTTTTTTTGTGAAAATTAAATTTGTTTGTATTTTTGTATGTACATACATTACTTCTATGATTTTTAGAGGTTTAACGTAATTTATACTTTCAACTGGTTCGTTGAAATTTGTATTATTTCCATGATAGTTTTTTTTGTATCTGTGGCCATTTTATTCATTTAGAAAGAAATGTATTAGCATTAAATCTTTACATTACTTTTTTAATTTACGATTCAAATAATATTAAGAACTTTTTAGATACAAAACAATGAGAACATTATAATGAAAATATATTTTAGTCCCTTTTGAAGCCTTCCAAACTTCTCATGTAGTTATATTAAGTCCGCAATTTTTAAAATTGAAATTCTAATAACCGATTCGTAATCAGCGGCCCCGAAAACCTCCGATTAATATGTTTGGGTATTATTTACTAAAGTTTTTGACTTCTTGGGCAGGTTACGTCCACCATATTGAGTCCGTCATTTTGAAAATCTCAATTCTGATATCGGATTCGTAAGCAGCGACCCCGATAATCCCCGATTAATATGTTTGGGTATTATTTACTAAAGTTTTTTACTTGGGGAGGCTATGTCCACCATATTGAGTCCGCCATTTTTAAAATCTCAATTCTGATAACGGATTCGTCATCAGCGACCCCAAAAACCCCCGATTCAACAATTTGAGATCATTTAGAACACTTTTCGACTTTTGGCCAGCTTTTTTGGATTTGGCCCCACTGCGCATGTAAGCTTGCTGCACCATGACGTGACAAACGACATAACGGACGGTAGTACAAAGGGTGATTCCTGAGATTAGCACTGCCACATAAAATTAAATTTTGTAATAGAGAATACCTTTTGCAGCCTTGTTAGAAATTTTTACAATATTGTAATAGCAGGGGAGCAAAATCGTCTCATCCCAACCTTCTGCGGTTTGGTATATAAGTAATTTCAAAAAACTTGTGCGTCAACTTGGTTATACATAATTTCTAATAGCACAGTCTTTTATTACTGCCGGTACCATTAATACGGTCTTGAGTATACATTCTTTTTTATCAAGCCTAATACAATGTTCATCTTATCAAGATTTTGAAACATTAACAAAAAAGATCTACTTTCTGACAAAACGTTACAAATTTACTAAAAAATATTGTGTGATTTTAATCACAAACGGAATAAGCTTTTTACCAAAATTTTCACTACTTTAGTTTTGAACGTATTTATATATGAACAACATTAGATAAAAAGCAATAATATAAAGTTATTAATTTATCACATCATAATCCTATGAACTGGCCAATAAGAAACCAATTTAAATATCTAATCTTCCATTGAAAAATTGGATAGTTTTAGATGTTGCATTATATTGCGAGCTTCGAAGTATCCCGTGTCTGTAGGATTTTCCAAACTTGGCACAAATGGTGGTGCTACTGCTTCCATATTTTCCCATTCAATTGACTTGAAAAATGGCAATATCTGAACATCTTTTGCAGCTGGACGTTTCTGTGGATCCATTGTAAGCAACAATTCTATAGCTTCAACTGCCTCATCAGATAAAGCCTCATCATCTTGTGGCCACTCAATATCTAAAAAGATAACCATTTCTCACTTTTCCAAGATCGGGTTTAATTTAATATAAAAACTAACTTCTATTAAGAATGTTGTCAAAAACTTTTTGCGGTGTTTCATCATTAAATGGCGGAATACCTGTCATAAATTCATACAAGCAAACACCAAGTGCCCACCAATCAACAGGCGTTCCATGTCCTTGCCTAAATATAAAAGTGATCTTACATTTTTGTATTAAAGAGAAAGAGATTGTAGAATTTACATAAGTAATAATTCGGGAGCCAAATAGTCTGGTGTTCCTAAAATTCTTTCATCTGATATAACTTCTCCTCTTCTAACTGATTTGGGTGTCCTAAACGGGGTATTGACCGTTTTTGGGGTCCTCGGAGCTGTTCCTAAGTTGATTGGAGACATAGCTGGATCATCCTATAAACAGAAACTGTAAGCCAATCTTAAACACTTTTATCTTAATTAATTACTCCAAGTTTTAAATAACACAGATTTTTTTTATCCTTTGACAAATCTGTTTGCTTTTTATTCTCTACTGAGAGAGGTAGTGCAAATCGTGTACTTTTTAGCTTATTTAGAAGTCCTCCCTCTCGACGAGGCATTTTCTGTGATGACACTGGTGTTGAGAAAACAACGTTAGCAATATTTTCGTTAATGGGCATTTCATCATCTGAAAGAGATCTAGTTTTTCATTTTAAATTATGCAAATCAAGATATATTATTGCCCAACCTGACTTTCAATACTCCTTTCAATGGTGATCTTGGTTTTCTTTTCTTCGGAGTACTGCTTCCGATATCCAATATATCAATTTCTTGCGTAAGTCCAGTATTGCCTGTACTGGCGTCGCTATCAGAAGTTAAACTATCTATTTTGTTAAAGAAATTTCTTTTTCTTTTAAGTCCCCTGAAACATTTTATAGTAAAAAGTTAAAGATAGTATAAAAATATTAACGCCAACCTCATGCAATCAGGACGTTTAAAATGTTTAGGCATATTTCGCAATGGAGATTGGCTATCATTTTTAGACCCATTAAGTTCGTTCGTGTTGTAACTAGGTTGAAGTTTTAGTATACTAAGAAATGATACCTTTTTTTTTATTTATATTTACCTTCTCGAATAATCTGTGCAGCTGCAGTCATCTTTTGTATTGCACATATTTCCACTTTTATCAATAGACGATAATTCAAAGTTTGCATTCGAATTGGAGCAATCACTTTTTCTACATGAAACACCAGAATCTTCCGTTGTTTTACATGATCTAATATTCTATTTCACATTGAAAAATATAAGATAATGATGTTTGAAATTCTTTTGATAAAAATACTTACAGCAGAAACGTCAAAAGAGAATTTACTTTTTTCGTGATGGTTTGTCATATCATTTTTCTTAACATTTTCTTTATCGCTGTTCAGTCGGTCATTTAGTTGTTCACATCCCTAGAAATTGTTATAATTACAATGCATTCTATTCTAAAAAATATTGAATATTTCGTACAGAACAAGGTCTTCGATTTTGTTTTACAATATTAGTTTCTGAGTTAGATGATGAACTAGAACTAGATGATTTGCTTCCTGTGCTAGAATTGCAAGTATAATAAGAAGAGGAAGTATCTGTCTAAAATTATAGTTTTAGAATATTAAAATCAATATAAATAACTAAAATATGTACATTCACGCAAGTATGAATTATAGAAACGACGATTTCCTCTGCCGAAAAGAATGGTGAAATACCAGACATTCGACTCTCGTCCTGTTTTTCACACTGAATTGAAGCCTCAATTTCACTGTCTGATGATTCTATAGTAGGAATGTAAAAGGAATTAGGAACATATAAAAATGAAAATATTTAATATTTTCTAAGGATTTTCCGAAATATCTTCGTCAATAATTTAGAAAAAATATACTATACCTATATATTATATTATTAAAGTAAAAAGAAAAAATTGATCGAACTGAACTAAATTTTATTATAAATTGCTTAATTCTTATCCTAGTAGAATGTGTAATCGCATAAAACCATAAGGGTTTTATACCAATTACAAATAAACTAAAACATTGAGAAAAGCAATTGATAAAATAAAATGATTAATTTTTATTTTTTTCCTCTAGATAAAGAATATTCGAAGTATAGCAAAATTTACAATGAACAATGACGGTCTTTTTTGGACGTTTTTTAGAGAGAAAATGAACGACTCATAAATATTTTTTGTTTAAGCAAGACTATATTTTTGTTTTATCAAGTAAAACTCATCACTGTATATAAATAAAGATTCCAGAATTCAAAATTTTAAATATTTAAATTCACTTACTCTGTTTATTCATTGCATTCCGGAAATTCGACGAAATGACCCCATCAGATCGCTTCTCGTTCGACCCAAAAGACAAATGCGTAGTTAAAGAAAGAAGTTGTCCAGGCGTTCGAGTATTGAAATTTGGAGAGCAATTTATTAGGTCTGATAACTCTAAATCTACCAAAATTTTGAAATAATTAATCGTTATTTGAAAACCCTTATTATGTACCTCGTAGTAATTCAATTTTACTCAATCCAAAATCAGTTAATTTGACATGACCTGTTGCTGAAATAAGCATGTTATCTGGCTTAATATCGCGATGCACAATCCCATGATCATGTAAGTATTGAAGCGCTAGTATTATTTCAGCGCAATAAAATTTTGCAGCAGTTTCATCGAAAAATCCATACATTGCAAGAAGTGATTTTAAATCGCCGCCAACCATGTACTCCATAACCAGATAAATAAAAGATGTAGATTGTAATGAATAAAACAAAGTAACACAAAAAGGACTTCGTGATAAAGCGAGTGCATTTCTTTCGGTAATCACTTGAGATATCATATTTTTATTTATCATTTCAGATTTTTTCATTACCTGAAAATATTTATGTTAAACTATCAAACTTCATTCTATATAGAAAACAAGCACCTTTATTGCATATAGTTGATTAGGATCTTTGTTTTTATAACCTAGAAAAACTTTACCAAATGCGCCACGGCTTATTGGTTTTATAACTACAAAATCTTTAATTGTTGGTAGCTGAAAAATGAATCAAGATTAAAAAAAAATATTTTAAATATGGCATATTAAAACACAAGAATGAGCCATGAATGGGAATACCATATTCGAGCTATTTACAATGGACAGTGGTATGAAGGCATATGAGCTACGTTTTGCATTACCATTCATTCCAATTCACATTGCTTGCAATTTCTACAAAAAAATATTGCATTACTGGAAAGCAAAGTCTGGGCGACAACGTAGCAAACATGTGCCAGAAAATATATGCATTCAAGCACAGTTTATGTGAACTGTTCCACACACAGAGTTGAGTTTCTTCGCTTCTTGCGCCGCGTGCTGCCCATTTCCTAGCGTTATACGAAAAAACTGACGATTTTTAAAGGTGTGAGAGCGTGACACGAATGAAGCCAATTCACTCCCATGTAAATTATTTAGGCTAAGGCGCGCCTAAAGAAGTTTTACTTCAAAAGTGTTCATTGTCCTGTTGCGAGAGCATTTTTTCTTGGCCAAATGAGGACATTTATCTTGATTTCTTCGTTCAACCGCAATAACGTCGCATAATAATCTCCTTATCGTTTGTCCTTTTGCCAGATAATCAATGTAGAATATTCCATGTGCGTTTAAAAAAATCGTGGCCCTCACCTTATTGGCCTATTTCACCGTCCTCGCACTCTCAGAGGCGAACCGCTTTAGAATCCCACTGTGTTGGCTGTTCTTTTGTCTGTGGAGTGTAGTAGGGTATCCGTGTTTCGTCCCCATCGTTAATATTTGATTCGACTCCAAATATTTTTTTTATTCTCCTTCAATCCCTCATGGGACATAAGGCGGAAACAATTGTCCTCCAGCGGACTTTGTTTTGTGCTACAGCTCTCAGCTCCGTCCAGGATCTCCCAGTTGTTGCGGCCTCTACTAATAGGGTTCTCCTCCACGTTATTCTCGATCTTCCAGCTTGATGGGATCCTTGCGGGTTCCAGTCAAAGGCCTGTTTGGCTAGATTCTCATCGGCGCACACTGGGACGGATTGCCCGATTGACGACGACAAAAATAAAAAAAAATTTACATTTTAACTGACCAAAACTAACTGGGATGCATTCTTAAATAACCACTCCATAATACTACAAATAAACAATGGCGAGATAATAACATAATTAGCGCTAAACTTTCCCCTTCTGCGCACGGTCAACGCGAGAATCAATTGCGCTCGAAATATCAACGGCTTATTACGCTTGTTCTGTGTTATTTTTTTTAAGAGTCGTGGCATTTCAGCATGGAGGAAGTAGCGACAGGTATCTATTTACAAAAATTTGTTAATAAATTAAAATACTGATGTAGTATATAAGACGTTTTTCTACATACTGTAATTTCAAGCTATTAAAAAAAAGTTCCGCATAGTTCCATTTGAAATTAAAATTTTTTAGACGCAAATAACATTAGTGATTTTAAAAAATCCGGTCCCCATATTGCCCCCTTTGTTAAACAGACCATTTTTTCTAGATAGTCGTGGCGACCATACTACCATACAGACGACATACCCTACCTGTGATAAAAGTACATACAAATTCGGTATTTCTGCTTTCCACGCTTACCTGAGTTGTTATGAATATCTGTTGCATATCGCATATAAATTGGACACAAAACAATGGCAGTCCAGCGGCAAGGAAGCGCAAGAGAAATTAAAACAAAGAAAAAATAAAATAGAACAGGATTTTTACAGCGAAATGAGTCTTGTTGCAGACCAACCAAATAATTATGTTATTCGACATATTATACGACAAATACAGGGTGTTTCAAACCACCCGTGCCACCCAATTCTCTCGGAAAGTTTCGAATGAAAAAAAACACGTGTTCAATATTTTTTGTAAATCTATCTGACCATACAGAAATTAGTGGGCGGGGTCAGTCACTTTTCTGTATTGCCAGATAGATTTTCAAAAAATATTGAGCACGTGTTTTTTTTTCAATCGAAATTTCCGAGAGAATTGGGTGTTATTGGCCTCGATTCCCAGATCCGGCAGATCGGACGTGAGTACGGATTTGACACTTTGCGATTCTCAAATCCGCAGTCGCGAATTCAAAATCACAGTCGCGGATTGAATACGGGTTTAATTACCGAAAAAATTCAGAGTGAACACTCACGCGATTATGAAATACGCGATATCGAGTTTGCTTAGGCAAATTTGTCGTTTCAAATCCGCGGAAAAATTGTTGCGGATCACAAATCCGCAGTTGCGGCCGGAGTGTCCGATCCGCCGGATCTGGGAATCGAGGCCATTATTTTTGTCGTCGTAAATTTGCTATCTGTCCCAGTGTGCGGCGACGCGAAAACGAGAATTTAGGCAAGTTACACGATAGTTCGCGTAAAATACTGTAGCCTCTTCAGACTTTAAAAACGCTTGCCATTTCTCTTTTTTAAAACAAAGAAAAGAAATGGCATTTACGCTAACTTCTTGATTTTCAAGAAGGTACCCAAAACTCGTTTTTATTTTTTCACAAAATTTCCTCTATTATTCAAGAAATGAAAGCTTTTAAACGAAAAGTACGTGACGTAAACTGAAATCGGAAATCACCACACTTGCATGCTTTCAAAATTTCTATTATAGTCCAATAAATAGGTCGAAAAAAAGGCCTTCGTAATGAGTCAAAATTTCTTAAGCGGGACACTAAAAATCGACTATTAGATTTTAATTAATATAGAGTTTATCCTTCTAGCTCAGAAGGTACACTTCTCAGCTGGGCTGAGAAACGGGACGCACTTATGTGCAGGGACCGAACCGGCCGAGAGCACCAAAAAGGTATAAGAGAGACCATACCTGGGAGGCGTATAAAGGAGACCATACCTGGGAGGCGTATTCAAGCAGAGGCCTAACTAAAGATATGTATAAGTGTTTGGTGATGAGGGGGTTGTTGAATTCCTTAGACCATCTTTTTATAAATCCCAGGACTGAATTGGCCTTGGAAGAGATATAATTGATGTGGGTGGAGAAATCCAACTTACTTTCTAACCTAACCCCTAGATCGATAACAGAGTTAGTGCGGGAGATCTTGTTATCGAAGAAAATTTAGTCATAAGTTATAACGCCACGTTTCCTACAAAAAGTCATGACCTCACATTTACTAATATTAAGGACCAGGTTGTTGTTGGAACACCAAGAATGGAAGGTGTTTAGGTCTGCTTGCAGAAGTTTGCAATCCTCAATACTCCTTATGTGGCGGTACAGTTTGATGTCGTCGGCATAAATAAGGATTTTACAGTGCCTTAGCAGGGTAACAATGTCATCGATTGATAAAATAAAAAGAAGAGGACCAAGATGACTTCCTTGCGGGACACCAGAGGACGCTTCGATGTTTTTAGATTTGACTCCGCGGAATAGAACCTGATAGGTTCTGTCGGCTAAGTACGATTGGAACCATACCACCAGGGCATGCGGAAAGTCTATTTTTTTAGTTTTAGAACTATAATAGTGTGAGAGAGCATGTCGAAAGCTTTACTGAAGTCTGTGTAAACACAGTCAGTTTGACAGCCAGTGACAAAGCCTCGAACAGTGTGAGAAGAGAACTCTAGTAAATTAGTAGTGGTGGAACGAGCTGCAAGAAAGCCATGTTGGTTAGTTGAGATAAGTCTCTTGCAGATAGGGGCGATAGCAGAATAAATGATAGATTCGAAGAGTTTTGGTATACACGATAACTTCGCAATTGGTCTATAATTAGTTATTTCGTTCTTACGACCTTTTTTATGGACGGAGATTATAAAAGTTCTTCCATAAGGTTGGGAAGCACCCCTTATTTAGGGATTTTTGAAATAAACATAGGAGAGGAGATAGTAGAGCCCCTGCACAGGATTTTAGAACAGCAGGAGGGACACCATCAGGGCCGAAAATATATATCTATTAACTTATTTTGGTAGCTTTATAGGTTAAAAGTAATATCCTAAAATGGTTTTTGAAAATTTGAATTTTCCAAAAATTTATGTGCAATTGAAAATTTCGAGTACTTTTTTTTAAATTACAATATATCAGCGAATAATTACTGAATTTCAATGAAAATTGGATTGTATGTTAAGGAATAGTAGAGGAACAAAACAAAAAATAATTCACGTAAAAAAATATAATTTGTTTATAAATAATTAATTTTACAATAAACTTCTCGGTGTTGTAGGAGACATTTTTTTTACATAAAATATTCGTTAAACTATCCACTAAATGCCCGCACAAAAAAATTTTAGTGCTCTCTTACCAGAAAAAAGATCTGAACGATTTAATATGCTAGACAGCGGCAGAGGCTTCAATCCTTCTTTCAATCCTCTCATTTTCAATCGAATATTGCCGTGTATTTTGCACACACAAACATTGGTTTTGGATAGGCGAACAAAAAATCGTATGGGTGGGGGTAAAGCGTAACGGTTTAGCAGCTAGGGCGTGTTGAAGTTTTTTTGGTGGAGGTTTACATATCACCCTGTATTTTTGTAACCCTATGAGCTATTTTCCTGAATAAGGTATCAATGTACGCAGAATACTCCCACCTATCTAAAACTGTAAAAGTCAAGCTCTACCCTATCAACTTCCAGAGCAATGAGTCATCAAATTCAAAAAATACCTAGTTAACATATATTTTTTTTGCAAAATTGGAAAGCTTGGACAATTTCCTATGAATAATGTGTAATTTTAATCCTACGGCTTTTACTTTTGAAGTTATTAGCAAGTTTGATGTTAAAATTGGCATTATTTGATACTTTTTGACAAAGCTTAGATGAAAAAGTACTAAAAATGTTCGAAATGGAGCCAATTTTAGCATTCAAATTGCTTATAACTCCAAAAATAAAAGCCGTATGATACGATTTTTTGTTCGTCTATCCAAGACCTATACACAGCCGGCCGCTTTGTAAACTTAGCGATATACACCCTGTATAAATTTTATCAACGCAAATAGAAATATTAACGACGCAATTCTGAAACGACGGAAATTTATGAACGACGCAACTTCGAAAACGACGCAAAACAGCACGACGCAACCGGGGTACTCGTTTAATATTTATTATTATTTTTTTAGAAACGTTTGCTGTTGGGAAATCTCGATGTTTTACACGCTGAGTTTGTAAAAGAAAATTCTCATTTAAAGGATCTCCGTGTCAGCTTTTAGAGCTTAAAGGCCTGAGCAGTGTATCCCAGTGGGTGCTAAAGGTACACCCAGTGTGTGCAAAATAGACGGCAATATTCGATTGAAAATGAGAGGATTGAAAGAAGGATTGAAGCCTCTGCCGCTGTCTAGCATATTAAATCGCTCAGATCTTTTTTCTGGTAAGAGAGCACTAAAATTTTCTAGTGCAGGCTTTTAGTGGATAGTTCAACGAATATTTTATGTAAAAAAATTTCTCCTACAACACCGACAAGTTAATTAAATTACCATTTGTTTATTGTAAAATTAATTATTTATAAACAAATTATATTTTTTTACGTGAATTATTTTTTGTTTTGTTCCTCTACTATTCCTTAACATACAATCCAATTTTCATTTCAAAAATTCAGTAATTATTCGCTGATATATTGTAATTTAAAAAAAGTACTCGAAATATTCAATTGCTCATAAATTTTTGAAAAATTCAAATTTTCAAAAACCATTTTAGGGTATAACTTTTAACCTATAACGCTACCAAAATAAGTTAATAGATATATTAAAATCTAATAGTCGATTTTTAGTGGCCCGCTTAAAAAAATTTGACTCAATGCGAAAAATACCGCACGCGATTTTTTTTACCAAATGATTTTATATATTTTTATAAGCTTAAATTCAAAATGGCGTCACTCCCACCCTCTTGCTAAACTTACAGTGAAGGGA
Source organism: Thereva nobilitata (assembly GCA_963855945.1). Classification (NCBI taxonomy): domain Eukaryota; kingdom Metazoa; phylum Arthropoda; class Insecta; order Diptera; family Therevidae; genus Thereva; species Thereva nobilitata. The sequence continues at coordinate 99,440,820 of OY979695.1, forward strand.
AACGCGTTTAATTCTATATCTCAGAAACTATGCATTTTACGACAAAAATGTATATTATCTTTTTTGTATATAAATAATAAGTAATTTAACTTTTCTGTTCAGAATTTTTTTTCTAAAGTCAATATCTACGGAGAAATAATGCTTCAAACTTCATATATCACTATCTTTGCACTATATTTCGTCAATGGTTAATTCAACATGAAAAATTCCTTCGTAAGACTTATAGAAGACACGATTATCTATAATTTTTGTTATTTTCATTTTTTACGTAGGGCTAATATTGCACGAGTGCTGGATGAAAAGAAATCTTTGGTGGAAAAGCTGTATGTCGGCACAATTAAATATTGATAGTAGCGGGCTTAATCTCATGGCGGACAAGTGGAGAAGAGTCAACACAATGCGAGAAAGTATATAGCTCACGCCTGAACGTATTTCTCGTGAAGGGGCTTAGAGAGATCGTCAGCGAAGATTATATGCACAGTGACCATGAAGCCATCATCTTCAGTACGAGACACAATACCAGCCCGGAAAAGCGAAGGAACCTCGTAGCTACAGGATGGTCATTCAGTACTATCGATCGCAAAAATGAGGAGGCGTAGTCAATGCAGCGTAGCTATGAGCTAATCAAAAGGTGTAAATATTCGAAGAGGACTTCAAACGGTAATTGTTTACAATTGGGGCTCCTCGCGAGCGCAATTTTATATCTCCATCGCCCGCCCCCTCCTTTTAATCATTGGATCACTTCAACCATCCCCTCTCCACAAACCGATGGTCCAGTTATCTAGACATTTACCAGTAATTTTTATGCGACATTGATGATTATTAATGATATAAGAATCAAAAATTTCAGTTATTTTCCATATTAAAAAGCCTTTTTTACTTTTATTATGCTCCCCTCGATTTTTTGCTTATCTAAAAAAACTCGAATATACAGTTGAAAAAATTTCTACGATCGTGCAAAGTATCTGAATCTGAACCTTGAAGGAGTGTGGTAATAAAACGATCATATACTCCATCAAAAGGAAATGCTAAAATGATCACCAACGATCACATCCTCAAGCTACTAGATGACGTAGTTCATATCTTGTCGCAGAACGGAAACTTTGACAATCCACCCGCCGCCCAAGGGGGACCTATCAGATTCCCGACTATATTAGAAGAAGAATTTCTAGACTACAATGAAAACATCAGATAATAAGGTCGCCGGTTTTGATGACAAGGCGGTTAAGCAGGCAAAAACGACGACACCACATGCTTTCGCATAAATGTTAAGCTTGCTTTAGGGAATGATTATTTCCAGCACCTCAGAAGCAGAAAAACTGGCACTTATCTCGAAATCTAATACCGTTGAGAGACGCTTCATCCTATAAGCCGATATAATTCTAGAAATCAATGTGATGACGAAATTGGCTAGAGCCGCAATCGATAGAAATGAATGTTTCTTTCAATGCAAGCAATGTCTTCAACTTTGTAAGCTGCAGCAAGATAATTGGAGAAGGCTTAGTCGGTACGCGGATCTTACTGTCTTCCCATTAGCCGTCTAAAATGCCGAGTCCGTGATAGGTGGGATAATTGCTGTAGAAATAGTAGCGAATGAAAGCATTCGATTTCATGACCCAGAGAATATAGCTGCGGTAGTAGATAGCACGTTGTCTTTAACGACAGGGGAAAGCGTCTAGCGGCCCATAGATTCATTTCGAATGAGGCTAAGCGAATTACGGAAACGTGGAGAACTGGGGTGGTATCACGTAAGTTGTTTCAATCGACCTCTTCATACAAAAATTGTGAATTTTTGTATGAAGAGGTCGATTGAAACAACTTACGTGCTACTACCCCTGAGCAGCGGCTTTCTCCAATTCAATTCGCTCGTAATATCCGAATGAAAGATTAAATCGGTAGAGCCTTATGTTAACGGCCACTCCCAATTATGTTTGCGTAAAACATGTTTTTTTTTGGAGAAGTCTAATCCCGTATAAAGGCTGTTTTATAGGATAAGTTTACAATTATCCTCTTATGAACACTTTTTTTTTGCTACTACAAAAATTCTTACAAAAATTATCTCGTTTAATGAAGTTTTATCTATGTTTATAATTAAAATTGTCAGTTTTAGAGAAGTCTAGAGAGTAGACTTCTCTAAAACTGACAATTTTAATTATATACGTTATTTTCTCTGATTGTTATGGATATCTAAGAAGTGAAAAAATATATTTTAAAATATAGAATAATTAATGATATGTAATAGAGACTAGATAATATGCTGATATAAGCTACTTAACATTTGATTTCTTTTCTATCGATTGTATGTATATACAGTATAATCATATTTGAATACATTTTTTCTTTATGATAATACATGGATATTAATTTATTACCAACGTTTATTGCAGCACTCGTTATTATTTCCCTGAATTAGGATAATTGAATTCACTGATGGAAAAATCTAAATTGGCATTAATTATGCTTATTTACTTCGTCATTAAAATGAACGTTCTTATAGAAGGGTTAAATTCGAAATTACGGTTATTTTTAAGAGTAAAGGCAAATTCACCCCGTATCTCTCTCCTAGATTTTAATTAGCTACAAGTTTGCAAATTCGTATTAAATATTCTTCAAGTAAATGAAACTTGCCTTAGGACTGCTTGTAACTTTTGTAGCCAGAATATTAATCTTCTTGAGCAAGCCATCGCCGTCAGCGGACTCACATTTCTCTAGACTCCCACTTTCCATCTTTTACTTAAATTTTAGGATCAAAGTCGCAAATCATTGAAAATAGCAGACTTTATATTTAATAAACGTAAATTATTATTAAAAAACTAATTCAAAACTATAAAAACCGACAGAAGAAACACATCCCAACAGCTAAATTATTCGCCAATTTTCAAGTTTGAATATCAGTACATACTTGACATTTCTCTGAGAAAACTGGAAAAAAATGTATCTAGTGCATTTAGACGGAACTAGTTTCGTCCTCTGCTTTCTAGAATAGAATTTCGATCTAGTACTGACAATTTATTCACAGGCATTTTTTACAGCATGGGCAACGAGCAATATTGGTTGTCAAAATTTATTCCTACAACGCGCCATCTATTACCCCGTTTATGAGCTGGTTCAACCTAGGTTCAACCCAGGTTGAACCCAGTCATAAACGGGGATCGAGTTGAAACTGGGTCCACTCAACCCAACTCAGCTCTCCTACCTGGGACGAGTTGATATTTCGCCTCATAAACGCGTGTTGAGTTGAAATTGGGTTGAGGTGACATTTGTTTTGTTTGTTTACCATCCGTGAAGTCTGCCTTCGGCGTTAAGGCTCTATCAGATCCAAAGCAGAAAGCAGAACCGTCGGCAGAGAATTGTTTCTATTGGCTTACGCTGGTCAAGTGACAAGCAAAGCAGAAGAGAATTCTGCCGCTGCTTTTTCATCTCAAATCATAATTTTGCTGCTTTGCAAAGCAGAATTTTTTGACATTTTAAATATCTTTCACTTTGTAAGTTGTTTTTAAATGACTAATGGACGCGGAAAATTAAGAATTTATTGCTGTGTGACATTTTACGAAGAATTTATTATTATTAAAGAATAATTTACAAAGAATTTACTGTGATATAAAAATTCTGCCGTTGCTGCTGCTTTACTTGAATCTGATTCAGCAGGCAGAATTCTGCTTCTGCCTCTGCTTCTGCCGCTGCTTTCAAAGTTGAATCTGATAGAGCCTTTAGTTTTGTGTTCGGTGTTTTTGTAGCTCGTTAATTATTTTATATTAAGGCCGTGTGCGAAACCGTCTAATTGCTTGCTAATTCTAGTACTTTTTCATTTAGTAAATTTTCGAGCTTGCTAATTCTTCTTCTTCTTTTGCTAAATATTTGAAATATTTACATTTATGCAATGGTTGCTACTGGTAACGGTTTTAATAAAAACGTAACATTTTGCCGTACATGAGCAACAGTTTTGCAAAAAATTTTAGTGCCATCATTTCATCATTATTTAATTGTCCGTGACTTTCCCTCCTTTTAAAAAATCTTAAATAAATAATATTTCAAATACTCCTTTTATAATTAAACGTCAAGTACATGTCAACGTCAAAATTTTAGCAAGCAATTCCAGTTTTGGTTTCGCACAGCACTGGAATTAGACTGGGAAGCTTCCAAAAAATCTGGAAGTTTAGCAAGCAATTAGCCGGTTTCGCACAGGGCCTAACTACATATGTAAAAACAAAGGAAATTAAATCTTGACAATGGCTAAAAGAAATGTTTGTGAGCATCAGGAAACAAAAACTATGTTAGAAATAATGCGAGAACAAAATTCCCTTCACCATTTTGATGGAAAACTGTATAGGAAGTCAGAAATATAGAAAAGAATTAACAAAAAGAGGTTATGTTTTGATGGCAGTTCAACCCGATTTCAACCCAAAGTGACCTCAACTCGGAATCATATACGGTGGTCGAAATTTCAACTCAACCTCGACTCAACTTTTCAACCTAATCATAAACGGTGTATATTAGAGTTTGAAAGAATTGTAATTGAAGATGTAAAAGTTTTCGAAGCTTAGAATATAGAACTACAGCTACTGACAGAAACAGGCGCAAACGCGGTGCGGAAATTGGCTTCGCGGTATGTGGCGACTTTTCACTGACATGATGTTGCGGTGTCGGCGGCGCGCTCCGACTTTGCACACAACAACGAAATCAAAGTGACAAGTGGACGTGATAGGGAAAAATTGAAAAACCTGAATGATTTACATATAATTTTTCTACCCTACAGGACTTGTCTTTGTTTTAGGTGCTAATTTTAGTACTCCAATTTGGAAAAATAAAGATTTTCATTAAATATAAAATTCAACAAATTTGCTATCACAGCCAACACCAACACACGACTCCTAACATATGCCCACCACCATCAAAACACGACTCAAAACACAAACATCTCTTGACACTACGCGGCGGCAACGCGCAAAAAGTAGAAAGTAAAGCAACTTGCGCGGTGTGTGCGTAGCGTAAATCAGCATTTCGTTAGTGCGCATTTGAATACACCACTTCTATTCTCTCTGTCATTGCCCGCACGGCGTTTGCGCCTGTTTCTGTCAGCAGCTTCAAGGAAAGGCCCTCGCGTGTAAAATCCCTGTACGTGAGCGTAGTGAAATCCGGTATCAGTCAACTGTCAAACTGGGCTATTTGTTTGTTAGTTGACTGTCAAATTATAAATTGTTTTCCCGCGTTCGGTGGTGAATTTTCTTTGAAACGAGTGTTTTTTATCAAATTTACTTCCAGTTTTTTTCAAAACTAAATTAAAAGAAGAAAGAAAGTTCAAAGAATTTGTTTTCAGTGCAATTAACGTTGTTCCAAGTGAATTTTAAGTGAAATAAGAACAATGAAGTGTGCAGTTTGTGGATGTACGAATAATTCGCTAATTCCACGAGGAAAATCCTTTTTCAGGTAAGTGGGGGTAAACTCAAATACTTCCTAAACATATATATTACAGATTTCCATTAATAATTGTGGAAATCAATGAGCTAAATACTCTAAATAATGTAAATTTTGTGTGCTTGGATTTCTTTGTTTACATTAACTAATGCCACGCAAAATTCAAGGGGATCAGCTGATTAGAATGCGTGGTGACGGCGTGTAAAAAGTTCATTTGTAGGGGCAAGATTTTATTTTAGTTAACTGATTATTTCAACTCGCTCTTGCCCCTGCTCTATTCTATTAGCTTTATCCGCTTGTAATGGACAAACAACTACTAAAAAGCGAGCACTCACCCAAAAAGGATTTCACTACGCTAAAATTCGGCGAGGGCCCTTCCTGTAGTTCTATAATCTAAGTTTCGAAGTGTATGGAAAAATATGGAATATTCCAGTAACAGAGCGGTCTCTCCAGATTTAGGGGAGACAGTTTAAGTACTTTTTCACATGTCGAAAAGTACCAAATAATACCAATTTTAACATCAAAATTGCCTATATCTTCAAAGGTAACACAGGGTTTCCATCCTTAGAAAATAGAACTCTCTATATTCTAAGTTTCCATCCATATATGGGCGCGTTTATGCCCAAGTTTCCTTAATTGAGCTAGGCATGTTAACAACGGCATAAACAACACTTTTTTTTAGCGCTGTTAGCTAAGTTAATTCTGCTTTTTGGCTTAGCTAAATCTAGCGCAGTTCATAATTGTCAAAAGGGATCGACTTTTTTAAGACCCAACTAAAATGCACATAAGAAACGCACGTCATCTGGACGCTCTCATGGAAATTAATGGGTTCGGCCATATTGGACATACGTAGGTCATATTTTGTTTCGTTAAGTTTCGTTAAACATAAAAATGCGAAAAGAACCGCGTTCAACGTACGTTTTGTGAGAATTTGTAGCATGCAGGCTATACAAGGAGATAAAACTCCGTGTTGTCAATTTTCGTTTGATTATTGGTGGCGCTGTAGTCAAATGTACCCCGAAAAACATGGTCGATTATATTTATCCGGTTCATGGTAAAGTTCGTTTATTACTAATATATTTTACGTTTAGCAGCTTACAGCTGTTTACCAGCTTCCAAATTCGATTTTATATCAATGCGATTATTCGTAATTAATCAATTTTTGATGTTTCCAATGAATTTTTATTAAATTCATGTGGGGTACATCGGACAAAGGTGATATCTGTGGCCAAAAATGAACTTCTAGTTTAGTTTCTTCTACCCATCCATTTCCTGTCATTTTCCCCATAAGAGTTTTGTCTCCTTGTATATTCTCCATGATTTGTAGTTAAATTGATGACAGCTGATTTTTTTCACGGTATACAGAAACAAGGTAATGTAATGGAGAAATGTCATTTGAGTACTGACGTCACTTGGCACGCTCTTCCCATATGATTATTTTTAATATGCAAAGATTAATACCAAGTTTTAATAGTTAATGAATAATATTTTTGCATTTTAATAATTTTAAACTTGTGAAAACTTTCCGTATACACAAACTATTATACGTTTGACGAAAGTTTGATATTTACACACGTCGACTGACGTGCGTTTCTCACGTGCATTAAAGTTGGGCCTTTACTTGTAAATTTTTGTTGTAATCAAATAATTTGGTAATATTTCAATACAGCATGAAGATATTATTATTAATATTTAATTGTTTGCTTGTATTTAACTGTAAAATGAGAACTGTCAAATGGCATGCTATGAACGGTGCTAAGTAAACAGCGATAATTTAACAGAGCTAAAGTAACTTTGGAGTAAACGCGGCCTATGTCGACATATATGGCATGTCAAAAAAATGTCCCATAAAATAGCTTGTTTAGACTCGATTGCCATTCTATCGGACATCTAGTGCGTTTCGATGACAGCATGGAGACTATACAAGGAGTTAAAACTACGTGTTGTCAATTTTTTCCAATGAATTTTTACTAATTTCATGTGGGTTACGTCAGACAAAGGTGACATCTGTGGCCAAAAATGAACTAGAAGTTTAGTTTCTTCTACCCATCCACTTCCTGTCATTTTCCCCATAAGAGTTTTACCTCCTTGTATATTCTCCATCACAGCTTGAAGCTTAGGGCCGATTCACAATGAACGCTTCAAGCCTCAAGCTTCAAATTTTTTTATCGTAAGTTCAGCTTCTTTTGAAGCTTACAGCTTGAAGCTTTGAATGTGAATCATTTACTGCGTTTCCATTACTGTGTTTCCATGAGCCAGGGTAGAGTTTTCGTTAAGTAAACTGAAAGCTTTTCCACTCAAGATCACTCGATGCTGTTTCCATGACGGTGCTGGGTTAAAGTGACAGATAATTAATTTTACATTGCGTCGCCGTTGGTATATGTGCGGTAAAGGATACTGAAACACACATATACAAAACCCGGCTTAATCGGACTGGCTTCGTTGAGTTTCCTTGGATTTAACGACACTTTACTCAATCCCCGTTTCCATGGGCGCTTAATCTGAGTAAACTCAGGATAAACTCTGCATGGAAACACAGTACATGAGCCAGGGTAGACTTTTCGTTAAGTAAACAGAAAGCTTTTTCTCTCAAGATCACTCGATGCTGTTTCCATGACGGTTCGGGGTTAAAGTGAGGGTTGCCAAGTGGGCGGTTTTCAGCCGGCTCGGTCGGCAATATCACTCTAGAGCCGGCGGCCGGCCAGATATTTCAAAAATTCGAAAAAAGCCGGCAATTTCAATTTCTCCCATCAAAAATGTTTTAATATTTATAATTTTTGTTAATACTTGTAAAGTTAGAAAATCTTTACAACTATTAAGAAATTCGTACATTTTTAACATGTTATACTCAAACGCAATTTGAATGTAGCGCGTTATCATGCGCACGGACCTAGTAGCTTTTGTACCGACTATCTATAGACATGTAACTATAAGCATCAGTATCAAATGGCAGTCAGTTTTGTGTTGATTTGACGCTGTCAGATTTTGCGGGTGAATAAATTATATTTAAAAGCAGGCATTTTGGTGTGTACGGAAGTAATACGTCAAGAGTGCAATCAAAAACTATATCGGGCAAAGCAACGTCACCGCCTCTGAAAAAAACTACGATCTAGAAACTGCGTTTTCAATAAATCGTGATTATTTGATCCAAAATTTTCAAGTTGGCTTGTACTTGGAAGAGCCCAAAGCGTAGCCCAGTGTATTGTGTGCAGTACATTTTTTACTGTAATTTCAATTCCGTCCCGTCGAGTTGGCAACCCTACAGATAATTAATATTACATTGCGTTGCTGTTGGTATATGTGCAGTAAAGGATACTGAAACACACACATATACAAAACCCGGCTTAATCGGACTGGCTTCGTTGAGTTTACTTGGATTTAACGACACTTTACTCAATCCGCGTTTCCATGGGCGCTTAATCTGAATAAACTCAGGATGAACTCAACATGGAAACACAGTAATTGTACATAAATACTATAATCCTAAATTTTTGAAGCTTGAAGCTTCAGGCTTGAAGCGCTCATTGTGAATCGGGCCTTACTTGAAGCGTACTTCAAGTACAAATGTAAACGCAAGCAGCTCGACTGGAGTCGATCAAAAAGATTTTTATACGCTTTTATTAGCTTCACCTGTATGTATGTTTGTAGGATGTAGAAATTATTATTAAGTTTAGCTGTAAAGCCCCAACTATAATGCCTAAAAAATCGGTTTGTGTATGGGGGTAATTAACGAAGTGACGGATAGTGTAACTTGCGTCAATGAAAATAAAGTGTAATGTGTCACCCCATCATTTCCTTGACCATCATAATGAAAGTTACCATCATAATGAAATTATAGTGTGTCACAGGTATAAAGATACAGGTGAAGAAGACGAAAACTCGATTTGCAGCAGTTATCACCGACCACCAAGAGCCAGTAGTAGTAGTGTGAGTTTCCGAGATGTAGCGGATTCCTTAGATACGTATAGTGGCGATGGTACCATAACCATAAAGAAATGGCTGGAGGATTTTGAAGATGTGGCGCGGATGGCTGGATGGAAATTACTGTGTGGAGCAGCTAGGCAGTTTATGCGTGCCGAAAAATGTGTAGTGTCGTGGACGGTATTTAAAAGAAGAATAACAGCCGAATCCACCACTACGACGCGAGATGTGCATGAGATGCTACGAGGAAGAATTAAGAAACAAACTGAGTCGTATCGTGAATTTGTGTACGATTTGGTAGCAATAGCAAATCAGGTTTCTTTAGATGCAAAGTCGACCATCATTTATATAATAGATGGTATAAAAGGCAGCACTAATAGCAAATTAATATTGAGAGGAGCTAACACCATTGCGGAGCTAAAGAATAAATTAATCGAGTATGAAAAAATACAGAAGGAGGTAGCGAAGATTCACGTAGCTAAAGAGAAAACAATGAGTGTAAAGAAAGTAGATAGTAATGTCCAACCTTATAAAAGGAAGGACGGACTAAGATGTTTCAATTGTGGTAATCTTAATCACATAATTAAAGATTGTCCGAAATTAAAAGAGGGAGCTAAATGCTTCAAATGTAGAGTATACGGACATGTGGCTAAAGATTGTGGGAACAGCGATGGAAAACTTCAGGTTAGGTGCCTACAAGAAAGTAACACGATGAAAATGATACGAATTAACGGAAGCGACATAAATGCGTTAATCGATACGGGTAGCGCGGCCAATTTGATCAGCAGAGACATTTATCGTCAAATCAACTTGTCTGAGATGAAACCAACTAAGAGGACTTTCGTGGGTTTAGGTAGCAAAATAACAATTCCAGATGGTGAAGTAGAGTTGACGGTAATGATCGATGGACAAAACTAACACATAAGTTCTTATGTAGTACCCGTGGAGAATATACAAGGAGACAAAACTCTTATGGGGAAAATGACAGGAAATGGATGGGTAGAAGAAACTAAACCTCTAGTTCATTTTTGGCCACAGATGTCACCTTTGTCCGATGTACCCCACATGAAATTAATAAAAATTCATTGGAAACATCAAAAACTGATTAATTACGAATAATCGCATTGATATAAATTGAATTTAGAAGCTGGTCAACAGCTGTAAGCTGGTAAATGTAAAATATATTAGTAATCAACGAACTTTGCCATGAACTGGATAAATACAATCGGCCATGTTTTTTGGGGTACATTTGACTGCAGCGCCACCAATAATCAAACGGAAATTGACAACACGTAGTTTTGCCTCCTTGTATAGCCTCCATGGTAGTACCGAAGAACGTAATGTCAGTTGAGATGATAATAGGTAAGCCGCTATTAGAACAAGCAGAGATAACCTTCACACCACAGTCGATACGTGTTGAAAAATTAATCAAAGAATTATCACACGATGAAACAAAACAAAGTGTGGACCCCTTAATAAACATCGAGATAGTCAGTGATCAATTTGAGTTAAACGTAGATTCGAAGTACCATAGGGTGCCTTCCATTTAGACACAGAAAGACAATTGTGTCCGACACAGCGTGTCGCTGTGTCGTTCTGTGTAAGCCCAAATGGAACACATAAGTTCATGAAAAATCCGCCACGGCGCACTTTCCTCGTTTTTATTTTTGTTTGGCAAGTAAATCGTAAATTTTATGTTGATAATTTCTTTAAATTAATTACCCGACATCTTATAAATGCTGGGAATCTTAAAAATGAAACAATATTGTTGTAATTATAAATTAACGATCACATTTCAATTGGCGAGGGTTGGTAGCATTGTCTTAGTTGTGCCCGGCTGTGTCTAGCTGTGTCGTTGATGGAACACTTCTGTGTCGGACACAGTGTAACACTGTGTCTCTCTGTGTCTAAATGGAAGGCACCCATAGTCAGGTTGTCCAATTGAGACAGAAATATGTTGCAAAGTTCCTGTTCACACGGGTCGCTTTGAGGTGCGACAAAGCGAACGAAAAAGCGAACATTTGTTTACACGATTCGCTTTTATCGTTTTTTATGACAGGTGGAACAAACGGTACGGGAACAAAGTTTGTGATTTTTATAAAAGTGACATAAATTCATGGCTGCTCCTAAAGTTTTACAAAATAAATTTCGCACGAAAACAAAACTGAAGCCTGAAAATTGTCCTATCACACGTCTGCTCCCTCTGCGGATGAAACGAAAATAAAATGGAACAGTAAGGGGATACAAAATGGAATTAAAACAGTCAGCTGGTCAGAAAAAGCGAACGTTAGTCGCTTTCAAATCGAGACGCACTTCCTTCCCACCCGAACGCTCCCCGCACCTGTAAATTTCGTGTTGAAAGGTCGCGGCAACCACCCATGTGAACAGGCACAAAGAAGAACGTCGGAACTAACGTTAAGACAACTATAGTCCTTACAGATGAGACTCCAATATACCAGAAATTAAGACGATTGTCACCACTAGAAAAGAATGTTTTGAATAAGCAAATAAAAGAATGGCTTAGTGATGGAATTATTGTTGAGAGTTCGTCTGAATTTGCTAGTCCGGTTGTCATAGTGCGAAAAAAACAGGGAGTACAGAGTCTGTATTGACTACAGGCGTTTAAACAAAAATGTTGTTAAAGATAGGTATCCGATGGCAAATATAGAAGATAGTCTGGATAGATTGGTGTCGGCAAAAATATTTTCAGTAATTGATTTGAAGAAAGGATTTTTCCATGTGCCTGTTTCTGAATGTAGTAGGAAGTAGACCAAATGTGTTAAGCCTGCAAGAAATTTTGCAAGAACAAGACTGCAAGACTTCTTGCAGACTTATTGCTCATTACTGCAAGACTTGGCACTTGGTGATGAACAAAAAGTCTTGCTATCTTGATCTTGCAGTCTTGTCTTGTCCTGTCTTGTCTTGGTTTTTTTGGTCTTGCTAAATGTACAAAAACAGAGAAGAATAAAAGACCACTGCAAGACGAGTCTTGCTCTTAACTAGTAAAAGGTTGGGGTTATGACGAATTTGGAGGATGTTGAAGAAGATGCCGATGAACACCAAATGGGCAGTATGAATTTCTCAAAACTCCGTTTGGTCTATGCAACAGCCCGGCAAGCTTTGGTAGATTTATTAATGAAGTTTTTCGAGATTTGATTGCAAGAGGGTTTATATAGTAATTCCATATGTAGATGACTTGATAATACCGGCGAAAAATGGCGAAGAAGGATTAGAAAAATTAGCCGAAACATTAAGAATAGCGAGTAAATATGGGCTAAAAATTAATTGGAAGAAATGTCAGTTTTTGAAGAATAGCGTCGAATATTTAGGGTACATAGTTTCAGAATCGTCAATACGACCTTCAGTACTAAAAATAAAAGCAGTCAAGAATTTTCCTGATCCTGAAAGTGTGCGACAAGTCCAAAGATTTATTGGTCTTGTCGGATATTTTCGCAAATTTGTGCGAGGGTTTGCATCTGTGGCAGCACCACTAACATCGTTGTTGAAAAAAGAGGCAGTATTTGTGTTCGAAAGTGAACAAAAGATTGCATTTGGGACGATTAAGAGGATGCTCACTAAGGATCCCGTTTTGAGAATTTATAATCCAGTCGCAGTCACGGAGTTACATACAGACGCTAGTCTAGAAGGTCTTGGAGGGATATTAATGCAAAGAGAGGAGTATGAAAAGCATTTTTATACAATACACTACTGGAGTAAGACATTGACCGATGCCGAGAAGAAATATCACTTGTACGAGTTGGAGGTGCTCGCAATTGTGTCTTCAATTAGAAGGTTTAGACCATATTTGTTGGGAATACAGTTTAAGATTGTCACCGATTGTGCAGCATTTCGAAGAACAGTTGAGAAACAAGAAATTCCACCGAGGGTTGCAAGATGGACCCTCCAATTACAAGAATACTCTTACACGATGGAACATCGTCCGGCAGAACGGATGAGGCACGTAGACGCCCTTAGTAAGGAAGCCATGATGTTAATCGAAGATGCAGTCAGCAGTTTAATTCGAAAAGAAAATACTTGAAAAGCAAGAATATGAAGATTATCTCATACAAGGCGGGGTGTTAATGAAATACGTTCAGGGTAAAAATGTGATTGTAGTTCCAGAGAAGATGCAGAATGATATTGTTCGTAACATGCACGAGAAAGGTCATTTTAGTGTAACAAAGACAGAAGAGCTTATAAACCGTGAGTACTTTATACCGAGAGTAGCTGAAAAGATAAAAGAACATATTCAGTGTTGCATTCAATGTATCTTGATGGAAAGAAAGAGAGGCAAAAGAGAAGGAGAACTCCACCCTATACCTAAGGGGGACGTACCGTTAGAGACGTATCATGTCGACCTTGTTGGCCCTATGACATCCACTACAGGCAAAGGTTATCGATATATATTTGCCGTGATCGATGCTTTTTCCAAGTTCGCTTGGTTGTACCCGACTAAGACGACAAATGCAAAAGAGTAATCGACCGAATGGAAAACCAATCCAAGACTTTCGGATATCCACGCCGCATAATATCTGATCGTACACATCTCGAGACTTTGAAGATTATTGTAAAGAAAAAAAAATCGAGCATATATTGATAGCGACAGGAGTGCCTCGTGGGAATGGCCAAGCTGAGCGATTAATTCAAATCATAATTCCTGCGCTCGCCAAGCTAGCAATAGACGATCCAACTAAATGGTATCGTTACGTAGACCGGGTGCAAAGATGTATGAATTCCACATACCAACAGTCAATAAATACTACACCACACGAAGCTTTAACTGGTGTAAAATTACGCGATGAACGAGATGAAGGAATTCTGGCCATTTTAAACCAAGAAAGAATAGCCTTGTTTAACAAAGACCGAGAGGATTTGCGAATTTCAGCGAAGGAGACTATAGAAAAAATGCAGACAGCACAGAAGAGCAGTATGATAAGAATCGGAAGAGGGCTGCCGTATTTTTAGTAGGTGATGCAGTGGCGATAAAACGTACTCAATTTGGTACTGGAATGAAAGTGCGTCCAATACCTAGGTCCATACGTAGTACAAGAAGTTATGGGAAATGAAAGGTATCGCGTAAAAAGACTGGGTAGTGGTGAAGGACCGCAGACGACCATCACATCAGCAGATCAAATGAAGATATGGCAGTAAATCTTCAGAGACCGAAGATGCAGTAGGATGGCCGTATAGGATGTAGAAATTATTATTAAGGCTGTGTGCGAAACCGGCTAATTGCTTTCTAAACTTCCAGATTTTTTGGAAGCTTGTCAGTCTAATTCCAGTGCTGTGCGAAACCAAAACTGGAATTGCTTGCTAAAATTTTACCGGTTGACATGTACTTGACGTTTAATTGTAAAAGTAGTATTTGAAATATTATTTATTTAAGATTTTTTAAAAGGGGAAAGCGGTGGACAATGAAATAATGATGAAATTATGGCAGTAATATTTTTTTCAAAATTCTTGTTCATGTACGGCAAAATGTTACGTTATTATTAAAACCGTTACCAGTAGCAACCGATGCAAATATTTCAAATATTAAGCAAGTACAAAGGGCTTTCCCTGAGCTCTAGTCTTCCACATAAAAAAAAAAAAAAGAGAAGAAGAAGAATTAGCAAGCTCTAAAATTTACTAAATGAAAAAGTACTAGAATTAGCAAGCAATTAGACGGTTTCGCACACAGCCTAAGTTTAGCTGTAAGTCGGCCGTTTAGATATAACCACCAGAGTAGCGTAGTGCAGAGTAGTAGAATAGAGCAGAGTATGCCACGAGTGGAATGTGTAGAAGTGTAGTAGGCGAAAGCCTGAACTAGATATGACGTGCCGAACCGTAAGAAAACTGAACGAATTTGAGCTCAGTTACGGCACTTTGACAGATAGCCCTAAATGAAAGTGTAAAGTGACTAGTGACACCGCAGTGAAAAATGAAAATGCAGAGAATAAATAAAGATTTAAGTGATTTAATTGATTTATTTAAGTTGTGGACGGAGTAAAAAAAACTTAGAAGTGCTCGGGAAAAAACAAGAAAAAAAAATCTCGAAATAAACAAAATGAGAAGCAGCCACGGATATTACCGTGTTACATTTGTAAAAATAAAGAAATTGGATTCAGCGCAATTTTTTATTCACACGAGAATGAAAAAAAATAACTTTGAATTTTTGTTGTGCATATGTCATAGTTTCTTGGCTAAACAAACAATCTAGAAGGCCTTTAAAATCTCCTTTATCTGTTTTATGTCATTTACTGCTACAAATTTATTAAAGAATTGTTAAAATCTGAACAGATTTTTTAAATAGCTAACGGATGCTAAGGTTTTGTGCCATTCTTACGGCACCCGTACGTACGGTACGTACCATTCGAGAATTTAACGAACATTCGGCAAGTTCATTAAGTCAATTTAGGTCGGTGCCATATAATCCCTCATATTAGTACGTTACGGTACGTACGGTTACGGTCCGGCACGTCATATCTGGTTCAGGCTGAATGTGTAGAACAGCGCAGGTCAGGAATCAGGAAAAGGTTCAGTTGTTATTCCTGAGTCGAGTAGAGAGTTTGTTTTTGGAAATTTGATTGAAGATTAATTATATTACAAATAAAGAACGATAATAACTATAAAGATTATTGACCTTTACATGTATGTAGACAAATCTTGCAACTTGATTTTCACCCACTTGCATATAACAGATCAACTTCTAATTTTGCACATATGTATAGTTCGCGTGACAATGCAATCTGACCATTTTGTGAAATAATCAAGATGGCGGTTCCAAGATGGCGGCCGAATTTTGCTATTGTGCTCCCCGACCCCCGACATGGGTATCAAATGAAAGGGTATGACAAATAGAATACAATCAGCCTTATGGCATCATTCCAAATTCAAAATGGCGGCCATCACAAAATGGCGGATTAACTTTTTCTTTCTAACATACTTAAAATGAGTATCAAATGAAAGGATATGACAAGTGGAATACTATAAGCTGTGTGGCGTCATTCCAAATTCAATATGGCGCCCGACACAAAATGGCGGACTAACTTTTTCTTTACAACACCCTCGATATAGGTATCAAACGAAAGAGTATGACGAGTAGAATACATTAAGCCGTGTGACGTCATTTTAAACCTAATATTACGACTACCAAAAAACGGAAGAAGACGTAAGGCTAAAAAGTAAAAAACTAAAAATGTACAGTTTAGCAAAACTAAAAAAGACGTTTTTATTTTAAAATGATCTGAAAGGGTTTATTACATTTTTCTATTCCGTATTTTCTTCTTTATCATTGCTTTCTTGTCTTAAACTGAGCTGTGCTTGCTAAGTTATCGGACCGGCAAAAGTAATATGGCGGCCACAGCAAAATGGCGGAAGATATATAGTAGACTAAAAAGTAAAAAATAAAAATATTTAGCTTAAAAAAACTAAAAAATTCGCTTTTATTTTAAAATGAACTAAAAAGAAAAAAAATTTTTGAAGTTTTTATTGCTCCAGCCAGTATAGGGAACAACCTACCTTTCGAAATCAGGCAAATAACTAAATTAATGAAGTTATTGGTAAAAATTATAAATACCTATAACTTACTTAAATGTAAAAAAAGCGTGTGCCGCTAACGAAAAGCTCCAGTGTTAATAAAATAATAATATATGTAGGTAAAGAGGCCTACGCTTTTTTATATTTAAGTAAGTTATATTTATAATTTTTACAAATAACTTCATTAATTTAGTTATTTGCCTGATTTCGAAAGGTAGGTTGTTCCCTATACTGGCTGGAGCAATAAAAGCTTCCCTTTAGTGCATTTTAAAATAAAAGCGTATTTTTTAGTTTTTTTAAGCTATATATTTTTCTGATCCGTTCGAGTGCTTGTCATGTAAACCGAGCTTGAAAGCTTGAGTGCTCGAGATTGTGAAAGTTGGGCTTGAAAATATGCCTAAAAGCAATTTGTGGAATGAGAAGACTAAATTATTAATAAGGAAATAAAAGCGCGATAAAAGAAAGAAATATAATAATGACTTCAAATGTCAGCTCAAGAACTCAAGCTCATTTCAATCTAATATGCCGCTTCAAGTAGGTAGAGCATATACGCGCTCGAGTTCTAAGATTTTCAAGCTTTCGAGCAGTCAAGCTGCCAGGGAAACGTAGTAATATATGGCGTTCCATATTTGGAGATATTTTAAGGCAACGTCGATGGCAAAATTTCAAAAGAACTAATGACAGGAAGTTTGTTTTCAGTTCGTTTCGTTTGAACAGAAAATGAAATGTCAAGCCATAACTTTCCACCCCTATTTCTTTTCATGTCCAATATGGCTGACAACAGCAAGATTTGTTGATATATGTGGCAGACATGTATGAATGTATCGATGATGGTGTCAAACTCAATGTCAAAAACATTGCCTAAAACGTTAAAAGTTGAACTTCTTTCGGTCCGTTCGTTCCGTCCGCTTGGTTGTGGCTACCGCTCCGTTTGTCTCATGGAAAGTTTATGGAAATGTCAAATTTCCAGCTTTAAAAACGGACGGAACGGATTGGTTCTGTATCAGCCTTCACACTGTGTCCGACACAGAAGTGTTCCATCAACGACACAGCTCGACACAGCCGGGCACAATCAAGACAATGCTACCAACAGTAACGAATTGAAATGTGATGGTGAATTATTAATCTATAACACTTCACTTTTAAGATTCCCAGCATTTATAAGATGTCGGGTAATTAATTTAAAGAAATGGTCAACATAACATTTACGATTTTCTTGTCAAACGAAAATGAAAACGAGGAAAGTGCGCTGTGGCGGATTTTTCATGAACTTAAGTGTTCCATTTGGTTTTGTACAGAACGACACAAAGCGACACGCTGTGTCGGACACAGTTGTCGTTCTGGGTCTAAATGGAAGGCACATATTGACTGCCATGATGTAATACACGTAATGGCAATTGAGGTTCCACTACCTATTTTATGGGACATATGTCAGACATATATGAATAATGTAGACCCTGTGTTAGATAGGTGGGAGTATTCTGCGGACATTGATACCTCATCCATGGAAATAGGATATACGGTTACAAAAATATAGGGTGATATGTAAAACTCTACAACAAAATTTTCAACGGGCCCTAGCGGCTAAACTGTTACGATTTCCCCTCTCGCCATAATTTCTTGTTTCTCTGACCAAAATTTAATGTATACACCCTGTATAAAATGACAGCGGCACTTAGAGTCAGTTTTGATTTTAAAAGCGATGAAAGTGATCTAGATCAAAGTGACCTAAAGCGAAAAGTTGCAATTAAAGCCTAGTATGCTGTTCGTGCGGAATTCCGCTCTGTAGAGAATCCATATAACCAGTCTGAATTCCGCTTAGCTGGGAGAGTTATGTAGACAATGACAACCTGACTAATATAACAGTGGCTATTTGGACACATCACGCTCCAGAAACAACTTTTTTTCGCATAAAAGTAATAAACGTCAAAATTTCCGCTCGAGAAAATATAAATTTCATTTCTTGGCTTGCGGAAAATGAAACGAGAAGTCTCCACTCAGAAAAACGCCATCAATTTTCGATAGCAAAAAAGTTCATTTACGGTCTGAATTCAGACTGAACTGCGTACTGATTTTATGGACGGAATTCAGACCGTCCTCCAACCTGAATTCCGCACACTTTTTTTATATGCATTTTAAAGGGGAGTCTGAATTCCGCACGAACAGCATACCGGGCTTTAGAAGTGAATTAAAAGGCGAATATCATTCTAAAAGGCATTTAAATTCGAAACCAAAAAAGGCACTTCATTACACTACACGTTCCGTTCCGTCCGCTCCGTTCGTTTTTTTAAGCAGCTGGGCAGATCCAATTGCTTCCGTCCGGTCGTTTTTAATCAGGAGCGCGTTCCAAAACCTTACTATAGTTAACCATTGTTAACTATTGTAAACTTTTGTCGTTCAAAGACTCCGTGGTTAACTACGACATAACCACGACCATAACTTTTTGGCGTTCAAAAACTCTCGTGGTTAACCATGGTGTAGTTAAATTTTAACCCTGCTCGGGAGCATGGTTAGCGATAGTTAAGAAGAAGAAGAATCAAAACAACTCTCTGAAAATTGTTTTAATGTTAAACACATGAACAAATTAAAGTGGGATTTGTGGGACTATTGCAAATAAAGAATTAATGAGCTAATTGAAGCAATTAGCGGGGACTATTTTATGGAAAATTTTGTTTTTATTTTTTTCTTCTTCTTTAACCTTAGTTAACCATGGTGCGTTCAAAAACCTCCATGGTTAAACATAAACTTTCGTGGTTAAGTGAAGTGATGCAGCATAACCACAGCTTACCTCGTGATTTACCATAGTAAGGTTTTTGAACGCGCTCATGATCAGTTGTCATATGAAATGTTTTACAATTTTCCATGTAAAAGTAGTCGGAAAGAAATAAACCATCTCAGCTATAGCCGCACTAATCTCTTCTTTGAATGAACCTCTAATTCTCAGTAAAATTGTAGGTAGTTTGATCGTCCAATCCTTTTAAGGTAGCCTTGAGTATGTGATACTTTGTGCCGTCATCCTTGATATACGCCCTAATAAATTGGGATTCGATTTGGGAAACTTTGCTATCTCTGCTGCTCCTGTCGTAATTTTTTGCCTTAGAACCTGCTTTCGGTGAGAGGTACAGTCAGAGGTTTCCCATTTGCGCTTCAATATTCCTCCCTCGATGTGCAATGAATGCCATTTTCTTCGGGGTTTTCTTTTATGTGTCCTATATTGGAGCCGAAGGACTAAAGTCTCTCGATCCATCTTTTCACTTGTCCTTCAGGATTTTTGAATTGCACCAAGGTCCATTTACAATTATGCGAGACGCGCATTCAAGTCTCGCAATCAAAACAACTCTCTAAAAATTGTTTTAATGTTAAACACATGAACAAATTAAAGTGGGATTTGTGGGATTATTGCAAATAAATAATTAATGAGCTAATTGAAGCAATTAGCGGGGACTATTTTATGGAAAATTTTGTTTTTATTTTTTTCTTCTGCTTTAACCTATAGTTAACCATGGTGCGTTCAAAAACCTCCATGGTTAAACATAAACTTTCGTGGTTAAGTGAAGTGATGCAGCATAACCACAGCTTACCTCGTGGTTTACCATAGTAAGGTTTTTGAACGCGCTCATGATCAGTTGTCATATGAAATGTTTTACAATTTTCCATGTAAAAGTAGTCGGAAAGAAATAAACCATCTCAGCTATAGCCGCACTAATCTCTTCTTTGAATGAACCTCTAATTCTCAGTAAAATTGTAGGTAGTTTGATCGTCCAATCCTTTTAAGGTAGCCTTTAGAGTATGTGATACTTTGTGCCGTCATCCTTGATATACGCCCTAATAAATTGGGATTCGATTTGGGAAACTTTGCTATCTCTGTTGCTCCTGTCGTAATTTTTTGCCTAGAACCTGCTTTCGGTGAGGGGTACAGTCAGAGGTTTCCCATTTGCGCTTCAATATTCCTCCCTCGATGTGCAATGAATGCCATTTTCTTCGGGGTTTTCTTTTATGTGTCATATATTGGAGCCGAAGGACTAAAGTCTCTCGATCCATCTTTTCACTTGTCCTTCAGGATTTTTGAATTGCACCAAGGTCCATTTACAATTATGCGAGACGCGCATTCAAGTCTCGCAACCGTGTATTGCATAGCGGTCAAAAGTAGATTCAACGCATAGAAAAAAATCTTGCAATCTACAATTATCCTGTTTATGGTTAGGTTGAAAAGTTGAGTCGGGGTTGAGTTGAAATTTCGACCACCGTATATAATGTCGAGTTGAGTTCACTTTGGGTTGAAATAGAGTTGAACTGACATCAAGATATAACCTAAAATTCTTATGTCAAATTCACATTTATAGACACTTAAAAAAATTTTAAAAACATGGAATGTAATCAGAACGAAATAATTTTATAGTCCTGTGCAACTACCTTACTTGGTGCGTTTAAACTATACGAGTTTTTTGCCAGCTTTTGCACTGGCTATTGCCAGTGATGCAGGCAGTGCAATGTAAACATCACGTCAGGGCACTGGTTGTGGCACTGGCAAAGCACTGGCATAAACACTGACACGATTTTCGTCGTGAAGTCTAAACACGCAAAAACGTGCACTGACGTCTTTTTCGTGAGCACTGGTAACTTTACAAACTTGTTAGTAAAGTTGTTCGAGTTTTTTTTAATTCAGAAACGTTACTTTCCTTAAAGTTTTGTAAAGAAAAACGTTTATAAATTGGAAAATGAGCGAGCAAAGGGAAACTATTGAAAAAAGCGAAGTTCAGGCGGTTCTTGGACAAAATAAGAGATTAACCCCCGTTTCTAAATTATGTCCAAACATCATTCATAAGCTTTTGAGACTCTTGCTTGTGAGTGAAAGTTTGAGACACTATTCTTGATACTATCAGCTGTTTTGGTATTATAAGCACCCAGTCACAAGAAAATGTAAAAAAATTCACCTCTAATGGTGAATTTGTATTTGTATAATGAGATAGAGGAAAGCCTGCGTACCAAGTAGCAAACGTACACCAAAAAACATTGATCACCTCTCATCGAAGCTGGCGGTGTGTCGAGATTGTGTGAAATTTTGAAAAATCTACTAGAAACGTGCTCTTTATACCCTTGTGGCCTGCTATGTATACAGTCATAATTTTGAGAGTCGTTGAGTTGCGGATTGTCAAAATTGCGAGACCAAAATTAGAATACCAAAATGTCTCAACTTGATACTCACCGCACACTTGATATTGCGTTATGACTTATGACTGGTTTTATAATACGGGTGTAAAATTTTAATATCTTTGTACGAGAATTGTCCAGAATGTGGATGCTTCAATAGGGACATGTTTATCGAAGTAGAGATTTGAAAACAAAATCTGTACAAGATATATGTACAAATATATCTAAACAAAATATAAGATCACAATCGCCTTCTTTTTTGTTTCTTTTCTTCATCATGAAATAGCAAGTATGCAACAATTGCTGCAGCAACATTTAACCGAAAAATTCACTTGTAAATAGTCACAACATCACATAGTCACTACATGGACTTTAGCTCTTCAGAGAGTTATAATTTTTTAAATATTTGCTTTTCTGATGAAAACGAAGAAAAATAAAAATTTTCAGATTTTTGGACTTCTACAATCGTATAATTTTGCCAATTTTTGAAATCATTAAATGGTCTATTTCAAAAACAATTTGGGTAAATTCAAAAACTCATCACTGCCGCATCACTGCAGAATTCAGCCACAGACTTTCAATTGAAGCCTGTGGCTGAATTCTGCAGTGATGCGGCAGTGATGAGTTTTTGAATTTACCCTTTACCATGAATAAAGGATTTTTCAGTATTTTCTAAAAAAGATTTTTTAATTTTTTTAAAAAAATTATATTTTGTGCTTACACTCTTAAGATACATATGTAAGTAATGCCAAAATTTAAGATGAGACGACATTGAAATCATATTAAATAAAACATTTTGTACAAAAACAATTTACCATGAATAAAGGCTTTTTCAGTTGTTCAGGATGAGAGCTGTTATACAAAAACAGCTAAGACCAAAACAAAAGGTTCCCGGACCGTACGGTGCCTCATAACAAATTTTTGAAATTTGCACTTGAATTAGGGGTGGACATTAAGAAAATACATCGATGTTTTTTTCGATGCAATGCATCGTTCTGTGGCATCGATGTCACGACGATGTATCGCAAAATACATCGATGTCTTGTACCCACAAACTTCATTCAAAATTACAATAAATTTTATGTCTAAAATATACGCAAATATAAAAGTTTATGCAGTTACAGGTCTTAAGGTGCGATTCTTATGCTACGATTATAGCGACTGCAGCCGCGTGATCAGAGCCGCATGATCCGAGTCGCTCGGTAAAATTCTTATGCCGCTACTAGTGCAGTTCCAGAAAAATTGGCACTCAAGATTTCCCCTTAATGGGATTTCAAATCGGTGAAGTGACGTTATGTTGTTAGTGTAATTTGGCGATTTGAAGTCCTATTAAGGGGAAATTGGTTCTCAATATTTTTCTACAGCATGGCTTGTAAATATAGAAGGCTTTGATCACACATAAAATACTTGAACACAGTGAAAATAAATTTTCCAGCCGCCACGACCGTTACTACTATACTGCTCATGTCAGCAGTTGAGCCGTACGGATGAAGCCGCCTCACCAGAGTCGCTTCAGTCGTGCGGCGCCAGACGCTCCTTAGGAAATGGTTCCATTTACTTCCATTACAACGAGTCAATTTTTCCAGCCCCACGGCTGGAGCCACGCGGCTGTAGTCGTTACAGTCGTAGCATAGGAATCGCACCTTTACAGTTAAACTAACTTACGACAACGAACATGTTCATGCATGGTTACGGCAATGACTGTGACAAGAAATCCGTGAGTGTATTTGAAATACAGTTCCCACGCACCTTCCAACTTAAACTGGAAACAGAATTGAGCGGTCATGTAAGTACACCAGCGCTGATAAACGTCAAAATTAATAAGATTACACACAACCTGATTATTCTGAACAGAATGCAAGCTTTACCATTTTGTATCATTTGGCATTTATGGGTGCTTATGACCGCTCAATTCTGTATTCAGTTTTATGTGTGATACTCGAGCAGTTACCACGTGGACCTTGAAAAGTTGAGTTGAGATTGAGTTGAATTTTCGATTCGCGTATAAGAATACTGAACAAAGGCAAAGCATATTTCCAATTCGATGCATCGGATAAAAAACATCGATGCATCGAATATATCGAAGCATTAATAAAACATCGGTTCAGTTCGATGCATCGGGTTTATACATCGAATGTTTCCGAAACATCGATGCATATCGTCCATCCCTAACTTGAATTCGTCTTCTTTCCGTGATAAGAGAAGCAGCGGGCGAAATTTGCGTGCGAAATTTATTGTAATTTAAGTAAATTTAAATTAAGAAATTGATGTGAAAAGTTGACATTATTAAACTTGTTTTTATTGAATTTACAAACGTGATTTATAATGTGTTAAATAAATTGTAATGAAACTAATTGTGCGCAAATGATTCTTTCCCTTTTAAAGGTTAATATAGTTTTGAACACAGTATTTTCTAAAACAGATTTTTTAATTTTTTTAAAAAAATTATATTTTGTGCTTACACTCTTAAGATACATATATGCCAAAATTTAAGATGAGACGACATTGAAATCATATTGAAATAAAACATTTTGTACATTGTGATATATATTTTTCAGTTTGAAATTGCTGTTTTCTGCAATTCCGCACGAGATATCTTTTCCAGTGAACTGGAGTCGCAATGTAAACACCATCAATTTCTATTACCAGTGCTCTGGAAAAAAAGTGCCAGTAAAGCACTGGCAATCCCTCTGTCAGAGAAATATTTGCCAGTATTCTCTGCTTTGTAAACAGTGTGCCAGTGCACTGGCTGCGACTGCCAGCGAAAACTCGTATAGTTTAAACGCACCTTTAGGCAGACTTCACGGATGGTAAACAAACAAAACAAATGTCACTTCAACCCAATTACAACTAACCCGCGTATATGAGGCGAAATATCAACTATTACGGGCATTTTCATAAACGCAGAATTGTGGTCATTCTGCAATATTCAGCTACGGACTTCCAATCGCTGAATACTGCAGAACGACCGCAGTTCTGCGTTTATGAAAATGTCCTACCTCGTCATAAACAGTACTACCTGGGTCGAGTTGATATTTCGCTTCATAAACGCGTGTTGAGTTAAAATTGGGCTGAAGTTGTTGCAAAATACGGTTAACGAACGTACCTATAAATAAGGCGTAACTCAGCAGTGTAAGCAGCGTTGACAGGAAGAAGGCGGAAGCCAGTCAGCCATGTAACTTGAAGACGTGTAGACGTCAAATAACCACACAGAGCTGTAAGAAATATAAAAAGTGTTAGGCAGTGTATATATATTGAATAAATAGTTAGTTTTGTTATAAATGATCGTTTGATTATGGAAGTCGGAACCCTACAGCCAAATTATATCTAACATGGTAGCAGAGCGTAGTTCCTGAAAACAAATAACAGAAGTTCCTGAGAAGAAATAAAAATGCTAGAAAAGTTGCTGAAAATGAAAATGGAAAGGATAGGAAAACAAAACACAAGTTCATGGACGAATGGAAAAATCTGGCTGACTCGAAAAGTAAGTTAAATGGGCATTAATTCTAAAAAATAATTAAAAACGCATGCTAAAAATTATAACCAAAACTCACATAACCTCGTAACCTGTAAAAAAAATGTTTTTTTAGGTTAGGTTGAAAAAAATTTTTTTTAAGTAAAAATGTGCTAGTAAAAATAACCAGTAAATAGGGAAAATTGCATTTCTGTAGGTTAGGTCGAACAAA
The DNA here is from genome assembly GCA_963855945.1 of Thereva nobilitata. Classification (NCBI taxonomy): domain Eukaryota; kingdom Metazoa; phylum Arthropoda; class Insecta; order Diptera; family Therevidae; genus Thereva; species Thereva nobilitata. Next base: position 99,466,511 of record OY979695.1, read on the forward strand.
TAAATAAAAAAATAATAATAAAATAGAAAAGAAGAAAATTTTATTAAGTAAAAACTGTGCTGGTAAAAACAATGTATAAAGTTAGATTTTGCAAAACAATTGAAATCAACTAATTAAAAAGGTAAAGTTAGAATGTTGAAAATGGAGGAGGGTTGTAAAATGGAAACAATAACCTCTTTTGAGAAATTAAAAAATGCAGAAAACTTTGACGCGTGGAAATTTCATCTGACAATAGTCCTAAAATCAGAGCAACTGTATGAAGTAGCGAATGGAACAGAAATAATAACGGATAGTGCTTCAGCACAAATAAAAAAGGAATGGATGATTAAAGACGCTAAAGCACAACGGTACATTCTAGCAACATTGGATAAAGAACCGAAATTGCACATCATGTCATGCTCGACGTCCAATCAGATGATGGAAAAATTAAAAACAATATACGAAATGAAAGGCAACCAACAAACATGTAAACTGCTACAAGAATTTTTCGCGCTAAATTGGCAAAAGTCAGAAACTCTAGAATCTTACATAGGGAGAGTTCAAAACCATGCCTTCAGACTAAAATCAGTAGCAGGTAACGTCGATGATGATCTATTAATGGCAAAAATTTTAAGCAACTTGCCGGAAGAGTTTAAATACTTTATAACTGCACGGGACTCAGCGCCGAAAACAGACAAAACTCTGGCAAATTTAATATCAAGATTGCTAGCGGAAGAAAGAAAAGAAAACGGAAAAGTATACAGCACGCAAGCAGCATTCAAAGTTGAAATTAAATGCAAGAACTGTAAAAAAATCGGGCATATAGCGAAAGAATGTAAAAGCATAATCTGTTACAACTGTAATAAAAAGGGCATAAAAGAAGAGATTGTAGAACTAGAAACCACTGCAGTATATGTAAAAAAGATAATCATGAAGAAAAGAATTGTTTCTTCAAAAACAGAAATAAAGACGTTACACAACGTAAATAAAATCAAAATAAAATGTCATTTTTCGCAAGTTTAAAAAATTTAAAACAAAATAAAGACGAGAGAAATGTAATAAGTTTTGTACTAGACTCCGGGTCTACGTCACACATAGTAAAAACGAGAACATTGATCAGTGAATACAAACAAATAAACGAGCAAATAACTCTAGCAAGTGAAAGTGCACAGAAACTCCAAGCAGTAGGAATTGGAAAAGTAATACTTAAAGATGTTGAAATAAATAATGTAATTCATGCACCAGATTTGACAAGAAATCTGTTGTCAATAAAATGCTTAACCGAAAAGGGGTATAAGATAACATTCGAAGATGACAAAGTAAAAATAACAAAAAAAACAAGTAAAACGATATTGCAAGGGAGAAAATCAGAATCACTAATCAGGGTTATATGAAGTTGAGTTGGAAATGGAAAATAAATTTTTTTTGTCAGAAAACAACACAAGTTTGTTTGACTGGCACAAAAAACTCGGTCATCTCAATTCAAATTACGTTAAGCTTCTAAAAAATATTGTAAAAGGAATGAAAATAACAAACTACAACGAAAACAAAATAAAAAATTGTGAGACCTGTGCGAAGGCAAAACATACAAGACAGAAATTTCAAAATGAGCGAACCAAATCAAATAGACCATTGGAAATAACACATACAGATTTGTGCGGACCCTTTGGACAACCGACATGGGGTGGATACAATTATGTAATAACATGTTTATACGATTATACACATTTCGCAATAGTAAAACTACTAAAATACAAGTCTGAAGCGTACGAGGCAATAAAATCAACATTAAAAGAATGGGAAAATAAATGGAACCTAAAAATACATAAATTAAGATGCGACAATGGAGGCGAATTTAAGAACTACAAATTAATTAACTGGACTACTAAGAAAGGAATTGTATTGGACACCACAATTCCATACACGCCTCAACTAAATGGAAAGGCAGAAAGACTAAACAGAACTAATAGAAAGAACACGAGCTCTACTTATCGACTCGCAAATGAATAAAAACATGTGGGGAGAAGCAATATATATGGCAACGTATCTACTGAACAGAAGTCCAACAACGAACTTACCAGTGACTCCAGCAGAATTATGGTTCAACAAGCGACCAGACGTCTCAAACATACATGTATTCGGAACACCAGTGTTCGCTAAAAATCTAAAACGTCTAAAAAAGTTGGAAAATCGTTCTGAAAAATTAATTTATGTAGGACATGCAGTAAACGGTTATAGATTGTGGGATGGAGTTAACAAAAAAATAATATACGCACAAAACAAAACTAACGCAAAATTCGTTTTAGAAAATTCTGAACTGCCAATTGAGGAAGACAACGATTGTGACGATGACAATCTATCAAGTGAAACAATATACGATGACGCAATTGACGCAGAAGAAAGTGAAGCGGACTATACTATGAGAAATCATTCAAGCGAAGAAGAAAATACTATAGAGAACAACAACAAAAATGAATCAAATACACTCCAAACCAGTAAATCAGGAAGACACATTAAGAAACCAGAACATCTTAAAGACTTCGTGATGCTAGCATATAAACAAGCAATAAATTCTCAAGAAAAACACGAATGGGCAAATGCAATAAAAGACGAAAAAGAATCGCTATTAAAGAATAAAACATGGGAGGTGGTACCCCTAAAAGAAGCCAAAGGCGCTAAAATATTGAATAACAAATGGATATTTAAAAAAAGGAAAACGACCAATATAAAGCAAGACTAGTAGTGTGCGGCAACGAACAACAAGAGGGAATAGATTACGACCAAACATACAGCCCAGTAGTAAATATTTCATGTCTTAGGACAATATTTGCACTAGCAGCAGCTAAAAATTTTCATATTATAGGGTTCGACGTTAAAACTGCGTTTCTCTATGGAGAAATAGACGAAAATTTATTCATGAAAAAGCCACAAGGATTCGATCAACAAGGTAAAATTTGTAAGCTAAAAAAATCCTTATATGGACTAAAACAATCACCAATTAAGTGGAAGGAAAAATTTACAAGGAACTTAAAGAGATATGGACTAGAAGAAACAAAAACAGAAAGATGCATCTTTAAAAATAAAAACTCTACTATATTCCTCGCAATTTATGTAGATGATGGCGTAGTTATCGGAGAAAACTTAAAAGAAATAAATAAATTGATAAAATATCTTTCAGAAACGTTTGAAATAAAAACATATAGAAACTTCAAATCATTCATAGGTTTTGAAATAGAAAAACAAGAGGACGGTTTACTAATAAAACAAGAAGAATACATTAAAAATATGCTACAAAAATACAACCTAGAAAATGCCAAAATTAAAACCACTCCACTCGCATCCTCGAAGAGACAGGAAAATGAAAACGAGCAAAGCGAAGAGTCATTTCCATACAGAGAAGCTGTGGGGAGTCTTCTATATGCTTCAGGTCGAACGAGACCAGATGTATCATACGCAATAAATTACGAGAGCAGATACGTAGATAAACCAACAAAATCGGATATTATAAACGTCAAAAGGACAATGAAATATCTTGCAGGAGCACCAAAATCAGGTATAAAATACATGAAAAATTCAGATTGATCTTTCATCACAGCATATAGCGATTCGGACTACGCTGGAGACGAAGAAACAAGACGTAGTACAACAGGCTACATAATAATGTTTTGTGGAGGACCAATAGCGTTGGGCCTCACGAAAACAATCAACAGTTGCAACATCAAGCACAGAAGCCGAATTCATAGCAGCGGCCGAGTGCACAAAGGAAATTCTATATTTAAAAAATCTTATCGAAGAACTAACACAGAAAGCAATAAAAATAACACTAAACATAGACAATCAAAGTACTATCCAAATCATAAAAAATGGTATATGCAACAAAAGAAGCAGGCACATTGATATACAATATAAATTTATAATAGAAAAAGTTCAGAACAAAACAATCAATATAAAATACTGCCCTTCCGAACAACAACTCGCTGACATTCTAACAAAACCATTGAATCAAACCCAATTTGAAATATTAAAAAAAGAAATTTTGCAAAATCTAAAACAGTAATAATTGAAAAATGTGAAAAAAGACAATGAAATAATTTATATAAGAAGCTCTTCTGAATTGTGTAAAGGTATATAAGTAGAAATATAAGATTGATGTAAAAAAAAATAATAATAATAATAATAAAAGTAATTTGAGACACTCTAAAGAGTTAAAGAAGTAAAAATTGTAATTTGAGACACTTTAAAGAATTAAAGAAGCACAAATTAAGAGGAAGTGTTGCAGAATACGGTTAACGAACGTACGTTTAAATAAGGCGTAACTCAGCAGTGTAAGCAGCGTTGACAGGAAGAAGGCGGAAGCCAGTCAGCCATGTAACTTGAAGACGTGTAGACGTTAAATAACCACACAGAGCTATAAGAAATATAAAAAGTGTTACGCAGTGTATATATATTGAATAAATAGTTAGTTTTGTTATAAATGATCGTTTGATTATGGAAGTCGGAACCCTACAGCCAAATTATATCCAACAGAAGTGATATTTGTTTTGTTTGTTTACCGTCCGTGAAGACTGCCTTCGGCGTTAGTTTTGTTTTCGGTGTTTTTGTAGCGCGTTTATTTCTTTGCGAGAAATATTAGGAAAATTGAATATTTTCCGCATGCGAGATGCGTGACCTTCTAAAATTCATATTTCAGAATTATTGTAATTATAAAGTGTTTCTCGCTGATTTTCTCAAATTAAATAAAAATAAATAAAATTGAGAAAATCTGAAAGTTTTAGTTAACACAATGTTATGTGAATAGTGTTTTAAAATAAAATTTGACAAGCTTGACAGTTGCGTGTTTGTAAATTGCATGGAGACTTACAAGGGGCATAAACTCTTATTATGGGGAAAATGACAGGAAATGGAAGGGCAGAAGAAACTAACCCCCCGATTCTAAATTATGACCAATCATAAATCATAAGCTTTTGAGACTCTTGCTTGTGATTGAAAGCTTGAGACACTCTTCTTGATACTTATTTATTTATAAGCCAAACAAGGCTAACTTAAATTACATTACATAGTGACTTATCTTACTATTCAGTCTTATAAATTATGACACTGACGCTTAAAGAAAAAAAATAATAATTGTAAGTAGGAGGGATTCATGCTATTAGTAGGGATCTAATTTTTTTTTAAAGGATATTTTATCAATTGAAGGAAAAAAACATGATCCATGGCTATTGAAGACCATACAGCATCTGTTGACGGGCTCGTTCTTTGCATATTCAGTGCGATGCGGGTACTCCTTAAGTAGCTTCGTATGTCTTGTATGTCGAACATCATCATTGAATTTGATGATACGTGATAGAAATTGTACTTTAAGGTTATCATTTATAATGTCTACGGTAAGGCATGAAATAAGCATTTTTCTTCTCCCCGATAGTGACATTAGATCCATAATTTTGAGCCGGTCCTCGTATGGTGGTAGGCTTCAAAAATCGTGTGGATCGTGCAGATGTCTCAGCGCGAAAAGGAGAAATTTCTTTTGAACAGTGTAGTGTATATAAGAGCACACTATGGAAAACACTGTAATACAAGTTAATTATGACAGTTCTAATAGACAAATAACGACTACTGTATTACAAGTGGATTCCATAGGGGAATAGATTATGTAAAGTAAATTTATTAAGCTAAGTAACATAAGTAGGGGAATTAGGTAGTATAAATAGTTGTAAGGATTTTGTGAATAATCATTGATTCCCAGAACTCAGTCCGAGTATAAGTGGCAATAACTTGCCCTGCGGGAATAGGTATTTTGAATGAATAAATGTTACATTATTTATAAAGTAATTGTATTCATTTCATAAGTTCATACACTAAATAAGGCGGCACTAGACGCCACAAGCAGAAGCTGGTTCACTAGCTTGGTCCACAACACCCAAACATTACATGGCGACCCTGCCTAAACAAGAGGCTCTCTGAAGGCTATATAAGAAGCGCTGGACAAAAGAATATAAAGAAAGAAGAAAAGAAGACGACGCAAAAACAAATAGATTTTAAAATGAAATAAAATAAAAAGAATAATAAAAAATAGTTAAAATTTTAAGTATAGAATAAATGCTAATTGAAAAAAATTCAGAAATTTTTTTTAGAAATAAATAGGTACAAAATATAATTTCAATGTAAAATAATTTTCTTTTCTTCTCGTATATTCACTCTTTGAGCTTCTTGGAATACGAACCAAGAAAAAAAAACAGAAAAAGTAATAGATAAATATCAAAAGGAACGCAGAATACCTGTTAGTTTGCGCTAGAAGAAGATAAAAATAAATAACAAGGTAAAAGATGATGAGACGTTAACAGTAAGAGATAGGAGTCAGATATATATAGAAAGGTATGAAGAATTAAAAAATATAATAAAGAAAGGAAATTACTAAGAGGTAAGGATCATAGAGGGATTTAAAAGAAGAGAAAGTAGAAATATAATAATTTAAAAAGGAGAGAAAATAGAGAGAGGGATTTAAGAAAAAGAAATATATCCAGAAATAAATAGTAAAATGGCATTTGATATGACGATTGCAATCAAGCTGATCCCAGAATTTGATGGAGACCGCACCAGATTAAATAATTTCCTAAATCTTGTTGAATGTGTAAAAGACACACTAGCAACAGAGGAAGATGAAGAAAAATTGATAAACTTTGTAATAAAAACCAGAATTAACGACAAGGTGCGAAATAGATTATACAATGAGACGACACCAACCAATTATGATGATCTTAGAAAGATATTCTTGAGATTATTCAAACCAATGGTGAATCCACTGAGGATACAAACAACGGCTAGAGCACGCCAGTACGATAGATCAGTAGAAGAATTCGCGGATGAGATTGAAGCTTTAACCGCAGAACTGAACGCATCACAAATATCTGAGCAAGGGGAAGAACATAGAAAGATAATAGTTAAACTAAATGATCAACTTGCTTTGAATGCTTTTAAGTCAGGTTTACGCAGTAACATAAAAAGCACAGTATTTGCAGCACAACCTAAAACGATGAATGAGGCTGTACAACTAGCGACCATGGTAGAGGCCGACAACGAACAACCAAAATATGAAATGGTAGCAGAAAAGATGAGAAAAGCAAATTGGTCTAAATGGCGATTTGAAACAGCGAATAATTACTGAAATAATAATTATGAAAGATGGCAGAACGACACGTTTGACCCTCATAGAAATAATAACTGGAGGTACCAGCAGTACAGACATCCAAGTCAAAATAAGAATGGAGAAGGGCAACAGCAATATTCAGACTATCGAGGACGAAGAGAATATGAAAATCAGCAAGGGCAAAAACAATGTTTGAATTATCACGAGCAACAAAATGAGTTTTACAGTGATGATAAACGAGCGGAAGTACAGAATAAACCCACGTATAATATAAATAAGATAGATTCAGAAAAATGCTTTTGTATCCCCACAGAAAAAGAAGAGATAGACGAAGAGGAAAGTGTATTAAAAACTTTAAACATATACAGGATAAGTAATAAAAAACTAACAAATTATGTAAACATCGAAACAGATGCAACAAATAAAGACACAGCATGGTTCATAGACACGGGAGCTGATATTTCCTTGATAAAATGTGAAAAACTCGTAAAAGATACGGTAATATGTAAGGAAATAAGTAAAATAAAAGGAATTACAGATGAGCAATTAGAAACTATAGGAACCATAGAAGTAAGATTTAAGATAGAGAACGAAGACATAACACATAAAATACATGTTGTAGAAGAGAACTTCCCAATAGCAACAGGTGGATTATTAGGTAAAGATTTCTTCGTGAAACACAAGTGCAAACTGGATTATGAAAAATTCATATTAATAATACCAACTGAATTCGAGCAAATAGAAATACCAATGGACACAACTCAAACAAACACAGATATGACAGTTCCTGCAAGAATACAAATAATTCAGCCCGTTAAATTAGGTATAAAAGAAGATAGAGTTATATTTAATGAAGAAATAACTGATGCAGTAATGCCACAGAAAGAGGTAAAGCATATAAAGATAGTAAAGGTTAAAACAGAGGGAATAAAGAATAGAAGCACAAAAAGAAAGTCACCTGAAAACATCGATATGAGAAACGATTTGTCTGATCAACAATTCATCTACACATGTACATCCATATCTGAAATCAGGAACACGAAAGTGTTAAAATTTATAAATAAGGATATCCAAAGAAGAAAATATAATAATGAAAATGTAGATATAGAAAAGGAAGAAGTAAGGATTAAGTATAGTGATAATCTAGATCTGAATTTAGGTTGGATATTGGAGAAGCTATCACTCATGATGATAGAAAATGGGATAAGGAAGCTAGCGCTATCATCAGAAGAGAAATTATTGAAAGAAATAGGAATAGAGGAATTTAAAAAGATTTTCAACATGATACAAAAGAAGATAAAGAAAGGAAAAAGAAAATCCATAAAAATAATAATATTCGTACCACAACGAATCGAAGGTGAAGAAGAACAAAAGAAGATAATAAAAGAATACCATGGGATACAGCATATAGGAGGACAGAGTAGTGTGAAACGAATAATAAATAAAATTGTAGAAAGATGCTGTTGGAAGAATCTAAGTAAGATGGTTAAATATTATATGAAAGACTATGAGAAATGCAAGAGAAATAAAATAATAAGACATACAAAAAAATTAGAAATTTAGATTACAACAAGCTCAAGTGTTTGCGAAAACCATAATCGAGTAATCAAAGTTAAAAAGAAAAGAAAATTATGACAAAATACCCTAGATATGTATGCATGTAAATATAGATGATAAAGTAAAGATTAAGATAGGTAATAGAAAATACATTAATCACCAAGGTCATTTATAAGGCGAAGACCATATGTAGTGGTAGAAACAAATAATGTAAATTCGAAAATTAGACTAGAAAATAATAAAATAAAAGAAATACATAATAATAGGTTAGTTAAATATTAATATAAAAATTTTCCTTCAATAGGAAGAAAATTTTTTTCCCTGAAGGGAAGGGATGTAGTGCATATAAGAGCACACTATGGAAAACATTGTAATACAAGTTAATTATGACAGTTCTAATAGACAAATAACGACTACTGTATTACAAGTGGATTCCATAGGGGAATAGATTATGTAAAGTAAATTTATTAAGCAAAGTAACATAAGTAGGGGAATTAGGTAGTATAAATAGTTGTAAGGATTTTGTGAATAATCATTGATTCCCAGAACTCAGTCCGAGTATAAGTGGCAATAACTTGCCCTGCGGGAATAGGTATTTTGAATGAATAAAAGTAATTGTATTCATTTCATAAGTTCATACACTAAACAAGGCGGCACTAGACGCCACAAGCAGAAGCTGGTTCACTAGCTTGGTCCACAACACCCAAACATTACAACAGATTCAATCCTGTTTCTGTTAACCTCAAATATGGGGTCCCAGATTGGACAAGCATATTCCAGGATTGGGCGGACTAAGGAACACAATAGTGTTTTTGTAACCCATACATTACCAAACTCTTTAGCCCTTCTCTTTATAAAGCCAAGAAGCTTATTGGCCCTTGCAGTAATATTATCGTAAAAACTATCAGCTGTTTTGGTATTCTATGCACCCAGTCACAAGAAAATGTAGAAAAAATTCACCTTTAATGGTGAATTTGTATTCGTATAAGGAGACAGAGCAAAGTCTGGGCGACCAAGGAGCAAACATACGGCAGAAAATATTGATGCAGTAAGGGAGCCCAAGCACCACTCATCGAAGCTGGCTGTGTGTCGATTCTGTGCGAAATTTTGAAAAATATGCTAAAAACGTGCTCTTTATACCCTTGCGACCTGCCATGTATACAGTCATAATTTTGAGAGTCGTTGAGACTGTTTGCGGATTGTCAAAATTGCGAGACCAAAATTAGAATACCAAATTGTCTCAATTGATACTCACTGCAAACTTGATATTGCGTTATGACTTATGACTAGTTTGAGAATACGGGTGTAAATTACTAGTTCATTTTTGGCCACAGATATCACCATGGAGGCTATGCAATGAGATAAAACTCCGTGTTGTCAATTTTCGTTTGATTATTGGTGGCGCTGCAGTCCAAATGTACCCCAAAAAACATGACCGATTGTATTTATCCGGTTCATGGCAAAGTTCGTTTATTACTAATATATTTTATGTTTACCAGCTTACAGCTGTTTACCAGCTTCTAAATTTAATTTATATCAATGCGATTATTCGTAATTAATCAATTTTTGATGTTTCCAATGAATTTTTATTAATGTCATGTGGGGTACATCGGACAAAGGTGACATCTGTGGCCAAAAATGAACTAGAAGTTTAGTTTCTTCTATCCATTTCCTGTCATTTTCCCCATAAGAGTTTTACCTCCTTGTATATTCTCCATGGATATCACCTTTGTCCGATGTGCCCCACATGAAGTTAGCTGAATTAGACCCATTTCGACGATTCGTTCAAAATTAAGTTAGTCGAAATGGGGCAATGCAAAAAAAAATTCATTGGAAATTAATAAAAATTCATTGGAAAATTCAAAAATTGATTAAATATGAATAATCGCATTGATATAAATCGAATTTAGAAGCTGGTTTTTCAAATTAGTCGTAAACATAAAATATCTTATGCCGTGTTTTTAAATCTGTTCTGTCCTGGAACATTAAAATAACGGCAAGGGAAATTTTCATTTTTATTTACATAAATTACGGCTTTGGGCATTTTAATTTCTTCTAATATTGCATAAGGATCGGTGTTATTTATCTCTCCATTAATTTTCTGGGTTTTCATTCAGTAAACAGAACATTTTACTTTATTTGTTAACTGCCAAGTTAAAAAACGTATGTGAGAAAAGGGAAATTTAAAATTTACCTTTGTGCTGGATAGTGTTCTTGATAATTATCGGGGACAAGACTTTTGTATGGAAGCTGTTCTGTTCTGTCCTGGAACAGATTAAAAAAACCCCCCTTTAGTAATTAACGAACTTGGCCATGAACCGGATGAATAGAATCGGCCATGTTTTTTGGGGTACACTTGACTGCAGCGTCCTCATTATTCAAACGAAAATTGACAACACGGAGTTTAAGCTCCTTGTATAGTCTCCATGGTAAATTGCATTGCGAGGCTTCACTGATGCGAGACTAGTATGCGATCCTTGCATGCGAGCCTCGCATTAATTATAAATGGGCCTTCAACCATGCTATCCAGCGTCTCCACTAGGCATTTTTCATATGTCTACAAAATGTCCTTTGGAGACCTCTTATGTCTTGACATTTTAAGTGTCAAGCCATATGTCTTGCCGAAATGTTTAGCCATTCATGTCTAGACCACTGACATATAGAATGGACTCCTCATCAGGAAATTTTCATCGCACCAATTCGTTCCATTGCTGGCAAACCTTTTTTCACTGACATGTAAACACGTCAGTTACTTTTGTAAATTAAAATTGTTTACATTCGTTTTTGGACGATGAAAACAAAATAAATTGTTCTTAAAAAAATAACAAATGCAATTTTGATGTTATTTCGCTTTTATAATGCATTTTTTTCATTAATTACAAAAATTTATGTTTAAACCATACGAGCTCTCTACCCCTGTTTCATCTAAATGTCAGTGATTCCGGGTCTTATGGCGAAACGAGACAGAAATAAAAAATCACTATACCCATCTATTTTTTGTAAATGTTCTGACATTAGTTCAAAGGAAAAAATGAAATCAAGTATGGCAACTCAATATCGTGCAACCGTTGTGGCGGTTTTATTTTAAATTTCGCTTAAAATCATTCCAGAATTTTATTTACCCTCTTATTTTGCTGCAAAGATAAAAAAGTTATCGTATTTTGTGGTTTATTGAAAGTCACTAGTAAAAATATTTAATAAAATGGAAAAGTGTGCAGTTTTTTAATGTCAAATTTTATTTTTTCAAGTTTGGCACTATCTGATTTTATTTCTGCCAGTGAATGCACTGAACTCTTAATACGAAATTGAACAAAATTTGAGTTCAGTGACATGGTATGTCACTGACATATAATAATGAACTGCTCATCAGACATTATTCCCATATAAACTCATGCCACCAAAAAGTATAGAAAAGTATAGTCCTCTCGCTCATCCATAAGCCCCCTTTGTCCCCGAACTCAAATTTTGTTCATTTTCGTGTTAAGAGTTCAGTGCATTCCCTGGCAGGAATGAAATCAGATAGTGCCAAACTTGAAAAATAAAATTTGACAATAAAAAACTGCACACTTTTCCATTTTTTTAAATAATTTTACTCTTGACCTTCAATTAACCACAAAATACGATAACTTTTTTATCTTTGCAGTAAAATAAGAACAGTAAATAAATTTCTAGAATGTTTTTGAGCGAAATTTTATTTGCACGATATTAAAGTTGCCATTCCTGATTTCATTTTTTCCTTTGAACTATTGTCACATGGAGGCTATACAACAGTGGCGTGGCGTCCTTGAATTGTAGGGGATGCAATCTGGCAAAATTTGTCTGGAAAAACTCCGTTCCGCGGATGCACGTTATATGCTCAAACGCAGTATTAAGATTATCTATATTATCATGAATAGATAAAAAAAGTCTTTCATTGAAATCGCAGCGAGTGTGAGCTACTTTTGGAAGTTTTCGCTTTAAAGACAAGTCGACAATGACGGTTCGTTTAGTTGGCTGACTAAAAAAAATTGAGAAACCTGTGATTGACTGAAAGAAGATTCGGCACTCACGAATCTTGTCACATGCGATAAAACAATATTTAAGCGGTGGGCAAAGCACTTTACAAAAAGAGCATTTGGAAGTTTTTTTAATTCTAACATTACCCGCCATAACTAAAGCTCCGTCATAGCAATTGTAACTTGGAACCACAGCTACATGTTCATGCAAACGAGCTGCTCTTCTGTCATCGGAAATATTTTTAAAACTAATGAATGTTTCTTTCGTCTCACCAGAGGAAGAAATGTATCTCAGAGTGGTTGACAACATAGATCGACAGGAAGTATCCGTGGTTTCCTCACAAATAATTGCAAAAAACTCAGAATTTTGGATTTCAGAAGTAATTTTAATTTTTAGTAAGAGTGCAGGAAATAGCCTTAAATTATTTTGAATATTGTTTGATAATCCAGAAAATACTGAAGCTGATTTTTAAGTTTTGGATTATGTTTGGCCAAAAGTGAAATTAATTCAACATAATTTTCCCGATTAATAGAATCTTGACCATCGCGGTGGCCGCGAAAGGGTTGCTTCTGACATGCCAAGTGGCAAACAACATCTATACAAATTTTAATAATTTTCCGGTTCTTTTTAACTAACTCATTGATCTCATAATTGAGGATTTAAAAGTGTCTACTAGATTTTCAATCCTTTGGACTGTACCGCCTTTAGAAAGAGCTAAAACCGATTTTAAATGCTCGGACGATTTTTGACCATGCCTATCAACGGTTTTATGAAAATTATTTAAATCATTAAATCCCGAAGACCGCCAAACGTTATTTTCAGTTGAAAATAAAATGCAAGACCAACAATTTTTTTTTGCTTATTTTGACAACAGGTACCATGCCTAGTGCATGTTTTATTTTCACTTGAAATATGTAATATTGGTTTCGGTCTACCATTTTCAATTATGGATTTCTTTTCCGTAAATGAACGCGACCCAAAGGATTGCTGCAAAAATCGTCCATTATGCAAAAATGCTTACCATCAACATTACCCATTATATTTAATAAAGCAAAAACAAACGAAAAAAATTAACTTAATTAAATATTAACATAAATATTAATTAAATAAAATTAACTTATATAAATATTTTTCAATTTATCCAATTTGCTTTTCAAACTTACTTTTTAAAACTACTTGCACTATTTTTAACTCACAAAACAAATCGCACCAACTAAATTTCAGGCAAAACAATTTTTTATTTATTTTAATTAATTAATTAATTACTCCAAAAATACTGCTTTTTACTATTTTCTACAATTAAGTCATTAATTTCAAACCACATTGTACAAATTCATTTCCAATTAGATTGTTCATAGAAATGAATTCCCTCAAATCTTATTAGAAAACTTCTCTCCGCTCTCACCCAACAAAAAGTATACTCACAAAACTTCGTATGGATGCAAAATCTGAATTGCTTCCCTTGGCACTGGTCACAGGAACAAGCGTTCGTTGTGTCTCCCCATCTCCACTTCCCTCTTCATCCGCAAATTCGCACCGAAGTGCGTTCCAACGGACAGTCAAGGGAAGCAATTCAAATTCTGGTTCTCGAAGTCCGCTGGCATGTTTCTTTGCGTATAGAGAAGAGTAGTTTTCGTATGCGAATTCAGAGAGAAGGAGAAGAGAACTTTCGCTCATGGACAAAACATAAAATATTGCTTCCATTCTATTTCTCATTTGGAGACAATGAATTTTTCTTAACAGTGGAGGCTAGAAAAAAATCAGCAATAATATAAATTAATCTCAGAATGATAAAATGAAAAAGAAATTTTTGTAAAAGAAAATTGATAAATTTTGAATTTTTATTCTTATTTCTTAAGAAATTGTAAGGGATGCAATGCATCCCTTGCTTCCAAAGACGCCACGCCACTGCTATACAAGGAGACAAAACTCCGTGTTGTCAATTTTCGTTTGATTATTGGTGGCGCTGCAGTCAAATGTACCCCGAAAAACATGGCCGATTATATTTATCCGGTTCATGGTAAAGTTCGTTTATTACTAATATATTTTACGTTTAGCAGCTTACAGCTGTTTACCAGCTTCTAAATTCGATTTTATATCAATGCGATTAATCGTAATTAATCAATTTTTGATGTTTCCAATGAATTTTTATTAAATTCATGTGGGGTACATCGGACAAAGTTGACATCTTTGGCCAAAAATGAACTTCTAGTTTAGTTTCTTCTACCCATCCATTTCCTGTCATTTTCCCCATAAGAGTTTTGTCTCCTTGTATATTCTCCATGTATTGTCAGAATATTTACAAAAAATAGATGGGTATAGTGATGTTTTTATTTCTGTCTCGTTTCGCCAATGCATTATAAAATGGAAATAACATCAAAATTGAATTTGTTATTTTTTTTAGGAACAATTTATTTTGTTTCCATCGTCCAAAAACGAATATAAACAATTTTAATTTACAAAAGTAACTGACGTGTTTACATGCCAGTGAAGAAAGGTTTACCAGCAATGGAACGAATTGGTGCCATGAAAATTTCCCGATGAGCAGTCCATTCTATATGTCAGTGGTTTATATGGGAATAATGTCTGATGAGAAGTTCATTATTATATGTCAGTGGTCCAGACATATCTTTGGACATTTTCAAAGAAAAATGGTGGATTTTAAACTAAGGAAGGAGGAGTCGTGAAATTTATAAATTTTTTCAAAAGCTATGAGTGTTTGTGGAGTTTTAAAAGCCCACATAATAACAGAAA
Organism: Thereva nobilitata; assembly: GCA_963855945.1. Lineage (NCBI taxonomy): Eukaryota > Metazoa > Arthropoda > Insecta > Diptera > Therevidae > Thereva > Thereva nobilitata. Next base: position 99,481,941 of record OY979695.1, read on the forward strand.
AGCTTCTGTCATTTCTAATGCTTAAAATTTATCTCAAAGCATTAATTTTCTCATTTTTATTCATTGAACTCTTCCCATTAAAGCTTTAAAAAAAATGAAACGTTATGACATTGTTAGCCCACAAAAAAAATCAATCTGGCAGCCAGACATAAAGTTGACAGATGTCTTAACATCACGGTCATGGAGGCTATACAAGGAGATAAAACTACGTGTTGTCAATTTTCGTTTGATTATTGGTGGCGCTGCAGTCAAATGTACCCCGAAAAACATGGTCGATTATATTTATCCGGTTCATGGTAAAGTTCGTTTATTACTAATATATTTTACGTTTAGCAGCTTACAGCTGTTTACCAGCTTCTAAATTCGATTTTATATCAATGCGATTAATCGTAATTAATCAATTTTTGATGTTTCCAATGAATTTTTATTAAATTCATGTGGGGTACATCGGACAAAGGTGACATCTTTGGCCAAAAATGAACTTCTAGTTTAGTTTCTTCTACCCATCCATTTCCTGTCATTTTTCCCATAAGAGTTTTGTCTCCTTGTATATTCTCCATGTATTGTCAGAATATTTACAAAAAATAGATGGGTATAGTGATGTTTTTATTTCTGTCTCGTTTCGCCATAAGACCCGGAATCACTGACATTTAGATGAAACAGGGGTAGAGAACTCGCATGGTTTAACATAAATATTTGTAATTAATGAAAAAATGCATTATAAAATGGAAATAACATCAAAATTGAATTTGTTATTTTTTTTAGGAACAATTTATTTTGTTTCCATCGTCCAAAAACGAATATAAACAATTTTAATTTACAAAAGTAACTGACGTGTTTACATGCCAGTGAAGAAAGGTTTACCAGCAATGGAACGAATTGGTGCCATGAAAATTTCCCGATGAGCAGTCCATTCTATATGTCAGTGGTTTATATGGTAATAATGTCTGATGAGCAGTTCATTATTATATGTCAGTGGTCCAGACATATCTTTGGACATTTTCAAAGAAAAATGGTGGATTTTAAACTAAGGAAGGAGGAGTCGTGAAATTTATAAATTTTTTCAAAAGCTATGAGTGTTTGTGGAGTTTTAAAAGCCCACATAATAACAGAATAGCTTCTGTCATTTCTAATGCTTAAAATTTATCTCAAAGCATTAATTTTCTCATTTTTATTCATTGAACTCTTCCCATTAAAGCTTTAAAAAAAATGAAACGTTATGACATTGTTAGCCCACAAAAAAATCAATCTGGCAGCCAGACATAAAGTTGACAGATGTCTTAACATCACGGTCATGGAGGCTATACAAGAAGATAAAACTACGTGTTGTCAATTTTCGTTTGATTATTGGTGGCGCTGCAGTCAAATGTACCCCAAAAAACATGGCCGATTGTATTTATCCGGTTCATGGCAAAGTTCGTTTATTACTAATAAATTTTATGTTTACCAGCTTCTAAATTCAATTTATATCAATGCGATTATTCGTAATTAATCAATTTTTGATGTTTCCAATGAATTTTTATTAATTTCATGAGGGGTACATCGGACAAAGGCGACATCTGTGGCCAAAAATGAACTAGAAGTTTAGTTTCTTCTACCCATCAGAGTTTTTCCTCCTTGTATATTCTCCATGATCACGGTATACAGAAAGAAGGTAATGTAAAAGCACGGTATACAGAAACAAGGTAATGTAAAAGACTGAATATCGTTTTAGTTTTGATATTGATTTTTTTAGAGAAGAGGGTGAGGTGTGAGAAAATTGGATGGAAAATCTTTCCTCCCCATCGTTCTCTCTCACCCTCTTCTCTAAAAAAAATGAATATCGTACGATTTCTGTTGGTTGGTCGTCGTCCCGTGTGAAACAGGCCCATCCAACTTTCTCACACGATTTTCGATACGACTTTTTGACAGCGGTGTGGTTGTTGTTGCTTTTGCTGGGAGAAGAAAAGAAAGAGAAATGACTTTTGTTTCACTCGGAAAGTGCGCAAATGAGAATTAAAATAAAAGCAACAAGAATAAGCTAAAGCGTTTTGACGTACAGTTGGTTGGAAAAATTGGCCCGTGCGAAAGCCCGAACGACTTTTCGTCAAATTTCAAAAGGGAATAGATGATGACAGCAGATTTTGTTGGTTGGCCGTCGTCTCGTGTGAAACAGCCCGTGGGAAGATCTTCCCTCCCCATCGTCCTCTCTCACCCTCTTCTCTAAAAATGACGTTTCCGTACGATTTCTGTTGGTTGGCCGTCGTCCCGTGTGAAACAGGCCAAATCGTGTGAGAAAGTTGGATGGGAAAATCTTCCCTCCCCATCGTCCTCTCTCACCCTCTTCTCTAAAAAAAAGAATATCGTACGATTTCTGTTGGTTGGCCGTCGTCTCGTGTGAAACAGCCCCATCCAACTTTCTCACACGATTTTCGATACGACTTTTTGACAGCGGTGTGGTTGTTGTTGTTTTTTGTTCCTTTTTCTGGGAGAAGAAAAGAAAGAGAAATGACTTTTGTTTTAAGCCCAAAACAGAATGAATGCAGAAACTTCGACTTCAACTTTGCATTTTGACAGTTTCATACATTTTATATAGAACTCACGTTCAGTTAACAGAATCAATGCAGTAAGCGTTGCAGTAAACTTTGCCCCGACTTCGACTTTGAAAATTTTAAAAGTTGCTGCAAAAGTTGCAGAACTACCAACACAACATTTCAATTTTGCCACTGTAGCCAAATTAGAAAATTTAAATTGATTGAGTTTATTGTATGCAAAATTTAATAATTGCAGGTAATATACGTAAAAGTCGCATACAATAAAAAAAATTGGTAAATTTATTAAAATTTTTAATTTTTGTTATATTATTAAATGGTGATCGCAATTGTAAATTCTGTCTGTCAAATTATCGACTTTGAAGTTCTGAAATGAATGAGCGCTGTGCAGCAAAGTCGACATTACTGCAACGGTGAAGTCAAAGTCGAAGTTTCTGCATTCATTCTGTTTTGGGCTTCACTCGGAAAGTGCGCAAAAGAGAATTAAAATAAAAGCAACAACAATAAGCTAAAGCGTTTTGACGTACAGTTGGTTGGAAAAATTAGCCCGCAGATTTTAGACGACCGTCAGGGTAAATCTTATGCTATCCCGAGTTATTCGCGCGGAAATCTGAAAATACCAATTATAGCTCATTATCTCACATAGGAAGCAACTTTCGAAAAAACACGTAAAGACGTTTTTTGTGCAGATTTTCACGCTTTACAAGTTTGTTTATATACATTACATCGAAATTTTCAACGCCTTGCACGTTATAGAGGAAATACTAACTTTTCGAGACATCCAGGGGGTTTTCCCCAGTTTCCATAGGTGTTCGCCCGCAGAACATTTTTTTTTCTTAAAGTACTCTTCAAAAAGTGCGCTAAATATCATTTCTATTGGTTTTAATGTCAGGTTAAAACCCCTGGTTCCTGACAACTCTATAAACTGGTAAATTCAAGTAGAAAGTAGTATTTTTAATTAATAGTTTTACCTTTCAAAGCCCATGCTAAATCCTTCATGTGTAAATAATTTAGGATGATAACAATTTCCCAGCAAATTTCACTAAATTTAGTTATTGTTGCCCAAATTTTGTACAAGCTATTAGTTCAATTTATTGATTCCTGAGCTGGAAATCCTGCACCATAGCTTATTTGTTTGTTTATTTACCTATTAGTTCTATTTATTTATTCTTGAATGTCTATTTTCCACATTAAATCTGTTTATCTTTCTAGATACAACAGACACTTCCGAAAACAAAAAAAAAGTTTCACTTCTAACAAATCAAACTTCCACACAATTTCCACACACTTCCGAGTTAATTTATTGGCAATTTATCTTGTTTAATTCACAATTTAACTATTAATTTTTAATAAAAAACCGATAAAACAATTTTTGTTTTTCTCAAATCTGACAGCTAACCATTTACCACGGTATACAGAAACAAGGTAATGTAACAGAGACTGACAGCTTCGAATATCGTAGAAATTTCGTGCCAAGTGACGTCAGCAGTAATGCAGAAACAACAACACAACTCCGATTTTATATGGGAAGAGCGTGCCAAGTGACGTCAGCACTCAAATGACATTTCTCCATTACATTACCTTGTTTCTGTATACCGTGACCATTTACATTACGTTTCTGTATACCCTGACCCGGGACCACTTTTGCGTGTGCATGTATGCGTGTGGAGACGAATCGCATGGCTTGTATTATAGAAGGTTATGGCCCATGGGAAGAGTTGCCGAGTGGCGTAGCACTAAAACGATTTCAGTCTTTTACATTACCTTTTTTCTGTATATGTCTTAACATAAAATATGTCCTGTGGAGACGCAGCCTAAAATTTTGCCCATAGATATATTTGTGGAAATGCTTAAGCTGGAAACAGTTTGAACGATCATAAGCGTTCATCTGAGCTGTGAAATGTCAAAAGACGTTCATAACGTCGGGTGTGAACACATTGAACGTTCGTCAGAGTTCGCATCCGCTGACTGGAAATACCACTTGATTTGTTGTTTAGGTTCAAAAATTGCAAGATAAAAAGGAGAAATTTCAAGAAAAACAACAGTTTCTTATTTCAAAATAAATAACTTTATTCACTATTACAACATACAACATGGTGTTTTTATAACTCCCACTTCTTTTATCATTAATAGCTTTATGTTTTTTAATGTCTTCTATAAATCGTGCTTCTAAATGAATCTCACATATGGAGGCCATTCTCACTGAATTATTATTTAATTGTTTATCTGCACAAATCAATCTAACAAACTCACAATCTAAAAAAAACTCGCAATCAAAACAACGACTCAGAACCGCTAAAAATGTCAAAAACGCCGAACAGCGTTCATTAGAATAGAAATAGAGTCTATTCCAGCGCTGATAAACGCTGATAACGGTGTAATCTGTTCACTACAATTAGGTTGTGTGTATTCATTTTCATTTTGAAGTGGGAACCACAATGTGGCGCTGGCGCGTGGTGCTGGAGCTCTTCTTGGCGCTGGCGCGTTTTCTGGTGCGCGCCATGTAGCTGAGTGCAAATACAATGACGTGGCGCTGTCATGTCAAAACTTTAAAAACGGACGGAGCGGATTGGTTCTGTTTGAGGTTTAAGTTAGTCGAAATGGGGCAATGCAAAACAACATTCATTGGAAATTAATTTTTTTTACAGGAAAATCCAAAAATTGATTAAATGCGAATGTTTTTTGGGGTACTTTTGACTTCAGCGCCCTCATTTATCAAAATTCCCAACTGTCTGGTGTATTGGCGCGCACCAAAAGTAGAAAGTTGGCAAAAGTGAGCGCCAGCGCTAGTACCACGCGCCAGCGCCAGCTACACATTGTAGTTGCACTTCGGGTGGGCTACGTTGTTTACTTTTGACAGTTTGCGCTACAGCGCCAGCAGCACGCGCCAGCGCCACATTGGAGTTCAGCCTTCGCAGCGCTGATGAACGCTTATGAACGTTCAATCTGTTTCCAGCTTAGCCTGATGGTCAATTTATTGAGCAAAGTTGATACACGAATCAATTCATTACAGTCAATTTTTTGTGTAAAATAACGTACTTTTATGTGCAAGTTTTAGGTTCTATTTTTTCCGTCGTTGAATCGAACAAAAAAAAAACTATTTTATTTAGAAAAATTAATTTAACTACAAAAAAAGGAAATAGTTTAAAACACTCCGTATTATAAAAAAAGTATATCCTTATTCTTTAACGGTCGAAGAAGAACTGAAGTTTTACATATTACAGACTTAAAACTTGCAGAAGAAATCATTCAAACTTGTCTTGCGAATTTGCTGATGAGCTAAATTATTATTCTCATGTAACTTGAGTAATATGAAATAATTCTATTTGAAAATTAGCTAGAATTTTGTCTCGAAAATTTATTGATAAGCAAAGTTATTATTCTCATGTAATTTGAGTGATTTTTATATGAAATAATTCTATGGAATTATTTGGATCGCGTCAATCTCGCTTGCCGAATATATGACTCCCCCTCCTTAAGTGTTTTGCTCTCCTGAGCAATATCGGTCTTACTTGAATTTGAACGATTTCTTCTTCTAACGAAATATCTTATTATCATAATAATGATTATTATCGAAATTGAACTCAAAATAAATGTCGAGTTTACGTAGGATATAATAAAATTTTGTTTTCTTTCATATTTTATTTCTTTTATTTCTTCGTTATTTTTTATTTATTTTATGTGTAAATCATTTATGTTTAATGTTCGGTTGATACCACCTAATTCCAAATAGTTAGGGATAACGATATGTTGTTTAAATTGTCTTTCTTTGTTAGAGAATTTTGTTTTATCTATTTTTATAGTGCAATTGTTGAATGTAATTACATAATTTTTATTTAGAATATATTCAATTTTATTACAATTGTTTGTTAACTCTAAATTTTTTGCATTTTTATCTAAGACTAAGCCTAGGTCTAATTTTATTACTTCCGTCTTTAAGCAATTTTCGTATGACATGTTTAATAGATTTGAAATACATTTACTTGTTGGTCTTAGTTTCTTTTTGTATCTCTCTTGATCGAGATAGTAGGATTTGTTTTCGTAGGTAATAACGTCTAAATATTTGATATTTAATTCTTCATTTTTTGAGTTAGGGACGGGTATAATTTTAAATTGAGAAGATTTTCTTTGACCTATCTCCGGGATTAATAAAATAAAAATTATTTTGGACTCTAATATGGCAAGGGAACTTTTGATTTTTTGCATTTTGAATACGTCAATCTTGTAAGTGTCAATTTCTTCGGGTGTGAGGATAGATCTACTTAGAATTTGATGCTTTGAGGACAAAACATTGCCTTGGATTTTCTCGATTTCTTTGTTCAGTAAGTTTAAATGAGTTAGTGTTTGTAAGTATTGTAATTGTCTGACTATGTCTTCGTTCGTTTCGTTGACAGTTTTAAATAGTTGTTCAATTTCCAAATGATTTTTTTCTATATTGTATTGCAGATTTTGTATGTTTGTTTGAAGGATATTATTTATTTTTATTTGTTTGTTTGTATTCGTTATGAGATTGTGGATGTTTTCGTCGGATATTCGTAAATGGTCCTCGATTACGGCTCTATCCTCGTCATCCATCGTAGGAAAGATCCGCCAACGTTAACTAAAGCTCTTTTTTGTCGGAAGGGTCATAATGTCTTAAAGTTATGTTTAATTGTATTAATTTCTTCTTTTAACGTATTAATTATATTTTCATTCTCGGTTTCAGAAAATGTTGTGTTAACTTGCATTTGTATCAAATATATGATTCTTTCTACATTTCTTAAATCTACGATATGGACTATTTTATTATAGAATTCTATTATAGATATATCTTCCTTACGTATCATAGTAAACCCCGCTTCTGTTTCCATTTTATCGATGTTGATAAACGCTTGGGCCGGCTTAGTCAGCGCCGCCACCATTACTAGTAGCATTATGATTCTCTGAAAAATTTTTGAAATTTCGTTTAATTCGAGAAGGATGAATTTTCCTACGTTGTTTATCGATTAAATCTTTTTGGTCTTTTGAATATGGTATTTTCTTATATCTAGGTAGTTCTTTGTATATTAAAGCGGTTGGGTTTCTAATTAAAATTTCTTTAGTGTTTGGTGGTTCGAAATTCTTTCTATATATATTAAGTTTAGCAATAACTTTTTCTTTCATTTCTAGCATTTTTGCTTTCACGGCCTCCAGGTCTCTTACTTTGTTACGTGCCGGATTTCGCTACGATGATACCGGCTAGCTCGGTGGTTGGGCGCAGGTATATACGGTGGGCTATCAAAATAAGGGCGCCACGTGGTTATTTTGGTCCACGAACCTGACAGATGTGAGTCTTGAACCCACGCACACACAGACACACTCGCACGCGCACTCTCGCACAATAATTAAAAACACTATTAAATTATGAATGGCCGGATTTTATAATTTTATTGTTATTATGAAATATAAAAAAAACGGAAATAATAAAATAAAATGAGGAAGGAAATAAAAATTAATAACAAAAAAACTGCATGCGATTCTAATTTAAATATGTTGTACTTATTTACCGGCTCTCACTTATTATACAGTACTACTTAACTTTTAATTTACTCCTCCACGACGCTGGGCTTCCCGCTGATCCTCGATGACCTCTTTCTTCACTAACTTTCACTTTCAACTTTCAACTTCTAGCACTTGACACTCAAGAAAAAAAACTGAGAGCTGACCGCTCCAGGGGCCCTGTTTATATTGGGAAATGCCCACTATTTCCAGGATTCCTGGGTGTATTCCAATCGGTTTCAACCGATTTGGAATCGGTAATAAATTATTATTAACAAATTTCAAATTTTGATTTTAAAATGAACCCTGGGTCCTGGGTATTACATTTCCACTTTCGGAAAAATTCTCGGGGCTCCGGCTCGCCTGAATTTTGGGTTGCAAGGCCCGGCTCGACAACCCTCGGCCACATTTTTGGAATTTCCGGAGTGGATAAATATATTAAATTAATTAGCCGTTGGAGCACGCCCTGTATGCTGGTCAGTCCCTTCCATACCCTTCCAGTGTTCTAAATATGAAGTTCGGGAAGAAATCCTCACCCGAATGTGAAGGAGGTTAGGATCCCCGGGAACGCCGTGCGCCGTGTTTACAAGTGTCCTACAAATTAATAACTTAGGTAAGTCTTATTTTATTGTAAATGTCCATTGTTTTCATGATCTCTTCTTCATTTTTAGGGGCACTGCGCGGTGGATCGTCCATCCTGTCGGGCCTGTTGTTCCCTGCGTACCCGCGTCAAAATTGGGTACTCATTAATGGAGAAGGCTTCCTGAACCCTGCGAATAAAGGATAGCAGCAGTATGGTTGCTTAGGGACACACAGGTAACATGGACAAGGTTAGTATCCATAACATATTAATTCCCTTTTGTTATTAATCTTTTCTATTTTTAGGTACAAACACAAGACATAACACACCCCCTCTTCTTTCGAGAGATTTCGAAAGAAATCTCGTGATAAAATTGATTAACCCACCTTGATCTAACCAAAATCCCTCTAGCGTGACCCTCACACTATAGCATCGCTTTCCTCCGAAATCCTAATTCATACCTATAGCCTTATACTAATATTTAATTCAATTAATGTGGTATCCTATCAATATTTACTACAAATTCATATCGCATTATGCTATCCATGACTTCAATTTATTGTAACTCGATCCTTCAAATCCAAATTACTTATGCTATGTCGGTCCTAACTTCAAATCCATATAACTTATGCTAATCCTGACCTTAATTCATTCTAATAATAACAATATTCTTACTTCAGGTCCGTATACTCATGCTAGTCCTAACTTTAATTCATGCTACGTCGGTCCTTACTTCAAATTCATACAACCAGTGGCGTACCTACGGGGGGGCGGTGGGGGCGGTCCGCACCGGGCGGCACATATTTTGGGGCGGCATTTTTTATATTTAGTTTTAGTTATAAAAAACAACTTGTTCACTTCATAAGTTTACTATTCGATTTCTACGAATTATGAATTACTATATGAATTCGAATATTTTTGCTCATCGTTAAATCAAAATGTAGGATTGAAAATATTCTCTCTAAAAATTTTGCTCGGATAGACATCAATGGTGTCGATGTCGAGTAGAAGTTTTATCGCAGGGCTGCGGAGTCTTGTTTCGAAATTTTCGAATCCGACTCCAATTTGTTTAGAGTGTAAATCAGAATCCGACTCCTATATAATGGAAAATATTTAAATTTGTAACGAAGAGCAAAAAATAATTAATTTTATTGAGTATAGCTTATTCTTTGACCACGTTCATCTTTCTTTATTCCAAGAATTCCCGTAATTTTTCAAAATAAATTTTATAGTTTATCATTACCAGCATTAAGGCCTAACCACAATGAGTTAAGCACATTGGCCGAAACCACACTAGCATTCCTTCAGCAGCAGCAGAACCAGTTATTTACGAGAGAGGTATAGAAGGGACAAGAGGGTAGGGTAGTAACATGTTCGCCCCAAAATTTCGGCGTGTAAACTTAACGCATACACAATGTGCTTCTGCTTACTCTATGACCGTGCGTAACAATATCGGCACACACACAGATATCTCCGTGCAGGGACAAGAAAGTTACTTGTGATGAAAGAATACCAGTGTAGGCCTAGATTAACCCTTTCAAAGTTATTTAAGATCAATCAATTGTTGAGTGATTTTTTGCCCAAAAAGTGATTTTTGGAAACTTAGACCTTGAATAACTTCGAAAGGGTTAAGTTTACGAAAAAATGGCAAGAGGGCTTTTTTATAGGTAATAACTTTTCGTATTGGCTGAACAAACCAAAAATTCGAAAAAAGCAGTTTTTGAGTAATTTTTTGGCCAAAAAGTGATTTATGATAACGTAAACCTTGAATAACTTTAAACGGGTTAATCGGGTCAACATTTTTGTAAGAACTAAAGTTGTAGAGAATTTCATTGTCAACAATTTGGGGCCTCGCATGGGGTTTTACGACCTATAGAAACTGAGAAACAAGGAAAACGCTGAAAAAACGCGATATCTCCTGGGGCCATGTTTTTTTGTGATGCCGAAATTGTTTTGTTAAAGAGTCCCAAGGAAGCTGTCCACCAATTTTTAGCCATTTTGGAATTTTTTCTCCTTTCGTGCATTTTTTTGCTAATTTCCCTGGACTACAACTTACGCGGCCTAGTTTTTTACTGCCTAATTTAAATATGGCAACCAATAGTAAAAAGTTCCCCACCTGAGTGGTTATTCTGTAACTATTAAAAAATGAGAACGTGAAGTCTTTTCATTCTCATTCTCATCGGGTCTTCTCATTTTGAATTATCATTTTTGTCAGCAAAGCGATTCTATAACCTAGTGAGATATTCCAGTGACAAATGAGCTGAATGTAATTCACATTGGAAATTCTCACTTGTATCAACGTCAATCGTGTTATATTTTGTACTTATTCGAGTGGCATACTTTGTTTTACATTTAAAATTCACGTTTTTTGCAATAACCGTTGAACTTAACAAGTTCCACATTACTTATTTTCAGGGAAAATGAATGCAAGGGCTATTTTCCACCATCTTTAACGGCACCACCATTTAAATGAGTGGCACACACCCCCATTATTCTCGCCGGAAGCGGGAACAATCTATAGATTGAAATCTGCAGCAATTAATAAATATAATATATTAAACTGCAGGAAAAACTTAAAGATGTACCTACTTATCATTTGCCAAGTCCACATGCAGCTTAAGTAAATTTACAAGAGCGTTTTTTTGCCCCTCGGCCAACAACTCTTTTAAATCCCGACATAATCCCGATATATTATTAAATCTACAAAAAATTACATACAAATTTTATTTTCAAACTGTTAGTTTTTAAAAATTAAAAGTTTTCGCACTTGTCACTGAGAAAACGCAATACAATTTTTAAAAATTGTACGTTCAACTGTTGTTTAAATAACCTGTTGATAATTGAAAATAACAAGTTCCAACATTTCTCATTAGAAAAATTTTGGTGAGAAGTCATTTTTCACCATGAAATAACTTGACACATAAACTCACGTTCTCATCGTTCCAGAATCGCATTTATTGGAATTCTCACTGAAAAGACTTTCACAAGACTTTTCACAGTTACAGAATAACCGCTCTATAGTTTGTCTCAATTAAAATTATTTATTTATGTTTATTATTTAATAAAAACCAGCATTTGATTTGACTTAGAAAGGGCGGCAAATTGGAGACCGCACCGGGCGGCAAAAGTTCTAGGTACGCCACTGCATACAACTCATACTAATCCTAACTTTAATTCATCAATCGGGTGGAGCAGAACTTTCGAATACCTTGAGATCCTTTGCATGACACACTCCTGCGTCCTTGCCTGCCTGATCCTTTAATTGGTAAGTCCACGGCGATACTACTTTTGTAATTGTGTAGGGGCCAACGTACTTTGGGGCCAGCTTAGCGCTGAAATATTGAGCCGCATCAGACAATAAGTAATTCTTCCGCCAAACCAGGTCGTTCGCGTAAAACTTTTGGTCCCTCCTTCTGAGGTTATAGCCTTGCCGGGCGGCTTCCGTTGCCTTACTTAACCGCTCCTTAACGCTCCTTAGGGGTGTACTCCTACCTGATCCTCCTGTTGAGCTGGCATCCGCTTTTCATCACCACGTAGTGTCATCTCCCTCCCGAAGTTGATGAAATATGGTGTTATTTTGGTCCCCTCGTGGGTTCCCGTGCGGATAGCGCACCCCACCTTTGCCAAATATGAAGCCTATACTCGATGGTTATCTGCTACGTATGCCCGAAGCATAGTTTTGACATTCTGGTTCATACGTGCCGATTTTTTTCCTCTCTGGCTTGGTTGATTGACAAACTGTACAGCGATTAACATAGGACGCGACGTCACTTCTCATTTTAGGCCAGTAGGCTCGTTGTGCAAGCCGCTCGTATGTCTTTCGAACGCCTCCATGCCCCGACGTTGGGGCATCATGTGCCTCCTGCATGACTTGCCTCCTTTCCGGCTTAGCTATGACCCTCCTCCAGTTGGAATCTTCTCCAGTCAACTCAGGGTATTTTGGGCGTACGTGTTTCCAGAGACTGCCATCCTCGTACTTCCAATTCGGAAAACGGTCAGGGTCTTCTCTCACGCATGTCACCATCCTATGGTACCATTTGTCACTGTTCGAAACTTCATTATCGATACGCTCGAGGAGAGGAACTGATCTTGAAAGTAAATCAGGCAGCAGGTGTTCCTTGCCTTTCTTATGGATAATTTCAAAGTCGTATTGCTGCAGTCTAACAGCCCATCTTGCCAAACGTCCTGTGGGGTCCTTTAGGTTGTGTAGCCATACTAGGGATGCATGGTCTGTTACCACCATGAATCGGGTTCCTTCGATACATGGGCGTAGCTTCTCGATGGCCCACAGTACCGCCAAACATTCCCTCTCTGTTGTAGAATAGTTGCGTTCCGGCCTACTTAGCGACCTGCTGAGGTAGGCAATAACCTTATCCTGGCCCTCGATGTGTTGCGTAAGAACCGCACCTAAACCGTAACCTGATGCATCGGTGTGAAGGGATACTCAAAATTTGGGCAGGTCAAAATAGGAGCACTCACCAAGCCATCCTTCGCCTTTCGGAAGGCTTCCTCACACTGTTGTGACCATGTGAATTTACGTCCTTTCTTCAATAGCTCGGTGATTGGGGCGATTAGGCTGGCGAAATTGGGGACGAATCGTCGGTACCAGGAGACCGTGCCAATGAACTTCCGCACCTCTGAGACGGATTTTGGGGTCGGGATGTTCAAAATGCTCTCTACCTTCTCCGGGTTGACCTGTAATCCATTCTCACCAACAATATATCCTAGATATCTCAGCTCTGCCCTGCAGAATTCGCATTTTTCGAAGTTTATCGTTAGGCCCGCTTGGCAAAGCTTATCCAACACCTCCCCCAGCGCCTGCTTGTGTTCCTCGAACGTCTGGGTGACGATAATCACATCATCAAGATACACAAACACCCGGTCGTCCAATGTTCCCGCCAATACCCTATCTATCAAGCGCTGCCATGTAGCTGGAGAATTCGTCAGACCAAAGGGCATCCTATTAAAGTGGAAGAGTCCTCTCCCCGGGATGGCGAAGGCCGTGTATTGCTTCGAATTTTCTGCCATCGGAACTTGCCAGAATGCCGACTTTATGTCTAAGGAAGATAAGTATTTAGCGTCGCGTAATTTGTCCAGAGTGGCCGATACAAAGGGTAGAGCATACGCATCCTTCTTTGTGACTCTATTCAATTTCCTATAATCTACGCAGAAACGGTATTTCCCATCTTATTTTTTAACTAGAATTACAGGTGAAGACCACGCACTGTTAGACGGTTCCACTACCCCTGCTTTCAGCATTTCGTCCAGTTGCTCGTTAATAATTCTCTGTATGGCTGGCGACACTGGGTAGTAACGCTGTTTTATGGGTGGAGAGTCGGTTTCAATAGCATGCTCCACCTTATTGGCGCAACCTAACTCAGTGCCCATCTTAACCCTCGCCTCATTAATCAACTCACCCAGCTCTCCCTGTTGCCTCCTTGAAAGCTTTGATCTGCTCTCCAAAGCATTTACCTGTATCTCCGTCTCCTTACCACCACCGAACTCCCAGCTATTTTCTCCATAATCAGCTACGATGGCCATGTTCACTACTCCCACTATCTCTATTGGTGCTCCATTAGCCATGTTCGCCCTTTTCTGCCCCTTACTGCACACCTTCAAGTCCATATGCCTCAATTTTTCCCATCCAGGTGCACCGATGACGGTTTTGCTTGCCCCTGAGTCTAGTAGGCCATAGAATCTCACCCCGAACACTTCCACCGTGACATGGGGACGCACATCGTTCTCACAATTTTGGAAAACGTAATCCACAGCTGCGTGTTGTGCCTCTCCGACTTTCGCTGACGAAGATTGTTCGTCGCTTGGAAGATCTACGGCTTGCCTCGGATTACCCGACCCGCCGTTTAGGCTCGGGCTCCGCGGTCGTTTCCCGATTCCTGACAAGGCTCTTGAACCCTTGGTGCTGAGACATCCGGCCTTTCATTACATCTCGGGCATTGGGGACGGATCGTGCCTGGTGTACCGCATCCGAAGCACCTCCTCGCATTACATTGCCGTGCAAAGTGTCCCGTACGGCCACATCTGAAGCACCTTCTACCTGCTGTCGTCCTGTTCGCGTTTGGATTAGGCTGGATGGACGAAACTACCTGTGGCTCACTCGATACATAAGCTAGATCCGGCTCTAACAATGACTGGTTACGCCTTGAAGGAGGGGAACGAAAGCTTCCGCCGAAGTCCTAATTGCCTCAAGTTGACGTCCCAACTGTACCAAATTATTTATTGAAGTAACTTCCATTAGTCCTAACTGCGTTTGATAAAAAGGATGAATATTCCACTTAAGAATCTTTAGTTGCGCGGACTCCGAAATGGGATCACTTAATCGTGCGAACATATTTTTCATGGTCGCGACGTACAGACCGATGGCTTCGTCTTTACCTTGGGTTCTCCTACGCACCTCCTCCAACAGCCGGTCATCGTAATCAGGGGGAAGGAATTCTTTTCTCAATTCCTTTACCAGGTCATTCCACGAATGGCAGGAATCCTTATACGCCCTGTACCATATCAAGTCTCGACCGCTGAACAAGTCAAGAGCCGCGCGATATAATTGACCCTTACTAATGCCTCGTGCTTCCGCCATTTCATTTACGCGTTCCAGGAAGGAGTTAATCGATTGCCCTTGGTCACCAGAGAATTTTATCCCCCATTTGTGAATTTGGGCTTGGGCCCTATTCCTGGTCATGGCCGCCGCCGGTATCGATAACTCCGCTGCTGCTTCGGAGGAATCGTCCTCAATATCCTCGTCGTCCGCTTTCATCTGTAGAGACTCTAATGTCACTATCAGCTCAGCTCGAATCCGTGCCTTTTCCTCCCTTTGAGCTTGCTCCGACGCCATCATCCGACTCGTCCTTCCAAGAGCCCACTCGATCTTCGTGAGTGGTTTCCTGTATTCTCCTGAATCCATGTCTCCTTGGAAGGCTTCGTACAAGGAAGTTATCTCCGCTAACTTCTTCTTCAGTGCCAGTGCATCTTCCTCATAGGGGAAAGGGTAGGGATCAATGAGGACAGTGCCGCCTTCCTTTTCCACCTTTAGTACAGCACGCAAGGATGTTCGCATATCATCTACCTTCCCACTAGGGAGTCCCCTAATAGTCATTTCATACGCTAATTCCTCCTGGCTGAGCCTATTAATTTCCATATTGAAGTGTGGCGCTATGATAAGATCAAAAATAAAAATAAAAAAAAATTCCAAGCTACGTCCACTCCCAGTTCTGAAGCTGCTCCGATTAATGTAAACAGAAATCAAAATATTATTTCAAAAAAAAATTGAAGTCGATGTTAACCAGGGATACGCAATTCCAAATAACAACAACAAAAAAAAATCCAGGTCAGCAATGATCAGCTGCTGCTACACAAATTTTTCCCTTTTGCCTTAAAATTCTGAACCAAAAAAAAACATTAATGCCAGTCGATAATACGAAACTGGGTCAGTTGACAATCCTCAAAAAAAAATATTCAAGGCCAGCGACGCTTGGGGAAACTAGCTTGAACTGCACCAGGCGCGTGAATTACCGATCCTTCTTTCTCCTAAATCTCTCTCTCTCCCTAAAATCCTCGGAATCACAATCTCACGCCCCCCACTCGGCTTCCGTCATTCATTAACTCTCAAAATTAAATTTCCATTGATCGCTTGCCGGTAATATCGTATGATCAAGTCAGTATCGTTTGCGGCGCGTACGATCGGTTGTTGGTGCGGCGTAAAGGGGAAAAAAAGGGTTAAAGTAAACAAAATGTTAAATAGTGAAAAAAAACTAAGAAAATTAAGTGCTGTAAAAAAAGTGAAGTGTTGTGAAAAAAATTAATAGAATAATAGAAGAGGAAATACAAAAAAAAATTATTAAAAAAAAAATTGTTGGAAAAAACAAAATATATTCTCGCTAAAAAAAATTTTGTTCAAGCTTAGTGAAAAGAAAATTTTATTAAATCAAAAAAAAATTCATATAACGGAGTACAAGGAACAAGGATTGATCGAAACCTTAATTAATGGTAAGTACTTTTTATATTAATCCCACAATTTATTACAAAAGCCATGCGGTTGCGTCTCCAACTTGTTGCTTGCAACACAATTTCTTTGCCACCTCCGGCACCACGTGGTTATATTGCCACTTGTTGCTTGATTCCTTGCAACACGGCTTTTGACCAACGTTTCCTTGACTCGATTCGCTCGACTTGATCGGTGAAGGTCGCCGCCCCCTAACTCTGTGAATCTGATTCACTATGGGAGTGGCGATATATAATTAATACACTGACCCAGATCAAAATGTCGGCTTATTTCTGTTGTTGATTTCTTCCACAAAAAAAATTCTCAACCGAAGCACACAAATAAAATGTCTTTATTTTTCCCTTTTAAAAATTGTTTTCCTTTAACGCGTTACAATAATAACTTAATATCCTCTTCTAAAGTAAATTTCATTTCCCCTCGGTTATTATAGTAATGAAATTGAAATTCAAAACCCCTACACTTCTGCAATAAAGCCAAGTAAAAATTGTATCCTCAAAAGAAAATCGAATTCCACAAATTTATTTTGCAATTATGGATTAACAAAAAAAAGAAATTAAATGATAGCCTCACGTTGGGCGCCAAAATGTTACGTGCCGGATTTCGCTACGATGATATCGGCTAGCTCGGTGGTTGGGCTCAGGTATATACGGTGGGCTATCAAAATAAGGGCGCCACGTGGTTATTTTGCTCCACGAACCTGACAGATGTGAGCCTAGAACCCACGCACACACAGACACACTCGCACGCGCACTCTCGCACAATAATTAAAAACACTATTAAATTATGAATGGCCGGATTTTATAATTTTATTGTTATTATGAAATATAAAAAAAACGGAAATAATAAAATAAAATGAGGAAGGAAATAAAAATTAATAACAAAAAAACTGCATGCGATTCTAATTTAAATATGTTGTACTTATTTACCGGCTCTCACTTATTATACAGTACTACTTAACTTTTAATTTACTCCTCCACGACGCTGGGCTTCCCGCTGATCCTCGATGACCTCTTTCTTCACTAACTTTCACTTTCAACTTTCAACTTCTAGCACTTGACACTCAAGAAAAAAAACTGAGAGCTGACCGCTCCAGGGGCCCTGTTTATATTGGGAAATGCCCACTATTTCCAGGATTCCTGGGTGTATTCCAATCGGTTTCAACCGATTTGGAATCGGTAATATATTATTATTAACAAATTTCAAATTTTGATTTTAAAATGAACCCTGGGTCCTGGGTATTACATTTCCACTCGGCTCGGGCTCGCCTGAATTTTGGGTTGCAAGGCCCGGCTTGACAACCCTCGGCCACATTTTCGGAATTTCCGGAGTGGATAAATATATTAAATTAATTAGCCGTTGGAGCACGCCCTGTATGCTGGTCAGTCCCTTCCATACCCTTGCAGTGTTCTAAATATGAAGTTCGGGAAGAAATCCTCACCCGAATGTGAAGGAGGTTAGGATCCCCGGGAACGCCGTGCGCCGTGTTTACAAGTGTCCTACAAATTAATAACTTAGGTAAGTCTTATTTTATTGTAAATATCCATTGTTTTCATGATCTCTTCTTCATTTTTAGGGGCACTGCGCGGTGGATCGTCCATCCTGTCGGGCCTGTTGTTCCCTGCGTACCCGCGTCAAAATTGGGTACTCATTAATGGAGAAGGCTTCCTGAACCCTGCGAATAAAGGATAGCAGCAGTATGGTTGCTTAGGGACACACAGGTAACATGGACAAGGTTAGTATCCATAACATATTAATTCCCTTTTGTTATTAATCTTTTCTATTTTTAGGTACAAACATAAGACATAACAACTTTACCATTCGGGAAGTCAATTGGTTTTATTCCAGTAGAAGAATGGATGGTACTGTTATATTTCTCCACTGCTCTTATTATTTTACATTCCGTGTCTAAGTTTTGTTCGGTTAAGTGGAGTATTCTGATATGCTCATTTATGGTACCATGAGCCCTTTCTATGTCGGAATTACCCGTATGACTGCGAGGAGACGTGAAGTGAGTTTCTATGTTTTCGGTACGACAAAAATCCTTTATATTTAGATTGTCAAATTCGTTGTCAAAAATATATTTTAAAGGCTTTCCAAACAGTGAATTTCTTAATCTTAGAGCTTTCACTATTGTTACGCTATTTCTATCGTTGAGTTTATATATTGTTAAATGTTTGCTAAATCTATCGAATGTGCTTAGAAAGACCTCCTTTTTTAAATAGAATACATCAACATGGACGATCTCGTTGGAGTTAGGAGTTTCAGATAACTGGTACTTATACTGGTTTGGCTTTCTATCATATTTTGCCAAGTTACAGATGTCACAATTATTAACGTATTTATGGATATAGTCCTTGAGTTTTGGACAGTAATATCTATCATTTATCTCGAGGAAATTTTCTAAAATTCCTCTGTGGTTGCTGCTTTCATGAATTTCCTTGATGATTTTTTCAAGTACTGTTTGATCCTCTACATTTTCAGCTAATTTATTACATTTTACGAATCTGATTTTAGGTTCATTACTAAACAAACTAACTAATTTATTTTGTAAAATGGTGAATTTATGATCATCCAGTTTACTATAGATACCTGTGGTTCCTTTTCTTATTAATCTTCTTAGTAAATTGTTCAAGTAATCTTCGTTCTTGAGATCCCCTTAGGATATACATATTATTCTATATCTTTTAAATTTAGTCGTTAGTTCCTGCGTTTTGTTTTCTAGAAGGTGGATTTGGGTAAGGTATCTGTTAACAATACTGTCGGTAATAGGAATGTGGTCTCCAGCATATTCGTCGCAGCACCAGTTTCATTCGTATAATTTCCTCTTTCGGATTCTGAACTAGATTCTAAATTATTGATTTCATTTGTGTTTGCGTCTATTCGACTAAGGAAATCGGCGACTTTATTTTCTTTGCCCTTTATATATTCGATATTGAAATCATATTCATTTAATTTTATCCTCCATCTTTGGAGTTTCGAATTTGGTTCTTTTAAAGAGTTTAGCCACACTAAAGGACGATGATCGGTTTTAATTGTGAATTTTACCCCATATAAATACGGTCTAAAATATTTCGTAGCCCATATTATTGCTAAAGTTCCTTTTCGATTGTGCTATATCTACATTCGTGATCGTTAAGAGTTCTACTAGCAAACGATACAGGGTGATTGTTTTGGGATAAAACGGCTCCAATGGCATATTGGCTCGCATCAGTTATCAGAGTTAATCTCTGATTGAAATTTGGATACTTTAAGATTGGGTCATTAGTGAGTATTTGCTTTAGTTTATTAAAAGCTTCAATATTAGCTGTGTTCCAAAATCGGAGCAAAGTACTCGCAAGCAGTTGGCGTACCCGTTCCTACTTCTCAACAAAGGCATGAGTAGAGAGAGAAAGCCAACTGCTTGCGAGCACTTTGCTCGAATTTTGGAACACGGCTATATTTAGGATTTTCTACATCAATCTGGTTATTCTTTTTCAAACATTGTGTTAGTGGCTGGGCTACTTTGGCATAGTCTTTAATAAATTTACGGTAGTAGCCCGTAATGCCAAGAAAACTTTTAATTGCCTTTCGAGTTTTCGGTATTTGTAAATTTTGAATAGCGTTAACCTTATTAGGGTTAGGCTTAATCCCTTCGTTAGTTAATAAATGACCTAAATATTCTGATTGTCTAGAAAAGAATGAACATTTATCTAACTGGATTTTTAGATTATATTATCTCAGTCTCTTGAATATCTTCATTATAGCATCTTCGTGTTCTTGAATTGAGGAGCTAAAAATGAGGATATCGTCTAGATATACAACGCAACAGAAGTTGATAAAATCTTTCAACACGTAGTTCATCATACGCTGAAAGGTAGCAGGAGCATTCTTTAGTCCGAAAGGCATCCTGACGTACTCATAATGTCCTTGCGCCGTAGAAAATGCAGTTTTCGCCTGGTCCTTCTCGTCCACAAGGATTTGGTGGAATCCTTTGGCGAGGTCTATGGTGGTAAAATATTGAGCTCTACCAAGTTTATCGAATAGGGCTTCAATGTTGGGGATGGGGAATTTGTCGTCAATAGTAACCTCGTTGAGCTTCCTATAATCAACGACAATCCTCCATTTCCTTACACCAGGTTGATCTATCTTTTTTGGGACCACCCAAATGGCGAATTGTAGGGAGAGTTGCTAGGTTTTATAATATTTTGCGCTAGCATTCCCGAAATTTGTTTCTCTACCTCCTGTTCATGAATTTTTGGAATTCGATATATTATCGAATAAATAGGTTGACTATCTTTTGTAATGATTTGATGCTTTATTTCATTAATATGGGTCAGCTTTTGACCTTCTTGATAAAATAGGTCTTTATTTTTTATAATTATACCCCTTAAAGTTTTGAATTCTTCCTCGTTAAGATGATCAGTTTTTATATGTTCTAAGATATTATTTTTCGTAACTAATGGATAAAGTTCATCAATTTCCTCATATGGGCAAAAATCTACAAACCTTGTTTTTCTATTCGAGATTTCTAAACAATCTTCTTCTAAATCAATCTTAGCCCCTACTGCTTTTAAAATATTATACCCTAATATACCTTGAAATTTTTTGTTATTTAATCTTAATACTTTCCATGACATGGTCGCTTTGTGACCAAATTCCCGAGGAACCTCTGTAATTACTTCACGAGTAATCATGTTTTTACCAAACAAGCTAACAATTCGAATAGGTTTATTTAATTTTATTTGTTTTATATGAGGAAAAGCTCTGTCAGAGATAATAGAAATGGTTGCCCCAGTATCAATAAGACAACGAAAAGTTTTATTAAAAATTGTGAAGTGGACTATGGGTAATGGGTTATCTGGGGCCGTGACTGAAAATTTTCAATATTATTTATATCGACATCCATTGTCTCACCAGCCCTGTCATAATTATGATCGTTTCTAAAGCGTCTGCTATAGGTATTCTGATTATGGAAATTTCCGCTTTGGTTTCTAAAAATACCGGTTGGATTTTTTTGATAGTTTTCATGGTGCTGCGATTGTCTATTAGGAAAACTATTATTGTAATGATTTCTGTGTAGTTGTCTGTTATAGTCAAAATTATTGTTTGTGCTGTTATTTTTATAACTATTATTACCACGAACGTTATGATCACTATTAAATTTTTTAAATTTTCTATTGTTATTAATATACTTTTGAGAACTTGCATTGTTATTATTAATCCCAGTCTGTAATAGCTCAAAGAAAGCTTCCTCTAAAGTTTCAACTTCTTTAATTCTTAAAAACATACTATCAGATCTAGGTAACTTATTTAAAAATTTTTCCAAAATACTTTTTTCATTATTAGTGGTATTGAATTCAGTTGGAGAGTCATCATCTAATTTATACTTAAGATTAAGCTTATCTAAAACTTTCAATAAATCATAATAATATTGACTTACATTATAGAACTTAATTGAGTCTGCTTCTTCCTTCAGCTTGAGGTAAGATTGTTGAATGCCAAATGACCTTTTGAGCTGAATTTTCACTTGGTCCCACGTTCCAGTCTCTAAACGTCGTATGGAAATAGCTGCTGGTCCTTGAATTTTTGTCATAAAAATGTTGAGCAGGTAAGCTTTCAATCCTTGGTCTGCAGTTAATCCAAGAATTGCCTCTGTTTCTCTGATGAAATGGGACAATTCGTATGTGTCATCTCCACGAAAGATTGGTACGGCTCGAGCTTTCGTAATTAAGTCTTTACTGGTAAATGTATTTACCGCCATGATTTCGTTGTCCTGGTTCGGGTTATACTTTGTAATCTTCCTTTTCTTTATGTTCTAAAGAAACGTTGAATGAATTCTTCTTCCGAAGTGGTTGTATTATATTTTTCTTTTTTGTAGTTAAGAAATGCCAACAAATTCTTAGAAGAAAACTAGTGATCTTCACTTAGCAATTACTCTTTGTTTTATTTTGTTTTCACTTATTGATTTGAACTCGATTTCTTTTACATATCTTCGTCGAAAATTTGCATAATAAGTTCACTTGTTTAAATTCACTTTTTCTTTTTAAACACACTAGTTTGGCGATATTACCGACTGCGCCAGTTTTAGGTTCTATTTTTTCCGTCGTTGAATCGAACAAAAAAAAACCTATTATATTTAGAAAAATTAATTTAACTACAAAAAAAGGAAATAATTTAAAACACTCCGTATTATAAAAAAAGTATATCTTTATTCTTTAACGGTCGAAGAAGAACTGAAGTTTTACATATTACAGACTTAAAACTTGCAGAAGAAATCATTCAAACTTGTCTTGCGAATTTGCTGATGAGCTAAATTTTTATTCTCATGTAACTTGAGTAATATGAAATAATTCTATTTGAAAATTAGCTAGAATTTTGTCTCGAAAATTTATTGATAAGCAAAGTTATTATTCTCATGTAATTTGAGTGATTTTTATATAAAATAATTCTATGGAATTATTTGGATCGCGTCAATCTTGCTTGCCGAATATATGACTTGCATTGGTGTTATGTCAAAAAGCATATTTTTAATTAAAGATATTGTGAAATTGAATTGTGTGTTTATTGTTTACAAAGATTAGAAAATCTAAATATGAAATATGGATATGGAAAGACAAATGTGCGCAAATCTTCGTTAATGTGACTGAATGGAAAACATTTTCTAAAAGTTCCCGACCAGATGTGTACCATCAGGCTTAGTCGTGTCCACGATTGCCAATAGTTCTCTCCTCTTAACTCAGTTAATTCCTTTCCTTTTCTTAGCCTTCGTGAAGGTTCCTGACCAAACGCCTATAATAGGTGGCAAGTCCCAAGAAGCTGCGAAGTTCGTGTTTATCCTTCGGTGAGGTCCACTTCTTAACTTAATCAAATGGAAGGGCACGACAGGTAGAATACAATTAGTTGTGTGGCGTAATTCTAAATTCTTTATGGCGGCCAATACAAAATGGCGGAAGATATATGTATAATAGACTAAAAAGTAGAAAATAGAACCGATAAACTTCAAATTTTGCACATATGCATAGTTGTTCGCCTGTCAATTCGACCATTTTGTAAAAAAATCAAGATGATGTTTACATTATATTTTATAAACGACGACAGCCGCCAAAAGACAAGACATTTTGGGCGATGAGCGCAAAAATTTATATGAGCGGCGACGATAAACAAAAAGAAGGCAAACATCAAGCACAACACTCAATAGATTACCAATAATTAATTAGCACACGCAGCATGTACACAATAAACAAACCATGGGACTATACAAGGAGTTAAAACTACGTGTTGTCAATTTTCGTTTGATTAATGGTGGCGCTGCAGCCAAATGTACCCCAAAAAACATGGCCGATTGTATTTATCCGGTTCATGGCCAAGTTCGTTTATTACTAATATATTTTATGTTTACCAGCTTACAGCTGTTTACAAGCTTCTAAATTTAATTTATATCAATGCGATTATTCGTAATTAATCAATTTTTGATGTTTCCAATGAATTTTTATTAATTTCATGTGGGGTACATCGGACAAAGATGACATCTGTGGCCAAAAATGAACTAGAAGTTTAGTTTCTTCTACCCATCCATTTCCTGTCATTTTCCCCATAAGAGTTTTACCTCCTTGTATATTCTCCATGAAACAAACGATGAACGGGCGACAAAAAACAACCCAGTAGGGAATAGAAACCTTGGGTGCTTCCCAGGCCCGGATTTAGAAATTTTCCGCACCTAGGCAGTTGCAGAAATTGCCGCCCCCCCAAACTTCTTCAATGGTGGAATAAGTTTGGTACGAAAAGTTATTCAATCAATAAAATGCACCTTTCTGAGAGCAAATATTTTATTTCCAATTATTATTTATTTATTTTCCCAACAACAAAACTTATCGAGTATTCGATATCAGACCAATATCGAGACTTGTATAAATCGAGTCTTTTCGATTTGGGCATTTTCCACTTATAATATTGGTACGCGTGCCAACGAAATAGGCGGGAAATTCAATTCTCACGAATAAAACAAGTTTTCAAAGTTTCCGCCAAAATTTGCCGCCGCCCAATTTTTGCCGCCCTAGGCACGTGCCTACTCTGCCTGTATGGTAAATCCGGGTCTGGTACCTCCCATTTAGACACAGAAATACAATTTTGTCCGACACAGCGTGTCGCTCTGTATCGTTATGTGTAAGCCCAAATGGAATACTTAAAGGTTCCAGCCCATAAGCTGCTGACAGAAACAGGCGCAAACGCCGTGCGGGCAATGACAGAGAGAATAGAAGTAGGGCCAAGTCAATAATGCATGTTGCGCGAGCAAATGACTTCTTCAGCAAATGGAAGTCTCTAGCTGAATAAGTAATTTGCTCGTAGTGTATTCAAATGGGCTCTTTTACACGACCGGACACCGAACAGACAAAACGAACGAACAAACTGGGGTTTATTGGAAAGAGGGTGAGAGAGGGGCCGGTTTTCCATCGTCCTCTCTCACCCTCTTCCCCATAAACCCCAGTTTGTTCGTTCGTTTTGTCTGTTCGGTGTCCGGTCGTGTAAAACCGGCCATAGTGCACTAACGAAATGCTGTTTTACGCTACGCACATACGGCGCAAGTTGCTTTACTTTCTACTTTTTGCGCGTTGCCGCCGCGTAGTGTCAAGAGATGTTTGTGTTTTGAGTCGTGTTTTAGTGGTGGTGGGCATATGTTTGGAGTCGTTTGGTGTTGGCTGTGATAGCAAATTTGTTGAATTTTCTATTTAATGAAAATCTTTATTTTTCCAAATTGGGGTAATTAAAATAGGACCTAAAACAAAGACAAACCCTGTAGGATAGAAAAATTATATGTAAATCATTCAGGTTTTTCAATTTTTTTCCTAACACGTCCACTTGTCACTTTGATTTCGTTGTTCTGTTCAAAGTCGGAGCGCGCCGCCGACACCGCAACATCATGTCAGTGAAAAGTCGCCACATACCGCGAAGCCAATGTCCGCACCGCGTTTGCGCCTGTTTCTGTCACTAGCTATAGAATGCGATGCGTGCGCAAGAGGCATTTGACATTTCAATTGAAGTAATGTTATGAAATGGAACCAGTCCCAATGGCTGCAGCGACACACGCGAATTACGAATAATCGCATTGATATAAAATCGATTTTAGAAGCTGGTAAACAGCTGTAAGCTGCTAAACGTAAAATATATTAGTAATTAACGAACTTTACCATGAACCGGATAAATACAATCGGCCATGTTTTTTGGGGTACATTTGACTGCAGCGCCACCAATAATCAAACGAAAATTGACAACACGGAGTTTTGTCTCCTTGTATAGCCTCCATGCTGCAAACGCTTGAAGTTGACCAACTCTCAACTTTTCCATGCGATAGGCCCGTTTGACGTTTGTTTGTTGTGTACATTTGTTTTGGTCATTGGGTGTGTCGAATGCGTCGCACCCTGGACTGTCATAAGCCTTTTGTGCGCAAGTCGAGTTTTATGGGTCGGCACCTTAAGTTCATGAAAAATCCGCCACGGCGCACTTTCTTCGTTTTTATTTTTGTTTGACAAGTAAATCGTAAAATTTATGTTGATAATTTTTTTAAATTAATTACTCGATATCTCATAAATGCTGGGAATCTTAAAAATGAAACAATATTGTTGTAGATTATTAATTTACGATCACATTTCAATTCGCGACTGTTGGTAGCATTGTCTTGGTTGCCCGGCTGTGTCTAGCTGTGTCGCTGATGGAACACAGTGTAACACCGTGTCTAGCTGTGTTTAAATGGAAGGTCATTCTAGAGTCGATTCCGTACATTATCCTTCGATTGCGTAATGTATACTTTCGAAACATCTCTTCGATTAATTGCGAGGTCCTAGGGTCGAAGGCATTACGACAACCTTTTGCATTACAATTCATTCCAATAAAAAGATAAAAGCACAGATAAGTAAAATGCAGATGCCTAGTCGAATAGGCGAATCGTATTCTGGCTAGAGCATGGCAACTTTTGGTCGAGCTCCAGCATCATACAGCAGCGTAAAATTCTACGGTGCTGCGAAGCAAAATGAAATGAATTTTGAGAGTCACGTCTGCATTGCAACATTGAAACGCAATCCCTCTCGATTCTGAAGTAAGAGAGGAACTGTACTAATAAATGACTTGGTTGACTTTGCCAAATAGAAAGAAAATTTATTTAATTAACAATGTCTTATATACTAATTCCTATAAAGAACAAAAAGGAGTCGCGAGCGAAGCGAGCAAAAAAAAATTTTGCCCTTAAAGGGGCGGCATCGGCGGATGTGCACTGGGTGGCAAACTGCCTAGCATCAACGTGGAGAGAGCTAGCAAGACGTAGAGACGACAGGAAGAAGAGAAGAAGAGACACGAATCCTACAAGGACTGTAGCGCCATTTGAGGAGCGTCGGAACAAAAACCGATAAATCACATTTAAGTTTTTTTTGGGAAATTGAAAAAATCTGTGCAAGTATATGGCTTTATAATTTAGAGGTGAACGAAGTTTACCAATTTATTGGTGTTGATAACACAGTGTGGAAACCTAAATACCACATTCCTGTGTGCGGTACCTGTTGAGATATTATAAAAAACAAAATGGATTTATCGGTTTTTAATCAGACTAATTTGATATATCATTGGATATAATTGGATACCCTTGGCCCAATCTACACTAGTATTCCTTCAGCAGCAGCAGAAACGGTTTTTTATGAGAGAGGTATAGAAAGAGCATAAGAGGTTAGTGTAGTAACATGTTCACCAGAAAAATTCGGCCTAAAAACTTAACCCATACACAATGTGCTTCTGCTTACTCTTATTACTCGTGGATACCAAATATAATTATCGAAACGCACGTAGATATCTCCGCGTAAAGACAAGAACGTTACCCGCGATGAAAGAATACCAGTATAGACCTAGATTAAGTTGTAAAACCGGTTCTGCTGCTGCTGAAGGAATACTAGTGTTGACACCCTCAATGGATTTATCGGTTTATGTTCAGGTCAGTGATTTTGGGAAGGTTTTTAAAGCAGATTTAGCCGTTTCTGAACAGGTTCGATGAACGATGGTTATATATATGTACGAAAACAACCAATTGCCATCATAAAAAAAAATAATGTCAAAATGGGATTTATCGGTTTTTGTTCTGGCGCTCCTAATTTAAGAAGAAGAGAAGAAGATTTATTGAAATACGAAATTTATTCCTTGCGCTTAATAAGGCTTCTCATGTATCGCCGCCATTTACTTGCTTTTTTCGTACACCTTTTTGAGTTTTTGTTTCTTTGTAGTCTGTATCTGGCAAATAAATTTTTGCAAGGTTCTCAAATCTTTCACAATCTTCTCGTAAGTTATGTAAATAATAAATCAATGATTGATAAAGGTCAGCATATACTTTTAAATTTATTTCTTCACTCTGAAGCGCGCGAATGAAAATGCGGCAAAATTTCAATCCCCATTGAAATTCTCATTTTATTCACAACTAGCAAAAATCCGCGTGCGTTGCAACGCCTTTAAATAAAAAAAGTTTATGTGTGCACTGTCTACGGTAGGAAAAAAGTATAATGAAAACAACAAAAAATCTGGAAAAAATGATTTTGGATACCATACAAAAATTTAGAGTTACTTATAAAAAATATTGTAATATTTCTTCTCTAGCCTTCTCGGATTCGCCAGGGATTAATTTGTTTCTTTTTAACAACTTTAATTTCAAAACAAAACTTCTTCCACACATGTGTTCCTCCTTGGCGGTTAAGTTAGAACAACCGTACTAAATTGAGATGTATGTATGTATTCAAGTGGGTGCGTCTGAACATGAAACTTTTCGGTGAGTTGGAATTTTAACTTTCTCTTTTCGCTTAGCCGTTACACTGGCCCCTTCTTACTTAGTGTTCGTCCCGAACATAGCTTCCTACATGTCCCGTTCTTACCGATCGAATCTTTTCGGATGCGATAGATGACATCGTTTAACCTCGTGATGACCGTGGAGAGGCCCTTCCATTTCCTTTGTGGTTTTGGCGATTTACCTTTTATTCATAGAGGATTTTATAGTTAGACTCGATCGCCTCCCTTAAATCTAGCAGTGCCGCGGCTGTCATATGTGCAGAGTGTGCAACTGCACAGGGCCCCGAGTTTTTGGGGCCTCGCGAGCGAAGCGAGGAAAAATGTTTTTGTTGGCAATAAAAATCGTTTTGATTAATTTTTTGCATTTTTACTTCATTGAACGGTTCACACAAATCAGCACGGGCCACAGAAATCACCGTATGGGCTAACATTCTGACGCGGTAAGGAGTTTATTTGAAGGGAAATGCGCGAACGAAGCGAGCGAAAATTTTTTTTGGACTTTCTGGGGCCTCTCGCTGAAGTTTTGCACAGGGCCCCCAATTGTCTGGCCGCGGCACTGAAATCTAGATCCGTTTGCCCTTAGGTCGTAGTGGGTTTTCAACCAACTTTAAATCACTTGGCAGCGTAATCTGTTTTCCGAAAATGATCCTTGCAGGCGTCTGACCGGTAGAACTGTGGATAACCATCCTGCACAGCGTTTTTTTATTAAATTATATAGAGACATATTAATTTGAAAACCTATTTCTACCGTTCCTACCGTTTTTACTGTTTCTATACTGGTTAGGGGAAATTTGAGAAATTTCCTACAATTAAGAATGTGGTAAACTTCAAGACAATAGAGGAAATGACCAGGATACACTATGGTCAATGTTCTTCCATTTGGAGCTAGGATGTCGAGATTTTTCGATTTCCCAACACTTGAACAACCTACATACAGCTGACCGTGAAATGACACTTATTTGGCAAAATTCGTCCCACAGATTGGCCCCGAAATTTAAAATTTATAAGTTTTGATCATAAATTCTTTATTTGTTACCTTAAAATCCCCCCCATACCGATTTTCATTGGAATCGGAATACAATTGGCAAACTCATTGGGCATATTGGTTCGGCCATTTTCATTTTATAAGTTTTGAACATAAATTGGTTATTTGCAACCTTAAAAACACATAGATATCCACTTTCATTGCAATAGGAATGCAATTGGAAAAATTCGTCCGCCATATTGGTGCGGCCATTTTGAATTTATAAGTTCTGATCATAAATCCCATGGAGAATATACAAGGAGGAAAAACTCTTATGGGGAAAATGACAGGAAATGGAAGGGTAGAAGAAACTAAACTTCTAGTTCATTTTTGGCCACAGATGTCATCTTTGTTCGATGTACCCCACATGAAATTAATAAAAATTCATTGGAAACATCAAAAATTGATTAATTACGAATAATCGCATTGATATAAATTGAATTTAGAAGCTGGTAAACAGCTGTAAGCTGGTAAACGTAAAATATATTAGTAATAAACGAACTTTCCCATGAACCGGATAAATACAATCGGCCATGTTTTTGGGGTACATTTGACTGCAGCGCCACCAATAATCAAACGAAAATTGACAACACGTAGTTTCGTCTCCTTGTATAGCCTCCATGATAAATTCGTTATTTGCACCTAGTGGAGTCGGACAAGCAAAACATAAGGAATTGTTTCCAGTCTCAAATTTTTTTTAATATGTTAATTACATCGAATGCTATACGAAATGGACATTTTGTACCTCTGACAACCGCCGCTAGTAAGTTATGTGCCATTTTGTGAAAAATCTACCATTTTGGTCGTTCTTTCTAAATATGCATAGATGAGAATTTCTCGGTATGTGATGTGTAGGTCCAAAGAAAGCGAAAAAAATTGTTCATTATGATATTACCTATCAACGGTTACAAAATGAAATTTTAATCTGCACACATAACCTCAAAAAAATTAAAAACTGAAGAAACTGCTAAATTTCGAATGCTTTAAGTAAAATTTGATAAATTTTCAGAAATTATACTTTATAATGTGAGCAATAACTAGTTAAAATTGCAAGTCAAAAATTTTAATACAAGGCTCAAAAATTGACTTCAAGTTTGAAAATTGATTGGCCATTCAATTTTGTGCATCGCATCGTATGAAATTCGTTTTTATTTTGAATGTAGGTTTTTTATGCACCTTAAGATGGTGAACGAGAAAAAATTTTTAAACTTGAAAAAAAGTGGAAAAAACGGGTCGAAAATCGTGAATTTTGTATTTTTTTCGAAAAATTCCCCTTTTTATCTTTTTCTAATTAGAATACACAAAACTTTATAAACTTGCAGTTAAATTTACTCTAATAATACACATTTTTTTCCTGATAACATCTTATCTGCAGAAAAAACTGATAGATTGTTTTGCAATAACAATACAAGTGAAGATAATAAAAAAATTCCCCGCTATTTTTGAGAAAAAACGATATAACTAAAGATAACATGTTTTTAAAAAACAAAAGTCAATTTGTTGTGTAAAATTTTGAAATGAAACACATCGCAAATATTCACATACAGTGGCTCACAGTGAAAATCGTCCACCTTACGAGTAAGAGGAATTAAGCAGTTTTTTTCATCTAGCTCTCAACAAATCCAAATAAGAATTTACTTAACTAAGTTTTTCATTTATTTTCTTCAAAATAATAACGAAAAATTATGAAATTAATCAATAACAAAAACGGGAAAAATTCAAATTTCCGGAAAGGTCATATTTCTATCTCACAATGAAAATCGTCCATAACACTCAATACTAAGAAATGTCGTCCGTAACACTCAATACTAAGATAGTTGGTCCTCCTTATGATGTAATTACTGCTAGAAGCCTGTTCGGCATTGAATTTACTAATTTTTAGTATACTTAGGATTAATTCTAGCCCATTCCTGCTTGAGTACATTTTCAAGGTCTTTCTGCGAGGTAATATTGTCTTACGAATGCTCCTGTCAGGTGTATCCCATAAATTCTATTAACATTCAAGTTAGGGATTGAGGAGGAACGGGGAAAACTGTTTTACAATTGTAATATCAGCCAATAGCGTTCAACGCCTGAGGTATGCTTAGGGCCATTATACTGATAGAATGCAAACCCAGCAGTAATACTTAGCAGTTGCGCACTCTGCTGCACATTTCTTTTTAGAATATCAAGCTAAACCATTGCATCCACTGTTCCTCGGATGAACTCAAGGTTGCCAGTGCCATTTGCCGCCATACACCTCCATACGATACCAAACAACCGAGTATTGCAATTCGTTCTTTAGTAGTCTCTCATTATAAGGCGGGCAACAGTCAAAGAGAAATTTCAGATTGTTGGGAAATACTTTTCTGGTACTGCTTTTTGGCTTGCTTGCTATTCTACCACTTTCTTCACACCTTTTAATAATATATTGGACAGTTGTTCGACTTTTTCCAACAATCTTTGCCATTTCTCTGTGACTTTTGCCCGCCTTATAATGAGAGACTACTAAAGAACGAATTGCAATACTCGGTTGTTTGGTATCGTATGGAGGTGTATGGCGGCAAATGGCACTGGCAACCTTGAGTTCATCCGAGGAACAGTGGATGCAATGGTTTAGCTTGATATTCTAAAAAGAAATGTGCAGCAGAGTGCGCAACTGCTAAGTATTACTGCTGGGTTTGCATTCTATCAGTATAATGGCCCTAAGCATACCTCAGGCGTTGAACGCTATTGGCTGATATTACAATTGTAAAACAGTTTTCCCCGTTCCTCCTCAATCCCTAACTTGAATGTTAATAGAATTTATGGGATACACCTGACAGGAGCATTCGTAAGACAATATTACCTCGCAGAAAGACCTTGAAAATGTACTCAAGCAGGAATGGGCTAGAATTAATCCTAAGTATACTAAAAATTAGTAAATTCAATGCCGAACAGGCTTCTAGCAGTAATTACATCATAAGGAGGACCAACTATCTTAGTATTGAGTGTTACGGACGACATTTCTTAGTATTGAGTGTTATGGACGATTTTCATTGTGAGATAGAAATATGACCTTTCCGGAAATTTGAATTTTTCCCGTTTTTGTTATTGATTAATTTCATAATTTTTCGTTATTATTTTGAAGAAAATAAATGAAAAACTTAGTTATGTAAATTCTTATTTAGATTTGTTGAGAGCTAGATGGAAAAAACTGCTTAATTCCTCTTACTCGTAAGGTGGACGATTTTAACTGTGAGCCACTGTACATAAATCGTTTTCCCAGAAAATAAATGCAGTTATTCAGTTATTCAGAAATAAAATCCATTTGGGCTTCAATATAAAAAATATAACTTCAGATATAATGGGTGTTGTTGAGGGGGTGAGGGGGAGTGGGCGAGATTTCCACGATGTTCTGCTACTTCCTTCTTTTAGTTGAAATTAAAGGCGTTTGTTAATAATTATACTTCTTAGATTTATTATTTATTTAAATCAACTTAAACTGTGGAGCGGACTGGCGCTCTGATCTGGTCTCCAACTGCAACTGCTAATCATTTTTTCATCGTGCTACTCCGGGCCAGCAAGAGGATGAGAGCGTCGGCGGATGCTGTTATTTTCCGTTCGTCGAGAATCAGCCAAGAGGAGGAGAGCGTCGGCGGATGCTATTGTTTCCCTTTTGGTTGAGAATCAGCTTCCAGCCTCTGACATGTAAAAGACCTGAGCGAAATTTTGGGGACGATTCCCAACAATGGGTGATAAAAGAAAAATATTTTCTAGACTAACTACATATCTGTACATAAAAATTGAAAATCTATTTTAGTTTAATTTTTATCGGAAAAAATTAAAAATTTCAATTTCCTGTAAAATTACAATTTTGCAGATAAGCAGTTAGTTAAAAATTTCACAGAAATATTTATTCCAGGGTGTTCGCCGCAGCATCAATAGGTGAAAACCAAAACAAAAAATAAAGCCAATTTCCATTTTATGAACCATCACTTTTACAATTTAAACAAAACAATAGACAAGAATAAACGAAATTAAACCCACAAAAAATCACAAATTTTAAAATAATGCAGTAATTATAAAATTTCTATATAAACACAGCATTTTTAGACAAATAATAAATGGACTAGTGGGCGCTAGATGGCATTAGAAAAATACTGGGTCGACATTTTATAGATGAGCTATAAACTATAAACTAAGTTATCAGAGGGTATATAATCAGTGTCCTCGAGCTTAAACTTTTTCTTACAATCTGGACGCCACAAGCAAAGGTAATTTAGAAGAGTCATGCTCAGTAGGGCATTCTTCTAAGAAATTCCTTTGCATTTATGATTGACTCAACGTTGGGTAATATTAACCTTTTCATGCGCATTGAAGACTTACATATATATTTTTATTGATTGTACTACACATCCCAGTTCATCCATAAGATAAATTATCATTAGAAAACATTCCTCACCCTTTGCCCGCGTCGAATCTCGTCTAACAAATAACTGTTTATTTTCTATTTTATAAAACTTGCATCGGAGCGAAGTTTTTTTATGAAACAATTAGAAATAGAAATAAGCAAATATGCTGCGTTGAATTTATGTAAAAATGAATTATAGACCATAAATCAACAATAAAATTTGTTTAGACTATTATATGAAACGTACGTTAAAAACAACTGTTATTCACGGAAGGAAATGAATAATACAAACGAAATAATATGCTGCAATAATATTTGCGAATGAATTATGTTTATGTTATGAAGCAACGGAAACCTAATTTAGAATATATCGAATGTATGAAATATACCGCAACATTGAAAATAACCAATTGTTATGCATTGGATTTTCCTAAAAAAAATTACAAATTAAACAATTAAACATGGTGCATCAAGAATTTATTAACTTCATCAAATAAACCGCAATAACGGGAACGCTGTACGCAACCAAGGAAGAATTTAACCGACTAAGCGCGACATTTATGATATTAAAATCTAGGCGAAATTTGGAACAAAGGAATTAATTTTTATGCTTTCGATGAAGAGAATTTTGTTTTTATTATTAGACTTGCTTGGAGTTCTTTTAATTTGATTAAACCATTCCCAATTTAATTGTATTTAGTTTCGCGTTGTTTTTTCTTGAATTAAATTTTATTTATATTGTTAGGAATAAACGAATTCAAACCCATCGTGTACATATTGAAAATCATAATAAACCAGAAATTGTGAACTAAGGTTATTTGCGTTTTTTTTGTTTACTGGAAATTTTCCCTTTTATATAGATTCCGCTACACTATGGACCCAGTCAATTAGGAATTAGATCCTCATTGACAAAACATTTTTTGGTGGTTCCATCCAGGATCAGTAAATAACCCGTTCACAATTTTTAGTTTATTAAGCTCACCCATTCGTATTCTCGTGATTTTCATAACGGTTAAGGTTGGGCAATGTCGAATTTTAAAAAGTTATTGACGCAAGAACGCGTCTTAAGGGAAAGAATCGAACGAACAATTGAAAATGCAAAGAAAACGGCGATCTCTAAGCGTACCCAAGGTCACTACGAGGCACGTATCACTGATTTAAAGAAGTTATGGGTACAATACACCAATTTGGATATGCAAATAATGCAAATTTATTACGATGAGCCACCAGACAAAGAAGCTTCGAGTAAAGATGCAGAGCCAGAGTACATAACAGGAGATTATTACAGTTATACAGAGGCAAAATATTCCGATTGTATGAGCGAGTTAACTGAAGGACTACGCAAACTCAGAATGGAAGATACACCTGGCAAACCCGTTCTTACTGAGACAGACACATCCTTACCACGGATTTCACTACCAAAATTTAATGGTGAATACGACTTGTGGAGATCCTTCAGTGATATGTTTACGTCATTGGTGCACAACAATGCCAAATTATCCCCCGTTCAAAAACTTCTTCTTCTTTAACGGCTCTACAACCGGGATCCGGTCCTGGCCTCTCGCAACTGTTCTCTCCACCGGTCCCGATTCTGAGCCGATGTCATCCAGTTTGGCACCCCTATGCTCTGAGCGTCCTGGTCTACGCCATCCTTCCAGCGGAGGTTGGGTCTCCCTCGCTGTCGCATCCCATAAGTCTTACCGCAGAGAACTTTCCGAGCAGGCTCATCTTCACTCATACGAGCTAGATGTCCTGCCCACCGGAGTCTACCGAGCTTTATTTTTTTCACAACATCTATGTTGCGATAGCGCTCGTAGATCTCGTCATTGTAGAGTCTCCGGAATCGTCCTTCCTCACATACGGGGCCAACAATCCTCCGAAGTATTTTCCTCTCGAACACCGCCAAGAGGTTAGAGTGCTTTTTGCTAAGCACCCACGTTTCGGATGCATATGTGAGGACCGGCAAGACCATCGTCTTATATAGTAAAAGTTTAGACGTTATGGTTAGATGCTTGGATTTGAAGAGCCTTGACAGGCTATAGTAGGCCTTGTTGGCTTTTAGCAGTCGTGCGCGTATTTCAGGTTCCATGCTAAACCCCGTTCAAAAACTATACCATTTAAAATCATGTCTGATAGGAGAAGCAGAAAAGGTATTGCGCCATACACCGACTACGGAAGCTGATTATGTGCCTGCCTGGAACAAGTTAAAGGCACGGTTCGAAAATACTCGCATTCTTGTAAATCATCAATTAAAGCGATTGGTCAATCAACCCAAATTAAATATGGAAAATGCGAAGGGAATTAAATCTTTAATAGACACCTCGGAAGAGTGTTTACAACAATTGAAGGGTCTCAAGGTAAATACGAAGTCCTGGGATGTGCTATTAATTTATATTTTAGTACAAAAATTTCCCTTCCATACTTTAAAACTGTGGGAAGAGGAGCAAGGGGCCAACGAAGACCTACCCAGCCTTGATGAATTCAAATCATTTTTGAATACACGGTTAAAGGTACTCGAGTCTATTGCTGACGCGGTAGGATCTAAACCTACACAAGTCAAACCAGAACAAATCAAACAAAAAACGTCATCGTTTTATGCCACAAGGGAAAGAGGATGCCCAGCATGTAAAGGTAGACTCTTTGTTCTACAATGTTCCAAATATAAAGACATGACACCAGAGGAAAAACGAAAGGTCATTATATCAGCACATCTATGCCTCAACTGCCTATCAAGGCGTCACAGTCAAGCAAAGTGTGACAGCAAACATAGTTGCTTCACATGCAAGCAACGTCATCACACTTCATTGCATCAAGACAATAGCAATGAAACCATTACTACACATCCTAGAAATAGGAAAGGCAATACAAAGGACTTTACAGCAGATCAGCCAACAGGGAATAACCCGCCGGCCAACCAACAAGAAATCACTCAGGCCTTTGTAATAAGGCAAAACGTGCGTGCATTATTGTCTACCGCACTAGTGATCGCTAAATGTGGATCAAGTCAAGCTACCACATTAAGATGCTTCATAGATCCAGGATCTCAATCGTCGTTCCTCACAGAGGAAGCATGCAATAGATTAGGTGCTAAATGCACACCCGCTGCCATGGAGATTACAGGTATTGCCATTTGCCCTGCAGCCAGCTCATGTCAAGAAACAATTCTACAGCTGCAGCCGAGAAAATTAACTGGACCTTTAGTTGAAGAAAACTTTTTCATATTGAAGGAAATTACTGACTCCTTACCAAGGTCACGAATTCCAAAAGGAGTTTTAAATCATATTTCGGGTTTAACGTTAGCGGACCCAACATACTGGAATCCCGGCAAAATTGACGCTTTACTAGGAGCAAATGTGTATGCTCAGATCCTGGAACCCGGACTTGTGAGAGGAAACAAGTCATCCCGGCGGTCATCAATACCATATTTGGATGGATATTAGTAGGACCGACTACCAAGCACTCGCATCGAGAAGCAATTTCACTCGTTACTACAACTGAAACCGATTTAAATCAGCAGTTGAAACAATTCTTTGAAATAGAGGAATATCCGTCACATCCAATGTTTACAGATGAAGAGCTCACTTGTCAAACGATCTTTGAAACTACTCATGAACGCATCTGCAATGGTCAATATCAAGTCAAACTACCATTTGCGAATAATGAGACTCCGAATCTAGGTGAATCACGACCACAAGCCTTAGCCAGATATGCAGCCCTCCAAAAACAGTTTACGAAAAATCCAACATTAGCAAGCGACTATGCAACATGTCTCGACGAATATATCACACTGCAGCATATGGAGATGGTAGATCCAATAGCAGAAACAAAACAACATTACTATATTCCACATCATGCTGTTTTTAAGGAAAGTTCAACCACAAAGTTACGAGTGGTATTCGATGCGTCGTGCAAAATTTCGAATGGCAAATCATTAAATGATTACCTTCTAAAGGGACCTACATTACAACCAAAACTGTTTGCAATTTTATTAAAGTGGAGAAAGCACAAAATAGCAATGACGGCAGATATTGAGAAGATGTATAGAATGATCTTCATTCATCCAGAACAAAGGCCTTTCCAAAGAATCATTTGGAGACATCCAGTAACCAAGCAGCTTCAAGATTACGAATTGAAGACCGTTACCTTCGGTACAACCTCCGCACCTTATCTAGCAATACGGACCTTACAACAACTGGCCGTCGATGAAGGCAATAAGTGGCCAATGGCAGCAAACGTAACCATGAAGGATTTTTATGTGGATGACATATTGACCGGAGCTGATGATATGGCAACAGCCAAACTTCTGCAAGCCGAACTAATTAATATGATGAAAGCGGGAGGATTCAATCTTCGTAAATGGGCCAGCAATCAAAGGGACTTAATAAGTCAACTGCCACCGGAATATTGTGAGAATAAAGGCGTCTTGAATATATGTGAACAGGAAATGATTAAAACATTGGGCATTCAGTGGTTACCTGCTGAAGACTATTTTACTTTTAAATTAATGGCTAAACCAATACCAGACCTGTACACAAAACGCATCATATTATCAGAAATCGCTTCCCTATATGACCCACTTGGATGGTTAGCTCCACTAATAGTAGTCGCGAAAATTGTCATGCAACTTATGTGGATAACAGGCTGCGCTTGGGACGATCCTGCATCATCAACCATAGTCCAGCAGTGGAAGAAATTTAAGGACGACCTAAGGAATTTGCCTCGGATTAAGATACCTCGATGGATTAAATATAGAACTAAGGCTAACATCCAGCTTCATGGGTTTAGTGACGCGTCATCAAGAGCGTATGCAGCGGATGTTTATATACGAGTAGTTCAAGAAGACGGGAGTATCTCATCCACACTACTAACTGCCAAGACCAGAGTAGCACCCACCAAACCAACCACAATTCCAAGATTAGAACTTAATGGGGCAGTAATTCTCGCACGGCTTATTAAAACCACCGTGGCCGACATGGAGTTAAACAATGTTCCCATTTTCGCTTGGACGGATTCTACAATTGTCTTACAGTGGATTAAGGAGCACCCTTCACGATGGAAAACATATGTCGCGAATCGAGTTGTTGAAATCCAGGATAGCCTTAAATTTGAAACCTGGCAACATGTGCCCACTATTGAGAATCCAGCCGATCTTGCGTCCAGAGGTACAACTGTGGAAGATCTGCTATCCAAGGACATATGGTGGCATGGCCCAGCTTGGTTGGCGAAATCCCAAGAAAATTGGCCAAAATCTAAACGGTGTGAAGAAACAACAACTTTGGAGGCAAAGGTCCAACGTACAGCCAATTTTATGATCGAAACCCAAGATGATATTATTAATCGTTACTCATCATTTAGGAAAACGGTCAAAATCATTGCCTTATTACTTCGCTTCGTCGAAAATTGCAAACATCCAGCACAAAAACAAATTGGGTTCATTTCTAGTGAAGAACTACGTAAGGCAGAACAAATCATTTTCAGGCAAATTCAACGAACAGGCTTTCCGGATGAGTATCACAGTTTAAGTCAAGGTAAACCTCTATCATCAAGGAGCAAGTTGTTGCAGTTGACACCATTTTTGGATACCCAAGGAGTTATACGCATGAAGGGACGCCTGTGCCATGCAGCTATAGCATATAATAAAAAACACCCTATAATTTTACCAAAGGTTCATCACATAGTGGCACTTATAATTGATCAATTACATCAAGATACTTTGCATGGAGGAACTTCCTTAGTACTAGCTACTAGCCGAAACAAATATTGGATTTTAGACGCACGAAGAGCCATCTCCACTAGAATTTACAAATGTATCAAATGTTTTCGATTCAGAAAGGATACTGGACAACAATTAATGGGTGACTTGCCAGAAGCTCGGGTTAATATTACGAAACCATTTAGCAAGGTAGGCATAGACTACGCTGGACCAGTGACCATAAAGGCTTCACCATGCAGAAAAGCAAAATTATTAAAGGCTTACTTATGTATTTTTGTGTGCATGGCAACCAAGGCCATACACATTGAACTAGTATCGTCATTAACAACCGACGCCTTCATCGCAGCCTTACGGAGATTCATAGCCAGGAGAGGACTGTGCACTGATATTTATTCCGATTGCGGCACCAATTTTGTTGGAGCCAAATCAACATTAGACAAGGAGCTCAAATTGGCAATAACAAACGCAACGCAGGAAGCTAGAAAGCAATTAGTTCAACATTCTATCAATTGGCATTTTAATCCACCAGCAGCTCCCCATTTCGGAGGAATATGGGAAGCAGGTGTGCGATCTGTAAAATATCATCTACGCAGAACATTAGGAACCATGATATGCACCTATGAAGAATACTCAACAATATTAAACCAGATAGAAGCCATTCTTAATTCAAGACCTTTATGTTATATTAGCACAGATCCAAGCAACCCAGAGATACTCACGCCGGGACATTTTTCAATTGGTCAAGCAGTGAATACGTTGCCAGAACCGGATTACACAGAAAAGGCTACAATTACTCAACGATGGAAGTATTTGCAACAAAAAATCCATCAATTTTGGAAGCAATGGTCAAGGAACTATTTGCACCAACTGCAAACAAGACCAAAATGGCAGCATGAA
This sequence comes from Thereva nobilitata, assembly GCA_963855945.1. Lineage (NCBI taxonomy): Eukaryota > Metazoa > Arthropoda > Insecta > Diptera > Therevidae > Thereva > Thereva nobilitata. Next base: position 99,522,382 of record OY979695.1, read on the forward strand.
AGAAAAAACATCGAAATTGGAGATGTAGTGCTTGTTGCTAGCGAAAATATGCCACCAGCAAAATGGCCACTAGGCATCGTAGATGAAGTCTATCCAGGAGCCGATGGCCTAATTAGAGTAGCGCAAATAAGAACGCAAACAAACATTTTGAAACGCCCAATAACAAAGTTATCCCGTCTTCCATTAGACACATCCTAGTCCCCTACCACTAACAAAAGTATATTGTCCTCAGTGTTGTGTTGTGTTAACCTTAAGGAGAAATAATTTGCAAGTTCGTTTTTTCTAGATGGATTACGACGAAGACGTGTTAATCCTATCAGAGCAGATATTCTTCTCAACCCACCTTGAAGCGGACCCTGAATTTTACGCTGATCCGAGCCCTGTAAAGGTCAACGAAGGACCACGAAAGGAACCTCATCCTACAACATCCAAGGCTACCAGTTCCAAGTCAAAACCAAAGGTCCATCCAGCCATGAACTTGAAGGGTGTTACTATACACACCAAGCCAGCGGTATCCCAGCCAGCGATAATAAATGGAGCTCCAGAACTGATGCTAAACATATTAAGGCCAACCACCACCATCAAAGAATTTAGAGAGCGGATCGCCAATACTCATCAACGGTTTATTACTAGAAAGGGATTGACATCTTCTTAACCCATGAGGTCCTCAAACGAGTAAATCTTGAAGCTATCCAGAGATCAAAACATGGGGAGAAAACTCTCAACCTCCCACAAAAATACCAAGTGAGACTTAAGGTGAAGAAGGATGGTCGGCTGATCTTTTTCCACTACCATAAGAAAGGTGTTCTCAAGAAACGGTTGAACAGGATTGTTCAACGGGAGGGAGAATGTTCGCCGCAGCATCAATAGGTGAAAACCAAAACAAAAAATAAAGCCAATTTCCATTTTATGAACCATCACCTTTACAATTTAAACAAAACAATAGACAAGAATAAACGAAATTAAACCCACAAAAAATCACAAATTTTAAAATAATGCAGTAATTATAAAATTTCTATATAAACACAGCATTTTTAGACAAATAATAAATGGACTAGTGGGCGCTAGATGGCATTAGAAAAATACTGGGTCGACATTTTATAGATGAGCTATAAACTATAAACTAAGTTATCAGAGGGTATATAATCAGTGTCCTCGAGCTTAACCTTTTTCTTACAATCTGGACGCCACAAGCAAAGGTAATTTAGAAGAGTCATGCTCAGTAGGGCATTCTTCTAAGAAATTCCTTTGCATTTATGATTGACTCAACGTTGGGTAATATTAACCTTTTCATGCGCATTGAAGACTTACATATATATTTTTATTGATTGTACTACACATCCCAGTTCATCCATAAGATAAATTATCATTAGAAAACATTCCTCACCCTTTGCCCGCGTCGAATCTCGTCTAACAAATAACTGTTTATTTTCTATTTTATAAAACTTGCATCGGAGCGAAGTTTTTTTATGAAACAATTAGAAATAGAAATAAGCAAATATGCTGCGTTGAATTTATGTAAAAATGAATTATAGACCATAAATCAACAATAAAATTTGTTTAGACTATTATATGAAACGTACGTTAAAAACAACTGTTATTCACGGAAGGAAATGAATAATACAAACGAAATAATATGCTGCAGTAATATTTGCGAATGAATTATGTTTATGTTATGAAGCAACGGAAACCTAATTTAGAATATATCGAATGTATGAAATATACCGCAACATTGAAAATAACCAATTGTTATGCATTGGATTTTCCTAAAAAAAATTACAAATTAAACAATTAAACATGGTGCATCAAGAATTTATTAACTTCATCAAATAAACCGCAATAACGGGAACGCTGTACGCAACCAAGGAAGAATTTAACCGACTAAGCGCGACATTTAAATATATTAAAATCTAGGCGAAATTTGGAACAAAGGAATTAATTTTTATGCTTTCGATGAAGAGAATTTTGTTTTTATTATTAGACTTGCTTGGAGTTCTTTTAATTTGATTAAACCATTCCCAATTTAATTGTATTTAGTTTCGCGTTGTTTTTTCTTGAATTAAATTTTATTTATATTGTTAGGAATAAACGAATTCAAACCCATCGTGTACATATTGAAAATCATAATAAACCAGAAATTGTGAACTAAGGTTATTTGCGTTTTTTTTGTTTACTGGAAATTTTCCCTTTTATATAGATTCCGCTACACTATGGACCCAGTCAATTAGGAATTAGATCCTCATTGACAAAACACAGGGTTTATTTGGGGAAAGAGACACACATAAAAAAATCACTATACCCATCCATTTTTGTAAATATTCTGACATTAGTTCAAAGGAAAAATGAAATCAAGTACGGCAACTTTAATGTCGTGCAACCGTTGTGGCGGTTTTATTTTAAATTTCGCTTAAAATCATTCCAGAATTTTATTTATCGTTCTTATTTTACTGCAAAGATAAAAAAGTTATCGTATTTTGTGGTTTATTGAAAGTCAAGAGTAAAAATATTTAAGAAAATGGAAAAGTGTGCAGTTTTTGAATGTCAAATTTTATTTTTTCAAGTTTGGCGCTCTCTGATTTTATTTCTGCCAGTGAATACACTGAACTCTTAACACGAAATTTAACAAAATTTGAGTTCAGTGACAAAAGCGGCTTATGGATGAGCCAGAGGACTATACTTTTCTATACTTTTTGGTGAGTTTGAATGGAAATAATGTCTGATGAGCAGTCCATTATTATATGTCAGTGCTCTAGGTTGAAAAGATATCTCAGCAAAATGTGTTTCATGAGCAATTCGTGTTTCAGGACCCTCCTCTAAGTTGAACTGGAGCAACTTAAAGCACGGTTTTCTGCTCCACCTTTTTTCGTAGATTCTATTACCTTAATAATAGAAAACAAAAAACTTTTACTCTTTATGTAGAAACATTTTGTTTCCACTTTGTTTATTTAGAACAAAATTAATCTCTTTCTTTTTTTATAGAACAAAATTTTTTGGAATTTGGGGGCCCCCGTTGGCCGGGGGCCTAAGCAATTGCTTAGTTAGCTGGTGCCTTAATATGGCACTGCCCGCTCTGTTGAATAAACTCCAAGCTATTGGTATTAACTCAGTTCGAAGGAACTGGATTGAGAGTTTTCTTTCTGGTCTTTCAATCAAGGTAGTATTGGATGGCGTAACATACCATGTCCTTTTGATCACGAGCCCATGTCCAACTCTATCAGAAGGGACATTGAAGTAATTTTTGACTGGGGCTGCAAGTAACTAGTTGAAACCTGCACCCAACTTCCCTCTACCAGAGTGGACGCCGCACAGTGGTCTGAAATCCCCAAAACCTGGACAAAATTAATTTACTACCGTAAGAAAAATTATTTTTTTATGTAAATCGGTATATGGGGGTTTTCGGGGTCCCTGAGTAAGAATCCGTTATCAGATTTTCAAAAAACAAAATGGCGGATCCAATATGGCGATCAACTTTATGAAAAATTAAGCAAATTTGATGAAAATCGGTATATGGGGGGTTTCGGGGTTGCTGAGTAATATGGGGTTCACACTGGCACCCAAAACATGTTTTAGAAAGCTTTTCAAAGTTCGGTGCAAAACAGGGTAAAACCTGTGCTTTACCCATATATTTTATAAGGAGCGAGCTTTTTTAAACAAGTAGGTTTTGACGTGTTTTAAAATAAAACACGTACAAAACACTTGCTGACAATGCTGAATACTCGCTCAGCTGTAATCAGCACGTCATTTTTGAATTTTTGATAGGTGATTTATATTGTTTACAAGTTTTTCATCGAAAACTAGATGGAAATAATATTTTTAATATTAATTCGATTTCTATTTCGCGGTAAAAAATACTTCCGAATATTTGAAGCTATGAAAACTGACACTTGAAAACATTTTAAAACATGTCGAGTCAGTGTGAACACTTTTGAGCTTTTTAAAACGACTGGTTCATAAAACATGTTTTGGGCGTCAGTGTGAACCCCCTATTAGAATCCGTTATCAGATTTTCAAAAACAAAAATGGCGGATCCAATATGGCGACCAACTTTATGAAAAATTAAGCAAATTTTATGAAAATCGGTATATGGGCTTGAGTCGTGATTGCTGACGATGATTTGTAAATCAAATCGAAATGCATTCGGGTTTTAGTATTGAGAATATAAAATATTTTTTAAATTGCGAGTTGAATCGTATTTTTGTTTAATTATATGTGATATTATATCGATTCTACGTAATTCAGTGTTTAAAAATGTCTTTATCTGATCACACATTCGTTATTTGCTACCTTAAATAACCCCAAATACCGATTTTCATTGGAATCGGAATACAATTGGCAAATTCGTCGGCCATATTGGCGCGGCCATTTTGAATTTTTTAAGTTTTGACCACAAATTCGTTATTAGCGACCTTATAAACCCCTAGATACCCACTTTCATTGAAATCGGAATGCAATTTACGAATTCATATTTGGGTGGCCATTTCGGTAATTTTCAGCGCCCATTTTGAATTTCGAGAATCGGACTTCGAGGTGTTTCATGGGACTGGTGCACCCGCTATAGCGAACACATACAGAATCTTTCTTTTATTAATATAAGATGATATAGATGAAAAAAAAGTTAATAGTTAATAGGACGCTCAAAACTATACATTGAGCAAATATGTATTATATCGTGGATAGAATGCCATGGAGCAAGCAGGAACAGCTGATTTTTTTGTATGTTTTGCAGAGATGATTAATAAACAATTACATGCGTATTTCGTAGTGGAAGTCGGTGGAAGTTTGTACTTAGCCATCAATTCATAAGCCGAATCGTTATTAAAATACCACAATTTACTACATATTTGATCATAAATAAACAATACAATTATTTATTTATGTTCATTTCAATAACACAGTATAATTGTACTTACTCTCTGGAGAAGAATCCATTTTACACAAAAGAAAACGGGTAAACGTACTGCAACATACACGCAAAAACGTAACACGTGTTTTTGCTCGGAGAGAACGCGCTGCGTGCAGCGTGTTCGACGCTGACTTTCCAAATGGAATACAAAAGAGATTTCGAACATCTGCCTTTTGCCAAGGGCCTTGAAATACTCCAGGGGGGTCACTATACCTAACCCACGTGAAAAAAGTCCCTAAATATAAACTTTCGTTTTGGTACTTTTGTCCAGGTTTTGGGGATTTCAGACCACTGTGCGCCGTGAACATAACGGCTGATCTATCTCTTAACATCGTAGACATAACTTTAACCGAGAATCTGCGATAAAATGATCACATATTTAAAATCCCCAAACAAGCATCTCTGGGATTTTCTAAGAGTTGCAAGCCCGTGCTCAACAATCAGCCCGGGCCACCATCTACAAGTACTACTTTAGTACAGTACGAATACAACTCATACATTTGCGCGGGCGCCTCCAAAATCAAATTAGGCAACATGAGACTGTCCCCCTCGGCTTCCTCTCATACCCTACAGTTTTCCTTTTAGCCCACATTACGGTCTAGAAGTTCATTTTTCAATAGAATAACTCGCCTGTGGAATAATCTCCCACAGTCAACATTTCAGAACTCGTGTAACACCCCAGAGTCAAACGTAAGGTTCTCTGTTATCTACTCAAGGAGCCTCCCTCGCCCTGCTAAACTATTAAGAAACTACGTTTTTATTTCTTCAAACTTCCAAGTGCAATGGTGGAAGAGCTTACATAAATTACTAGCGTACAGAAATGTTCTATATTAATATAACTTTTAATACCTTTTTTACATTAAATTCTTTATTGAATATATTTTACCTGTGACTTTACTACTTTACATTATTTTAGGTTAAGTTACAGAATATTGTGTGTGGAATACTACTACATTATTATGAAATCTAATAAAACTGAATTAGTGTTACCAATATACATAATCTCTAATATATAACATCCCTCCCTTTAGAAGGAAACTACATAGTCTTTCAGATGTGATGGTTTTCTTTTTATTCTCGTTGGTCTTGCTAAGACAATACATTTGTAGCTGTCTGTTCTGTTACTGCTTCAACTTGATCGTCTTCATTACTACAAAATTCATTTTCTGTCGATTGTTGTGACTGCTTCAATCCTTCTTATGATTCCAATGTTGATTGTTGTGTTATTTCCGGAAGTGTTGATTGGTGTGATGTTGGTGGAAATACAATTCATTTGATATTGGCGAATTCGTGTTTATAATCTCTCTATCACCTCCCTCTCTCACTCGAATTTGGTCAACATGTCGCTGGAAAAATTCTATTTTCTTTTATGTCCGCACACACCGGCGCGAAGTATTCGTTCGTGCTGCGGAAATTTCGCAGCGAATTATTCGCAAAGTTTATCCAGCGTCTAACGCAATGTTTCACACTGGCATGTTACGAATCCGTTATGCTAGCGATTTTGCAACAAATTGCACTTTCCGCAATATATGGTACAGGTCCAGTTACGTCGATTATTCTCGCCTCGATCCATTTCGGTCCAACTGACGAGACATTTCTGATATATACAATATCACCTTCCTCGAAATTCGTTGTTTTTTTATGTTGTTCACAATTAATGTTTTTTTCTTTTTCCGCATTGTCTGGATGCATGCAGTCGAATATTGTTCTTAATTTTCGCCCCATTAATAATTCCGCTGGCGTGTTATTTGTAAAACTGTGTACCGTAGTACGTTGTTTGAACAAAAATCTGGCCAATTTTAAATTGAGATCACCCTCATTAAACGTTGATAACGATTTTTTAACGTATTGTACCATACGTTTAGCTTGACCATTGCTTGAAGGATGATATGTTGCTACCGCGTACATTTTTATGCCATTTAATTGATAAAATTGCTTTATTTCTTGGGATACGAAAGCTGTGCCGTTATCATTAATAACTTTTTGTGGTATCCCGTGCCTAGCAAATAGTTCTCTCAAGCATCTAAAGACTTCTGCTGACGATTGATTCGAGACTACTTTCACTTCCAACCATTTGGACATAGCGTCGACAACTATTAAAAAAATTTTTCCCTGGAAAGGGCCTGCAAAATCAACATGCAACATACTCCATGGATTTTCAGTTCGGCGTGTCTATTCGCACCAAAAATACGGGTCACACGGGCCACGGGTCGCACGGGTCACACGGGCCACGAGTTACACGGGCCACGGGTCACGGGTCACACGGACCACGGGTCTCACGCGTCACAGGGGCCACGGGTTACACGGGCCACGGGTCACACGGGCCACGGGTCACACGGGTCAGGGGCACGAGTCGGTCGGTCGGCCACGGGTCGGCCACGGGTCGCACGGGTCACCGTCCAGGCTCGGGATATGGGCTGTACGGGCGGCACAGGGCCGGGTAGTAATTTCTTCCAGAATTGGAGAAAATCTTTGCCCGTGCAATCTGTGCTCTATCCACTGTCTGTGCTGAATATTTGATTGAATATAATAGTCCAGGCGCTAGAGCAGTGAGACATATAAATTTTGGTTTTGGCGTGATGTAACGGACTTTTTTGGTGGAATTGGTCAGGAATGGCATCCCCAACAAAATCTAGGGGGTGCGCAAACATGAAAACGCATGGAAAATTTATGGGAGCCCAAAAACTGAAAAATTCACGAAAAATTCCCTGTTTTTTGACCTTTCTTGATAAATATTTCTTAACGAAGGCTTCCACACGAAAAGTTTCTTGGACATGTTTTGTTCGTTATTGGATTTGCTAAAACTTAGCGTAAGTTTGACTTTTGAAATTTGAATTTTTGCATTGCAAAATACCGAAAATTGCGAAAAATGGTACCCTCACTTTAAAGTTATACCAACAAAAGAAAATACGATTATTTTTCAATATTATTCTGGAATTAGGTAGTTTAAGGTATGTTTAACTTATATCCAAAACATGATCACTGTCTGTCAAACAGTTTTTGCGTAATGGATTTTGCAATTAAGTGATTTTAAAAAATTAAATTTGTTGCAGCGCAAAAGAAAAAGCTCCCATGTTGGGCCTTAATTTTTTAAGTATGCTTTAAGACTCACTTTACAATATCCAATCATAAAACTGCTGTTTTTAAATTTTTTAAATGTATTTTAATTTCTTGAAAAAAAAACAACTTGGCTGCAAAATAGCGCCAGAAATGCTCGGCGCGTTTCAAATTCGCTCGAAAAACGTCTAAATTGGTGCAATAGAAACTGAGTCCTTTTTCGAGCGAATTTGAAACGCGCCGAGCATATCCGGAGTAAGGATATTTTGCAATTTTTTAAAAAAAATAAAAACTAAAAAAAAATTAAAGAACAGCAATTTTATGATTGGATATTGTAAAGTGAGTCTTAAAGCATACAAAAAAAAAATCAGGACCAACATGGGAGCTTTTTCTTTGGCGCTGCAACAAATTTAATTTTTTAAAATCACTTAATTGCAAAATCCATTATGCAAAAACCATTTGACCGACAGTGATAGAGTTTTAGACATATAAGTTAAGCATACCTTAAACTACCTAATTCCAGAATTACATTGAAAAATAATGGTGTTTTCTTTGTTGGTATAACTTTAAACTGAGGGTACAGTTTTTCGCAGTTTTCGGCTATTTTGCAATGCAAAAATTCAAATTACAAAAATCAAACTTACGCTAAGTTTTAGCAAACCCAATAACGAACAAAACATATCCAACAAACTTTTCGCCTAGAAGGCTTCGTTAAGAAATATTTATCAAGAAAGGTAAAAAAACAGGGAATTTTTCGTGAATTTTTCAGAGTTTGAGTTCCCATAAATTTTCCAGGCGTTTTCATGTTTGCGCACCCCCTAGCTTTTGTTGGGGATGCTATTCCTGACCAATTCCACCAAAAAAGTCCGTTACATCACGCCAAAACCACTGGAAACACTCCAGCGCCTGGACTATAAATTAATTTTGAATTACATACTAAGTTGGTGTAAAATAAATATTTGCTGTTAGTTTCAGTTCAGTAATCAAACAATTATAACATCATTATAAAGGTTGTTATGGGAAAAATATTAATTAAAATCATTATAAACAAAAATTCATTATAGTAAAATACTATTTTATATTTTGAAAAATATTGATACACTATAAAAAATCTCCCTATTTTACAAGCTTTGTATTATCTTCGTTCTCTGTCTGTGGCGGACAAATCTTGCGAACGATTTTTCGACCAGTTCCCGATATCGGATGATGCTCAAATTTGACACACACCTTTGGTTCTGAAGACAATACAATACAGTGTATTCAGTTTTAGGGTACATCCAATATGGCGGCCACCATAAATTGGCGGATTACTTTTTTCTTTAAGATCCCCCGACATGGGTAGCAAATAAAAGAGTATGACGTGTAGAATACAGTAAGCCCGTGTAGCCCGTATGACCCGTGACCCCTGCGAACCGTGGCCCGTCTGACCCGTGAGCCGTGCGACGCGTGGCCCGTGTGAGCCGTGACCCGTCGCCCGTGTGACTCGTGCCCTTGACCCGTGTAACCAGTGCGACCCGTTTAACCGGTAGTCCGTGTGACCCGTGAGAGCCCTGGGCCGTGTGACCCGTGGCCTCTGTGAGCCGTGACCCGTGTGACCCGTGGCCCGTGCGACCCGCATTTTTGGTGCGAATAGACACGCCGTTTTCAGTTATTGGTATCGCCTGCACTGCTGCTCTTTTTCAATTATTCCTATTTTGTTGACAATTGTCACACATCCGTACGCAATGTTCAATATCATCATCTAGTCTGGACCACCAGAAATAACTCCTCGCACATGCGTGACATGCCTGGATGGTTAGCATGTACTAGCTTAAGTGCTTTCTGCCTAAGTTTAGGTGGAATAGCTACACGATTTCCCCACAGAATACATCCATTGATAGTTCACTTCTTCTTTTGGAAAATGGTAAGAACTGACCTTCACTATCTTCTATATTTAATGGCCACCCTTGCAAAATCCACCGAGTTACTCTGCTTAAATTGGTGTCTTTATTCGTCTCACTACATATTTCTTCAGCTCGTATTGGTGGATCTTTAATTGCTTCTAATACCCCGGCTTCACCGGCCGAACTGCACAAGTTCGAGCCAATTAATCTGCTGAGCTTCAATTTTTGCCTGATTTCTCATACATTTTCACATTCCGAAGTCAGGAAAAATAAAGTCTGATTTCGCCCAACAGAACCTGAAATTAAGCTTGAAAGTAAAAGCTCGCTCAAAAGAGAGTAATCAACTGGAATAGTGGAATGCCATTCCAGGGAGCTTTTACGTTTCTGACTGCTGGCGAAAAAGCAACAACAATTTCAGGCACTGAACTCGACTTTAGCCGGTGAAGCCACTTTTGCGGATTGAAGTGAAATTGATTAAACTGAGGCCGGTGAAGCCGGGGTATTATAAGAGAATAACACCTGGTGGAATCTTTTCTTCCATATAAGCCGCCTGGTGTACTGGCGCGAACCAAAAGTAAAAAGTTGGCAAAAGCGAGCTACAGCGCCAGCGCTACATTGTATTCGAGCCATTAGATTGATTCGGTCGCCACTCGTCTGCAGTGGTCTGCAGAACGTGCAGCTTCATATAAAGAAGTGTATTCTATTCGTTTGTGACAGTCGCTGTGTAAAGCGATTCGTCGGTCGCCCTTAGCATGTTTACATGAATTTGGAATAATTTAAAGACACCATACCCAAGAAAAAATAAAAAGTAAATATATTTCATCTCATAAGGAAAAAGGTGTTTTTCTCCCGTCGTTTTACTTAGAAATTGTTCTCCGAAATACTCTCTCACACGGCTAGTGCTGCAAGGAAGTGGACGAGGCAGAACAAACGTGCTTGTCTTATATTGGCGAAGGCGTAGAGGTAATACAGAATACCGTCATCAACTTGTAAATCCACTCCAGTCATTTAAAGCAGTAGAGCTTAGAGAAACTCTAAATCGAAAGTGTTGGTATTCTGTAAGCAACTTAGAGCGAAGTAGAGTTTATCCTTCTAGCTCAGAAGGTACACTTCTCAGCTGGGCTGAGAAACGGTCCGCACTTATATGCAGGGACCGAACCGACCGAGAGCACCCAAAAAGGTATAAGAAGAGAAACACCGCATAACGAGCATGCGACCGAAAATGCGGGCTCCTTCTCGACCCTCCCCAGCACTCCGGTACCTAGCCGGTCCGGTCCCTGCACACAAACGCGGTCACATTTACCACTGCACAGTGGCTCAGCTAAGACATGCAAACATAAAAGATGACAAATATAAAAACATACAATAGAAAAGGAGTGGTGCATACAAGTAGTCACGTTACATAAAAAGATTCTTTGTAAGGACAACTTCACTTGTAGGCATGCTAAAAACACTCATATTTTTATTTACATTTATAAGCATGCGATTTACAGGTTCGTACATGCCGTAATTGGTGTTGGAGGAGTTAATATTCAAGAGAGGTTCACCTCTCAAGTTGTAATTACTCACTCTAAAAGACGTACGGCTTTGTAAGAAACCTGAGTCCACCTTGCCATTAAGTAGCCGATGAATGAATATAACGTCAGGAACCTCGCGGAGCTTATGGAGAGCTTAAGTTGAGTAATTTAAGCCTGTTCTCATAAGGCGGAAGTATAAGTGAAGCATCCCAAGGGAGGTGACTGAGTACGAATCGGACAAACTTCCTTTGAACCGATTCGAATCTACTAACTTGGGAGGAGTAGTGAGGAGACCATACCTGGGAGGCGTAAAGGCCTAACTAAAGATATGTTCAAATGCTTAGTGATGAGGGGGTTGTTGAATTCCTTGGACCATCTTTTTATAAATCCCAGGACTAAACTCCCCTTGGAGGAGATATAATTGATGTGAGTGGAAAAGTCCAGCTTAATATCAAACCTGACCCCCAGATCGATCACAGAGTTAACGCGGGAGACTATGCTGTTGAGAAAAGTATAGTCATAAATTAAGGGAACACGTTTCCTGCAAAAAGTCATGACCTCACTCACACTTACTAATATTAAGTACCAGGTTGTTGTTGGAACACCAAGAATAGAAGGTGTTGAGGTCAACTTGCAAAAGTTTGCAATCCTCAATACTTCTTATATGACGGTAGAGTTTAATATCATCGGCGTAAATAAGGATTTTACAGTGCTTAAGCAAGGCAACAATATCATCAATTGATAAAATAAAAAGTAGAGGTCCAAGGTGACAACCTTGCGGGACACCAGAGGACGCTTCAATGTTTCTAGATTTGACTCCGCGGAATAGTACCTGGTAGGTTCTGTCGGCTAAGTACGACTGGAACCATACCACAAGGGCGTGCGAAAAGCCAAATTTTTTTAGTTTGAGAAGTATGATAGAATGAGAGAGCTTGTCAAAAGCCTTACTGAAGTCAGTGTATACACAGTCGGTTTGGCAGCCGGTTACAAAGCCTCGAACAGTGTGAGAAGAGAACTCAAGTAGATTAGTAGTAGTCGAACGAGCTGCAAGAAAACCATGTTGATTAGTTGAGATAAGCCTCTTGCAGATAGAATAATAGATTCGAAGAGTTTTGGTATACACGATAGCTTCGCAATAGGTCTATAATGAGATATGTCGTTCTTACTACCTTTTTTATGAACGGGGACTATGAAAGAGTTCTTCCATAAGGTTGGGGAGCACCCTGTATTTAAGGATTTTTGAAATAAACACAGTAGAGGAGATAGAAGGGCTCCTGCACAAGATTTTAGAACAGCAGGAGGAATACCGTCAGGGCCGGACGAGAAGTCATGTGGAAGCTAATTAATATGTTTCAAGATAACTTCCCTAGTTATACAGAGAGAGAAGTTGTGAGCCACTTGTATTGGAATGATATGTCGAAAGTTGTTTTCGCTAGGTTGAAAGACAGGAGACGAGAAAGATTTGAGGAAGAACGATGCGAACGTGTCGCAAATCTCGGACGGATTGGTACTGAAGGAGTTCTCGTGTTGCATGGTGTTAGGGTAATTATCAATTTTTTTCTTAGTGTTGATAATGTTACGGCCGTTGCCGTATGAACAAGTGAAAACGCACCAACAACTGTGTAAACGCGGCAGACTGCTGGTTAAACCCACCACGGAGGACGGGTGGAATACGGTGTGGCAGCTCTAAATGTTGTTTTTATGTAAGAGAAAAGAATAAAGCAGAGGAGAAAAAGGGGCACTTGCGCTTGAGAATTAAACGTAAACGGTTGTGTTTTCTTTTTGGTTTTAAGCAAGTTTTCTGAATTTATTGTGTGTGCCGAGATCGATTCGTTCGGCAATTGATTTAGGCGCATACATTTTGGTGCCGAAACCCGGGAGTTATTGTAACTCGGGGAAACAATAGTTATTCAGTTTAATTAAATTAAAAAGTAAATTGATTATCTGGGCCGCCACAAAGAACATTTTTGGGGATTGCGTTGTGGGCGGCCATTTGCAAAGCACATTTGTGCAAGGTTGTAGAAATTCGGGACATTAGACGGAGATTGGAAATTTATTTAGATCTCGGAGAAAAAACTGTAAGTACCCGCATAAAATTTACCTAAATTATATTAGTGAAAATAAAAACTGTGTTTGTGAGTGAGTGCGAGAGAGACGGATAATTAGCAGCGGGTCGGGTCCTGCTTGCATGCATGATCATGCGTGTCATACACAGTGCCGACATGGCGGAACAGAGTTTTATTGCTGTGTAAGTGACTTAAAAAGCGCTTCATGTGCTGGCGACTGTTACGAGATTTTTTTGTTACTTGAGTTTTGCGTGGATGTCCTTATTTAGAGTCGAGCGAATTCGTGGAAATGTTAAATTTTTTGTAAATATTATGGAATTCGGAACATAGTACGCAATATCGTAATTAATTTTTAGGTTTGTTTTATTGTTCTTTATTGTTGAATTTTCGTGTGTCGAGGCGTAAAAGAAAAAAATGGAACGCTTTTCTGCAGTTGCTCTGTCTCACTCGCATCCTTTGTGTCTTTTTAAGTAGTTGTGATTTTTATGTATCATTAGGACTCTTGTGGTGCTAGAAAATGCATTAAATTTTAGAAATAAATAATTAAAATGGAGCTATATGTCGTAGGCATGCATGGTTAAAGTGAATGAATTGGAGCCGGCAGGTATAATTCAAAATAAATTAGAAGGTTAGGAAATAAATTTGTGTGATTTAAGCTAAAATCAAAATTAAAATTAAATTTGAATCAGGGTTGATTCTTTGTCACCCTGAATACGATTGCGTGTCGCTGGTGTGGGAGAGTCATGATCACAATCAATCAAAGTTGATTAATTGCAGGGAAATAGCAATATGCACGGTGCAAAGTAGTAGCGAGAGATTTTAAAGGAACAATGATCGCATGAGATTAAAATGATTTTATAGACTTAGCTAAATTTTCTGGAGCTCCGTCATAGGATATAATCTTATGCGATTAAATTAATTAAATATTTGGTCATCATTGGCATTTGGCATCATGGAATGTCGATATTGTTTGAAATTTTAAAGGCCACTTGAATGATTTCGTTGCCACTCCTCTCTTTGCTGAGTGACGAATAAAGCCAATTTTTTTTTTTGAATTCTGTTTAATTTGTCAGAATGTCTAACTGTTGCAACGCCTCTTATAAATTTATTTAATTTATATATAATTTCAATTCAAATTGATTAGTTTAAAAGATAAAGATAATTAAAGTTTGGATTAGAGAAAGGCTAGGAATGAAAACGTTTGGCGATCATGACGACTTGCCTAACACCAAGGTATAGGAATTAGTCGTTCAGGCTGACGAGCTGGCGGCTGTCACTCAATTTTCATAATTGGTGACCAATTAATACGAACCATCAGAGGTTCGTGGATGGTGTGTAGCCGGTTGGATCACCATCGCTTAGCTGAGAACGAATGGCAGGGTCCGGAGGAGCTGTCATTGGCTCAGTGAGCAAGCGGTGATGGGGTGTAGCCATTAGGAACGCCATCACGCACATTGTGCCATTCTATCAACCCAATGGTACGTCAAATGTGTTAGAGCAATGGTTGTATGATTCAGTTTGAATTGGTGATGGGGTGTAGCCATTAGGAACGCCATCACGCACATTGAGAATAAATGATCAGTTCCAAAAGGTTTTGTCATTGGCTCAACTGTGTAGAGACAACATCGTATAAAAACCAAAAGTGCTAGCAATATATATATATATTTGGATTTTATTTATGAAAGGTTGAATAAATGGATGGAATGGCATGAAATTAATTAATTTTTGTTTTAAGGTTGCACTAATGGTAAGCAAGTGCAAATAAATAGTATGGATCGGGGATGGCCACGACGACGTGCATGATAAAATTAATTATGTGCAAGTTTGCATTGAGCAATGTCGTAATTCTAGTGTTTTGTTGTATTACAGGGAGATGCCACGCTGTCCGTACAACGCAACGTTTTTGGCTGGTTACATTCACAGCAAGGTTGAGCAGCTGCGGAAGAAGCACATTCATACCGATCTCTCAGAGATAGAGATTGAGGTCCAGGCGCATGCAAAATTGGTCACGGACGATCGGATGAAGCCGAAATTGCTTGAATTTAAGGAGCTACTCACACGGGCAGAGCGACGTCGTATGGAGCGCGTGGGGGACTCAACGTGACGCAGCAGATTGGGTCAAATTTTCCGCAGCAACAAAAGGTCGACTTGGATACACTATCGATTTATGCATCCGATAATGAGGAGGAGATGCCGTTGGAATTGCTATCAACTGTAAAGGCAGTACCAGCATTCAAGCCGATTAAAATGCAACAATCACTCGCTGACGGGTTGAAAGGTACAACATCGTGTGGACACGTGTTACGCGATTTAAATCAGAATCAATCAACAGTTGTACGCCATAAACGCCGAAATCGGTATGAGCAAGGTTGTAGTGCAGATACGCATGAGGATCATCATCATCGGAACGAGCTCAGTCGTAGTGGCAACAATAATAAAGCAAGTGAGCGCAGTGGTCAGCCTGAGCACAGCCGTAACCCATCATCGGATCGAGAGAGGGGGCCATCATCACGAGCTTTTCCACCATTTCGTCGATCGTCGCCGTTTTACATATGTAGCAAGGATCCAAGCATTATTGGAAGATCAGAAATTTTCGTTCATCCACCTCAGATTGCGCACATTTGTCCAATTTGCCCGGGTGGAACTCACAAAATGTAACGATGTCCGAAAATGTTGCGTGCGGGATTGCAAGAAAAATGGTATAAGTCATTGTGCGCTGGTGTGTGTCTAAATTGTATGATTCGAGGACATTCGTCATTCACTTGCAAGTCGGTTGGTGCATGTGCGAGGTGTGAGACACGACACAACAGCATACTATGTCCAAAGAATCCCAAAAACTATTAAGCAATGTTGCAGGTTTGAGCACCGTTATAATGAATTTTGAGGAACGCTGTAACCGAGTCATTGACCTACGATCCATACTTTAGGTTTAAAATTAATTAAGATTTTTTTCTGTATTTTTGGATAAAAGAGGGGGCCCCACACATGAATTGAACTAATGACTAATTCATTTTAATATAAAAATAAATAAATTTTCAATTTTATTTACAGCAATAATGTTGTGATCGTTTACTTATCCGTGTTTTAACAATAAACCGAATTATTTGGTGCGTTTATTTTATTTTGTTTAATTCTTTGCTTAGGTGAGAATGGCAGATGATATCGCTATGTTAGAAGAGCTCGATCAAGAGCAAATTCAACGTGATGAAAAAAGGGAAACATTGTATTCACGACGAGAGATGCATATCGAGGCGTTGAATCGATTATGCGAGGAAATTCACGATGACGAACGATTTTCGCGACTCACCGTACACCAATTGAGCATTCGTCAAGAGCGAGTCGAGAAGCATTTTGTGGATTTTGAAAAGGAACATGCGCTATATCACCAATCAAGCATTCTTGTTACTCATCAAACTTACGTAGAGATGGAAATAAAATTCATGGACGTGATCTCAATCATCCGAGGGCGATTATGTGAGCTACAGAGCTCTGAGCAAAGTAGTAACAGCCGAACTATGCTCAACGATCGTGAAATCAGTGGGAATTCATCTATGTGTCATCAACTGCCATCGGTGATTCGAGTTGAAACCGCTCGAGCTCCACAAATTGGCAAATTCAACGGCAATCCCTCCGATTGGCCAGCGTTTCGAGACTTGTTTTTGGCGGAAGTACATAACAAGGAAATGGATCCAGTCACGAAACTCTTATATTTGCAGAGAGCATGCGTTGACCAGGCAGCTGACACATTGGGTCCATGGCAGCCAACAAGTGATAATTATCAAGCGGCATGGGAAGTGATGATGACGGCATATAACGATGAATATCACGTTATACATCGTATCCTTGGAAAAATGTTCGCCGTGCCGAAGCAAGAGAAGGAAAGCCACGGTTCGCTGCGTACAATTTTGGACGCAATCAACGGTGGCACTCGGCAATTGGAAGCTGTCAATTCTGATTCACAGGTGCTACGTGATCAGATGTGGATTCATTTGGGAAAGCAACGATTGCCGAAACAAACGCTTGATTCCTGGGAGCAATTTCGTAATCAAAACAACATCAATCAGCTGCCGACGTTGGACGAGTTCAAGTCATTCCTGGATTCGAAAGCGAAAGGTCGGCGAGAATTTGAATACGACGAAAATTGGTTAAACCAAAGCTCATCAGGCGGCAAGATGAGGTCGGAAACCAACAACCATCGGCAAAGACCATATGACCGAAATCGATTTAACAAACCAAGAGATCAGTCGTACTCATCGAGCAGCGGTATATCAACAAATGTGAGTCGCTCAAGTCGATGTATCGTATCTAATTGTAAACAATCGCATCCGGTGTGGAGATGTGACGAATTCGACAAATTACCACTTGATGAGCGTCGGCAGCTGATACGTCTAAATCGACTGTGTCAATGTTGCCTGTCAACCGGTCACATGTCATGGGATCGTAAACGTAGCGGGTGCATGAAATGCCCCAACATGAAATTCAAACATCACGTCAAAGTGTGTCCAAAACTAACAGATGAGCGAAAGCTTACCACGTCGATGGCCCAGGATGTGGGTACAGCAAGGAGATGACAACGACACAGCCGATTGGTAGCCTCGGAGAACACCATCCAATCGACGAGCCAAGTTGTAAACACGAGCCAATTTGCAAATACGCAAACAATGAGCAATGTAGTAATAAGTTCAGCGAGCGAATCTCACGTCAGACCGCATCATCCAGTGTTGGCCACTTCTCGGTTTCGAGTAAGAGATAGCGCTGGCGCGTTCAAAGAAATTCGAGTAATTTGTGACTCAGGAGCTCAAGCAAACTTGTTGTCCGAAGCGGTACTAAAAGGTTTAAAAGTGATTATTCCATCAATTAAGGAAAATATAATCGGCATTGATGAGGTCGCTGTGAATACAAAAGGCCAAGTTGTACTCGAGTTATGGCATCGACATCAAGAACACATGATTGGCGTGTGCAAATTTTTAATATTGAATGAATTCCATTTGAATCAACCACAACGAACGTTTTCGCATGCAATGTTTCCAAGTATTGCGAACAATGAATTAGCTGATCCCACTTACAATGTACCAGACCGGATCGATGGAATAATCGGGGTCGACATTTTGTCAAGTCAACTGACCGATGGCATACGGCGTAATGCGTTAGGGTTATTGGCACAAGCAACAGCATTCGGTTGGATCATATTCGGTGGTGCCACAGATAATGTCGATTCATTACGCACTATCAACGTGATAACAGTCGGTGAGCTGTATACGCAGATCAGGAAGTTGTGGGAGATCGGCGAATGCGACGAGCGGCCAGTCATGTCAACTGAAGACCAAGCATGTGAAAAGTTGTATCAGAGCACAGTTGTACGAAACGAAAATCGATATGCAGTGTCATTGTTGCTGAGACCGAACATAGAACTCGGAGAATCAAGATCAATGGCTAGACGTCGGCTATATTGTTTGGAGAATCGATTCAGCAAGAATTCAGAGTTAAAGGCTGCATACGTTCAATTCATGGAAGAATACGGAAATCTTGGTCATATGAAGAAGGCCGAGCCACTACCGTCAAATGCTTTGCATTATTATATACCCCATCACGCAGTGGCAATTGATCGAAAATTTCGGGTTCTATTCGATGCCTCAGCCAAGACAACTAATGGGAAATCGCTAAATGAAATGCAACAAATGGGCAAGGTCGTATCGTTCATTGCAGGTCGGAGACTTGGTGTTTATCAAAGATGAAGTAACTCCGCCGTGCCAGTGGTTGATGGGCCGTATTGTTCAAGTATTTCCCGGTCCAGATGGCAAGGTCCGATCGTGCGAGGTGAAAACCGAAAAGAGCAAGTTAGTACGACCAGTGACACGTTTGTGTTTGCTGCCCATCGACACGGCAGAAACGCACCAACAACTGTGTAAACGCGGCAGACTGCTGGTTAAACCCACCACGGAGGACGGGTGGAATACGGTGTGGCAGCTCTAAATGTTGTTTTTATGTAAGAGAAAAGAATAAAGCAGAGGAGAAAAAAGGGCACTTGCGCTTGAGAATTAAACGTAAACGGTTGTGTTTTCTTTTTGGTTTTAAGCAAGTTTTCTGAATTTATTGTGTGTGCCGAGATCGATTCGTTCGGCAATTGATTTAGGCGCATACAATAAATTTAAATAATGTTCTAGGGTCACCATACAGTTTATCTTTCACGTTACTGAGGTATTCCTTATAGAGAGTTTCGGAGAGTACATGGAATTGATCATAGCAATTGACAAATGTGTAGAAACTCGCAGTGTCTTTCCTCTTCAGGTAGATTTTCCAGAGTTTATTCTTAAGGTTTCTGGTATGCCTCAATTCATTGTTGTACCAAGGCGGGGATGATCTGGACAACTTTAGAGGCTCAATGGGTATACAGGATGCAAAGGTTTCGTACAAGATGGAGTAAAATCTTGCTACGTCGACATCCAACTCATTTGAGGAAAGCATCCTATTGAAATCGATCGAAGTGAGCTTGGATGAGAGTTCTTCCAAATTAGCCTTTCTAAAATTAAAGATAAATGTTAACTCCCCCGGGATTAGCTTATCGTCGAAGATAGAGCAATAACTTAGTAGGAGGGGAGGATGATATTTATCGACAGGCGACAAGACTATTGAGCTAGGCTCGACAATCATGTTGTCTGAGTCAGAAGAGAATATAAGATCTAACCGCCTTCCTAGAATATTATTCACACCGCCCATTTGGTTCAAACCGCATGAGAATAAGGAATTCAGAAAGCCGGATTCCCTATCATTAAGGTTGTTTTCAGGAAGGTAGTTATCGTCATCATCGCAAGATACCCACTGAATATTGGGCAAATTAAAATCTCCTAAAAGTAGGAGTTCGTCTTTAGAGTCCATCATATCCAGGATATGATTAGTACAAGAGATTAAGATATCATAAAGGTTTTGACCTCTATCGTCTAGTACTAGACCTTCGTCGGAATTTATTATACATTTTTATGAAAACACATTCCTTAACGATCGCTAAGTGCCAGTTGACATTGGAGAATTTATTAGTAACAATTTTTTCCTTGTAATAAAATTATGAATAGTGAAAATATAATTATTATTTTCGAATTGAGAAGGAGAATAATAATAAGAAAGAAGAAGTTTTTGGACTCCCTAGAAAATTAGGAAAGAAACAAAAAAGCAATTTTTTTAATACTAAAAAACCAACACTGAAATATATCAATGCTATTAAATAAAATGTTTGTACTTACATTTCTAATAGTTTTCCACTCTACGCAGATTCTAAGTAACAGTTATAACCTATTTGTAACTATTTTCCCGCTTTTTTAATTTTTTGTTGCGAGATTTTCCGCTTTTTAATTTTTCTCAAGTGAGATTTGCCGCTTTTTTATTTGCCTCACATGAGATTTCACTGTTAGTAAAATCAAACACTAAGTTAGAGGAAAAAAGGGTTACAGAATCGCTTATTTACTCTAAATTTAGGGAACTCTGGTACAAAAATTTAAAACAGTCTATTAGAAAGATGTGTATTTTTGATTTCTACTAGATGGCGCATAAAACCCATTCTTTCTAACTTAGAGTAAGAGTGCTCAAATCTACTCTAAATTTGGCCAGAAAGAAAGCTTTCAAGTAAGTTTTTTCGAACTAAATCGATACTTGGTATCTTTTGGTAGTTTAGACAGCAGAGTGGGGTGCCATTCACTGTCAAAAGCCTTGGAAATATCTAGAGCAATAAGACTAGACTCGCCAAAGCGATGAATGCTTTGGTTGAGATGCTCCGTCAGGCACACTAGAAGGTCGCCAGTAGATCTTTTTTGAACAAAGGCAGTACGCCCGGACGACAAAGAGGATGTGGAGCATGTCTTCTTTAAATGCCCGAGGTTTTCGGAGCACAGGAAAGCGTTGAAAGCAGTTGCGGAAGTGCAGCTAACTCCTGAGAGTGTTCCGGCTCTGGTGAGCATCTTTGAGTGATGTTTTTTTAAGGGTGATGCTGATGAAGCCAAACTGAAGTAATGCCTTTACGGCTCGTACCGGTCTGGACTAGAACGTCATTCAAAAAAAGGGGGGTGAGTTTAGTCAGTAGGAATCGGTATCGGACACTACCGTCTGGGTGCGCACCCCCAGCGGTGTCTCCTGTTGTAGGCATGAAAGTCTTAAGGGCCATCCTCACTACGCAGACTTATGTAGATCCCACGCGCTTTTGGCGGAAAGGCCTTTTAATTTTCTGAATTGTCAGTTTTGGATCCTAAAATAAGAACTAATCTCAAAGAAAGTAATTATAAGATCTTTTATTAATGAATATTGACTAATCTACATTAAGAAAAAAATTAATTTTCACTTAAAAAGCCCGTATTGTGTGGAAGTACAATGTACCTTTTTAAGCGCAGCCTTTTGTCCGCCTTTGCCATTAAAAAGTTCGTAAAAAAGTCACAAAACTCTATATGAAAAAAAAAGGCAAAGGCGCGTAGTGTGGATCCACCATTAGACAGGCGGTCGCACACATTCCCTGTTGCTAGGCCTATGTAAGATTCTCATCACTCCCTCGTAAAAAAAACATAAAACCCGTACTGCCTGTCGATTTAGTTAGTTTCAAGATAATCCATCAGCTTTCTATGGTTTTGGAGAGAACAGAAGTAATTTCTATGGGGGCTAGTTAGAAGCGTTCGCTGCACCTTTTTCGGATTGGGCTGAACATGAGCTAGTTTCCAAGTATTAGTATAAACCCCGGAGAGGTATGGTAAAGCAAAAAGTCGTGCTTTCAGTACTAGTTTCATTCCAAACGTTACTTTAACAACATTTAAAGTTTTTAGCAAGTTCGATAGCATCATTTAATACCGAAGAACTGGCAATTATTGCACAAATGAAATAATACAAACAAACGAAGATATAAGTAAGCCAAACCCTTAATGATCTACCTGCTCAGGGTGGAAATGCCACAAGCGAAGCTTTCCGTGTTAAGGAATTATTCAAAACATATTCTAGTTCCGAAGTTGGCTTCGTTCCATCGCAATAATTGAAAAAAAATATACTTTAAAATTTAAATTATAATTCAAAAATGGCAACTGTAATTAATGAAATAAATTAAGAACTTACTGTTACTATATTTAATTTTTCTCCGGTTTCCTTCCAAATGCCATCTTTTATTTGAGCATCCACATATTTTGGATGCGACAAATCAAACAAAAGTTTATTTCCACGTACTAATACAATTAGCCTTTCGTCGCTTAACAAACGTGCCATCGCCCGGTGTCCGTGTTTTTCTAAGAAATATCGTCGACAACGATTTTCTAAAACACAGTCTGGGCATTTTCAGTAATGCAGGTTGCGTGCGCAACTGACTTATTCAGCAACACACTTCCATTGCTGAATAAGTCAATTGCGCACGCAACCTGCATTACTGAAAAGGGTTTCCTTGATAGGGTAAATAATGTAATTATATGTATTACATTCATTATATTTAACAGAATCAAACTATTCCTAAAAGTATCAAAAACTTTTGTGCATCATACACTAAAATATATTTATAAAAAGCTAAGCTAATCAAGCTATTGGGTTCATACCCCACTTATAAAGGTTATAATCCTTTAAAGGTTATATCCGGCCCGGATACGCCCATTTAAAAGTCTTGCGATGAAATTTTTTCCCGTCCCTGACTGGAGCTTAGCAGGATTTACATATAGGGTAAAAATTGGGTGTTTTCAATGATGCAGCAATGGAAGTGTGTTGCTGAATAAGTCAATTGCGCACGCAACCTGCATCCTTGAAAACACCCATTGTTTTGTAATGAAATAACTTCTACTACACATTAAGTTCTTCTTACCTAGGATATTCAAATTGATAAGGAAACAACAAGATAAAAAAATAAAAAACATCGAAACGAATATATTTATATTAGTATTGAGGTCGAAGGTCAAATGTAGACAAATAGTTCAGTTGTAACTGCATTCCTAATCAGGCTCTTGATCATATAACAATTAATTTGTAAATTATATACAGACAAAACAAGGTGCAACTTAACATTTATTGAAAATAAATAGCGTGCTCATTAAAACATTATAGTATTCAAGACGGATTTTTTAAAGAATTTGTTCCCACAGTATAATATTATTAAGAAGCCATTTGTTTGTTTTTAAAAACTTAAGCATAAAAAATTGTAACTTAAGGAAAATTTTTTATTACTAACAAAATTAGCACAGTTATCTATATAGTATATATTTATATAAATTTTGGTGCATTAATAGCAATTATACATATTTGAACACTTAATACGTAATTTTATAAATACGATTTTCTTTTATGTAATTTAACCTAAATGCTTTGTTTTTGTTTTATATATTTAGCTCATAGATAAATTAATTTAATTCATAAAGTTATTGAATATATTTAAATTGTTTTAATTCTAGCTAATAAATAATCTTCATAATAAATATCTTAATGTTATCTTTTTAATGTGTCTAATTCTAATATAACACTGCATTTTTTTGTAAATTTTCGATTTTATCATAAAATCATATCCTGGAGAAAAAAAATGGAGCATCATAAAAAATTGAATTGGTTCCGTAAAGTTTATTCTAACTTCATATTCCCTATAGTTTTAAATGGGTTAATTACAAATGTTATTTAATTTCTTTTGTAAAAGCTTATTTGATATAATTTTGGTACATAAAAACTAGAAAATATTATTTTTCATATATATAATAAACATATTTTTAGTAAATCTTATATACATAATGTAAAAGCTGTAGAGTGCCTGTATTATTCATACACGATTAAATAAATTACAGTATTTTTAAGAAATATATTAGTAAGAATCAACATAAAGGAAACATTTGAACTACTTTATTTTGAAATAATACACTGTAAGGCAATTAAAAGGCAACATTCCATTCACGGTACTACGGTTTGCATTTTAGTGGTAGCTGTGATACTGAACACTCGGCGAAGAGGTAATGAATGATACTATAACTGATAGCAATGGTCCTAGTACATTCGTAATGATCTGCGTTGTGGCTGAAATTAAAAGTTTTTTTTATAATAATAATATAGTTCTTATTATACTTATTTTTATACCTCCGCTGCAATATAACTCTTTAACATTTTCTTGGTAACCATTTGCTTCGTCGCAAAGGCATTGCTTTGGCTTATCCTTTTCTTGTTGGCTGGAAATAAGCTTTGATAATCCAAAAGTCTTCGTAGAGTTGTCTACAGCACATACCATTGCTTCAAGACAGTCATTGGTTTGGGTACAAAGATGTCGTAAACCTAAAAAAGAAGGAAATAAATATTTAAAAAGTAATAATGATATGTACAGAGGAAAATGTAATACTATTTTAATATGTAAATAGTTCGGTATCCGTAAATTTAAATAAAAAGTTAGATGCGGTCAGGGGACCCCCGTCAGGAACGAAGTTCTTTACGCTTTTTTGTTCAAGTCTGAATGTAGCTCGAAATAAAAGTTAGTTTTCACCCAGAAAATTTTTGGATGAACATTCTTTCGTTAAAATTTCGTCAGGTGCGTCCACTTTCCCCTTTCTTTTCTCGTTTCTCTCTCATAAAACGGGTTTCACTGTGCGTCTTAGTCTCCTGTGTAGCACCCTCCCTCTAGAGTGGAAGATGTAGGTAATTTAATATTTTTAGGGACAATGTTTACTGTAGAAAAAAAAAAAAGTACGACATCCATAGATGTATCGCAGCCGCAAATAAAACCTATTTCGCACTAGTCCCGATTCTAAAGAACCAAGAAAACTCAAGACAATGTAATACCCTTGACACACGTGTGTTATCGAAATTACAATATTCCAAATATTACGTGTTACAATATTCCAAATACTACATGTGTGTCACCCAATACTAGCAATATACCAGGTTGACAATCTTATTTATACGTAGTATGAGATTTGCTAAATTTAGGCGGTATTAAGGTAATATACACCATTTTTACTATGCACAGCGCCTCTGCCGGAAAATTTTCCCCACAAAACAGTATAATATGGAAACAACCTACCTTTCGAAATGTAAAAAAGCGTGGGACACTTTACCTATATTCTTATTTTATAAATTAACACCGGAACTTTTCGCTGGCGCTCCACGCTTTTTTACATTTCGAAAGGTAGGTTGTTTCCATATTATACTGGCTGGAGCAATAAAAACTTTACATTCACAATTATTTTTTACTTTTTAGTTCATTTTAAAATAAAAACGTATTTTTTAGTTTTTTTAAACTATATTTTTTATGTTCTATTTTTTAGTCTATTATATGTGTTCCGCCATTTAGTAGTGACCGCCATATTAGATTTAAAATGACTTCACACGGCTTACTGCATACTATACTCGTTTTACATTTTCATTTGATACCCATAGAGAGCGGGTTGTTAAGAAAAAGGTAAACCACTATTTTGTGTTGGCCGCCATTTTGAATGACGCCACGGAGGTAATAGTATTCAAATTGTCACACCCTTTCATTTGATACCCATACCGAGTGAGTCGTAAAGAAAAAGGTAGTCTGCCATTTTGTTTTGGCCGCCATTTTGAATTTTGAATGACGCCACACAGCTAATTGTATTCTATCTGTCATGCCCTTTCTTTTGATACCCATTTCGGAGGGTCGGTGAACACAATAGCAAAAATCAGCCGCCATCTTGGAACCGCCATCTTGATTTTCTTACAAAATGGTCAGATTGCATTGTCACGCGAACTATGCATATGTGCAAAACTTGAAGTTGATTGGTTATATGGAAATAGGTCAACATCAAGTTGCAAGATTTGTTTACAAAGAACAAACATACAAACATACATACATACATCTACTAAAGCTAACCCAGTAGGGAATTTACGAATTCATGAAATTGGAATGCAGAAAATCACTGTAGAAATTGGAAGCAATGTGAATTGATGGCTACTGGAAGAAATGGTAATGTAAAGTGTCATGCATAAGGAATTGTAGTGCAAAAGATAGCCGTTATGCCTTCATATTGGAATGTATGGTAATGCAAAAAGTAGCTCTTATGCCTTCATATTGGAATGAATTGTATTGCAAAAGGTGGCCGCTATGCCTTTGACCCTAGGACATCTAGAAAGTAGACATTATGCATTCGAAGGAACATGTACAGAATCGACTCTGGAAGGTTTCCATTCACTACTGGGAATATAAAGCTAATACATGCATACATACAAACATACAAACATCCATACATGCATACATACAGAGACACATATATACAGGTGAAGCTAATATAAAGCGTATAAAAAGTAGACAAAATTCCCTTTAAGATGCTGAGTCGAAAAATTTGTTTGGTTGAAAATTGACCGAAATATGGACACTCGGACATAGCTTTTTTCGATTTTTATCGCTTTTATACAGAAAATTACAAATTACTTGTTCCTTATTTTGCAAAGAATGTATCGGGATCAATTGTGATAATGTGCAAGCAGCCGATATTGAAGAAGGTGATATTATTGAAGATATACAGGGTGTTCTAAACCAGCCGTGCCACCCAATTTTCTCGGAAAGTTTCGAATGAAAAAAAATAGGCGGGGTACCGTTTTAATTAGTTATTCTGTAACATTTGTACCCCGACTGCAAAAATACAGATTATACATATACGATAGTTGTGTGATACTTAACAAAATGACTATTTAAAGTTATTATTTTCTACAGTAGTTATTATACACACATTGACTATACTAGGGGAACAATGTCTTCTATATCTTGTTTTTGTCTTACATTAGTACTGAAAACTTGTTTTTGACTTTTTAGTTCATTTTTTTGTCACAGGGCGTTTTGTTTTTTAATTTTTTAATTTTTTTTTTATTTTATGATACTTTAGTGATTATACAGCACTGATTAAAATATTAAGACTATTCGACATAAAGCTCTGACTTCAAATTACTATAACTTTTTAAACTATGTTTTAAGAAAAAAAAACCTCAAAATTTAGCTTGTAACATAACATCGTCCATCAAAATTATCTCGTACATCGATATTATCTACCCATTTTTCACAGCAACGAAGAACATATCAAACGCCACCCCAAAAATAACTGATCAGAATTAGCAATTTAATCTCTGATCTTAAAAGAAGGTGCCGGATGGTGTGACCAAATAAAAGATGAACTTTTCAATAATTCACGTATAATTTATTTTGTCTGACAATTTACTCCTTAATATTAAATTCAATATAATTGGCTACTAAATCCACTAATATAATTAATTTGATGTGCCCGAAATATTCTTCTTTAAAACTGCGAAGTACCTCAATTTATTATTGTCTTTGGATACGCCACCTGTATGTCGGCCGTAGACTTAGTTTCTATGATTTTTCCTTGTTGGTTTTTGGTTTGCTGCTTGCTGCGTCGCGTTTCCTAGGATTTCGTGCAACTGCTGCGATCAATGATGTACGCCAAATATGGATTTGCTGGAAATTTGATTCTTGTATTAATGTGTATGAGGGTCCCACGACCTCTATGGAGGAGATGCTGACTCAAGCCCGTCAGCGGATCTCGAATAGGATGAGGAAAAAACCTTCAACTCGGTTTTTATGCGTATGAGGGTCCCACGACCTCTATGGGGGAGATGCTGACTCAAGCCCGTCAGCGGATCTCGAATAGGATGAGGAAAAAAACCTTCAACTCGGTCCTTTTCCTATCTGCTTTGGATACTGCCTCAATCTCGACAGTATGGATATGATAAAGGGAACTCAACTCAGCCCCTTTTAATGATTGAAATCACTTTTTAGAAAATCCTCAAATGCTCGAATTTTCTTGGTGTCTTCTAAGCTCAAGACTCGCTTGAAGATCTGAAGTGATCTGACTTGAACCTCGCCGTCTGCCGGTATTTATTGAAGGCTTGAACAATAAAATTGGTGGGGAACTTGGTTTAATGTACATAATTTGCGGTTCATGTAGTCACTTGAACAGCTGTTTGTCTTCTTCTTTCTCACATTTGTCAAATGGAGTAGACTTCTTGTTGGTAAGTTTGTTTTCCTTCTTGTTCAGTAGATAAATTTATTTTATTTCAGATAGAGTGGAAGTTGGTGGGATAAGCGGGAGGCGGAGTCTTGTTTAGTGTTGGCAGGTAAGTGATTTTGTGGAATTTGTTTATCATTTTTTTCATTTGTTATTGTTTTCAGATTGACGATTTGCCGACGGGATTTTGACTTTTACGGATTTTCTTGAGGATAGCCTTTTTTTTTGGGCTGCTGGACGCTCCCTTGGATTTTATTCAAGAAGGGAAGTATTATAATCTGTTTAATCTATCTATAATTCATAAATTTGGTTTTTCAGGAGAACTTTTATGATGTGTTTGGACCATCTTTGGCGTAGTGGATTTGTGTTGTGATTTTGGTATCGTCCATTTATTCAATAAAAAAGTGGAATTTTGATGTGAAATTGGTGTCTTTATTATTGTTTATGTTTCAGGGTGATTGAATTCTCTTTCCAGGTTTCAAGTTAGTCTGAGGACGCAACATTCTCCCCCGCCTTGAAGCGCTAAGCTTCAAATTAAAGAAAAGATGTCCGGGCGTCTGAAAATGGAGTGTGACACTGGGGATTTGAAATAAATAGTCTTTATATGCCTTTTGTATTGTTTTTTTTTAATGTTCTATGTTCGATTTCGTTTTTTGATCTTCATTATTTGGGTTTTTACCTTGTAAGTAGACACGTATTTTGTTGGCTGCTGTTTTGATGCAGCGTACTATTCCTATGGTTAAACGCAGTCTAAAACTCTTCTTCGCCCTTTTGATCTGCTCGCAAGGTATATTTGTGTTTTTAATTAATGTCCAGAGCTCCTTTTCCACGAATACGTCTGGTGGAGGTTGTTGTCGCTGGCGATAGGTCTCTAGTTTGATGCGTTTTCGTGGTACTTCCTCTTGTCCTTCTGGATGTGGTTGCCGTTTTCTAGTGGTTGGGATCTTACGTGGTGTTGTTTGTTTTCGGATCTCCGGTCCACATGGCACGGCCTCAAATGGTCTTTTTATTATTGGCCGTTTTGGGGATGATGGTTTTAGTTGTCTCCGTGATGTTGATGGGGTTGACCGTGGTGGCGTTGGGATTTTTGGTACGTCGTCGATCCACAAATACTCCATCGCTTTGATCAGTCTCTGCGTCTGGCTTCACTTTTGAAAATGGTGACTATGAGTGATTGACTTTGTTAGATGCCGTTGGAAATTCGATAACGGTCCTTTCTAGAGATTTTTTTCTTGTTTACGTTGGTAGTTAATTTTTCCTTTTCGAAAATTTATTGGGCTATATCGGTGGCAGTCTATGATAGATGTTTGGCGGAAGTGCCGCCATTGATTTGTTAATTTTGATTTTTGGATGAAGTTGAAGGTAATGGACATATTTTGTTGATTGGTCGTTTTATAGTGTTTTGTCGTGTGCGTAATGTGACCACTCGAATTAATTTATCTTTACCAGGATGAGTGTCTATTATTAATGCGGTTAATGTTGCTTTCTCCGGTAGGATGATGGGGTGGCGTGTAGCGAATGGTATGTCTGCGTTCTGGATGCGTCCTCCTAATCTGAGGATTCCTTCCTGGTCGAGGAAAGGAGTTAATTTCAATAGCCTACTTTTACTG
Source organism: Thereva nobilitata (assembly GCA_963855945.1). Lineage (NCBI taxonomy): Eukaryota > Metazoa > Arthropoda > Insecta > Diptera > Therevidae > Thereva > Thereva nobilitata. The sequence goes on from OY979695.1 coordinate 99,552,369, forward strand.
GATATGGATTGGTTGTATTGCAGCTTCAGGATCTCGTCTTGGGTGACCCTTATCCAATGTGTTAACGCCGTTTGAATCTCCTTGGCAGTTAAGTGTGTGGCTGGCGCTCTGTGGGATTTTGGTTTGAGTAGATTTAACCATCGACGACAATAGGCTGTGACTCGAAGTAGTTTGTTTAACGAAGAATAGTTGTTTAGCAGGTTGGAGATTTTGGAATTCGTTTTTACATGTAAATTGGTTACTGTTTTTCGCTGTCCCATTGTGGTGTCTGGGACTTCCTTACGTTTTGGCCATAGTTCCTTCGCTTGTTGAAGCCATGGTGGTCCTTCCCACCATAGGCTGTGCTGTTTCAGTTCTTCTGGAGTGGTTCCTCTAGTGGCACAATCCGCTGGATTTTCCTCCGTTCGGATGTGATTCCAGCTACCTTGGTCTAGTAATTGGTGGATGTTTGAAACTCGATTAGCCACAAAAGTTTCCCAAGAGGAGGGTTGTTTGCGTAGCCAAGCGAGTACGATGGTTGAATCAGTCCATGCTGTTGTTATGACCTGCTCCATTTTCATGTCTTTCTTGATTTGGGCGAGTAATTTAGCTAATAGGTGTGCACCGCACAACTCTAATTTTGGCAATGATACGGTTTTTATCGGTGCTACCTTACTTTTTGCTGCCAGTAGACGACAGTGGATCGTTCCTGTTCTGTCCTGTGTGCGGATATATACGGCTGCGGCGTAAGCCTTGATGGATGCGTCGGAGAATCCATGAAGTTCGACAGTTTGGGTTGCATTGTTGGTTTGTATCCATCGAGGAATCTGGATGGTTTGGATTGTTTGGAGGTTTGAGCGGAATTTTCGCCACTGTTCTTCTATAGTAATAGGAACTGTCTCGTCCCAATCGATCTTTAGGAGCCACAAGCTTTGTATAAGAATTTTTGCGCTGACTATAATTGGTGTTAGCCAACCGATGGGATCGAATAGTTTTGCAATCTCCGAAAGTATTTTTCGTTTTTTATATGATGTCTCATCAAAATCCATTGTTGCTTTGTATGAGAGCGAATCTGTTGATGGGTTCCATGATAGTCCAAGTGCCTTGACTTCTTCAGCGTTTACTGCGAGGGGAAATGTGATCTCTCGATCGGTCTCTGGAACGTTCTGTAAGATGTTGTTATGGTTTCCTGCCCATTATTTAGTTCCAGACCTCCTGAACGTAGTAGATTGATCAGTTGATCTTGTTTTTGGGTTGCTTCTTTGATAGTGTCTGCTCCAGTCATTAAATCATCGACGTAGAAGTCATTGAGTAGAGCCTCTGAGCCGATTGGATATTTTGTGGCTTCATCCTTTGCCAATTGGCGCATCGTTCTTATGGCTAGAAATGGTGCGCTTTTTGTGCCAAATGTTACGGTCCTTAATGAGTAATCTCGTATAGGTTCGGTAGGGGAGTCTCTCCAGACGATCCGTTGATAGTCTGTGGCTTCTGGATGTATTCGTATTTGGCGATACATTTTTTCGACATCTGCCATGTATGCGATGCGGTACCTTCTCCTTCGCATGAGAATGGTCATGAGGGAGTCCTGTATCACTGGTCCATTTAGTAATGCGCTGTTTAGTGATTTTCCGTTGGATGTCGGGCGTGACGCGTCGAATACGACACGCAGCTAGGTGGTTGTGCTACTTGGCTTGAGGACAGCACGATGAGGGAGATAGCAGCATTCATATGTTGTTGTGTCGTCTGATGATTGCCTCTGGAATGCTGATTCTGGGGTATTGGTCGTTGTCATGTGTCCTAATGTTAGATACTCTCGGATGCATTTTCCATAATTGCGTTTTAGGACTGGGTCTTGCTGGAACCGTTTTTCCATTTGGATAAGCGTTCGGATGGCTGTGTTTCTGGATGATCCAAATTGGATGTGGTCTTGTTCCGTGTTGAATGGAAGTCGAACCTGATAACGTCCATCGTCTCCTCTTGTAACGTTGTTGACGAAGTGGGTTTCGCACAGTGATTCTTCCTTTGTCCATTTCGGTCTTGATGGCAGTTCTTCCAACTCCCAGAATTTCCTCAGGTCGCACTCGGGGGTTATCTGCGTGAAGAAGGTTTGTGCGCTCGTGTCCATTTGTGATGTTGGACTTGTGTTTCCAGTGATGATCCAGCCAAATATTGTGTTTTGGCCTGCTGGTGTTCCATCAGCGCCCTTTCTCAAACCCTCCATGATGATGTCTGTATATACGTCGGCTCCCAAGAGGATGTCTATATGGCCCGGCTTACGGAATGTTGGGTCTGCCAATTGGAGTCCTTCCAGGTGGGTCCAGTTCTTACTAGAGCATTCTTCGTTCGGTAAAGGATTACTGATTTTTGAAAGGACGAGAGCCTGTGCCTGGGTTCTTTTGCTTGGCTGAGTTCTTGATTGTAGCTGCAGCGTTACCCTACTTGTCATTTCACCGGCTGGTAGGTTATTGATTACTGAAATTGAGGTTTGTGCGGATTTTCGCTTGAGTCGTAAGTTCTGCACTACCGCCTCTCGCACAAATGATCTTTGTGACCCGCGGTCGATCAGCGCTCTGCAGACTTGTTGTTGTCCTGTCGGTGATACTACTGTAACTAGGGCTGTCGCTAGTAGTACTTGTTGATTTTCATACGGATCTGTGTGCGAGAAAAATGTGTTTGCTTGGGAGATAGGTGGTTCAATATTTGCCCTTGTTGGTTTTTCATTGATGCTGCTGCCTTGCTTCTCTTGTTGAGTTCTGTGCAGGGATGTATGGTGTGTTCCTCCACATTGAAAACATCTAGTATTGCTAGGGCATTGGGACACGCGGTGGTTCTTTCCTAAGCAATTGATGCATAGATCCTTGGACTTGGCTGTTTTATACCTCTCGTCTATGGTTTGTTGCAAATATTTTGGACATTTTCTTATGATGTGTGGACCTTTACACAAGCTGCATGTGCTGTGGTTTGACACGTGAAACGTTTGTGCTCTTCGTTGTGTCTGTTCTCGTCGTTTGTGTTCATAGTGATCAATCCTGCTGTTGGCCGGCTTGCTGATGGCTTCTAATGTTCTAAACCGGTTCTCCAAGAATTCGCGAAGTTCCGTCCACGTTGGTATTGACCGTTTTGATTTATGGCTTTGTGATTGTTCCCATAATTCGTGTGTTTCTGTTGGTAGCCTCTGGACCAATATATGTATGAGAATGGGATCCCAGTTTTGAATAGAGATCTCCAGATTCTCTATGGCGGTGAGGCATTCATGTGTCCTTGTTTTTAGTTCCTTGATTGCCTGAGCAGACTCTTTTGTTAGCTTAGGTTGACTGAGTAGGATATCGAGCTGGGTTTTTAACAGCGCTCGTTTGTTATCATAGTTTTCGACGAGAAGTTTCCACGCTGGCTCGTAATTGGCGTCGCTGATTAATGTGTTGCTGAGAAGTCGTAGTGCTTCTCCGGATAGATGGGCTTTGAGGTATTGGAGTTTTTGGGCTCCTGATAATGATGTTTTGTTGTGTATGAGGCTGGAGAATAGATCCAAGAACGATGGCCACGAAGCATAGTCCCCGGCAAATGTTGGAATTGAAATTCGCGGGAGCTTTACATCATTATTTTGGTGAGCGATGTGGGAGATGTTTAAATCCGCCGACGATTGCTCATCTCTTGTTGCTTGCTGTGGTGCTGGAAGAGTTTTGTGGTAATCTTCCTCGATTTTGGAATAGGTGTCGATGTATGTCTCTTCCACATCTGAATACCAATCTTCCTTGAAGTATGGATGCGTACGTTCAGTTTCATTGGCTGCCATGTTGATTATTTGCTCCTCGTTGTTGTGGAATTTTTCCCAGTCTCGATCGAGAGACTCAAGTTTTTTTTGATAATACCGCTCCGTTCTTCTGCTTGGTCCATCCTTTGTAAAGTTGCGATATGCTTTTTTCAAGCGATCTTTAAGACGTGTTTGATGATCGAGTAATGCCTCCATGATTATGTTTTTGACGGATTTCTTTTATTGAATCACGATCCGGCTCGAAGGACCAACTGATCAGAATTAGCAATTTAATCTCTGATCTTAAAAGGAGGTGCCGGATGGTGTGACCAAATAAAAGATGAACTTTTAAATAATTCACGTATAATTTATTTTGTCTGACAATTTACTCCTTAATATTAAATTCAATATAATTGGCTACTAAATCCACTAATATAATTAATTTGATGTGCCCGAAATATTCTTCTTTAAAACTGCGAAGTACCTCAATTTATTATTGTCTTTGGATACGCCACCTGTATGTCGGCCGTAGACTTAGTTTCTATGATTTTTCCTTGTTGGTTTTTGGTTTGCTGCTTGCTGCGTCGCGTTTCCTAGGATTTCGTGCAACTGCTGCGATCAATGATGTACGCCAAATATGGATTTGCTGGAAATTTGATTCTTGTATTAATGTGTATGAGGGTTCCACGACCTCTATGGAGGAGATGCTGACTCAAGCCCGTCAGCGGATCTCGAATAGGATGAGGAAAAAACCTTCAACTCGGTTTTTATGCGTATGAGGGTCCCACGACCTCTATGGGGGAGATGCTGACTCAAGCCCGTCAGCGGATCTCGAATAGGATGAGGAAAAAAACCTTCAACTCGGTCCTTTTCCTATCTGCTTTGGATACTGCCTCAATCTCGACAGTATGGATATGATAAAGGGAACTCAACTCAGTCCCTTTTAATGACTTTTTAGAAAATCCTCAAATGCTCGAATTTTCTTGGTGTCTTCTAAGCTCAAGACTCGCTTGAAGATCTGAAGTGATCTGACTTGAACCTCGCCGTCTGCCGGTATTTATTGAAGGCTTGAACAATAAAATTGGTGGGGAACTTGGTTTAATGTACATAATTTGCGGTTCATGTAGTCACTTGAACAGCTGTTTGTCTTCTTCTTTCTCACATTTGTCAAATGGAGTAGACTTCTTGTTGGTAAGTTTGTTTTCCTTCTTGTTCAGTAGATAAATTTATTTTATTTCAGATAGAGTGGAAGTTGGTGGGATAAGCGGGAGGCGGAGTCTTGTTTAGTGTTGGCAGGTAAGTGATTTTGTGGAATTTGTTTATCATTTTTTTCATTTGTTATTGTTTTCAGATTGACGATTTGCCGACGGGATTTTGACTTTTACGGATTTTCTTGAGGATAGCCTTTTTTTTGGGCTGCTGGACGCTCCCTTGGATTTTATTCAAGAAGGGAAGTATTATAGTCTGTTTAATCTATCTATAATTCATAAATTTGGTTTTTCAGGAGAACTTTTATGTTGTGTTTGGACCATCTTTGGCGTAGTGGATTTGTGTTGTGATTTTGGTATCGTCCATTTATTCAATAAAAAAGTGGAATTTTGATGTGAAATTGGTGTCTTTATTATTGTTTATGTTTCAGGGTGATTGAATTCTCTTTCCAGGTTTCAAGTTAGTCTGAGGACGCAACAATAACTACTAGCATAACTTTTTGACATTCAAAAACTCGTGGTTAGTAAGTAGATATAATACGTTTTAATAAATTTTTTCAAGAAGATGCGTTTTTATTCGAAATTTATTGATTTTTTGTTGGGCAGTTAAAGACCTGACATGAAGGTCTGAAGGTTTTAAGCCTTATAAAACACCTGGACCGGACGGAATTTATCCTATTGAAATTCAGAAAGTCAGTGACCTAATTCTGAACTGGCTTGCAACCATCTACAGGAGTTCCCTTCGCCTAAGCTACATTCCAACATCCTGGAGGGTAGCGAAGGTGGCTTTCATTCCGAAGGCGGGTAAAATCTCCTACCACAATCCAAAGAACTTGAGACCTATATGTCTCACATCCTTTCTCCTCAAGATCCTCGAAAGACTTGTGGAGATTCATATTAAGCAAAGCATTGATAGAGAACTGCTTTCTCCCTCGCAGCATGCCTACACGAAAGGTAAATCGGTAGACACTGCTCTCCATTCCCTAGTAGCGGTCATTGAAAAATCCCTTGAATTCAAGGAGTTCACTTTGGCTGCTTTCCTAGATATTGAAGGTGCTTTCAACAATGTTGAATCTTCTGCGGTTACGGGGGCACTCCAGCGTCTGGGTGTCGACGGGTGCTCCAGGTCCTTTATTGATCAGCTGCTGAAGTGCAGGGTTATAAAGTCTAGTCTGGGGCTCTCGGAAGAAGTCAGACTGGTTGGAAGAGGCACACCGCAGGGTGGAGTCCTATCGCCGCTCCTTTGGAATATAACAGTCAATGAAGTTCTGATAACCCTAAGGGAGTCTGGCTGCACTACTGTGGCCTATGCTGATGATATTGTGCTGGTGGTGACTGGCAAGTACATCTCAACAATAAGAGATATAATGCAACGAGCATTGGACACTCTTGTTCAATGGGCTACTACAAAGGGTCCAGGCGTTAACCCAGCTAAGACTGAAGTAGTGCTCTTCACAAGAAAGCATAGACTTCCTGATTTTCCTTCTCTAAGACTTTGCAATGAAATATTGCAACTTAAGGAGGATGCGAAATTTCTGGGTCTCATACTGGATAGAAAACTAACGTGGAGACCGAATCTTTTAGAGAGAGCCAATAAGGCCAAAACAGCTCTCTTCTTATGCCAAAGAACGATCGGAGTTAATTGGGGCCTTAAGCCCCGTATCGTCCACTGGTTGTATACAGCCGTAATCAGACCTATACTTATGCATGGCATATCGGTATGGTGGACTGCATTACAGAAAGTTACGTATCGGAAGATACTGGAAAGAGTTCAAAGAACAGCCGAGCTGTGTATTAGTGGTGCAATGAGAAGCACCCCAACAGCTGCGCTGGATGTCTTATTGCATCTTATCCCCTTGGACATATATGCCGAGAAAATGGCAGCCTGGACGGCTGCCAGGACAAAGGCTTCTCTTGGATGGACTCCATACTTATATGGTCACTCATCCATCCTTAGGAAGTTCGCTACCGCTGCGGACAACCTAGATTATACTACACCTACGTGGACCTTGGAGAAAGGTTTCAATACCATCATTCCGGCCAGAGATGACTGGACAGATGGTGTTATCCCGACTGGGTCATTATGTATCTATACAGATGGCTCAAAAATTGGGAACAGCGTAGGTTGTGGTATCTTTTCTGAGGCATTGAATATAGATACCTCTCTTCGCTTACCCGATCATTGCAGTGTCTTCCAGGCGGAAGTCACTGCTATCTGGGAGGCTCTCGAAAGGCTGAAGATAAATAATATATCTCATAAGAATATATGTATTCTATCGGATAGCCAGGCGGCCCTCAAGGCTCTTAATTCTGTCGTCACAACATCCACGACTGTTCTGAACTGCCGCAGGTCTCTGTGTGAGACTGCCACTCAGTTTTATATAACTCTGTGTTGGGTTCCTGGACACAGAGGGATTAGGGGAAACTGCAGGGCAGATGAGCTTGCTAGACAGGGAACCGAAGTGGAAAGGACACCCCACTTAACCCAGATGGGAATGCCCTTAGCCACCTATAAACTGGCTGTGGGAAAAATCAGCTTAGCTCGAGCCGGGCTGAGATGGACCACAGCAACAGTGTGCCGCACTCTCCACACAATATGGCCGACCTTGGACGCAAAGCGTTCAAAATCTCTAGTTCAGTTGAACAAAAAAGAGATAAGCTATGTGGTGAAGGTGCTGACAGGTCACTGTCCCTTTGGCCCACACGCCGAAAGATTGGGACTTCCCCACAACGACTTATGCAGAAGTTGTGGCAATGAGGATGAGGAAGAAACTGTCTCCCATTTTCTCTGTACATGCCCGGCCCTCGCGAGGAAAAGAGGGGCCTTCCTTGGCTCACCTTTCCTTGATGGATTGAGTGAGCTGCAAAACACTGGTGTTTTTGACCTCTGTCGCTTTATTAAAAGCTCCAAATGGCTTGAAATGGCCTAAATTTTGTCCCAACACTAGAATGGCATCACAATGGGCCCAATGGTGTGCCTAAGTGGGCTCCCTAGTGGGGGAGCAGCCATTTCAACCTAACCTAACCTAACCCTAAAGACCTGACATGCAGATGGAGGCTATTGACAAACGAAATATCGTCGTCAGTTTCTTTTTTGCTTAGTTTCTGTTGTTTTTGCTTGAGAGAATCCAACTTTTCCTTTTCCGCATTCATTAACGCCAGGCCAAGGATTTCAATATTTTCAAGAAGAACGGTAGAATGGGCCTTTGGCATTATGGCATATTTCACAAAAACCAATCGCGACTGACGCAGAATTTTCAATTAAAATAATTAAAACCATTTGTCTTCTTCATAATATCATTATAGATCTTGAAGGAATGAAACACAATTTTCAGTATAGTGCGACAATTTTCCACCGTAGCGGGCGCACAAAAGAAATAACCTGCCATTTCTTATAGTAGGGGAGATGGCACTTCAAAAATCCATGGCGTCCCAACTTTCTGCCGCTTGGTATGTATATAAGCTTTTCAAGTAATTTCGAGCATTTTTTATAATATGAATTTTTTTTCGGGAAGTGGACCTTTCTCGAGTTAGGGTTTGGGGGGGTTAACTAAGGGGTTAAAATGTCTGCCGCTGCATATGTAGGTTATGTTAGGGCTAAATAACCGTTAAATACTAGTGGCAGAAATTTAGATGGTATAAAGTCATTATAGTTGGCCAATAGGAAATTTTAAGAATAATACTGTTTTTTCGTGTTTTGGAGCAGTACGTGTCATATAAGATCGGCCCAGTGTCATTTTCGGATAACCAAAAGAGCCAACTAAGGAAAGAACTGATCAAAATTCGAATTAAATGGCAAGAAACTCGTAGAACGAAGTTGCGCTTTTATGAAAATAAACAAATATCGCTCGCGAAAAAGGTTGTTATCCTTGATTCCGTAAGAAATATGAAAATGAGCCATGCTGGTGGTCGTCCGTCTGCAGCCTCGAAATCCCCAAGAAACCAATTTTTGTACAGGAAAACTAATTTTCAAATATTTTATGTCGCCATTTAAAGGGCGCTATTTTTTTTGAAAATTGTTTGTCAAATATTAAATCGATGACCTCGAAAACCCCAGACACCCATTTTCATTAAAAATGATAATTTTTAAACACTGATGGGCGCCATTTTGTAGCCGCCATTTTGTTTTTCACAAAATTTATAACGGATTCGTAATCAGCGACCTCAAAAACTCCAGACACCAAATTTTAAAGAGTCTTTATATCAATTCCTTCTAGTTTTGCCCATGTTTTTGACGTTTTGAACCACTGTGCAATGTCTTAAAATTACCTTAAAGCCATGGTGGTTAGGGTTGTTGTGTATTAAGCTCCGGTTTCACCGACCCGGATAATAAATATCGTGGATATTTTGTATTTTATTTATTTATAATTTCACTCACAATTGTGTACAATTTTGAAAATTCGAAACTTCAGAGGTTAGAAATTAACTTATTACCAAGTCGGAACTGGTATTAACATTATTTCGGTAGAAAATCGCGGTCGGTAAATACGAAATATCCACGATTTTTATTATCCAGGTCGGTGAAACCGGGCCTAAGTGTGGTTGAAGAACATTAGACGGCTACATAGGAGTTGACGTGTTTTTACCAGGGTAGGAAATAGCCCTGTGTGGTGAATTTTTGGAGGGCGCAAATTATATTGTTGCGGACTGATAATTCGATTTTGAAAGTGCCTTGTTTCCTTCAACCAACTCAAAACAGTGGACCTTTCTTTTTTGCTAGAAAAATTAAGCATTGCGAAAGCAGTAGGCATTTTTTGCTCAAACGATTGATTTATTGTCTTAAATAAATTGATTTTTTGTTCGAGTGATGTGGGCGGGAAAAAAACAAATTTTGTAAAAACAGCCCTGAATACATTGAAAAAATAATGAGATGGGTATAGTTAACCTCAAAGAATCGGGCTCTGTCAACAAGGTATCATTACCTTTACATGACCACTGTTTCCAAAGCAAATTTTGCAAAGGCTACTTCCTTGATTTTGCTTATGATTAGAAATATATGTATATTAGTACAATAAAAACCTGAAGCTTTTTGTTGCATGTTATTTATGCTAATAATACAAGCATACATCTGGGACTATTTGTCTACAAACAGTCCTACTATTCAGCTCCCTAATGGTGGGGTGATATTTGTTAAATCTGCATAATTTATCCGTAATTATTTCAGCACTGGATAACTTATTCACTTTCTGCACGCTATCGTAGTATTCAGTAAAAAAAGATTTATATGAAAATATCTGAAATAAATAAGAAGAAAACCTTTAATCTTAAAATAAGCAAAGGCTGTTTTGTGCAGCAATTTTAGCATGTATTTCAAGAAATGGAATGAAGTCACATACCGACATCATTTTTATACTTACCGACATTGCAGTGCTTAAAAAATGTATGAAAAAACCGTTTTTTATACATTTTTAAAGCAGTGCAATGTCGTGAGAATAAATCACCTCTTCTTTTTTCTATTTTGGAAAGCCCGATTACTCTGTGAAGATATGTTTTCCGCGCCTAACATGTATATTCTTGTTCAGCGTGCTGAACTCTACATCATATTAAAATTTCACGGTCATCGGAGGTGAGGGGGTTAAACTGCAATAGTACCCTATCTTTTTATGAGAGATTGAGAAGTAAGATGGTCAATGCTGTCGCTGGCAGTGAAAAGCTCTGGTTTTTGATAGAAACGGTACCAAAGCAAAGCGAAATTGAGCGCGAAATAGGATATTGCTCTCACGATAGTTAAAAAAAAGAATTTTCCGTTCACAAGTTTATTAACGACTTATTACATTGATTGTCAACTTAATACTAAATCCAAAAATTACTTATTTTATAATTACAATTTTTAATAATTTGGTGGTTTCCGGCCTGATTGAAGTTCTAAGAATTTCGTCTGGGTTTATTGCTGATGAGTATCCGATGGTTGTTTGCATTTATTGCAATATTGCAATAATTTGGTGGCGCGTGGAAATTTGGATCACCTGTGCCGTGAGGTTGTAATCTGAGTGAAGGTGAATGCTGAAGCTTTGGGCGCATGCATGGTGGAGGTCATTATGTTAAGGCGGAAGCCGTAACTCCTCCCCTCTAAGAGAGTGTCCTCGGCCAGTAAAGCTGGATGCTCGGAGGATCGCCAGGATTTTCTATTGATGATATCTTATTGCAGATGATCGGTGTTTTATTTTGGAGAGTTTTGACTCGTCCGTAGATGATGAATGCACAAATTGCAAGGATGATGAAGCCAATGAATACTATTGAGATGAGTGTAATGTTGTCCTTTTGGGTTCTCTTTATATCTAGAAGTTCTATGGCCTTTCTATTTTGGATGTGGGATGTTCTAATTTTTTGTAGGTGGATGTCTTCTATGATGGAAGAGTAATTGAAGCGGTGAATTCCGAAACAACACAAGTCCATCGCATTTGTTTTGAGAGAATAACGATTTTTTTATTTTATTGCTGTGGATTTAATAAATTAATTCCAGTTTTGTTTGTAATATGTTCGTTGGGCTCTAGTTTGAATAAATGTTACTTGTTTCGAAATTTTTAAACGTTATTGCAGTTACTGTGACCAATTTAAATTCATGGACTTGTGCTGTTTTGGATCTCATTGATCTTGAGATTAAAAAAAATTTCTAATAATTTGGTTTTTAGGTCAAAAATCAATTCTCAAAAACAATATTAACAAATTTATATACATTTTATTAGAAAATAACCAAATTAAATAAGAAATTTCATTAAATTAAACAATTAATTTTCAATAATCCAAAAAATATAAAGATTTTATTTCAGTCAGATTCCCATCGCTCGCTATCCGGTGATAATTCATCCTGGGCAGGGTTTCTGCCTCTGCGAGTGTCACTGCTTCCGTACTTTTGCCTCAAAGTTTCAAAATAACCTCTGTATTACGGATGGATCGAATCTAAATACTTCCCAATATCATCTGCTTTTGCCGGTTTCAGTGGGATTTCACTTTTGTACGCTGGTCCAAGTGTTGAAAGATTGGTTGACTTGGTTCGACGATACTGGAACGTTTTCATATCCGCTCCAGTTGGGCAGCTGCTGACCTTCACATTGTTCTCGTTGTACTCTATTATCTTGTACTAGGTTATCTTCCATTTTTCTTTTTTGTTGCTCAGAGGAACAGGAGCCTTCCATTTGGAAAGCGCGTTTTTATAATCTTTGATCATATCTTGATCAACATTTTCCACAGTGATGTAATTTGCAGATCTCCTTATGACATCCTTCCATTGGTCAGGGGTGTAGACAGTGTCCTGTTTCCTTTTTTTGAGTTCTATCCGAGCGAAGTCTCGGCCACATGGCAAGTATGAGTGTCCCCTAGTGGGATACACGTGGCGAATGTACTCGAATTGACCTTTTGAAACCAATTTGTTAAGGTACTTCGACATAAAGTTGTTCCTATTCTGCGCTGTACAAGAGTCCGTGAAAATGTATAACTTTTTGACGTATGGAGCAACATGATGCTCAATGAAGTGGTCCAAAAACGAGATCGTTTCGTTAGGTGTTTTTTTGCCGACCAGTTCAGTATATGGATACATGAAGGAACGATTGTCTGACAGACGATGAAATCCAATGTTGTACAGCCACAGTTGTCGAGAGTAAAACATTTAAGTCACTGGTATAAGAGGGTACGGGATATTTTGCATGTAATCAAAAACTATGCATTCAGACACATTCAAACGCAACAATGTGAACTACCAACAATGTAAAAACAATGGCGTCCTCTAGCGCAACAAACTAAAACAAGCGCATCATTGGTGCTGCCATAATAGATTTTTTATTGAATAGATTTTTTATTGACGTTTTTTCATTTTTTGCATCTCATTTTAGAATAAATGAGAATCAAAACAACACAAGTCCATTGATCAGTAATTTCAAAACAACAAAAGTCCATTGGTGGACTTGTGCTGTTTTGTACATTTTGTCGAATTTTGAAGTTTTTCGAGTGTTAACACATTCCCCGTCACCCAAAGTATCCCAAACCACTCATAACTCGATTTTGCTAAAAAGTGGACTTGTGCGGTTTTGCAAGTCACCGCTTCAATTGGTCCTGTTAAATATGGTAGGATAAACGTGAATGTCATCCCAGAAATTGGCGATGTTCCTTGATACGTTATCCCGTTGACTTCGACGGTGCAATTCTGAAAATGTATTAATTTTGTGCCTTTTAAGTTTAAATTAGTGGAGTCACAGGATGATTTAATTCTGGTTCCCGGAGATCGCTTAGAAGAATATAGTTTGGTTCTGGCTGCTGGATACTAAGGATGGTAGAATGCTCTATAAGCTGGCATTCTGCTGGTCGATTCTGTATGAGGGGTCCAACGCATTTGGACGTGTTGGTGGCTTCCTGGTGTGGTGATTCCTTACAATAGTGGGTACCTTCAACCTTGAAACACTTATTGTCGAAATATTGAATGTTATGGGAATTTATGATTAGGTAGGGTTTTGTGACTATTGTTTTTGTATGGTTTATAGGTAAAGGAATTAGGTGGAACATAGAATAAGTTTCTGGTGAAAAAACAGGTATTTTAACATTAAAGATGATATTCAGATTACTGTAATATGCTTCTTATTCTAACAATTCGTAAATGTTCTCTTTGGATTTGATTTCTATTGCTTGATTTTTCAAATTGTGGTAAATTTCGTTTAATTCTTTATGGTTTAAAATTTGTTTTGATATAATCTTTAATCTTGCGAGTACTATGGCTTCTGCTAAATTTGTCAAATGGTTGCTTATTAAATCTATATTATAATTTATTTGGGCTAAATATTGTGTGTGTTTTATAATGTCGTCACCGGATTTTACTCTATTTTCTATAGTTTCTTTGTAATGCTTCAGATATTTCTCTATTGATTCTTGTTGTTTGTTAATATGGGATGTTATATTTTCAAATCTTTCTAACATTTGACTATTTATTGATACTTGTTTATTTATTTCTGTTTTAATGTTTGCCTGATTTGAGATTAGATTTTCAATGTTTTCGTTAATTCGTTGAGCGTCATTATCGTCCATGTTACCTGTTATGCTTTTGATAACGCTACCTAGACCGTTTATTAATCCTCTCTTTTTCCTTAGACTAGGTTTTAGTGTCTCAAATTTTTGTTTCAGGTTTTGTAGTTTAATGTTCGTTAGTTCTACTGAGTCCTGGAGTTCGTCTTCGTTGTCAAGTAAATTAATTGATTCTGATATTTTGTCAATCGTCATTTCGTAGTTTTCTAGTCTAACAATATGTAAGAGATTGTTGTACGTTAGTATTGTTCGAAGTAGTTGAACGGGAACTTAATGCCTGCCCCAGATATGATGTAAAAATCATATTGGGAGACCTGAACGCCAAAGTAGGCCGGGAGCCCGTATACAGGCAATATGTCGGCACCCACAGCTTGCATGAGAACACTAATGACAATGGGCAGCGAGTTATAGAGATGGCAGCAAGTAAGAACTTGGTCGTTGCAAGTACCAGATTTGCGCGTAAAGATATCCATAAAGCCACCTGGATATCTCCTGATGGGGCGACTCGCAATCAAATAGACCATGTGTTGATAGACCGCCGCCACCTTTCGGGTCTGATGACGGTACGAACGTACCGAGGTGCCAACTTCGACTCAGATCACTATCTTGTTGGTATGGTGCTCCGAGAGCGCATTACAACGCTGAAAAGCTTTGTATCCGCTGATCAGGCTCGAATCAACACAGCTGCACTACGCAACGAAATGGCCAGAAACAGCTACGGTCAGGCGTTAGAACTCGCGCTCAGAAGAGCAAGTCCTGGGGATGAGATGCCGGGCGTCGACGAGAGCTGGACCAGCCTTAAAAATATTGTCATTAGTACTGCTGATTCCATCTTAGGCAGAAGTCGTACAGATCGGAACGACTGGTTCGATAATGAATGCAAGCTGGCAACTGAACGTAAGAATGCTGCGTATCGAGCAATGCAGCAGTCTCAGAGAACACGAGCACGCGAAGAGAAATATAAAGAGCTCAGAAAAGAAGAAAAGAGAATTCACAAACGTAAAAAGGAAGCCTGGGAGAAAAATCTCGTTTGTGAACTAGAACAGTACAGAGAGCGACGGCCGCACCAGGCGCGGGAGTTGAAGAGTACGCGGTATGACGCAATTCACACCTCGTTGCACATACTGCAAGGACAAAGAAGGGAATCTGATCACCGATCCTCAAGGCATCTTGGAGCGATGGGAAGAGCACTTTCATGAATTGCTAAATGGCGAGCTAACTGAGGATTTGGAGGCTCCACCAATATCTGACGATAATGCTACGCTGTCACCACCAAGCTTAGCAGAAGTTAGCAGTGCCATCACCCGGCTCAAAAACAACAAGGCCTCGGGTGCAGACGGCATTCCTGCGGAGCTGGTTAAATATGGAGGGCCTACATTACACCAAGCGATTCATGAATTAATTGTGCAAGTATGGGAGCAGGAAGCGATGCCAGAAGACTGGAGAAAAGGCATCCTCTGCCCGGTACATAAAAAAGGAGATATCACAACGTGCAGCAATTATCGTGGTATAACGTTGTTGAGTACCGCGTATAAGATATTCTCCGCCATCCTACAAAACAGGATGGCCCCATACGCTAGAAATATCGTAGGCCAATACCAGTGTGGCTTCAGCCCAGGCAAATCAACAACCGATCAGATTTTCACTTTGAGGCAGGCTATGGAAAAATGTCTAGAGTTTCAAAACTCAATCCAACACCTCTTCATAGACTTTAAAGCCGCCTATGATAGCATAGCCAGAGTAGAACTCTACAAAGCCATGAGAGAATTCGGCATTCCCAACAAGCTGACAAGACTATGTAGGTTGACCATGACCAATGTGACAAGCCAAGTAAAGGTATCCGGAACACTGTCCAGACCAATCAACATCTATAATGGACCCCGACAAGGGGACGGTCTGGCCTGCCTCCTTTTCAACCTGGCGTTGGAGAAAGTGATCCGAGATTCGGGCGTGACATCAAAGGGCACAATCCTTCACAAGTCCACCCAATTACTGGCTTATGCAGACGACATTGACATCATTGGAAGAACATCAACAGCTGTACAAGAAGCTTTCATCCAGATTGAGCGCGGCAGGAAATCTGGGACTGCACATCAACGAAAGCAAAACAAAGTACATGGTGGCCTCGTCTGCAAGAACACCTAACATTGGTCCCACAATCAAGGTAGAGGAACACGAGTTTGATGTGGTAAAATCATTTACCTACCTTGGGTCAATAGTAGCAGCCGACAATAGCATTGAACCTGAAATACGCGCACGACTGCTAAAAGCCAACAAGGCCTACTATAGCCTGTCAAGGCTCTTCAAATCCAAGCATCTAACCATAACGTCTAAACTTTTACTATATAAGACGATGGTCTTGCCGGTCCTGACATATGCATCCGAAACGTGGGTGCTTAGCAAAAAGCACTCTAACCTCTTGGCGGTGTTCGAGAGGAAAATACTTCGGAGGATTGTTGGCCCCGAATGTGAGGAAGGACGATTCCGGAGACTCTACAATGATGAGATCTACGAGCGCTATCGCAACATAGATGTTGTGAAGAAAATAAAGCTCGGTAGACTCCGGTGGGCAGGACATCTAGCTCGTATGAGTGAAGATGAGCCTGCTCGGAAAGTTCTCTGCGGTAAGACTTATGGGGTGCGACAGCGAGGGAGACCCAACCTCCGCTGGAAGGATGGCGTAGACCAGGACGCTCAGAGCATAGGGGTGCCAAACTGGATGACATCGGCTCAGAATCGGGACCGGTGGAGAGAACAGTTGCGAGAGGCCAGGACCGGATCCCGGTTGTAGAGCCGTTAAAGAAGAAGAAGTATTGTTCTAGCCGTCCCTAATTTCATGGTCAGTAGTTCTTGGTTCGTCAGGTCCTGTATTTCCAGTTTCTGTCCGTTCACGATTATTATCCTGTAATTTACGTCTAACTTTAATCCTAGCTTTATGAAATTTCTTATTGTGGTTAGTAAAGATTGAAATTTTATTATTGTGCTTAATTCTATGCTTTGAAAACCTAGGTGTTAGTCTGTTACGCCTACACTCTTTTCTATAAACTACATTATCTTCTTCTAAATCTACAGGGTCTTGTCGATTTTTATTGAGTTTTTCTATGTTTTTCTTAACATTTTCTTCCATTCTAGCTTTTATTTCCGGATATAAATTTTGTCTGTATTCATTTAATTTTCGTAGGTAATCATGCTCATTATTATATTGTAGTGTCTTGTTGAATTCGTGGGTCCTTCCATAGAACAATTCGTAAGGGGTATGTTTTGTAGCCGAATGTATAGCATTATTATACGTGGTTAGACATTCGCTGAGAATTTCGTCGTGATCCATATGACTACTCTTATTATATATAATCCTATATATTTCCGTTAAGGTTGAGTGCATTCTTTCGACCGGAGCATTGCTGCTCGTTTGCTGGAAGCAGGTGACATGATGGAGAATTCCATATTGTTTGCAAAAGTCATCGAATAGTGATGATGTGAATTCTGCACCTTGGTCTGAGACAATTTTCTTAGGGATGCCGTGAAGGCTAAAGAAATGCTTCAATGATTTTACCATATTCAAGCTATTTCTTGCTGGGACAGTATATGCCGCTGCGAACTTAGAGAATTTATCGATAATAGTCAATATCAGTTTATTACTGATACTATAAATATCGATGTGAATGATGTCCAAGGGTTTTTCTGGTGTCTCTGGTATTTCATACTTTAGTTTGGGAGGACTGCGGTCATACTTCAATGTTTGGCATTGATGACAATCATTTATTATTTTGTTTTTTTTTGTTTTCATCAAAGGGAAGTATATTTATCTTTTTAGATGTAACAATGTCTCGTTGATGCCTCGATGATTGTTATTGATATGGTAGTCTTTGATGATTTTATTCTGTTCATCCTCTTCGTGGATGTCTTTTAGTAGTTCTTTGCAACGAATAAGTTTAAAGTTTTTGCTTCTTGCAAAGAATTCGGAATATACGTTTTGGACTAACTTGAATGTGTCATCGTCGGTAAAGACAGCTATTAATTTATTGGGTGGTAGATATTTTTTTAGAATGTCAACGACATTGAGTTGATCGAAATTTGGTAGTCTTATTATTCTTCTCTGTTTATTCCTAAAAGGAGTTTCCAGTGATATTGGTGGTCTTTTAGAAGATTTTTCAAGAATCAATTGCATGTTAAATTCGTTAAGTGGTCTTTCTGAAATTGGTATACCGCCGTTGAGATTTTCATCCTGTGAGTGGACTGTAGTTCCTCTAGTACCTTGAACAGATGTGTTCATACTACTTTCATGTATATGCACTTCCATATTCTCGTGTGTGTTAGGTCTGATGCGACTGAGTGCATCTGCATTAGAGTTTTGTGTACCTTTTTAAATTCTTTTATTTAACTTACACTGTTTGTCGTCAAATCTTGCAACGCAAAATTTTTATACTTGGACTTTACCAATCTTAATGAAAATTGGCATGCGTGTATAACTTCGGTGACAATATAAGTTAGTGGTGTTTTTATAAGATCAAGATGGCGGTTCCGAGATGGCGGCCGAATTTTGCAATTGTGTTCCAAACTCAATGAAATTTGGCGAACATGTATAACTTCGGTGACAATACAAGTTAGTGGTGTTTTTATAAGATCAAGATGGCGGTTCCAAGATGGCGGCTGAATTTTGCAATTGTGTTCCAAACTCAATGAAATTTGGGGAACATGTATAACTTCGGTGACAATACAAGTTAGTGGTGTTTTTGATAAGATCAAGATGGCGGTTCCAATATGGCGGCCGAATTTTGCAATCGTGTTCCAAACTCAATGAAATTTGGCGAACATGTATAACTTCGGTGACAATACAAGTTAGTGGTGTTTTTATAAGATCAAGATGGCGGTTCCAAGATGGCGGCCGAATTTTGCAATTGTGTTCCAAACTCAATGAAATTTGGCGAACATGTATAACTTCGGTGACAATACAAGTTAGTGGTGTTTTTATAAGATCAAGATGGCGGTTCCAAGATGGCGGCCGAATTTTGCAATTGTGTTCCAAACTCAATGAAATTTGGCGAACATGTATAACTTCGGTGACAATACAAATCAGTGGTGTTTTTATAAGATCAAGATGGCGGTTCCAAGATGGCGGCCGAATTTTGCAATTGTGTTCCAAACTCAATGAAATTTGGCGAACATGTATAACTTCGGTGACAATGAGCCTATTCACACGATGCCATAAGTGTGGTGAGTAAAACCGGTTTTATTCAACTCCTAGCAACTCACACGGGGCGTAAATTATGGATAGTAAATTTGAATGCTATACAGGAACATTTAAATGTATTGCAGATGAAATTTAGTTGTTAGAGAAAAACAGAGCTAAAGAAAGCAAGAGATAGGAGTAACTTTTTATATGTGTGTTAATTTTCACGCGTTTGCTTTTGGGTGAAAAATGTATCGTTAAGTTCTTCCGTTCCCTTCCCTCTCTCATCTATAAAACCGGTTTTACTCGCCATGAATGTGCACTGTGTGAATAGGCTCAATACAAGTTAGTGGTGTTTTTATAAGATCAAGATGGCGGTTCCAAGATGGCGGCCGAATTTTGCAATTGTGTTCCAAACTCAATGAAATTTGGTGAACATGTATAACTTCGGTGACAATACAAGTTAGTGGTGTTTTTATAAGATCAAGATGGCGGTTCCAAGATGGCGGCCGAATTTTGCAATTTATTCTTAGACTTTACCAAACTCAATGAAATTTGGCGAACATGTATAACTTCGGTGACAATACAAGTTAGTGGTGTTTTTATAAGATCAAGATGGCGGTTCCAAGATGGCGGCCGAATTTTGCAATTGTGTTCCCCGACCCCTCGACATGGGTATCCGTATCAAATGAAAGGGCATGACAGGTACAATACAATTAGCTGTGTGGCGTCATTTCAAATTCAATATGGCGGATGCCCCCAGATGGCAGACAAAATTTTCTTATCTAAGATCTTCATATGGGTACCAAATGAAAGGGTTGCTGAGAAGAAAAACTAAAATAAAATGACGTCACCCTAAATTCAATATGGCGGACCCATATATCACTAAACCATGACATGGGTACTGCCCTCAGGGTTCAACGATCAACAGCACAGGCACGAAAAGGTCTATTCTAATGTCAAACTACTAAAGCCTTAGCATTCTCAATGATCTTATACTTAGGTAATTTTGTTCATACTACATATAAAAGCATTTTGAATCTAATGACTCGAAATTTGATAGGAATAATTGGAGAGTTTACTTAACGTTCGTGTTGTTCGATTTGTAGTAATTTTAAATGTCTTAACATTTTGCAAAAAAAATCAAGAAGGCGGCCGAATTTTGCAATTGTGTTCCACTGAAGCCCACGATATGGGTATCAAATGAGAGAGTATGACAGGTAGATTATAGTAAGCTGTGTGATGTCATTTTAAATCTAATAAGGCGACCACCACAAAATGGCGGAAGACATACAGACTAAAAAGTAGAAAATAAAAAAAAAATAAATAGTTTAAAAAAACTAAAAAATAATCTTTTATTTTAAAATGAACCAAAAAGTAAATAAATAGTTTAAATTAAAATGAACCAAAAAGTAAAAAATAAAAAATAAATAGTTTAAAACAAATAATTTTAAAATGAACCATAAAGTAAAAAAGAATTTTGAATGTAAAGTTTTTATTGCTGCAGCCACTTACTTCGGCCCACGCTTTTTACGTAAGTGGCTGCAGCAATAAAAATTTTACATTCAAAATTCTTTTTTTACTTTATGGTTCATTTTAAAATTATTTGTTTTAAACTATTTATTTTTTATTTTTTACTTTTTGGTTCATTTTAATTTAAACTATTTATTTACTTTTTGGTTCATTTTAAAATAAAAGATTATTTTTTAGTTTTTTTAAACTATTTATTTTTTTTATACACAATCTTATAATCAAACTCCTCTAATTTTAATCTCCATCTTACGAGTCTGGAGTTGGGCTCTTTAAGATTCATAAGCCACATAAGAGGTTTGTGATCTGTAACAATAGTGAACTGATGTCCAAATAAATATGGACGAAAATATTTTCTAGCCCACACGATGGCTAAGAGTTCTTTCTCTATTGTAGAGTAATTTATTTCGGACGTGGTTAGCGTCCTACTAGCAAAACAAATTGGCTTGTCGCTGCCAATGGTTCCTTGGGATAGCACAGCACCGATGGCATAGTTACTTGCGTCGGTCGTTACTATAAAAGGCTTAGTGAAGTCAGGGTACTGGAGAATTGGATCGTCATCGTCATCGTCGACATCTTTGCAAGCTTCCAATGCTTGAATATATCGATCGTTTAGTTCGATATTTCTCCCTTTCTTTAGACATTCCGTTAGTGGTTTGGTTAACTTTGCAAAGTCTTTTATAAACTTGCGGTAATAACCCACTAGACCGAGGAATGACTTTATTTGCTTTGGTGTGCGAGGAATGGGAAAATTTTTTACTGCATGTATTTTATCGGGGTTTGGTTTTACTCCCTTAGTAGTGATGATATGTCCTAAGAAGGCAATCTCCTTTTTAAGAAATTCAGATTTATCTAGCTGGACTTTTAATCGGGCCTTTTGGAGTTTTTCGAACACTTTACGGAGATTTTCGCAGTGTTCTTGCAAGGAGGTTGAAAAGATGATTATATCATCTGGGTATACAAGACAGATTTTTCCAATGAGATCTCCCAGCACATTGTCCATGACTCGTTGGAACGTGGAAGGAGCATTCTTTAATCCGAGGGGCATATGAACGTATTCGTAGTGTCCTCCTTCGACTGTGAATGCAGTTTTGGAAACGTCCTGCGGGTCCATTTCAATTTGATGGAATCCGCTCGCGAGGTCAAGGGTAGAAAAATACAGACATTTGCCGAGTTTGTCCAAGATCTCGTTAATATTTGGAAGTGGGTATTTATCACTTATCGTCTTCTCATTCTGTTTTCGATAATCGATTACCAATCGCCATTTTTGTTTACCACTTGCATCTTGTTTTTTCGCTACTATCCACACTGGAGAACTCCATGGTGAATAGCTGTGTCGAATAATACCTTGATGCAACATGTCATTTATCTGACGCTTCACCTCTTCCTTATGGATATAGGGATAGCGGTAAGACTTGACATAGATAGGTTCTTCGTCAGTGGTACGGATGCGATGTTTGACTTGATTGGTAAAAGTAAGGGTTTGCCCTTCTCTGAAAAATATTTCGTTGAAGTCTTTGCAAACTTTGAGAAGATGACGTTTCTCTTCGTCATTTAAGTGGAAGGTCCGAATGAGATCTGCAATGTTGTTATGTGATAAATTTCCTTCGATCTCACTCTTCACATTGTAATAATTGACTTCGGAATATTCTTCCGTCGTGTACGCATGCACTTTTAGTGGTTGTTCTAGAAGTAGTGTTTGATCGAACTCTGATCTATTTACTACTTCCGTTAGGCTATACCAATTATTTAAAGTGTATATTCCTTCAGGAATGTGCAGGTAAGAGTTTACAAGAAATCCTCTTGTATCAATTTAGCCGTTCCGTACATCTACGGGTAATTTTACAATCAGCTTAGACTTAGCTGGGACAAGGTACTTTTGAGACATTAAGTTTGGTTTCAAAAACAGGGGAATCGTTGCATTATCTGTGATCAGATTATGGCTTTTTAAGTCGACTTTAGCGCCGATTTGGGTCAGGATATCTAGGCCTAATAAACCATCGAAGTAACCGTGAAATTTGAAGATGAGGAATCGCATCTCACCTGGATTATTAAATTCTGAAAATGACGGGAGTGTTACTTCTTTATCCAGAGTGTGTTTGTTAAGGTGATAATGACTGAAGGTTTGGTAGTTTTGATGAGATCTGGATTTACTAATTCGGGGTTTATGAATGAAGATGAGGATCCGGTATCAACTAGAAATTTTTTGGGGCGTCCGAAAGGGGATGAGATATGAACGTAAGCAAGTACATCACCATGTTTGTTTATGTCTACATATCCGATGGGGTCATTGAGGCTTGTAATGGAAAATTTGCGTCGTTGATTTCTGAATTCTGTCCTTCCTCTGGTTCATGAGTTAGGGTGTTATCTGGGCTATGAGGAGAATAGGATTGGTCAAAATTGTCGTTGATGATTTGGTGCCATGAATTGAGATGTTGAGCCGGGCTACTATACTCACTTATTAACGTGGGGTCTGAATGAATTGTGACATATTCATCGAGATTTTCGTAACTTCGGTTTGAATTGGTACTCAATGGCGGATTTTGTTCCTCCATATTGAAAAGTTCTTCGCGGATAAAGTTTGGAGTTCTATTATTTTGATTGTTATTGTGCCGTGGGTATGCTTGAGTTGGCTGTCTAAATCTTGTTAGTCCTGAGCCAATGTCCATTGGTTCGGGCCTTGGCAGATTTGGTCTGAATCGCTGACTAAAAGGGCGGTTAGATGACTGATTTGTTGGTTGGTTGGGTGGTCGATTAGATGTCTGGTTGAAAGGTCGGTTAAATGATTGATTGTGAGGCTGGTTGAATGGTCTACTGAATGTTTGGTAAATGGGTCGACTAAAATTCTGGTTAGACGAGTATTGTGGGAAGTTAAATGGTCTCTGAGGTACGCTAGGCAAGACAGATGTAGTTGGCTATCTGGGTAATTGAGAAACCGTGGTTGGTTTAGGTCTTTGACTATTGTATTCTGTCCTTGTATAGAAAATGTTTTGTTCTTTAATACAAAACGTAAAGGCTTCCGGCAATGTTATTGGTCGCATTGCCCTTATAGTTGATGCTAAAGGTTCTTTTAACCCTGATAAAAATACATTTAAGCACATTTCACCAAATAACGTCTTCTTTGCTAAAATTACGCTATTCTGGATATGATTTGACATAGTCGCTTGTGGTTCGATAATCTCTCTATAAAATACTTCAATTGTCTTATTTGACTGTCGAATACTGTGAAGATCCCTTATTAAAGATGTCTCATTACGCTTATCAGAATAATGCAACACTAGATTATTTTTTATTGCCATCCATTCCAATGGGGTCCCATATATATTTAAGACCTCGTTGGCATGGCCCTCAATTTTATTCCTTATAGCTCGCAAAAGAATTTTTCCATAAGGTGTACCATTCACTTCGCTACTTAATGTGAGTATTTCCTCAACATTGCCAATAAAATCATATAGAAGTCGAGGATTGCCATCGAACTTTGGCAAATTCGTAGCCATTTCGACAGTAAAAATTTCTGCGACACTTGAGGGTTCTGAATTCTCACAAAATTCTACACTATTGGGGAATATAGTTATATCTGAAGTACTACAATGCCGGTGAATATTACTATCGTTTAAATCTTCTTCACTATCGCTAGTACTCGCACGATTAATTAGGCTACTGAGACTAGTTCTTAAATAAAATGGAACTTTCCTTAATCCGGATAATTTATTCCTTTTACTACTCATTCACACTTATCAAAAACTACAACTACTCAAAAATTTCTGTTTTATAATTGAACTCAAAACAAGAAAATAAAAATTACTCGATCACTAAAAATACTACTAATAAAATTCATTCAAATCACTCAAATATTTTTATTAAAATTCACTTAAATCACTCGAATATTTTTAATATAAATCACTCAAATATATATTTTCTTCTTAAACAAAAACTCAATTTTAATTCTCTTTTCTTTACTTTATTTTATTCTTTTATTGAAATTTATTCTTATTTAAATTATTTTCTGTTTGTAAAATTCAAATGTAATTATCTTTTCTTTATCTTATTATCAAAAAATTATTTATATATTCTTAATATTAAGGTGGATTGGGGTAAATGGAAAGGAATATTCAATATTTTCGACTTACGTGAGAACGCTGAAGATGGGAAGCGTTAACATCCTTCTGATCAGACACTAGGAGAAGAATCTCGCCGATCCACAACGGTGCCACTAAAGTTTATGTCGATGTCCTCTCGAGTACTTTTGTGGTGTTGTCTGCTGGCTATTATGTCCTTGAGATGCCTGATGTTCCTTCAAGTTCTGGACACTAGCACTTAATTTCGCACTCGCGTTTAACGATATACCTTCGTTCGTAACTATTACTTTTCGCGAGGATCGTTGTCTGATCCTACCGACTGCGCCAAATAGGATATTGCTCTCACGATAGTTAAAAAAAGAATTTTCCGTTCACAAGTTTATTAACGACTTATTACATTGATTGTCAACTTAATACTAAATCCAAAAATTACTTATTTTATAATTACAATTTTTAATAATTTGGTGGTTTCCGGCCTGATTGAAGTTCTAAGAATTTCGTCTGGGTTTATTGCTGATGAGTATCCGATGGTTGTTTGCATTTATTGCAATATTGCAATAATTTGGTGGCGCGTGGAAATTTGGATCACCTGTGCCGTGAGGTTGTAATCTGAGTGAAGGTGAATGCTGAAGCTTTGGGCGCATGCATGGTGGAGGTCATTATGTTAAGGCGGAAGCCGTAACTCGCGGATGTTGAGAATTATGCAAATGAGCCGGTAATTTGCGTTTTTTAGACAAACTGAGTGACGTTGCTCGCTTGTGCGGATTTGATACTCTTACTGCGCATCAAAACAGCATTTTTGAGACTCCGTTTTTTATGGCCGGGAGCTAACCTTCATTTGTTCTTTTCTTTACAAACCCCTTTTATTAACAAGTGGGAGGCGACAGCAGAAAGCACTTTCAAGCCAAATTTAGTAGGACTTGTCAATAATTGGATGTGCTCACAATCCGTGCTGTTAACCACAGTGCACGTTCCGTTATTCCAATTCGACCGCTTCTACAGGATATCCAATCATCCTTCATCGGAAACTCTTATAAATCTTTTAACATATTCAGTTCAGAATGTGGAAACCATTAGCATGACTATCTTAACAACACTATTACTGTAAGTCAGGAAAATGAGAATTTTTTATATACGGGGTGTACTACGAAGAGTAACAAAGCGGCCGGCTGTGGATAGGTTATGGATAGACAAACAAAAAATCGTACGGGTGGGGGTGGGGAAATCGTAACAGTTTAGCCGCTGGGGCGTTTTGAAGTTTTTTTTTAGAGTTTTACATTTCAACTTGTATTGACTTATTTTTATTCAGCGAACGCAAAATGCTCCCGCCAAACTAAAACTTTTCAATAAAATTTCAACTAAAATCACCTTTTTCTCCAAAAATACGTAGTTAACTAATTTTTTTTTTTGAAAAATTGGAAAGCTTGGAAAATTTCCTATCAATAATGTCTGGACAATTTTTATCCTACAGCTTTTATTTTTACAGACACAAAA
The DNA here is from genome assembly GCA_963855945.1 of Thereva nobilitata. NCBI lineage: Eukaryota > Metazoa > Arthropoda > Insecta > Diptera > Therevidae > Thereva > Thereva nobilitata. Next base: position 99,578,589 of record OY979695.1, read on the forward strand.
ATACAGACAGACAAAAATTTTAAAAATACTTGATTTCGTTTTAATACGAAAATGGCAAATATTAACTTCCCAGTAGGAAGTTATTGTAATCGGTCCGAAAATCGAAATTTTCAATGTATTTTCATGTTTGAAGGTCCCAATAGCATTTTAAGCAAAATTTTGTGAAGGAATGTGTGTGTGTCTGCGCGTACGTATGTGGTCTTTTTTCCTGCACGATTTCGCGCGAACCAAAAAAGATATCGACTTCGTTGAGATGCCGTTCGAAGCGTATTAAAGGAAATATGATCTGAAAAGATTTTCATAAAAATCGGTCGAGCCGTTTTTTTAACGACTTAAGTGATTTTTGTACCAGCACGATTTCGCGCGAACTAACAATGATACCGACTTCGTTGAGGTGTCGATCATAGCGTATTACCGAAGTTACTATCTAAAAAGATTTTCATAAAACTCGGTCGAGCGGTTTCATTGTTTAGACGACATACGCGCGAACTAAAAAAGATATCGACTTCGTTGAGGTGCTGTTCGAAGCGTGTTAAAAAAGATATGATCTGAAAAGATTTTCATAAAAAACGGTCGAGCCGTTTTTTTGCTTGAACGACTTAAGTGATTTTTGTACCAGCACGATACCGCACAGACGAAAAATGATATAGACTTTGTTGAGGTGCCGATCGAAGCACATTAACGAAAACATATTCTGTGAAAAATTTTATAACATTCGGTCAAGCCGTTTTTTTGTTTAAATGAAAAAACTTCGGCTAAGGGTCACAAGCACTTTAAATTGATTGGTTTTTCTAATATCTAATAAACTCGTTGAAATGAAACCCATTCTAAATGAAATTACATTTTCTGGATTCAGCAGATTGATAGCTTCCCATCAAGATATCACTTGTTAAAATCTGAGCACTTTTTAAAAACCGTGCAACAATTACGTAACCCTTTACAAACATCACGAATTTTTCAAACTCTTAGATCAGCACTTTTATGAGGGAGAGAGAATTGTTTTCCACGTCCTGCAGGTTCTGGAAATTGAAGTTCGTCCCGGAATTTCCAGTAGTTACGAAACATTTGGCCTTTTCGATCAAGTCTGATAAGTCCTTTACATTAGCTCCGATCCATTGGGAGATTTTTTTACTCGCAAGTACTTGCAAGTACATCACCAACGGAACACGAATTTTGACAATTACCAGTAAAATGTATCTGCCCAAAAACAAGAGCAAGGGTAGTTGCGAGTAGCTAGCAGCAGTTTTGAGTTGTTTATCAGTCCCAATTGGTCGCAGCTATTGAATAGTTTTGCTAATACATATCTCCCGAAGTCGTTCGATTTCCAAATGAAGTCATTTGCTTTCAAGTTTATCGTTATTTGAACTAGCTACTCTCAGGATTACTTTGGCACCAGTTCTGATACTAGCCAATTTCCCACTACTATTAAAACTATTACTATTTTCTAAGTATACAATTTATTAATATTTTATTATTTAAAAGTACAAGATTTTTGCTATAGGTATACCAGTTGTGTTAGTTTGAAGAACCAGGTGTATGAATTTGGTGTGATTTTTTTCTTACAATTTGTTGTTGTTTTTGTGGGACTACTAAGAACTGGGAACGGGAAATAATATAAAATCATGAGTTTACTTAATCCAAGTATTTGAGTGTGAAAATATTAAATTTCTTATAACATCTTAGTGTCTGACAGTGGGCCTACCGTGGTAATCGAATTACCAGTGATTTTAAAGTGATAAGTATCTTCATTATGGTGTAATTATGAAAAATGTAAGTGCAGAAAAATGTGAAAGAAAGTGCTAAAGTTATTGTTTTGATTGCCATTTAAATTGGGGCATATTTAGTGCATTTATGTATAAATATTTAATATTGGATATAAAAAGATTTTAGACTGTGGATATAGCAGTACCTTTACAATTAACACATTTAATCGCTCAATGTTTTTTTAATTTTTTAATCAAATCACATGAGGTTTACATGAATATAATATGTAGTTTCTTTTTTTATACTAAGGCCCACTGTAAGACACTAAAAAACACTGAAATCGCACTAAAATTCATAATTTTTAGGTATCACTTCTCTGACTACGTTTTAATTTAATTGTTTTCACGCATATTGAGTGAAGTTCTTTTTACATAATTATTTCACGAAATAAACAAAAAAAACAATTCTAACATCCAATTTTCCATACAATTTCATAGCAAACGACAATTTCCATACGATTTCCATACAATTTCATGGCACACGGACCACCGACTAACATATACACAACTGGTGTTCATGGCTTGTATTATAGAAGGTTATGCTTATGGACATAACCACAGCCTTCTACATTTACAAGCCATGCCCCAGGTGTGTGCATGTGTGTGTATGAAGTCTCAAAGAAACGTCAAAATCCGCGCTAAGCAAGTGTTTTGCAGGCTATAGAGCGTTGCAACGCCTTTAAATAATAAAAGTTTATGTGAGCACTGTCCGCAGTAGGACAAAAGCATAATGAAAACAACAAAAAATTTGGAAAAAATGAGTACAAAAATTTAGAGTTATCTATAAAAAATATTGTAATATTTCTTCTCGAGCGTTCTCGGATTCATCAGAGATTAAGGGGTAACACCACTGTAGGATTTTGAAAAAATGGAATTTTTGTTTTTTGGCTTGAAATATACTTCAGGATAACAAAAACAATGTGCAGTTGATCCTATAACAGAAAAATAATTTTGAAGGATTTAATTTTCGATTTTCCCCGGCGCCTCGGAGCGCGCGTTGGTCCGACTTATTGCTTGTATATTGCGTTTACCAGTCGAAATAATAAGTGCTGCTATAGCAAAAAGGTTATTTGGGTTCCCCAGGTGTCCACCAGGGTGCGCTACAAAATAATAAACGTGTTTTACAGTACATCGCACAGTGAAGATAAAATACAATTTTCAAAGATTAGAGTACTTTCAAAACTTTAAGCGCGATTATCTGGAAACCATGTTTTTCGAACTGGGTGGACGGATTACTCGGAGACTATTGCATGGATCGGTTTGAAATTTTGACATTAGCTTCACAATTGCATTCTTTACAAAAGTACGTAGCCGTTTTTTGATTCGTTGTAAAAAAAAATTTTTATAAACAATTTACTGCTAATTTGTTTGCCGAAAATCAATTTTTTTTTTCATAAGTGCGCCATTTTTACAAAAATCAGTTTAAAAAAAAAATCCTACGTACTTTTATGGGCAAGGTCAAATAGATTAGGAAACTATTTGGATTTTGTTCCAGGTCTTCAGCTTTCGGAGAAATCCGTCCACCCGTGGAGGCCCTTAACAAAAAGGCGATTTCGAAAAACGACTGTGGCGCCACCATTTTGTAACAAAAAGTCAATAAAAAAATTTTTTTTTACACTTTAATACATGTTTGATCAATCGCCTGAAAAGAATTTCGATCCCTTTTTCCATACTTTTTAAATTAATTCCCAAAATTTGGCCTTTTTTCGCACCTCTACAGTGGTGTTACCCCTTAATGGGAACAATTTGTTTCTTTTTAAAAACTTTAATTTCAAAACAAAACTTCTTTCACACATGTGCTCCTCCTTCCTATTCTTGGCGGTTCAGTTAGAACAACCGTACAAAATTGAGATGTGACACTGCGTTATGTATGTATTGAAGTAGATGCCTCTGAACATGAAACTTCTCGGTAAATTGGAATTTTAACTTTCTCTTTTCGGTTAGCCGTTACACTGACCCCTTCTTACTTAGTGTTCGCCCCGAACCCAGCTTCCTACAGGTCCCGTTCTTACCACTCGAACCTTTTAGGATGCGATAGATGACATCGTTTAACCTCGTGATGACGATGGAGGGGCCCTTCCATTTCCTTTGTAGTTTTGGCGATTTACCTTTTAATCGTAGAGGATTTTATGGCTAGACTCGATCGCCTCCCTTAAATCTAGATCCGTTCGGCCTTAGGTCGTAGTGGATCTTCATCCTGTTGCGCGATTCCAAACTTTAAATCGCTTGGCAGCGTAATCTGTTTCCCCAAAATCATCCTTGCAGGCGTCTGACCGGTAGATAACTGTCCTGTACAGCGTTTTTTATTGAATTATATAAAGATGCTCTTCATATTAATTTGAAAACCTATTTCTACCGTTTCTACCGTTTTTACTGTTTCTATACTGGTTAGGGTAAAATTAAGAAATTTCCTACATTTAAGAATGTGGCAAACTTCACGACAATAGATGAAATGACCAGGATACACTATGGTCAATGTTATTCCATTTGGTGCTAGGATGTGAAGATTTTTCGATTTGCAAACCTACATACAGCTGACCGCGAAATGACACTTATTTGGCAAAATTCGTCCCCCAGATTGGCCCCGAAATTAAAAATGTATAAGTTTCGATCATAAATTTTTTATTTGTTACCATAAAATCCCCCAGATACTGATTTTCATTGGAATCGGAATACAATTGGCAAACTCATCGGCCATATTGGTGCGGCCATTTTGAATTTATAAGTTTTGATCATAAATTCGATATTTGCATCCCTGAAAACACCTAGGTATCCACTTTCATTGGAATCGGAATACAATTGGAAAAATTGGTCCGCCATATTGGCGCGGCCATTTTGAATTTATAAGTTCTGATCATAAATTCGTTATTTGATACCTTAAATAACCCCATATACCGATTTTCATTGGAATCGGAAGACAATTGGCAAATTCGTCGGCCATATTTTGAATTTATAAGTTCTGATCAAACAGTCGTTATTTACTACCTTAAAAACCCCCAGATACCGATTTTCATGGAAATCGGAACACAATTGGCAAATTTGGGTGGCCATTTTGAATTTAGGTCATTTTGTGGCGGCCATTTTGAATTTCGAAAATCGGGCTTCGAGGTGCATCATGGGAGACCCCAGGGATCTTCGTGCAAAATTTCGAAGCTCTACGAGCACTGGTGCGCCCGCTATAGCACACACATCGCACATACATACACGCATACAGAAAATTTCTTTTATTATTATTAGTTTAGTGAATTTTTGAAAGTTTAAAAGTGTTTTCGTGAACATTAAAGTGCCTAGGAAGTGCCCAGGATAAGAATTATCGTTGGAAAAGGATTAACTAATTGCCTGTAAGTAATTTTATTATAGTTTTTGCATGCCTGCAAAAATGTTGCAATCGCCCTTGCAAATAAAAATAAATGTATATACCTATTTACAATAAAAGAAATTTATTTTTGTCTTATTGCAATGTTTACAAATAAGTATAAATATTTATTTTATTGTTTTAATTGGTAATAACAACTACTTATTTCTTCCTTGAGCCCTCTTTATTACTTTGTCTTTGGTTTTATCAACAAGAGGGAGGAAGAAATTTGTAAACAATTTTTAAAGGTAAACAATTTAAGTTTAATTTTAATTTTTAATTGGACTAATTTGTGCATGAAAATTACTACAATAATAGGTAATAAATCATATCTTTGGGCAAGTTCACAAAATAGGCGGCAAGTACAAAGCAAAATAGTATGCATGGCATCGCTAGAATAGTCAACTTGATAGTTCCGTGATTTTGCAGCACGTTCCCATGGGCTGCATGTAGCACGGCAAAAGCTCGATCTTGCCAGTTCCGCATGGATAAGAGATTTCCGCTTTGCATGATTTTTGCAGCAATGCTGTGTTATACCCGGGACAGACTAGCACCATTAATGACGAATATGACGTCAGAATGACGTAGACTCCATTTTACTTCCATATCTTTTATATGGGTCTACGTCATTCTGACGTCATATTCGTCATTAATGGTGCTAGTCTGTCCCGGGTATAAGAGAGAAAACATGTGTCGAGACAGATATTTTTGCCTGGCCAATCAGAGAACGTAAAGAGCTTTTGCAGTGGGGCATGCAGCCCATGGGAACGTGCTGCAAAATCACCCCTAATGGTGGGACCACACTACGCGGTCTTGGGTCGTACGCGCTTTTGCCTTTTTTTTCATATAGAGTTTTATGACTTTTTTACGACTTTTTTACGACTTTGTCCATGGTAAAGGCCGTGCGGCCAAACAACGCGGACAAAAGGCTGTGCTTAAAAAGGTACATTGTGCGTCCACACACTATGAGCTTTTCAAAAGCGCGTACGCCGTTTCAAATGAGAATTGATTTTTTCTCACTCATGACTCAGAAAATTAAAAGATCACGCGCGCTTTTGTCTGGTCGTACGGCCAAAAGCGCGTGGGATCTAAGTCCGCGTAGTGAGGACGGGCCTTAACAAACCGTTTTTAAAGCATATAAACACAACACAAAATTCCGAGAAGTTTGTTTCAAAGAACGGCAGACGCAATCGCAAGTATCTCAATTCATGCTATATACATCATTTCAAAAGTTCTATGTACATTAACTGCGAGACTGATAGACAGCTTTTATATTTTTCGAAAGCTCGTGAGTCTAAGTTTTAACATGGATTTTTAAAATTAGTGTAAGTATGGCCATCTATATTCAAAGCCGTACAACAAGGTTGCGTATCTACTTATAGATAAATCAATGACCTGACTATTCAAAAAGCGTAGATAATATATATCCGACAGACCTTCCACTATATATATTGCCAGAGCCGCATTAAGGATCTGGAGGACCCGGTTGGTTTTCTGCCATAAAAGTAAAGCAGGAAAAATGAAACAAAGTGAAAAGAAAGCGATGATCTGAAACTCTGAACCTATTAATTTTTGCTTGGCCGTTGGTCGAATGATTACGAAAATATGATTGAAAATTGAAGAATTCTGCTACCAGCGCAAAGTATCTTTATGTTATAGTACTCTGGCAATCGAACTAGTACACGAGTTTTCCAAAGATATTCTCTTGGATTACGCATTATATTCGTACGACAATGGGTAGGAAACTATGTATATAAAAAAAAGTTGGTGTGCATAGGACCACACGTTGGAAGTGAAAACTTCTATGGTCAGTCTATATTTCGAAATCAATCTTAGCTCTACAAGGAGGATAAAGGCGATCAGTCAGGACATCAAAAATATTGTTTTAATTTAAATTCATGTATGGATTTTTGTGTATATACTTGTTAGAAATGTGATTTTTTTAAATTTCATAACCTGCCAACGCCAAAAAGTTGAAAGTTGCTCGACTTTTGCCGTCGCTTGACGCCGCTGACGCCGCAAAGTCATGAATGGGATAACGCGATTTGAATTACACACAACCAAATGTCGACGTCAACGCGCGTCAAAGCGTTGACGCGCGTAAACGCGAATAAAGTCGTGATTGGGCCATTGCCTTAAGGATCAATAAATGTTGTCTATGAATATTCCATTTAAGTTTATTTTCTTGTTACTTGATGTCGCAATAAAATAAGAAAAACAAAAACATAATAGATAGTAGATACATGGTATATAATACATAGTGCATAGTACATAATACATAATACATGGGGACGCATTCTCGTATTCATTTTTTGCGGTTTAATTACACAGTCGTTATTCCGTTTTTTTTGCGCGCATATTTTTATTTTAGTCTGTTAAAAGTCCCAGATTATTACTTAATCTGCTGACGCAGCGAGACAAAGTGCCCCTTGGTATACGACATGACAAGACAGCAGTGCTACTATTGCACCATTTCTTACCAGACGTCAGAGTCTCAAGAAGGTCCATGTTTGTGTTCTAATTATTTTATAGTTTTTGGTACAGCTTATGATTCAAAATAAAACCGTTTAACTTAAAAGTTTTTTTTACCTATTTTTGGATTTTCCTTTCTACAAAATTCTGGTGAAGTGATTTGTTATGCGTACCATATTGCCAGGGCCATTTTGAATTTTCTAATTTTGACAACAAATTCATTATTTCCGACCTTAAACCTACCAAATAGCGTTTTTCAGTGAAATCGAATGGTAATTGCCAAAATTGTACGGCCATATTGGCGCCGCCATTTTGAATTTTCAAATTTTGACCAGAGAATCGTCATTTGTGGCCCTAAAAACCCCGCAATACCGATTTTCAATGGAATCGAAGCACTGTTGCCAAATTCGTCCGCCATCTTGGAACCGCCATCTTCATTTTTTTTACAAAATTGTCAGATTGCATTGTCGCGGGAACTCAATGTGTGTGCAAAGTTTAATTAGAATCGGTTGGGTAGAAGTAGTTGAAAAAGCTGTCGCAAGATTTGAACCAAAGAAATATACGAGGTGAAGCTAAATAAAACCATTAATAATGCATAATAATATATAATAATGTAAAGTACATATTAATCCATCACACACAATCATACATAAGAATACATAATAATATATAATAATACATAAAACAAACTAAATCCCACAAAATCAAATTTTTTTTCACATGGTTTTCAAGTGCGCGTGACGCGAGTTTTTAGTTTTTTCCCCCGGCCAAAAAGTGCCCAACGTGCCTATAGAAGTTTTCACTTCAAAAAGCTTGTGCATCTGTAATTTGGCAGTCATCAACGACATTCTCTATACCATGGGTGGCCAACCTAAATGTTATCGCGGGCCACTTTGAGAACGCATTATGATATCGCGGGCCGCGTGCATACACTCATTTTACAAAGCGATAGGTTTTGGTCAGACAAACAATAAATTGTATGAGTGGGGGTTGGGCGAAATGGTAAAAGTGTAGCCCTTTCAAAATAATTTTGATAGAGTTTTACATATCATTCTCTATTTTTGTAACCTTATAACCTATTTCCATGAAGAAGGTACCTGTTCAATATCCAAACCAATATTGAGAGAAATTTCTGAACTCGTGAGCTTGAAACGTCTTTATTAAATAAAACACAAGTAATTCAATTTTTACCATTTATTATATATCAATAAAAAGAACGGAGAACATTAACAGTTACGAATGATTCAATATTATCAACAATTATTTATTTGAACAATACGAACCGACACGTGGCAGTTTAAAATGATTGTGTATGTGTACTAAACCTGAATTCGCAATAATAGTTGGGTAAATCCCAACTTGCGGCTAAACCCTAATAATGTGTACCTCTGAATTCTTGTTGAGCGACTGCCAAGTTCCGTCCAGATGGTCTGCCTTTTATTCCATTTCCTGTCGTCGAAAGGTCGATACTTTTGTGGCTATCCTAGGAGGCGAGCTTTTGACTTACTTGTCGTCTATGAACTGCCATATATAACTTTTCCACTTTTTAGAACAAATGTGATACTATTTTCTGGTCATCATCGCTGACAGTTCTATTAATTATTTATGCCCGATTTCTTCACTTTACACTTATCCACGGGTTTTCTAACGTTAGAATAAAGATAAACTTCGATTAAATGTTGGACGGTTTTCTTCACGCAAATCCAAAGTTACGTGTTCCACAGATATTTAACCTACCATTCATATGGCAACTTGGCTTTTGCGCAAGTCTCGTTGAAAAAAAACGCCAAATTATAATTTGGCGGTTTTTTTTGACGTCATACGTTGAAATAATTTCATTTAAAAAATATTTAAATGGTAATTCGGAGACAGCAAATTCTTACGCCTACTTACATACTTAATATAATGTTCTCATTTATGAATGAAAACGTATTCATTGTAATGTAATATTTTCCATTAAATTCTCCTCTTCACTCTCATCGGTCGAAAAACCATTAACATTCATAAGTAAGTCCATTTTTAATATTATTAAATATTTAAAATAATGTCAACAACAAATATTTTGGCAGTTAACTTTAACCCCCCGATAAGTCTTAACCCAAAGATAGCAAAAGTGAAGAAAACCAATTTCTCTAGATGTACTATGGATAAAGTTAGCAGGGATATAACCCATTGTGAAGAAATCGGGCATTAGTATTTTTTCCCTGTCAGTTTCGATAAAAGTTTCATGGTGTCGGGCTGCGCCACAACAGTACCAGTGCACGCAGAGTACACCCACCTATCTATTATTGTGAAAGGGACGGTTCTACCTTGCCAAAGTCAGAATTTTGGTTTTTTTAAACAAAAATTTCAACTTCAACTACCTTTTTCTCGAAAAAATACCTATAATTTTTTCCCAAAATTATAAATCTTGCAATGTTTCCTTTGAATAAGGTCCAGACAATTTTTATGTTATGGCAATTATAAGCAATTTTGATGTTAAAATTACCTTTAATTGGTACATTTTTAGCGTTTTTTCGTAGCTGGGTTGCAGGTTTTCGTCAGAGAATATCGAGCGCTATTTATTTTTTGTAAATTTCATTTTCGATAAGAGCGATTCGCAGATGTAAGTTGAACCAACCGAGTAAAAATAATTTAGTTGTTTATATTTTTTTAATAGCATATGCGCGCGCAACAAGCACGCATACCGAACAAATGCGCTTGCCACACGGGGAGCGTGCTACACATATGAAAATCTAAAAATGCTTCCGCTATAGAGGAATGCCCGCCCCTGTTGCAGATATGAATTTATTTAAAATCGGCCATTCCAAAAGCGAGTGTCGTTTTACCAAGCGGTACGCCAACTAAGTACTAACCATGTCCAATGCTGCTTGACCTACGTAATCGAAAGAGAACCGGTTTATTGAGTATGCTAATGGAACACATTATGGTCACCAAGGTAATTGTTCGTTTTCTTCGTCCTATACAATTTCTTACAGCTCCAGTTTTTACTCCCTTTAGTCTAGAAAATGACTATTCCAGACATTTCAAATTACAAAACTTTTCTTTTGTAACATATTTCTTATAAAATTCAATTTTTAAATCTGAGGCCTGGCCTGAAAATGGTTTTTAATTCATTATAGCCCTGTAAATCAATTAGTAGTTCCATTTGCAGATTTTCTGGAACTGTTTCAATAGGAACGTTAAAGAGAGCTAGCTACATTTTTTCTTTTTCGTCTGTTGGAACCTTCTAGTGCAAAATATTTTGTTAAATCGCGTTGAATCTCGCGGGCCGCAAAATTTCCTGCGAAGGGCCGCAGGTTGGCCACCCCTGCTCTATACTTTGAAGTTATTTTAAACCACTGGAAAAACAGAACTCTCACTTAACTTTTGTATCAATCGTGTGTCAAATAATAGAAAACTTGGATAAGTCTAATTCTGATTGAATTGTTCAAATTTCACACAGCTATTCACCACAACAGAAAAAGAGATTTGGTTTAGACAAGCGAGACTCGCACCATCCGGCTGAGCTGCACTACTTCGCTTGGCCGTTGCTCGATAGAAGCTATAATGAAGGTTAGAACACAAATTCGCGCGACATCTTCATATTGCTTCCACACAACAAGCTTTCTTTCCAAACATACACACAAAAAAGCGTGTTACTACACTACTCTCTTGCTTTTTCTATACCTCTCTCCTATAAAACCGGGTCGGTAACAGTTGAAGGACTAGTGTAGATACCTTCAATGTGATGATGATAAAATTATGTATAATATGTATACTGCATCCGTAATAGGCCGGCCGGTGCGCCGCATTAAAATGTTTAGGGGGCAGGAATGTAGGAAGGGCTCAATGGCTCATATACGATTTTTCCCCTCGATTCTTACAAAACATCTTTAATTAGACAAGCGGTCGTGAATTGACGAAAAGTTCATTGTTTAACAAACTTTTCATTATTCTACGTTTGGATCGTACCGTGCACTATGTATGTGAAAACGAAACGATGCGTCTTTTATAAATTTGAAATATTTATTCGTTCATTAGTACTGAGCAACTTCTTGCCAAGCTTCTTGCATAGTTTGAAATAGCTCGAGTTGTAAATATATTTGGAATGATCATTGATCATTTTCATTAGAAACATAAAGGTAGAAACAGAATGGCACGGCGACCGTGGCGGAGTCCGCCGCTCAGAGAGTTTCCCATACATTTAATTTCTCCCCAGGCGGCGCGGACAAATTAAATGTATGGGAAACTCTCTGAGCGGCGGACTCCGCCACGGTCGCCGTGCCATTCTGTTTCTACCTTAATCTATGCGTCTCCGCCTGCGCGGCAAAGTCGGTGTCTTATGCGGTGGACTGCATAAAATATTTTTGTCCGTGGTGCGGGCCCCTAGGCGAGCGCCTATGTTGCCTATGCTTAAATCCGGCCCTGTATATTGCATATTACTAGTTGGTTAATATGGGCATTAATCAATTGAATTTTCAATCAATTAATTAATTGACTAAAAAATTAATTGCGATTAATTTAATTGCAGTTAAAATTAATTGCAACTGAACTATTAATTGCACCCCACAATTAATTTATTTGGATTAATCCGTGTTAATTGTATATAGCAACTAAATCAATTGCAATTAATTTTAACTGCAATTAAATTAATCACAATTAATTTTTTAGTCAATTAATTAAAGACAATTAAAACTAACAATTAATCCTCTTCAATTTTATGTGAACTTGATTTAAGGGTTTCAAATGACGAATTTGTGGTTAAAATTTGAAAATTCAAAATGGCGGACTATTTTTTGCAATTGTGTTCCGATTGTACTGAAAATCAGTATCGGGGGGCCTTAAGGGTTCCAAATAACGAATTTGTGGTTCGAATTTGAAAATTCAAAATGGCAGACTAATTTTTGTAATTGTGTTCCGATTGTACCGAAAAGCAGTATCTGGGGGCTTTAAGGGTTCCAAATGACGAATTTGTGGTTAAAATTTGAAAATTCAAAATGGCGGACTGATTTTTGTAATTGTGTTCCGATTGTACTGAATATCAGTATCTGGGGCTTTAAGGGTTCCAAATGACGAATTTGTGGTTAAAATTTGAAAATTCCAAATGGTGGACTAACTTTGGCAATTGTGTTCCGACTGTACTGAAAATCAGCTTCTGGGGGCTTTAAGGGTTCCAAATGACGAATTTGTGGTTAAAATTTGAAAATTCAAAATGGCGGACTAATTTTTGTAATTGTGTTCCGATTGTACTGAAAATCAGTATATGAGGGCTTTAAGGGTTCCAAATGACGAATTTGTGGTTAAAATTTGAAAATTCAAAATGGCGGACTAACTTTGGCAATTTTGAATTTAGAAAATCAGACTTCGAGCTGCATCATGGGACACCCCCACGGACGTTCGTGCAAAATTTCGAAGCGCTGCGATGACTGGTGCGCCCGCTATAGCACACATACACGCATACATACATACATCCATACATACATTACATACTAGCATAAAACCCGCGGGCGTTGCAACGCCTTTAAATAAAAAAGTTTATGTGTGCACTGTCCGCGGTAGGAAAAAAGTATAATGAAAACAACAAAAAATCTGGAAAAAATTATTTTGGATGCCATATAATTACTTGGCAGCGTAATCTGTTTCCCGAAAATCACCTTTGCCGGCGTCTGACCGGTTGAACTGTGAATATCTGTCCTGTACAACGTTTTTTTTATTGAATTATATAAAGATGTTCTTCATATTAATTTGAAAACGTATTTCTATTGCTTCTACCGTTTTTACTGTTTCTATACTGGTATTTAAGAAATTTCCTACATTTAAGAATGGGGCAAACTTCACAACAATAGTGGAAATGACCAGCATAAACTATGGTCAATGATCTTCCATTTGGAGCTAGGATTTGAAGATTTTTCGATTTCTCAACTCTTGAACAACCTACATACAGCTGACCGGGAAATGGCACTTATTTGGCAAAATTCGTCCCCAGATTGGCCCCGAAATTTAAAATTTATAAGCTTTAATCATAAATTCTTTATTTATTACCTAAAAATCCCCCGGATACCGATTTCATTGCGGACATTTTGAATTTATTGGTTTTGACCATAAATTCGTTATTTGCAACCTTAAAAACCCCTAGATATCCACTTTCATTGGAATCGGAATACAATTGGAAAAATTTGTCCCCCATAATGGCGCGGCCATTTTGAATTCATAGGTTCTGATCAGAAATTCGTTATTTGTTACCTTAAAAACCCCAGATACCGATTTTCATTGGAATCGGAACACAATTGGCAAATTCGTCGGCCATATTGGCGCGGCCATTTTGAATTTATAAGTTCTGATCATAAATTCGTTATTTGCTACCTTAAAAACCCCCAGATACCGACTTCCATGGAAATAGGAACACAATTAGCAAATTCGTCGGTCATATTGGCGCGGCCATTTTGAATTTATAAGTTCTGATCATAAATTCGTTATTTGCTACCTTAAAAAATCGGTACACAATTGGCAAATTTGGGTGGCCATATTGAATTTCGGTCATTTTGTGGCGGCCATTTTGAATTTCGAAAATTGGGCTTCGAGGTGCATCATGGGAGACCCCCACGGACCTTCGTGCAAAATTTCGAAGCTCTGCGATCACTGGTGCGACACTACGCTTTTCATACAATAATAAGTTTTAATTGTTAGTTTTTAATCAAATCCATTAAAAAGATTGACAATTGATTAATTGTTAATTGTGGAAACTCACGACTAACAATTAATTAATTGTTAATTGCGAGTTTTCACAATTACAATTAATTAATTGTTAATTGCAATAGATGTGATTAACAATTAATTAATTGTTAATTTTTAATTGTCCAACAATTAAATTTTGCCCAACACTGGCGGCAGTTGTTGGACAAAAAAGTTTTACTCCTAAAGTGTTGTGTTAAGCACACTCATATTTTTTTTGTTCTTCAAATTTTTGAACGCATTTTATTTTTACTGTATTGTAAAATGATCTTGCAGCACAACGGGTGAACGCATACCTAAACAGCATATGGTTTTTACGCTTTGGCATTTTGTTTAGACTGGCTGACCACCTTCAGGTGGTTTCAAAAAATACATTTCCTTATCTTCTGGAGTTAACGTGATTAATATGACCAGCACATCAATATCCTTAGCTACCGCAACAACATCGGAGGATGAATAATCGAGTTGTAGTAGTAGTAGCCCATTTTACATCCTAGGCGCAAAGTGGAAACGCAGCTCTTTTATCGCACACGAATTTTTATGCTTTCTCTCTGCCGCACGAAATTTCCACTTTGCGTTTGAGATGTAAATGGGCCTTAAATCTATCCGCATCGCTATTTGTTGTTTAGTTTTTTTTAGATTAATTGTATGATGAGAGGGATGAGCTTGGAAATAAGTTTAGCTTTATAATTTTCATTCGCAAGAAACTCTGACGCAACTTTCAATTGCATATCTTCTCCAAACGCATAGTTGAATGAACAATTTTTTAAAGCTCGGTATTAATCTCATCGCCATTCTTCGAACAATTTATAAAAGCTAGACTTTTGTGCTTTTCTCATTCCTCCATCATCATGCAAAGATAGTGGGTACGGAGCTACTTATTAATTCATATGTTTCCTGCCAATTCATTGTCTATTTTTTTAATACTTTGTATTCTCTAAAAAATGTATCTTTTAGTACTTGCATGCAGCGCCGGCCATAGTTCTTGATCAGGGTAGAGCGAGATTGTCTTTCGGCGCCCTTTGGACGAGGCGACGCTTTCACATCACATAAATTGTATTTCAGTTTATCTTCTGTATTAATATAATTGGAGTGTCTTCTGTGATTTTAAAATAAAACAAAATAAAGTATTTTTAAATTTTTGTCTGTCTGTTTGTCCAGGCTAATCTCGAAAACGGATATTCCTTTTTGCGATAGGACTTTCACGGGAAGATTCAGTATATTTTTGGGCGTTTTTTAGGCTGCTTTTCCGCTCAAATCAGATTATCGGATCGGGCTATCGCTTTCGACTATCGGCTCAGTCCGAAAACTTGACCCGATCATCGTAGGAAAGCGAGTGGCAACTTTTTTTTATTATTCCAAATTGTAGACCTCAAAGCTCGGGAGGCGCTAATCCGATTTTATGACTTTCACGGGAAGATTCTATATTTTCTTAGGCGGGGTTAGGCTACTTTTTCTCTCTGATGCGACTATCGGATCAGAGCAAAAACTTGAACCGATAAATCGAAGGACAGCGAATAAAATTTTTTTTAACATTCTAGTACAATATTTACTTAGGGAACCCTGGATATTTAGATAGAGCTCTTTGAGGACTTCAATTGGAATGATAAAAAAAAGTTTTCACACTATCAGGTAAATGCTTTTTCCGATTAGGTTTTCGAAATGCAAACCTACCTCCATTTTTTGACGATTGGTTATGAAGGGGTTTTTTGATTGTAAGAGATACGTTGTCATTCTGTCTGTTTGTACGAGCTAATCTCTTAACCGGCTAATCCTCTTTTGATGGGATTTTGACGGGCAGTATTCTCTCAGACATATTATATTTTACGTTTCCTTTTCACTCGGTCAAAAAGTTATTTTATTGACAGAGACGGACAAATCATAATGGGATGTATATAGCTCAATTCAATACTGAAGAATTGATTATTGATTGTAGAAAAATTTTATAGAAATAATCGTGCACTGCTGCCACTGCAAGGTATTGTTCTTTCAATTGGCGGGAATACTATTGATCATTATGGTTTGCCAACTCCGCAAATAATCGATGGTTCTGATGGTAATTTAAAGAAAATGAGCCTAAGTTAAACGACGAACAAAAAATAGTCTACCAACGCATCAGCAACAGTGTCAATACGGGTGTACGAGTAAGGTTACCAGATCTGGCACTGACAGAAATCAGTACATTTGGTTCAAAGATTTTCGTTCCTTGTCAGTTGTACTTTCTAGCACAAAATCTTTCGAGCAAAAAAAAAACGCTAGACCATACTGTAAATACTTTTATTCATATTTCTTCAGTCTTACACCACTTTTTATATTTTACAAAAAATTAACAATACACAAAAAAAGACAAAAGCAAAACTTTTCCATGATAAGAAAAATTATATACCTAAATGTGTACATACATATATGGGCAGTACCACAAAAACTGGAAGAAAATTGAATTTTGTTTGGCCCTTCGTTTTTTTTAATGTATGTATTTGAAAATTGGATATAACGAATATTTTACAAACTCTATTCGGAAATGCTCGTATTCAGTCTATGCAGGCAGCGAAGTGGTAGACAGGGTAGTGATAGAGAGGGAAGTGATAATTTAAATGATTTTGTCTCAAATCCGTAAGAATGCTGTATTTTATCATAAATATATTTTGCACCAATGATCAGTGTAATTGAAGCAAACACGTACAATTTAATTCAAATTTAATAATATCTAAACGTAATTACGGGCCATGTGAGCGAAAATTTGACTGACCCGAACTTGAAAATCTCCACTAAACTCACTGCCACGACTAATCGCTCACCGACTGATACAAAACATAGGCGTTACTATGCTGACTTCACTTCTTTCTTTCAATCTCCAAAGCGGCAAAGTCACTTGCTACGCAATTTATAGGTGATTTTAACGGATTTTTAGATGACAGGGAAGTGATAAAAATCCGTGTTGCCTCTTCCGGGAATCGAGGCCACTATCTTTTCCAATTATGGATATAAGTTTACAAAATCAGTACATTTACGTACTGAAATTAAAATTCTACGGAATCAGTACTTGCAAATTTCTAAGTATGAAAATAAGTGCAGTACTGATTAAATCAGTACAACTGGCAACCCTATGTACGAGATCCGTTCAAAAAGTGAGGTGAGTTTTCAAATTTCGCGGGCTACGTACATTCGATTATCGATTTTGTTATTTTGTTATGTTGGTATACATGCCCCTGAAGTAGGTATGATAAAATATTCAGCTGTATTCATTGTTTACTTTGTCTGTGGCAGCCGCTAAGGTTAGACGTGTTTTGCGTGTTCGGCGATTTGATGCTGTCGAAAAAAATGGATCAAAGAACTTGCATCAAAATTTGTGTAAAAAATGGAGTTTCGATGTCATAACCATACACCCATGATTCGTCACCAGTTATGACCCTTTTAAGCAAATCTGGATCGTCGTTGACGTCATTCGACAATTCTTGAGCGATGCTCATGCGACGGCTTTTTTGGTCAAAATTCAGCAATTTTGGAACGAACTTCGCTGCCACACGCTTCATGTCCAAAATTTCCGAGAAAATTGCATGGCATGAGCCAAACGATATGCCGACTTCCTCAGCAACTTCTCTAATAGTAATTCAACGTTTCTCCATAACAATTTTCTTCACTTTCTCAACATTTTCATCGGTTGTTGATGTGCTGGGGCGACAAAGGCGAGGCTCTTCATTGACATCTTCTTGGCCTTCTAACATGAGTACACTCAGCGTATTCCACTGTCAACATTTCAAGAGTTTTAGGGCACTTAATTCCATTTTTTACACAAAATTTGATGCAAATTCTTTGACCCATTTTTTTCGACAGCAAAAAATCGCTGAACAGGTAAAACACGTCTAACCTTAGCGGCTGCCACAGACAAAGAAAACAATGAATACAGCTGAATATTTTATCATACTTCAGAGGCATGTATACCAACATAAAAAAATAAAAAATCGATAATCAAATGTACGTAACCCGCGAAATTTGAAAATTCACCTTACTTTTTGAACAGACCTCGTAAGTGGTGTATATTTATTCGATGCACCACGCGGCACTGGCAAGGCAAGACTAACTAGAACTGGATTGCTGCAACATTACTTCCTGAAGAAAAACCGATGCCGATCGAAGAAGATCATATGGAAAATCCTGCGTGAAAATATGTAAAAATAGTCATAAAGCTAAAGTTTTACACTACGTGTTCGTTGTCTGAGATGAATGTACCATGGGAAATAAAGTTAAAACTCATTATCTGGAAAAGTATACGACCTAGGTCATTGTTGTGTATGTAACTTTTTTAGATAATTGTTTGGTGCATCAGAAAAGACAGAAAAAAATATGGTTAATAATGGATTTTTCTCAGAAAAATGCTAAAAACAAAGAATTTTGGATGGTTCAGTTGCAATATCGATTTAAAACTTAGATATCTTCTAAATGGAGCCACGCAAGTTTCTGTTCTTTATACCGAATGGATAATAATGTTGCTCTACCATAATCGCTATAGTAGTTATTCAGGTTTAAGTACAGTAAAAGCATTTTAAAACGTATTTTCGTAAACATCCTGTATCTCAGCGGATATTGCCGATAGAACCCCTCTCTAGAACAATTTTTTTCTTCAATATTCCCAGGAATCACCCTTTAACGGATTAGCATTTAAGTCTGAAACAGCCTGTGTATTAGGTATGCACATTTTTTTATTTCCAGTGCCGGTACCTGTGGAAGCTGCAAAGGGCGTCAACACGGAACGACGAAATACGGAAACGAGAAACAGCAGCGGCCCTTTTGAGGATCAAATCAGTGTTAGTGGGTGCCTTCCATTTAGACATAGAAAGCAAGACCGTCGCAACTACAGGCCAAAGTCTAGATATAACAACCCAGTGGGAAAAATTGGGAGCGCTGTTCAGGGGAGCTTACTTTGAGCGCTCCCGAGGGAGCACTACCGGAGCTTTCATAAATTTTATAGAACGAAGAAAATGAGCGATTATCTTGATGGCCATAAAGGGTGGCATTAGCATACTCAATGGACCGACTCTCGATACGAAGGACAAGCAGCTTTAAAAGTGGTTAGAATTTATTTGGGGGACTGCTTTGATAAACCCACACTCGCGCTTGGAAAGGAAAAGCCAATTGCAAAAGATAAACAAAATAAAAGCTTTTCGATACCAGGATCACATATCCACAGGCGTCCATGAAAATTCTTTATTAAAAAGCTTTATAATAATGCTCCTAGAACGCTTTTGAAGGAGCATAAAAACGTATGCTCCCCTGCAATGACATGCAATGTTAAAAAGTATATGGAACTGGAGCGTAACGGGAGCGCTGTAAGCTTTTTAAGAAGTGCTCAAACAACGCTATTGAAGCACTCCATTTCCCGTTGGGTTGCTACAGGCCTGGAAGCAGCCGGGCCAACCAACACTAACATAGCTGAAGTCGGGCATAAAATCTTCTGACAGTTGTGGAATTAACATGGCCGAAGCCGTACGAAGCAATTTTTTAACTGTGTTTTTGCACTAAAAAGTGGTAAAATATTGTATATTATCACTTTTTGGTGCACATGGAGTATCAGTGATTAGTGCTTTAGTGATTTAATAAAAAAAGTTAAAAAGAAGTGAGTGGTTAAGTGTATTTTAAGAGTGTTTATTGATCAGGTGACCATTTTTGTTTATGTACATTCGTGGTGTTTTTTTCGTGTTAATTTAGGGAAAAAATGTTGAATTTGTGTAGTAATATAATAAAAAGTGCTTTTTAAGTGATTAAAGACTATTAAAGAATAGTTTTTAAAAACATAAGTGCAGAAAAATGTGAAGGAAAATTGAAAAAGTTATTGTTATTCATGTTGTGTGGTAGTACTTGCACTTATGTTTTTAATAACTCTTCTATGTATAATAATGTTTAACTACTTTAAATTCACTTTTAATTCCATTACTACACAAATTCAACATTTCTTTCCTAAATTAACACGAAAAAATCACCGCGAATGTAAACAAAAATGGTCACCTAATCAATTAACACTTTTAAAATACACTTAACCACTCATTTTTTTTAATTTATGGACTCAGATCACTAAATAACTTATCACTGATAATCCGTGTGCAGTAAAAAGTGATAAAATACAATATTTTACTACTTTTTATTGCAAAAATAAAAATAAAAAATTGCTTCGTACGGCCAGCGAGGTACGGCTTCGGCCATGTCAGAAGATTTTGGCCCGGCACAGACACAACCAAAAAGTCTGCTTCCAGCCCTGTAGTTACGATGGTCTTGCAGAAAGACAGCTGTGGCCGACACAGCGTGTCCCTCTGTGTTGTTCTGTGTAAGCCCAAATGGAACACTTAAGTTCATGGAAAATCCGCCACAGCTAGAGTTTGTGAAGTCTCGAGGTTTTTAAAGTCTCGGGTCGCGAGAAGTCTCGTGCTAAATATCCCGGGAATTTCGAGACATCCGAGTCATTTTAGATTTTTAAGCTTCCATGTTTGGATATCTTTGGCCTGTAGATAAAGTTCTTTGCTTTGAGTTTCTTTAGTCAAAATGGGCCTTTCCACACTAGTATTCTTTATGCAGTATGCAAACCGGATTGACAACTACCGCGATTTCCACATCCGTATTCTTGCAGCGGCGTAAGCATTCATATTCCGATTAAGTACTTGAATGTGTGCGTGTGCTTTTCTGATCATTTCGAATTGATTTCTGACCCCCCTCCCAACTGTTTTTCTTTTTGTGTTAGTGAGTTGAAGCCCGAGAAATAGGTTTAAAATGTGCTGCAAATTTCTCTCCAAGTTCATCACTTTTTGTAGAGAATTCTTCTTGATTCTCTTACCCTTTCCTAAAAACCCGGTTTGAATACTGCAGCAAGAATACTAGTGTAGAAAGGCCCAATGCCTGTAACTTCATTGTCTAACTGATTCTCAAATATGTCCGGCTCTGGTTGTTCGATAAATGTTGCATCGAGATCTGAATCAATAGCTGTGTTCCAAAATTGCTCCAAAGTGCTCGCAAGCAGTTGGCTTTCTCCCTCTACTCATGCCTTTATTGAGAAGTAGGAACGAGTAGGCCAACTGCTTGCGAGTACTTTGCTCGAATTTTGGAACCCAGCTAATGTGAGCTTCAGCAGTAGCTAGCTGTGCCGCTGGCACTGGCGGGGTGTCTGTTAAATATTTCCTCTGCGTAACTTATCATGTTAGTTTTGCTGCTGTTTAAGAAGTAGTCACTTCCGTTATGATCAGAACTGTTTAAATAATTAATAAGTGACATAGGATGTGTGTTTCGACGGTCTGCGATCTTCAGTTTGAGAGTGTTAAATAGTGTTAAAAGAGTTGTTGATACTCGCCAAATTTATGAGCAGTATGTTGACTGTCGCCTCTCCTGTTAACAAATTGGCATCCTGCCTGCTCAATGCTTCCACCGCGAATTTTGTGGGTTTCAAAATTGTTTGTAGTTTTTCTAATGCAATGTTTTCCTCTTTCTACTCAGTAGATAATTCAAAATCCAATCCAAAAACCAATTGATAGCATTTATTAGCTTCAAAAAACACTCGATCATGATCAACATAGAGTTCCATATGATTTAACATCATAAAGTAGTCTCAATTCCAATCCAAATTCAGCTTTTACATGGTTTGGGGGCATTATATTCTTCAAACGACTTGTTTTTGAACATTTTTATAATGAGGCGAACTCCTTTTAACACTTTATCTATGTCATCTTCAGGTTTCATGAGACGGCTGCCTACAGCATCAACTACCGCTTATCCATCATCATCAGACACGTCTTCAACTAATCTCACAAATCTTACAAACCGTCCAATACATATCTTATATCTACTCTCCAACTAAGTCTTGTTGTGCAGTTTCTTGGCATTCTTCTCAACAGCCATAGCACCTTCCGAAAGGTGGTAGCTCCAACGTTGTATAAGATGTTTTAACCATTTCCATACAATAAAAATATTTTGATTTTGATTTTAATCCGACCAATCCAAACCTCGATGAAAATAACCCAGTTTAACGAAATTGACTTTATTATGCAGAAAAGCAACTAGATAATTGATATTATGATATGATGAATTACAGATAGAACGACTTACCTTGACCCGTTTTATCTGCATTTGTATTAATAAGTCTTAATAACTGACGCCCAGAAACACCGACGGATCCGAACGTGTTCACAGTAAAAGCTGTAGTCAACCAATAAAATCTTGACTCTTTCGATGTTCATGCCCCGGGCGGAGAATGTTGACTACATGTATCTACATGAAATAGGTCTACATTAAGCGTGATACACTTTTTTTTGGTGGGACAAGGAAGTTGACTACTGTAGAATCGGTTAGTTAACTATAATGTAATGTTGACTACAGCGGGGTTGACCACATCGGAGTTCTCATGTATCAAAGGACACCTCTAAGTGCGAATCGCACGTGCGACCTACTTCAAAGAGAAATGTGTCTCGAATGTCTCGAGCTATATTTCCCGACATCGAGACAAGCTGAAGTCCCGGGACGAGAATTCCTGGGACAGAAACTCTAGCCACAGCGCACTTTCCTCGTTTTTATTTTCTTTTTACAAGTAAATCGTACATTGTATGTTGATTATTTCTTTAAATTCATCACCCGACATCTTATAAATGCTGGGAATCTTAAAGGCTCGCGCACACTACAGCCGCGACAGGCCGCAGCGCAAAAATACTCCTAGCAAGCGATACGCCAGTCGCTGCGATGCGGCCTGCCTGTAGTGTGCGATAGTTAATATAAAATGTATGAAAGTGATGTAGAAGGATTTTTGTTATGCGATGCGGCCCGCCCTAATGTGCGCCGGCCTTAAAAATGAAACAATATTGTTGTAGATTATAAAGGAGATCACCCAGCCGTCATACATTTTTGGGCTAATTCTGAAAGTGCCGGCCAACAAAAATAAACTAATTATTTTATTAGATTACAACAAAATAAACATTTTTTATTATCACACCAAAGTTCTAAGTCAAGTCTCCGAGGTAATATTGGCAGAGAAACAGTGGCGTAGGTAGCTTTTTGCGATGGGAGGGGATATGACAGTATATTTTGATTGATCGGATTTTCACAACTTAGGGCCTGTGCGAATAGTGACTAAATTGATGACTAAACTAAATTTTGCAGTTTTTGTGGATAATGTAGGGAATTGCTGTGTGAATTCTTTTGATGACTAAATTCTGTCAGTTATTCAAATATTTAAATTGTAACCATAACAACAATTTAGTCAACTGTCGAAAAATTTAGTCTACTCGCCAAAAGACTAAATACTGTATTATCGACACTAAATTTTAGTCATAGAATTCACACAGGCCCTTAATGCATCAGAACGGGGTCTTTTCGCGGTTGTTTCGGACGATAATTCTGCATTTCTATGGTTTTCACCGTCTCAAGACTTGCCGAATGGTTTTATTGGCAGTAAAAATTTCTTCATTCCGAGATAATAAACAAAACAATTTTAACACACTTTTGCAATTAAAAACTAGAATAAATTTGACAATTGAGGAGTATCTGTTCAAAAGGGCGTATTTCCATCATAAACAAACTTTACAGAAATCGAAAAAAACTGCCTGTTCCTATAAATAAAATGCTAAAATATATTTAAATGCACATTCATGTGAAGGTTAAGACTACAATATGATATAGGTTTTTTATTTAAAAAAATACACATTAAAACTATATTTTTTTTAATTATTTGTTTAGAAATAGGCCTTTTTGATCGGGATTGTGAGAAATACGACCTTTTGATTAGTCACTTCAAGAAATAAGCCTTTTTGAATAGAATTTTTGGAAATACTTGCAGTGAAGTTTTTTGGGGCTCTGTCAAAAGCAAAAATCCTTTTAGCAAGATTTTTATGTCCACCTATCCACTCCTAGTATAACTTTGAGCTAAAATTAAATTTTTTATTGTGTAAGGGCTCTAATACCAAAGTACCAAAGTGCCAAAGTACCAAACTACAAAATAAAGCCAACTTTAACATTAAAATTTGCTAATATCTTAAAAAATAAAGGCCGTAACACAAAAATTGTTGGACATTATTTATAGGAAATTGTCCGTGCTTTCCAATTTTGGAAAAAAATATTGACTAACTACGTATTTTTGGGGAAAAAGCTGGTTAAAGTTGATAGTTTTGTTGAAAAAAAATAAAATTTTGGCTTTGATGACTCATTACTCTGGAAGGTGGTAGGGTAGAACCTTCACTTTTACATTTTTAGATAGGTGGGAGTATTCTGCGTGCAGTGCAGTTTGTAGTTTTTTTAAATAAAATATTTTAGTAAAATAGTTTAGTTTCCTTCACAAGATGCAGAAATACGCCCTTTTGATTGGAATCCTAATTTTTTGGAATATTTTATATGGAAAGTACGCTCCATTTGAATAAGTTTTAGGCTCATTCGATGGACTTTTATGCCATATTTTCAAAATAATTTTAAAATAAAAAAAAGTTGAAAACGGAAATACGCCCTTTTGAACAGACACTCCTCAATTATAAACTAGAGTAAATTGATGTTAACGCTCCAAGGAACGCCTTCGAATTGTTGATTCGCCAGAGATAATGAGTGTACTGTGTGTTGTGCTCCATAAATTTGTATCGAGTTAGAATAATCTATGAAGTGCAAAGCTTCCTCCAACTTATAACTAAAGTTTATCATAATTTTGCCCGTAGAATCTTTTCTTGAACTTTAATATTTTTACTGACTCGGCAATTTTTATAAACTTCAAAATATTAAGGAGGAATTAAATTGACAATCAAAGCCAAAAGTTAGTCCTACTTCTGAGGAAGCTCATATTTAAAAAATAGTCGAAATATTAAATATTGAATAAAACATGCTCACATATGCTCACCCAAAATGAAAAACGATTAAATTTCTTGATTTATTATAACGTTAAAAGTTTGAGTATTTAGGAACCGAGGCGCCACTATTGGCTCATTGTATTTACTTTACATGTGCTCGATGTGTCCACAATTATAGTGAGCGTCCTTTTCGTGGGTCTTGATTGGTCGGCCTGATCGAAGCGCGCAAATTATACAATACTGAAATGCACAGCCGTCACAAAAACATATCTAGATGATTTTTATATAATTGCGCAAAAACAAAATTGCACATTACATAATGCCAAAAGAGGTGCTGGTGCTTAAGAAATTTCATGTATACTTAAATACGTAGATACGAAGACTTTTATTCAATTCTATTATAATTTTCGTTGGCTCATGCGGGGATTGATCCCCTTGGTCCCCCCCCTATCTACGCCACTAACTATCGGCTACTATGTAATGTGTATTGTGTGGTACATGGCGTACGTAAGGCACCTGCCTGTCATACATATGTATTCCTGCGGAAGGCTTACAGGATATTTTTATAAGATCAGGAGGATTATAATAATTATAATACGGACGGTAAATAAACAGCTTTTTGCCTTCCGTTTTTTGTATTGAAACTCCTATTTTATCTATTATTATGTCATATAATAAAAAACCAAACCTGAGCGGTGGATATAGCTGAACCGTCACGGTAGTGCAGTTCAGTGGATAGTACTCACTACCAATAACTACCAATAATAGTAGATAGTGCACACTACCAATAAACCACTTTTATAATACTACTCATATAATACTTTTAATACTAAGCTGAATAATATTTTGAGATTAAATATAATCTTTATAATAATTGACTTAGAACTTTGGTGTAGTAATAAAAAATGTTTATAATGTTAAGCCGGCACTTTCAGAATTAGCTCAATCTGGGTGATCTCCTTTACGATCACATTTCAATTGTCGAGGGTTGGTAGCATTGTCTTAGTTGTGGCTAGCTGTGTCGTTGATGGAACACTTCTGTGTCGGACACGGTGTAACACTGTGTCTCCCTGTGTCTAAATGGAAGGCACCCAATTGCAGCGAGCAATAATAATAAGAGTGATGAGCTAGAACAAATTTTTAAAAATGTTTCAATGCCCTTGAGATCAGCTGATAAAAATTTCAATGGGAGTGAAAAAGTCAAAATATCAAGAAGTAATATCTATGATAAAAGGAAGCAGAATTACTTCCATACTACACGCAATGTATGTGAAAGAAAGATAAAAAATGAAGGGGAAGTGACTTCCTCGCCTTGCAAGATTCCCGCCTTTTTTAACTGACAATACAAGTGGAAATCCATTCCTAATATTGTGTACCAACATGAAATTTTACGCATACATACAATCCGTGCAAACCCAATTTACACGTGCTCTGTTCCATTGTTGCTTCCATTTGAATGTAAACATTCGAATAAGGGAAACAAGGAAAATCTTCTGTTTCTTTCATATTCTTGTGTTTTTTGCATAAAATGTATATCCATCGCGCGTTTGTTAATATTTTTTTGGGCTTTCTGCTTAATGTTATTGCTAATCTATTCTTTCATATCTTTAACTCTTTTACTTGTCCTTAAGCTCTGCCTAATCACTTTGTTATTATTGCTCGCTGCCAATAGTGTCGCCATGATAAAAAAAATAATTCAAATGCCGATGGTCGTCTTGCCGCGGCCCCAAAGTGTGAATTTTTGAGATGCACAGTGGGCGCCAAATTTGGCAAAATTAATGACCTTTTTGGGGCTTCTTTTTGGAAAAAATAAGAAAATGTTATAGGCGAAGTTCTGAATATAGGCGCCAAATTTTCGCGGCACGGCAAAATCAACGAGGACGAGATTGCGGGCGAAAGCTAGTGTTAAATAATTAATAATAACCAAAGTTTTCAAAAATCAACTTTTATTGCAAAAGGCGCCATCAAAATTTTATTTTTCGCTCGAAATTGTTTTTCACATTCATTTTGACACCCCTTGTCACCTGGCGCCTAGAGCGAACGACTCGCTCTACCCTAGGGCCGGCGCTGCTTGCATGCATTCGATACCTTTTTCAAAATCATCGCAGCAGTTTGTTTCATCATCGTCAGTAACACCTCTTGCAATTCTAAGAATAGTATCAATTTACGATAAAGAATCATGAGACTGGAACCTTTTCTCCAATCTCTTAGCATTTAATCATTTTTTGTAATTCTCTTGTAATTAAATGTAGTATGCCGACCAGCTGCCTTTAAGAACGAGACAGACAATATAGGCTAGTGCCAAAGCGGATTTAAATGAGGAAAAAAAAATAAATTAATAGCAGGGAGGGACCAGCAATGAAATGTCGTTAAGGTCATAACTAAACGAAAAAACAATTTTTAAACTCGAAAAAAGGGGAAATGGTAAAATGGGGATGCTATTTAGGGGTTGAAAACGATTTTTTGCGATTTGCGGTGAAACATGACCTCCTAGTGGAAAATGTTTAATAGAAAAGTTGTAGATAATAAAAAGATCTAAAACTTTTGTATTTAACATATTTTGATATAACCTCAAATTTTCAAAGAAAATGGCGTAAAATCGATTTTTCAGTTTTTAATTTTTTTCTCCCGTAAAAATAATTCAATTTACATGAAAATTTGTATGAGTATACCTTGTGTTGCGTTAAATAAGCATTAATTTTTTTTATTTTGGAAAACGGATAGTTTCCCAGAAATTAACATTTTTCGAAAAAAATACTCTTATCTTGCACGGACAACTTTATTGATGTTTTTTTCGAATTTTGATATTCAATAAATGCTCATTTAACCATGGAATCGTCTAGTTTTAAATGGTCTATACATTTTGAAACTTTATTTTCATTAAACCGCTTAAGATTAAGAAAAACCGAACACATGATTTTTCGAATCACGTACATATTTCTCGATTTTTTCAATTTTTTTCAAATTTTTTAATTTTTTCTGTTAATGAGGGATTAAATTTTAATGACAGAACTTAAATAAATTTAATTACATAAAGAGTGGCAAAACCATCCTGAAAATTTTAAATAAATAAGAAATAAAATAACAAATTCGTTTGAATTGAATTACGCCGTGACTAGGTAAATGTTTCCAATTTCGTAATAAATTTTTTACAGCATCATACTCAATATGGTTTTGGGAGATTTTTTATACATTATTTATTTTTATTAATTTAAAAATTATAGATTGACAATATGACTGTATTATTTCCAAAAAAGATGATCCAAATGATTTGTATGAAATCAAAGCAGTTTGGTTCGGTCGAGCAAACAAAGATTTGACCACAAATACAAAATAATGGAAAAATTAACGGAAATGGAAAATCTCAAGCTAGTTATAATAGACTATTTCTTATTTCTTATTTATTTAAAATTTTCAGGATGGTTTTGCACACTTTCTGTAATTAAGTTTATTTAATGTAAGTAATATTATATGACGCTAAGTTCTGTCATTAAAATTTAATCTCTCATTAACAGAAAAAATTAAAAAATTTGAAAAAAATTGAAAAAATCGATAAATATGTACGTGATTCGAAAAATCAGGTGTTCGGTTTTTCTTAATTTTAAGCGGTTTAATGAAAATAAAGTTTCAAAATGTATAGACCATTTCAAACTAGACGATTCCATGGTTAAATGAGCATTTATTGAATATCAAAATTCGAAAAAAAACATCAATAAAGTTGTCCGTGCAAGATAAGAGTATTTTTTTCAAAAAATGTTAATTTCTGGGAAACTATCCGTTTTCCAAACAAAAAAAAATCATGCTTATTTAACGCAACACAAGGTATACTCATACAAATTTTCATGTAAATTGAATTATTTTTACGGGAGAAAAAAATTAAAAACTGAAAAATCGATTTTCCGCCATTTTCTTCGAAAATTTGAGGTTATATCAAAATATGTTAAATACAAAAGTTTTAGATCTTTTTATTATCTACAACTTTTGTATTAAACATTTTCCACTAGGAGGTCATGTTTCACCGCAAATTGCAAAAAATCGTTTTCAACCCCTAAATAGCATCCCCATTTTACCATTTCCCCTTTTTTCGAGTTTAAAAATTGTTTTTTCGTTTAATTATGACCTTAACGACATTTCCTTGCTGGTCCCTCCCTGCTATTAATTTTTTTTTCCAAAAAACTATCGGCACTAGCCTAATAGGCCCCAATCGTTTTGGATAGGGATTTACTTCACAGTATTCAATGTTCAAGGTCCTTTCTTATACTTTAATAAATAACGTTATTTTAACTATAATATTATTAATATTTAAAAATTAAATATAATTGAATAAAAAACAAAGAGCATCAATTTTTAAACTATAAAGGTTAAAATATTTTTAATTACCAAAATTTTAAAAAAAAATCATCAGTTTTGACCGGTTCCGGGATAAAAGTGTAGCGCTCCTCCACTACACACCTTATAATTTAAAAAGTAAAGTAAATGTGATAATTTTTAACATACCTTTAAATTTGGCGTTGCATTGTCCATTATATGGCGCATTATTATCACCACACAAACAGCGAGTCTTTCCATCTTCTCGATCTTTAACGCAGCTGGTATCCTGCAAAGTGGCGCAGTCACTATGTGCGTTGCATTCTCTTCCCTTCACTAATAAAAGAGAATACATTTTAATAATATGAATTATTTATTGATAAATTCTAACGAACATTTTCATTTTTTTTACGAAATATTTGTTTTTGATTAATTTATTATTTAACAAAATAGTATACTTTTCTTCTCTTAAGAAATGTAATGAAATGGTTTTAATGGTGACTAAGCACTGAGTATTTGTGACATTTGGGTTGCTTTCTTGTGATAACAACTATTATTTTAATGAGATCCGAAAGAATGGAAAAAAGCGCCAATTGTTCTTACAGTCAAGAAACTCTATACTTATCCTTGACTACATAATAAAGAAATAAACACTTGAAGAATGAGAAATTTTCGAAAGAGAAAAGTTAAATCCACGTTTAGTTTTTGTTACTTTGTTACCAGTCACGCACATTTGACCTAATTTTATTGTTAGATATACGTATATACCAGTAGAAAACGATGTACTTCTAACATAACGTACAGCAAACAAGGTTAACTTAAAGTCAAGCATAATCTTAATTTTGTTAACTGTGTAACTTATTTGAATAAAGATACTTGTATACATACAAATTTTTAATGAATATTCATGTGCTGGTGTAGTATCCTCCAACGTCAATTATTGTGTAATGGCAACGATTTAATAAAAAAAAACTCTTCCAAATTTATATTTAAAGTTTTATTATTATTACTCCTGTAACCTTTTCAATTTTCAATGGTATCTGCTTTTGGTAACAAGCCGATATTCGTACACATAGTACGCATAGCAAAGATTTTAAAAAATATTCGACTGACATGCAACAATGCTTTCTTCGCAGGTATCATTTCCTTGGAAGACTGATTCAACATATTTCCGTGATGTACAATAATTCTGGATACGACCTTGAAGAAAATTGCGACTAGCTATTAACCACACCAAGGTTCCATTCTATTAAGTAGATGGAGGGGTGCATTTTGATGGTTCGACTAAACAAAGTCTCAACGAGTGATTGAGGGAACAGAAACATATCCTACCATAATAGTCCAGTCAAATGGTACATTCGCTGAACATTTTCTGAAAACAGCAATTTTTTTTTGTATTGTGTAGGGGGTTGGTTGGGAGTATAAAACCGAGTTTTCGGGATCCGGTGGGGTGACGTTCGGCCGCCATCTTGTTTTGAGTGGTGAAAAATGGTTTTCCTTATTTCTCGGAAACCGTAAAAATATGTTTTTTAGATAATCAAATTATCTACAACTTTCGTTAATAATGTTTTGCCGTAATATTAATAATAAAAAAAATATAGTTTAAAAAAACTAAAAAATACGCTTTTATGTTAAAATGAACTAAAAATTAAAAAATAATTTTGAATGTAAAGTTTTTATTGCTCCAGCCAGTATATGGAAACAACCTACCTTTCGAAATGTAAAACAGCGTGGGACTCTTAACCTATATTCTTATTTTATTAATACCGGAACTTTTCGCTAGCGCCCCACGCTTTTTTACATTTCGAAAGGTAGGTTGTTTCCATATACTGGCTGGAGCAATAAAAACTTTACATTCAAAATTATTTTTTAATTTTTAGTTCATTTTAACATAAAAGCGTATTTTTTAGTTTATTTAAACTATATTTTTTTTTATTTTCTACTTTTTAGTCTATCATATATCTTCCGCCATTTTGTTGTGGCCGCCATAATAGATTTAAAATTACGTCACACAGCTTACTGTTAAGTATTCGTCATATACTTTCATTTGATACCCGTACCAGGGCGCTGTAAAGGAAAAGGTAAGCCGCTATTTTGTGTTGGCCGCCATTTTGAAAATGGAGTGTAGCCATACAGCTAATTGTATTCTACTTGTCATACCCTTGTAACCCTTGTTGGGGGAAGACATTTGCAAAAATTTTTACAAAAAAGTCAGATTGCATTCTCCCGCGAATTTATTTCTTGCATCATTCCATGATTTGAACGATCTTTTAACGGTTTTTAAATTACAGTCACCTCTGAATTTTGGGATATATTTGAGCCGTTTTCTTTGAAAGTGGTGTAAGTCCACTTTATACGATATGGAAATATTTAAGGGTTTGCGTTTGAATGGATTGAATAATATTGGTATATGTTAATACGCTCATTTTATGTTTTTTAAATACTAAATTGATTTAATTATATAAGGTGATCGTTTTTAAAGTATTAGTTAAAAGAAATGTATACTTTTGATGTTCTCAAATGGACTTATAACACTTTCAAAGTCAACATAATTCGAAAATCATACAATATCTACAGTATACAGCCAGAAGTGCTTAAGTGCAACATATGTGTTTCGAGAAAATCACTTCAAAGATATTGAATTTTTTGATGTTTTTATTGGGGCAACTGGAACATATGTAAATTAATCTTTTTTGCTTTGAGTCCATATAAAACAATGAATAAAGTCATGAATTCAATATTTTATTTAGGCGGAGGGTGTTTGGCTGAGGATTTCCAAAGAAAAAACTGCACACTCTACACAACTAAAAATGTTTAAAATACTTTAGACTATTCTGGGTGGGCATTTTCAAAGAGAGAACGAAGTGAAAAGCACAACCAAATGTGCGCAAGATATTTTGGACTGTTTTGGCCTATGATTTGCTTGTGTTTTTCACTTTGTTCTCTCTTCGAAAATCCTCAGCAAAACAGTTCAAAGTATCTTGTGCATATTTGGTTGGGTTCGGAAAGCCAAATTATTTTGTAAATACGCAATTAGGCACTTAAGCACTTTTGCCGGTCCGATAACTTAGCAAGCGCAGCTCAGTTTAAGACAAGAAAGCAATGATAAATAAGGGAATACGGAATAGAAAAAGGCAATAAACTCAAAATCATCGAATTTGCACTTAAGCATTTCTGGCTTGTGCAATATTTTCAGCTAATTTTAAAATGTGTTGGCCGCCATTTTGAATTTGGAATGACGCCACGCAGCACAGTATTCTACTTGTCATATCCTTTCATTTTGATACCCATACCGAGTGGGTTGTAAAGAAAAAGGTAGTCCGCCATTTTGTGTTGGCTGCCATTTTGAATTTGGAATGACGCCACGCAGCAAAGTATTGTACTTGTCATATCCTTTCATTTGATACCCATATCGATTGGGTTGTAAAGAAAAGGGTAGTCCGCCATTTTGTGTTGGCCGCCATTTTGAATTTGGAATGACGCGAATTGTACTCTATTTGTCATACCCTTTCACTTGATACCCATGTCGGGGGTCGGGGAGCACGATTGCAAAATTCGGCCACCATCTTGGAACCGCCATCTTGATTTTTTTACAAAATGGTCAGATTGCATTGTCACGCCAGCTTTACATATGGGCAAAATTTGAAGTTGATCGGTTATATGGAAGTGGGTCAAAATCAAGTTGCAAGATTTGTCTACATACATAAATACACACATACATACATACATACATACATACATACATACATACATACGGCTGAAGCTAATATAAAGCGGTAACATACATACATACATACATACATACATACATACATACATACATAGATACATACATACATACAGGTGAAGCTAATATAAAGCGTATAAAAAGATATGGACGAAAAATGACAAAAATTTTGGGGGTGATGAGCTTTAAAGCGCTATAACTTTTTTATTATTGATTTTACATAAAAAATGCCTTAGAGCTTTTTTGTAGAGAATTTTCTTGCGAATAATTTGATGTGGTCATCTATTGAATTAGGGTTGTTTTTGTAGATTTTAGAGCAATGCAAACGGAGAAGTTATAACAAAAGTTCTGCATATGCTTCCATCATACAGGATGAATACCGTTAAGTTTACAAAGCGGCTGGCTGTGGATAGGTTTTGGATAGACGAACAAAAAATCGTACGGGAGGGGGGCGTAAATCGTAACGGTTTAGCAGCTAGGGCGTTATGTAGTTTTTTTGGTAGAGGTTTACATATCACCCTGTATTTTTGTAACCCTATGAGCCATTTTCATGAGTAAGGTATCAGTGTACGCAGAATACTCCCACCTATCTAAAACTGTAAAAGTCAAGGTTCTACCTTATCAACTTCGTTTTTTTAAACTAAAATTTCAACTGAAACCACCTTTTTCTCCAACAAATACCTAATTAACTAATATTTTTTTTGCAGAATTGTAAAGCTTGGGCAATTTCCTATCAATGATGTAAAATTTTTATGCTACGGCCTTTACTTTTGAAGTTATTTGCAAGTTATTTTAGCATTAAAATTGCGTATAACTCCAAAAATAAAAGCCGTAGGATAAAAATTGACATTATGCATAGGAAATTGTGCAAGTTTTCCAATTCTGCAAAAAAAAAAATTAGTTAAAATAAATAAATAAATTTTAATACTGTTTTTTCGTCGCAAAATAATATTAAGTTTCCGCAGAATTTGCGAAAATGTAAAAATAGGTGCTTCGGAAAAACAGTGCGCGATCGGTAAGAAAGCATTCTACGACAATTTAAAAAATGGCATTTTTTTCGTTAAGAGTTGCCCTACAACCTCTGCATAATTATAAATCTCCCAGATGCATGAGAGAGCCGTGAAAACGGAAAGAAAATGGAGCGATTTTTCCGCGAGCGCTCTATTTAAGTATATTGCTAATTCTTTATGTATAGCAGTGGCGGCTCCTGCCCCTAAAATATGGTGGGGCTTGAAAAAATATTACCAAAAATTATTTTTATGCAAGTTTCCACTCCACCTTACTTACCGACTGCACTAAACATGTTACTTGCTCTAACACTATGATATTTGAAATTTGTGGCTGATGAAATTAAACTGACTTAATCTTGTCATGTTAGTACAGTCTTCGAATTTGAGGTACTGCATTCAGAGCGTTAACCGAAAATATGTGGTCGGTTTCCCCAAAATTAATAGCGTAGATTAAAAAGGAAAACAAAACAGAAAAACTATATATATTTCACTAAAAGAAACAACAAGAAAACGCTGCGATTAAATTTAGGCCTATTCCACCCATATTAACAAAAATATATTTCTTTAAAAAAAATAACAAGTAATAAAAAATAACAATAGTTTATAAAAAAACAAAAGTTCAACAAAATAAAAGAAAAAAGAGAAATTAAACGTTTTTATATAGATAATCTGCCCGACGTTCTTCTTGTTGCGCGAACAGATTAATTACTTTTTCATTAAAGTTTTCAAATCCGGAAATATATTTGTGACATATTGATAATGCCGCCAATGAGTTCAAACGAGACTGGCCCATGGTATTAGATTTGTACGTTTTAATATCTTTTAATGTACTAAATAACCGTTCAGATTCTGCGGTTGAAACGGGCGTGGTTAAAATTATTTCTAATAACATAAATGTTTGCTTAAACGATTCATCTAGATTATTTTCTTTGAAAAAGGAATATAGCTCCAGAACAGAAGTCATATTCTGGAACATTGAATTTTCATAAATTACTTCTAGCTCATTTTTGAGGACTTCTTTGTCTAAGAAAGGGAAATACTTGACTAAAATTGAAATTTTATCTAGAGGAATATTGCTTTTCAAGGCTATAAATTCTGAGGGACTCATCATATTGAACGCTAAAATATGGTCGTAGTTTTCAATCCGGCTGGTGACTTGGGCAGTTATAATATCGCAAACTTCGTTGCATAAAACCGTTAAATTTAAATTATTAGTACGAACTCTTTTCGAAGTTGTGGGTTCGTTGTGGAAAATCGAATTTTATTAGTTGATTCACAAAAAAAATCTATACTTTTACCGAGTGAAGCACCATTAGTGTTACGGGATTGAATAATTGCACTGAAAATATCGATATGGTAATAAATTTTATTAAAAAATTCTAAGAAAAATAAAAATTCCTCGTCCTTTAAAAGTTTTAATAGACCAGGGTCTTCACTTACCGGGTCCCAAACTACGCACTGGATCAATTCAAAACAATGAACAAGATTTTCTTTATTTTCAAGTATAGATCGCAGTGCTCGGAAATTGAAGTTCCACCGAATTTCAACAGTGCGAGGGAGACCGTGTTTGTTACAAACTTCAATTAACAAATCTTTTCGTTTGGGAGAGCATGAAAAGAACGACGTAAAAGCAGAAACATTCGCGAAAAATATTCGTATTTCTTCAATAATGGAGCAAGCCTGCTTTAAGACAAAATTTAATTGATGGGCATAGCAATGTACAAAGTGTGCAAATGGATATTTTTTTTATTAAAGTTTGAACACCAG
The DNA here is from genome assembly GCA_963855945.1 of Thereva nobilitata. NCBI lineage: Eukaryota > Metazoa > Arthropoda > Insecta > Diptera > Therevidae > Thereva > Thereva nobilitata. The sequence continues at coordinate 99,614,501 of OY979695.1, forward strand.
GTGTGTTTCCACTCATTACAGCGGCACCATCATATGTCTGAGCAATTATTTTTTTTTGTAAATTGTAGTCTTTGAGAGCATTCTGCATCACGTCGACTATATCTTTCGCGGATCTTTCATGGAGATCAAAGAATGACAAAAACCTTTCAACGGGTTTGTTATTTTTAACAAAATGTAAAATTAAAACCATTTGAGTTTTACATGAAATATCCGTGGTTTCATCAGCTTGAACAGATACAAAATTTGTTTCTTCAGATTTTACTTCATTTAGATAAACCTGTAAACAGCATTCAAGTGACTCATTTTGTATTGTTTTGGAAATATTTTTTGCGATTTGATTATTTTTCAAGTAATCGTCGAATGCAACATCCATTGATCTAGTATAAGCAACCATATCAAGAAATATTCCTCGATTACTCCTTGATTCCCGTTCATCGTGTCCACGAAGAGCTAAATTATGACTCCCGCAAAACTTTAAAATATCTAAAATTTGGCTTAAAATTTGAAGATTCTTTTTTACATTTTCATTAAATTTTGTTACGAAACTCGCGTATCCCGAATCGATTTGAGACATTATATTCACGGTACCCAAAGTTTCATAATTTAATGCATTTTTCAAATGCGAAGCGCTTGTCTTGTGTTTTTTAATTCGTTCCGACAAATGTTTTAGATCACGCATACCAGTTTCTGTCCAAGCCGATTCTCCTTTAAACAAAACGCAATAAAAACAAAATAAAGCATTTTTTTCTATGCTGTATGGTTTTTAAAAACCAATCTACCGAAAATTTTCTATTTTGCGACTTATCGAAAGAAATTAATTTAAAATCAACAGGTTAATGACGCCCTAAACGTTTAATCTCTATTTTTTCATCTAATGGCAAGGAGGAAAAATTTTCCTTTAATAAATTATCAATAAAATTCATTTTGAATTGAACAAAAAAAATTAATAAAATAAATATAACAATAATTATATTCAAAAACAAAATATAATTAATATATTAATAATATAGAAAAAAAGTTAAATTTATTCGAATAGAATTTAATTTATAACAAATATTATTTAATTATATATTTACCCCAATTGCGTAAACAAACCTTCAACAAACCACTTCACTTATACGAAAACTTGTAACTGTCAGTTAAAGTTAAATCTCTTCTCTCTTTTTGCAATGTGCATTAATTTTTTCCCTTTTACTACTATTTACTATATAAATATAAATGTAGCAACCATGGGCTAAATAAAATTAGCCCCTCAGGCAAATAAAACTCGTAAGGGTTTCCAGTTCATAAAAAAAATTCTCATTAAAGCTATAAATGGAAGCAAAATTTATTTAAAATAAAATAAACAGAACTAAAATAAGAATCGATCGACAACACTGATCCTTCAGCGGGAGAGAAACTTCCCCTCGACTTAATAAACCAACAGAGTCACGGCGAACCACGACGGGCTAGAAATTTTTAGCCCCGCTTGGTAGAACAAAAATGGGAGAACCAATTGACTCATCGGAAATATTTTCTATACAAAAATGATTCGTCTTTCGGGCTGACTCCGGGCTAGCCCTTTAGAACAAAATTTGATGTAAATTTTATGTATCCATGATTCGGACATGGCCTGAAAGTGGATTTAAGAGTTCCCCTCTTGTTTTTTTGTGATATTATTCTCATGACAGGTACAGGTCTGCTTCGAATTTTTTGTGTGAAGTGTTACTTGATATTTTTTTTAGGAAATGTAATAAAATGTATAGAAAATTTGGAGTTTTTTTTAGATTTTTTTGTGTGAATTGTTACTTGTATTTTTTTAGGAAATGTATAGAAAATTTGGAATTTTTTTTAGATTTTTTTTGGAAATATTTAAGAATATATAAATATAAATTCCTTGATATTTCTGGTGGGGCTAAGCCCCACTAGCCCTAAAGGAAGAGCCGCCACTGATGTATAGGGAGTGGGCATTAACTAAGAATAAAATTTGGGGCTTGGAAATATTTCAGGCAGGGCCAAGCACATTGGCACAGGGCGGTAATCTTCAGCTTTGGGTTTTGCCCTTTTCGTCTCTCTCTGGTAAAAAGTTGCAACAAGAGTTTTGGAAATTTACAAAACTATAAAGAGAAAGCTCCAATACTGATTGTATTTTTACATCCCACAAATAATTTATATTTACTACACAGTTGGTAAAAATACGTAAAATAGATTAGGAGTATTCCTAATAATATATATTGCAAATTTACAAAACTGCTTGTGAATAAAAGTTCCAGTATTTTTTTTGTAAAATTAGCACAGAAATTTTTTACAGTGCAGTGTTTTAATTTTCGATTGCGGAACTGATTTTTCTTGATTTATTAAGTGTGCGCACTCTTTTACCGTAAAACGATGTTCAAGTTGTGAATCACTTTCTCCTGATTGTGTACCCTGCACTTTATCTAGCTTTGAATAGCAATTCTTCGCCATATGACCATGTTTTCCACATTTTCTGCAATTGAAGGGAAAATATGCTTTGTCCACGTGCTTTATTAAACGATTTACTATATTTTGCACTAAACACATTACTGTTACTTTCCAGTTTCCTTCCGCTAACTTCTAATAAGCTTGTGTGCACAGTCCTCAATTCAGGGTATTTGCTTTGTGCATCAAAGGCTGCTTGCACCTCCTTGTAATCCTCAGGAGAAACACCACTAGCAAATCTTCGTCCAGTGTCGCTCCCAGCTCTGTCAACCTGTTGACATTCGCCTTGAATTCACAGAGATAATCAGCCATTGTTTGACCAGGAGTCATCTGAAAATTTATTAATTTGTGGAATTCCTCATTCTTTTGTCGTGGACCCTTTTTGTCGTAGGTTTCCGAAAGAAATTTCCATACATCGCTTGAGGTTTTCATGTTCTTTACTAACGACACAATGTGTACCTTCATTGCCACTACTATCTCTGCACGGGCGTCTAGGTCCTTGTCATCCCAAGCCGTCTGTGCTGCTGCGTCAGCCGTAGGGCGCATGATTTCGCTTTTGGATGCTAATATTTTAGAAGTCTCCAAATGTTCACAAAAAATTTTATTTTGTATATAAATTATGTTTCTTAACTGGTGTGCTTTTACGGGCTCCGGTAGTTACCCCAACGCGCAACACCACTACCAGGAAGACCGGATCCGTGAATTTTACCCCATCGGATAGGGTGGCCCAGCTATACCCCTGGGCACTAGGTACGTCCGTCGTCGGTTGGTTATCCAGGAGGCACCAGCGAGGAGATGACGGTACGGTTTCATCCCCCTTTATTTACATATTTACATGGTATTTACAGAGTATTTACAAAACATTCACAAATCATCATCGCGTTGCTCATCAGACTTACATTTATTGCATGACTGATATTTTCACATTTGTTATGTGTTTAATCTTTAATTTTGTACTCAATGAATGTGCTTGTGCTTGTGGTAACTAAAATATGATACAAAAGCTGTCGATTCCAATTTCTCAATGTATCTACTGGATACAGCATCTATAGTTGTCCCATATTTAGCTGTCGAAGAGTTTGGGTTATTATTCATTCTTAAATTAAATTTTTCAAAAAGAAACTTAACAAATGGTTGTGATTTCTCATCTTGGAAATTGCAATTGAAATCTCCACCTAGAATGGTAGGCATATCGTGGAAATTTGTTTCACCAAATTGTGTTCCATATTCAGAATAAATCATAAATGATCTTGAAATGAAGGCCATAATATCTTTCATACTGTTCCCAGGTGATATATAAATAGCTCCCATAACTAAAGCTTGTCCATCTTGCAGTTGAATATCAGCAGAACATATTTCTCCAATTTCTGAGAAGCCGGAATTGATTTTAGCTGATTTTCTTTTTTTTGCTCATTTTATTTTAGAGGTTGTGTCGGTGTATTATTTTCTTTGAGTCTCTGTCTGTACTCCTTTTGATATTCAGCACGTGGCTTCTTTTTCAGATTAGCCTTTTGATTTTCTTCGTTATGATCATCTGAGCTTGAAGTATCCATTGATTTTGTTTTCAATTCAAATCTTGCTTCGATTCCGTCGAGCGTTCTTCTTTTCTTCTTTCTTCTTTTCTTGTGGCTTCTTTTCTTCTTTCCTTCTTCAATTTAAATATTGCTAGTTTTAAGTTAGCTATGTTTTCTATTTAAATGTTTCCGGTGAATGTAAAATATTTTGAAGTTATATGGTCGATTCGCACTATACGGAACGTCAACGTCACGTCAAGGAACGGCAACGGTACTTAAATTTTGCTGTCGATTCGCACTTAACCGTCAACGTTACGTGAATTTTGCCGTTCAGTCTAAAAAAATTAGATAGAGTATTGTTGTATTCCGTATTGCTAATTTAAATTGTTATTTGGAATGCCAACATTTAATAATTTAGCAATGATTGCATAAATTTTGGATCAGGAAGAAGAAAATTTAAATTTAAAAAAAAAGAAGGGATACAAAAGATATTTACAAAAAGATCGGAGAATACTACACGCTGTATAAGGAATTCGATGACGATGAAATAAATTTTTATAAATATTTGAGAATGTCGAAATATCAGTTTCATACCCTTTAAAAAAAACGATATTTATTAAAAAATATTGATAGGTTTTGGATAGACGAACAAAAAATTGTATGGAGTATGGCGGAGATCGTAACAGTTCAGCCGTTTTAAATTTTTTTTAATAGAGTTTTACATATCACCCTGTTTTTGTAACGTTATAACCAATTTTCATGAATTGTAAAACTGACGGTTCCAGCCTACCTACTTCTCTACCTACTTTTTTTAACTAAAATTTCACCTTCAACAAACTTTTTCTGCAAAATACGTAATTTCCAAAATTAGGACGCTTGGAGAGACATTATTCATAGGAAATATACAAATTTTTGTGCGTCTATCGAAAACCTGTCAACATTTTTTAACCGTTTACTATTTAAAAGTTAATAAATATCGTTAAAAAAATTAATTTATGTATAAGTTGTGTTTATATTGTTTAAACAATATAAATATTTAATTGCGCACATTGAAATGTTTCTGATTTCAAATAATATATAAAAGCAAACATTTAAAAAAGAAATCATCAAAATTGGAGTTGTACCTGAGGACTAAGGAGTAAAAACCTTCATTGACTCGACTAAAATTAGTATGAATAAAAACAGATAAATACATGAAAAATTCGAAATGCTGCCGTAACTACGTTCACATTCAACAGAATAGATCAGTCACGTCAAGGCACGTCACGAAAAATATAGTTTCAAACTAATCTTGACGTGCCGTTACGTTGACGGTCCGTGACGTTGCCTATATATGTGAACGCGTAGTGTGAAGCTCATTGAAGAATATTTTGACGTGCCGTTGCCGCTCCTTGACGTGACGTTGACATTCCGTATAGTGCGAATCGACCTATATGGTTCCTTTAAAATATCGAATTGCTTTGTGCACAGTAAGAAAGAATAATTTTCGAAATTTAGTAAAATTTAGTCATGCTTTATTAGCAAGTTTGATGTTAAACTTGGCCTTATTTGGTGCTTATTTGGTACTTTTTGGCAAAGCTTAGGTGAAAAAGTACTAAAAACTACTATTACAGTTCCTTATAACTCCAAAAATAAAAGCCCTAGCATAAACATTTTTCATACATTATTCATAGGAATTTGTCCAAGCTTTCCAATTTTGCAAAAAAAAAGGTATTAGTTAACTAGGTATTTTATGGAGAAAAAGGTGGTTTTAGTTGAAATTTTAGATAACAAAAAAACACCGAAATTTTGTCCTTGATGACTCATTGCTCTGGAAGTTGGTAGGGTAGAACCTTGAATTTTACAGTTTTAGATAGGTGGGAGTATTCTGCGTACATTAATACTTTATTCATGAAAAGACGTTATAGGGATACAAAAATACAGGGTGATATGTAAAACTCTAAACAAAAAACTTGAAAACGCTCCAGCGGTTAAACCGTTACAATTTCACCCCTCCCCCCAATACGATTTTTTGTTCGTCTATACAAAACCTATCCACAGCCGGCCGTTTTGTAACTTTATGCAATACACCCTGTATAGTACAAAGTACACACTGTATACACTATACACACTGTACACTCAGTGTACTAATTCATAAGTTGTCACTCGTAAAAATCGTAGTGCTTTTTTAAAGTTAACGGTGACGATTTTTCCAGGTTTACTCCCCATAAAAAAAACCCCATAAAACGTCCGGAAAAAAGCTTCGCTTCAAAAAAATCCGTCAGACGCTTGCAGCGCGTGTCTCCAGCGCTTCCACAGACAGGCATTGCAATTGGGAAACGTCTCGCACGACAACAAAGCGGTCGTCTTGCTTCATTTTAATACACACCAGCCCATCCCTAGTGGAGACGGAGTATACAAATCCCAGCTTACGCAGATTTAACGCCTATCGCAATAAATTGTTGTTGGTAGGCGTAAAGGCCCAACCAGGCCCGGCTTAAGGCACGGGCAAGCTGGGCAGCTGCCCAGGGCGCTGTCGAAAGGGGGCGGCACTGACGAGTTTAAATTTTTAATTTATTCCTAAGTAAAAGCAAGTAGTCATTCAGGAATGAAATTCGAATTCAATTGTTTACCTGGCATTTGTAGTTATTCTTTTTTTTTGTTGACAAATTTTGGATACCCAGGTTTTTCCTATTGGGGTCCCTGAATCCGTCTTATATCTGTGTAACCTTTCTAATCCCGCTTTTTCCACGTTTACACTTCGCTTCGAGTCCAGTTCGCTTTTAAGACAGGTGGAACAAACAGAACCAGAAACTAGGGTGGGCCAAAAAAAGCAATATTTTTTTAAGTGATACACGAAAAATTGTTAAAATGGGAGTAACAACAAATTTTCTTGCAAGGAGAACCCTGGCAAATGGGATTTAAGGATGCCTCGTCGAGCTTTTAGATTTTTCATAAGAATCACATAGAGAAAACTCCGCGTGATGTTAGTTGTTTACATAGCTCTTCTAAAAAACGTTTCACGAATATGTCTTCATAACAGTTTTGTATCGAAACGTATGCTCTACAAAAAAATCCTTATAATGATTTCGCTATATTCAATAGTTTACAAGTTATATGCAATCAAAATTCATTTATTTAACTTTAAATTTAACACTTTTAACTTGAGATTGTTTAATAATTTTTTCTCAAATTTTTTTTGACTTTTCGTATAATAACGGTTTCTTATGTAATCTTAGTATTTGTGATGTGACCAATAAAAAAACAGTTTATTATTACGTTGTAGTAAATATTTTACCATTATTGAATATACCAATGGTACCATGTCTTTAGGGGGGGGGGGGGGGGCGCCAAACACTTGTTTTCCCAGGGCGCCAAATATCCTTGAGCCGGGCCTGGGCCCAACTATAATGCACGTAAGAAACGCACGTCATCTGGACGCTCTCATGGAAATTAATGGGTTCGGCCATATTGAACGTACGTCGGTCATACTTTGTTTCGTTAAGTTTCGTTAAACGTAAAAATGCGAAAAGAACCGCGCTCAACGTACGTTTTGTGAGAATTTACAGTTAAATTGATGACAGCTGATTTTTTTGTTGTTGTTTTGTGGGTTTTAAAACAGAAAGAGTATGGAAAATGTTGTGCTTCAAAATGCGGCTGATTTTGATGAGAAATTTATTATAATTGAAAATAAACATGATTATTTTTAATATGCAAAGATTAATAGCCAAGTTTTAATAGTCAATGAATAATATTTATGCATTCTAATAATTTTAAACTTGTGAAAACTTTCCGTATACACAAACCATTAGGCTGGTCGTCCACTGGAAGCGTATTCGAACGGCTACGCGCTTCGGCTACATGAGCGGCTACAAGCGGCTCTGAGATACGCGGCTACACGCGACAGGGGTCGCCAATGCAAGCTTTTCGTGCTGTTCAGATAGAAGTGAGCTATGAAGTAATAATATTGAGATGGAAGAAGAGGATATGTATTTTTTTGGAAAATTCTACGTTGATGAGACGTAGGATTAATAAAAAAAGACGAACGTGTTGTGTTAACCCTATTTTGGAAAAGAGGATGTGTCTGGGGGAATTCCATCATCTACCCAGCGAATTAGAGGGAAATCCCCTTAAATTTTTCGATTATTATCGTATGAGCCCCAACACATTCCAATATATTTTGGATGCCATAGCGCCAATTATCATCAGGGATTCTAACTTCAGGCAAACTATTCCTCCTGCGGAACGTCTCAGTGTGACTCTACGGTAAGGACTTTTTGTTTAAAACAAGCATTTTCGGGGTAAAAGTCGAAACGCAACAACAGTACAAACTAAAACTTATATTCAACAAAATTATAATAAAAACAAAAATTATTCAAGTAAAAATAATCAAATCAAAAAACTTCAACAACTTCCTGGGCACTTCTACACTTTTTTTACTTTGATAAAATAACTATTATTTTTAATATAAACTCACACTCGAAAAACTTGTTTCCCTCGTTTTTAATGGGATTTTGATATTTCACTTAAATTCGTTGAGTGTTCATACAACCGCATACGTATATTCAAAAAAATAGCTTGTAAATATAGAAGGCTTTGGAGAAACGCGCGACCGATCCAAATCAAATTGGATTCGCGCGGCACGCACGAATGCGCTTATAGCCGCCTGTTCAAAGTCGCCTGCAGTGGACGATGCTTATATGAAATTCTTTATGTTGGATCCGTCGCGCATAGCCGCGTGAGGCCGCTCATGTATCCGAAGCGCGTAGCCGCTCGAAAACGCTTCCAGTGGACAACCCGCCTTATACGTTTGACGAAAGTTTGATATTTACGCACGTCGGCTGACGTGCGTTTCTTACGTGCATTATAGTTGGGCCTTAAGGCTCTCATTTACATATACTGGGGTGTCGGCAGTGAAACCATCCACCTCACAAATTTTGAATATTTTCTTTCGATTTACCTTTAAAGCCTGCAGGAATGCCTTCGCTTCACGCTGTCCAGAGAACTTGACAATTATGGGTCCACTCCTTTTGCGCATACCAGATTGCAGCCGGAAAGCATCAGTGTGAGCGGAGAGCTGATGGTTGTCCATGGATGCCAGTTTAGCGACGATCTTCGGTGGTGAATCATCGGGTTTGACAGGGATACCCCGAATGATCACGTCACTCAGTCTTTGGGTCCGCCGCATATAATGAGCAAACGCAAGAACAAGACAAGACTAATATAGTCTTGGTCTTGTCTTGTTCTTGCTCTGTCAGTCTTGTTCTTGGTCTTGCGAGCATAGCTAAAGGCCCAGTTACAATGAACGGATCTACGCGGGTTGAAATGTCAAAGAAACGCACCGGAGCGGATAGGAAACTGCACTGATTACAATGAACCGATCTGTTCGCGCTTAAACCTCAAAGTGTTTTGTGTAATTTTATAACCACTTTTCACCTTATTATATAATAATTCGTATTCTTTTACTTCTCCTATTAATTATCCGACAGAAAATATTTTGTAAATTATAAAGAAAAAGAAAACAAAATTTAACTTGACTTGTTTACAAAAATTCTGAAAGCCCAATCCGCCGATTTCTAAACAAACGAAAACGAATCCGCCCAGATCCGATCAAATGCGCTTGTCTCCGTTCATTGTAATCGCTCAAATGGAAAACGCATGGTCGGAAAACCACTTTGACAGATCAATCCGATTCTGTTCCGCTCTCATCCGTTCCTGGTAATTGGGCCTTAAGTCTTGTTCTTGTTCTTGCAAACATAGCTAAGCCATGGTCTTGGCCTTAGTCTTGCTAAATGTGTAACACCAAGACAAGACAAGACAAAACTGCAAGACCAAGGCTATTTTCGCTCATCAAGTATGTATTGTATGTATTTTTATAAATTGGTTATTAAAAAAAGAAACGTAGGAATCTTCATTTTTGTATGGTTTTCTTTTTAAATCCTAAAAGATTTAACAGAAGAAGGACTCATTTCCTAGACATCGTTAATTGAAGGAAAGTAAGAGAGCACCCAATTGATTAAAAAAAGACTTAACAGTGTGAAACATCTACCTAAATCATTTCGGCAAATTTTGCTTCGAAATGCACAAATATTGATTGTGAATCTTGTTGACGCACAATGCATGCAAAATCTGTACTTATGTAGAAATGTGAATAATATCTGTGACACACTATACTTTCATTATGATGGCAACTCTCATTATGATGGTCAAGGAAATTATGGGGTGACACATTGCACTTTACTTTCATTTGCATCTGGCATATCAAGTAAGGATATAAACCTGCGTGTTTTTTGCTTTAATTTTAAGTTGTTTTAATTTGGAATATTTAAAAAAATATTTTTTAAAGAAGTAAAAAAACATCCTTGCAAATTGTTGCTTAACTAACGTCAAAACAAATTATTTTATTTAAAAATGTAGTTTTCATTTTTCCAACAGATGTCACTTAACCGAAATTACAGTCCAAATGAACATAAAATACTTTCATTTTGGACTTTAATTACGGTGGGTTTTTGCCACGATAATAAAGGTTACTTTCATTAGGATGGTATATGTGTCACAGCCTGTGATACATATACCATCATAATGAAAGTAACCTTCATTATCGTGGCAAAACCTCACCATAATGAAAGTCCAAAATGAAAGTATTTTATCTTGTGACTCACAGGTATAATTTCTTTTATAAGTATCATACTAAAAAGTAAATATACAATACACACACACATTTACTTGAACATCCTAATCAATTTTATATTTTTTGTTTTTAAAAGAATGAATTTAGGTGAAAGTTTTGTAGGACTATTGCTAAAGTCTTGTTCTTGGTCTTGTTCTTGCAGTTAGTCTTGTTCTTGTTCTTGCGAGCATAACTCAGTCTTGTTCTTGTTCTTGCTAAATGTGCAAGAACAAGACAAGACTGCAAGAACAAGACCATTTTTGCTCATCACTACCGCCGCATATCATCCAGATGACGTGCAGGGGCGGTTTCAGAGGGGTAATTGGGTAATTACCCCCCTAAGAATTTTCCTTCGTTATTTATGTTTATTCTTGAAAATTACCAATATTTCAAACAAACAAGTAAAGTTATGGCGAATCTAGTCGGCGATCTAAGGCCTTCCGCACACTTGTCCATAACATCAAAACAAAAACCGGTTTTATAGGCAAGGGGTCGCAGGGAACACAGTTTTTCTTCCATCATTTTCCATCATTTGTTCAACCAAACATTTTCTGGTTTCACCGTCCATTACACTAACACAAGCATGTTTTCGTTCTCGGCAAAACTGCTTCGCTGTGCTTGCACCCCACACTACTCCATAGGCATTACAATCGTTACACGAAAATGATGGAGAAAAGTGAGTTCCGAGTGTATTATTGATGCAAGTTACACAATCCATCATTTCGTTTATTACCCCTATACACAAACCGATTTTTTAGGCAAGGGGTCGCAGCGATGGGTGCAAATTACATGGATGACATATACTTCCCTGCGACCCCTTGCCTAAAAAATCGGTTTGTGTATGGGGGTAATAAACGAAATGATGGATAGTGTAACTTGCATCATTGAACTCATATTAAAACCGGTTTGAAATTATGGACAAGTGTGCGGTTTTAATATGAGTTCAACCAAGACCCTCGTAAGTACAGGCCTGGAAGCAGACTTTTTGGTTGTGTCTGTGCGAGGCCAAAATCGTCTGACAGTTGTGGAATTAACATGGCCGAAGCCGTACGAAGCAATTTTTTAACTTTGGTTTTGGAATAAAAAGTGGTAAAATATTGTATTTTATCACTTTTTGGTGCACACGGATTATCAGTGATAAGTTATTTAGTGATCTGACTCCATAAATTAAAAAAAAATTAGTGGTTAAGTGTATTTTAAGAGTTTTAATTGATTAGGTGACGTTTTTGTTTACATTTGCGGTGGTTTTTTCGTGTTAATTTAGGGAAAAAATGTTGAATTTGTGTAGTAATGGAATTAAAAGTGAATTTAAAGTAGTTAAAAATTATTATAGAAGAGTTATTAAAAACATAAGTGCAAGTACTACCACACAAAATGAATAACAATAACTTTTTCACTTTTCCTTCAAATTTTTCTGCACTTATGCTTTTAATAACTATTCTATAATAATCTTTAATCACTTAAAAAGCACTTTTTATTATATTACTACACAAATTCAACATTTTTTCCCTAAATTAACACGAAAAAAACACCGCGAATGTAAACAAAAATGGTCACCTAATCAATTAACACTCTTAAAATACACTTAATCACTCACTTCATTTTTTTTATTAAATCACTAAAGCACTAATCACTGATACTCCATGTGCACCAAAAAGTGATAATATACAATATTTTACCACTTTTTAGTGCAAAAACACAGTTAAAAAATTGCTTGGTACGGCTTCGGCGATGTTAATTCCACAATTTTGACTCTTCATACACATACATGCACATACCTGGGGCATGGCTTGTAAATGTAGAAGGCTTTGTACGAGGGCCTTGGTTCAACAGTACCAAGACCTTCTCAAGTACAGGCCTGGAAGTTGCCTACCTCACTAACACTAACGCAGCTGCTCGTAGTCCCAGAATCTGTCACTTTTGTTGGATTTATACGTCGTGATGTAAAGTTCGGAATGTTTTTGCATTAGTTTGCCATAAAAAGTCATAAAATAATATATTTAACCAGTTTTTATTGCAATAGGATTACTAGTGAATAGTGCTTCAGTGATTTAATTAAGAAAATTTAAAAAAATCGAGTGATTAAGTGTGTTTTAAGTGAGTTAATTGTGAAGGTGGCCAATTTTGTTTACATTCGCGGTGGTTTTTTCTTGTTTATTTAGGGGAAAAATGTTGAATTTGTGTAGTAATATAATAAAAAGTGCTTTTTAAGTGATTAAAGATTATTATAGAATAGTTATTAAAAACATAAGTGCAGAAAAATGTGAAGGAAAAGTGAAAAAGTTATTGTTATGTATGTTGTGTGGTGGTACTTGCACTTAATGTGTTTAATAACTATTCTATAATAATCTTTAATCACTCAAAAAGCACTTTTTATTATATTACTACACAAATTTAACATTTTCCCCCTAAATAAACAAGAAAAAACCACCGCGAATGTAAGCAAAATTGGCCACCTTCACAATTAACTCACTTAAAACACACTTATTCACTCGATTTTTTTAAATTTTCTTAATTAAATCACTGAAGCACTATTCACTGGTAATCCTATTGCAATAAAAACTGGTTAAATATATTATTTTATGACTTTTTACGGCAAAATATCCCGAACTTTTACCTCCTCAATATAATTTCTTCCTATTTGACAGATAATGGGTCTATTACCAACACAAACACAAACTCTGCTTCCAGGCCTGTACTTGAGAAGGGCTTGCCATAGCCAAATAAAAGGAAAGATATTTCATTTCATACAAGAAAAGTGTGGACGCTCCTGTTCAGAGAGCTTTCCTATTTCCTCCATTTAAGCTTCCTCCAAGTGAAAGCTGCCCCCGCTAAATCTTTATTTTCGGTGGCACTGTCAAGATATTTGAGTAAATCGTATCTGAAGAGAGTAAATGGAAAGGAAAGCGCTAACGATGCATGGGAGCATGGTTCTTGTAGAGCTATTCGCGTTTGCGCTTGTTTTTTTTACAGGTTTTCTCATTTATGAAATATCGGCATGTACGAATGTGTATATTGTATTCTAGGTAAATTTTATTAAAGGGATTTGTTGGTGGAAATAAATGTAAACAAGAGGGAAGCTATTAAATGTATTGTTTGATTTTTTGTTTAAATGACAAAAATCAATTACATATTTTTAGAAGTTTGCAGATTTTGTTTTTTCAGGTCTGACTTCGGTTTCTACTACTTTGCAAAAGTTAGTAAAACCGTGAGTTTTGTGCGAATTTTGGTTTTGTTTTGATTCATAACAATGATTTCCGCGATGTGTTTATTTTGCAGATTTGCGAAAGTTTTATTTTGATCAAAGATTCACAAGCAAATTATTGCGTTTTACAAGGATTTCAAGATGTAAAATATCATATCAAGAACCAATTTAAAAATATGAAAAGTAGAAATTATTGCTTTATGCGTATTTGTGACCATTCTCACTTAATAGTGCAGCCAATACAAGAATTCTATCTAAGGCACTAGAAAAAAAATCCAAATAACTTGAATTTTTTTATCTTTATTGTGATGTTCTACTGACATCCTGGAAAGTATCCTAATTTCAGCGGTCATGTTTTCTTTTATTGGGGTAAATTTTAACTTGACGCAATTAATATCGACAACCATTTTATTCACAAAACGTGCGGGAAAGTTTCGGTGTCCCTCTAATACACTAGTATTTTGTTGAAAATAAATACTCCTTTCCACACCACCGCAGCGGTAGAGTATTAAGCGCGTTTTTTTAAAGTGGTTTCCCCAGTAATTTTTTTCGGCGTTACATCCCTTACAGGCATTTATTTAGTCTTCGTTGAGGAAATCCGACATAAAATTGTATTTCTAAAAGCAATTCTCCAATTTGTTATTCACGCTTCTACTCCTAAGAATATGAGGTAACAACTTTCTGTCGAAATCCAATTGTCCTGTTCATTTTGTCTAAAATCGGCGAAATCGGTAAATTTCTACCGCTCAAAATATAAAAATTTATGAAGTAAATATAAGAAACTTATAGAAAAGTTGAAGAGCAGCAGCAAAGAAAATAGAACTAAGAAGGTGAACCTAGAAGGAAGAATTTGTCGAAATAACTATCTCAGTAGAATAGTCAAAAGACCGCTAACTTCTTTAATTGCCTCCGCTCCATATAACTCAAAAAAGTGGAATTTTACAGGAGAGACTTTTTAAGACGAAAAATGCTGAATAATAGAAACTTTATTTATTTTTATTAGTTAGTTATTATGACTTATTAGTTATTATGATATGCAATTATTAATTAATTATGGTGCTTTTCGATAAATTTATAAAATTACACAAAAAAATCGCAGTCATCCCCTAAATTTTACTACCCTTTTTTGAGTTGTCCCGTTATTTCAGAAAATTTCATTCAAACATCAAGGCGCTATCTGACAAAATCTTGCAAAATTAAAAATACGTCACTTTACAGGATGAAAGTAGACAGATAATGCATATATCTATTCTATACAATAAAACGAAATTTAAAACAGAAAACCTTAAGAAGATTGTTTCATATAGGGATGAAGAAATGAGGCACGCTGTGTTAATATTCGATGAAATTAATATTAGAAGAGAGTTAACATATGATCAGGTAACAGATGAAATAGTTGGTTTTGTAGATATAGGTGATTTTAAAAATAAAGAACAAGCAAAGTATGTTTCTGTTTTTATGGTCCGAGGTTTATTTTCTAATTGGAAATTTATTATTAGTTTTTTTGCCACCGATAAACCAATTAACAGTAAAGTATTAGCCGAAAAAGTGAAGTTGAATTTCGACTACTGTTGTGAACTTGGGCTTAAAATCCGAAATATATCCTCAGATCAGGCTTCTAACAATCGCAATTGAATTAGTTCTCTCGGAGTAACGGAAAACGACCCTTTTTTTTATTATAATAATCGAAATTTTTTGCAATGTAATTGTTATTAGTAAAAGCTATTCACTGTGAAGATGGAACAGTAAGTTGGAACTGTGTTAAAGAACTAAAATGGTGCCGAAGTTAACTTCAAAACATGTATGGCCAAATACTTGGGAAAAATTAAGGTATAATCGAGTCAATTGTTTTGTTTGTGGCATTCACTTCAATTTAAAGATAAGAGCTCATTTAAAAACTATTCCAAGCAAAAAATTATACAATTCTAAAAGGGAAAGTTGTTACCTCAAATTCTTAGGAGTAGAAGCGTGAATAGAAAATTGGAGAATTGCTTTTAAAAATACAATTTTTTGTCGGATTTACTCAACGAAGACTAAATAAATGCCTGCAAGGTAAGGGATGTAACGCCGAAAATTTTTTTGTGGATTAGGCTTACTGAGGAAACCACTTTAAAAAAACGCGCTTAATACTCTACCCCTGCGGTGGTGTGGAAAGGAGTTATTTATTTTCAACGAAATAAAAGTATTAGAAAGACCCCGAAACTTTCCCGCACGTTTTACGAATAAAATGGTTGTCGAAATTAATTGCGTCAAGTTAAAATTTACCCCAATAAAAGAAAACGTGACCGCTGAAACTAGGATACTTTCCAGGATACCAGTAGAACATCATAATAAAGATAAGAGAAATTCAAGTTATTTGGATTTGTTCCTAGTGCCTAAAATAGAATCTTGTGAATCTTTGATCAAAATAAAACTTTCGCAAATCTGCAAAATAAACACATCGCGGAAATCATTGTTATCAATCAAAACAAAACCAAAATTCGCACAAAACTCACGGTTTTACTAACTTTTGCAAAGTAGTAGAAACCGAAGTCAGACCTGAAAAAACAAAATCTGCAAACTTCTAAAAATATGTAATTGATTTTTGTCATTTAAACAAAAAATCAAACAATACATTTAATAGCTTCCCTCTTGTTTACATTTATTTCCACCAACAAATCCCTTTAATAAAATTTACCTAGAATACAATATACACATTCGTACATGCCGATATTTCATAAATGAGAAAACTTGTAAAAAAACAAGCGCAAACGCGAATAGCTCTACAAGAACCATGCTCCCATGCATCGTTAGCGCTTTCCTTTCCATTTACTCTCTTCAGACACGATTTACTCAAATATCTTGACAGTGCCACCGAAAATAAAGATTTAGCGGGGGCAGCTTTTGCTTGGAGGAAGCTTAAATGGAGGAAATAGGAAAGCTCTCTGAACAGGAACGTGCACACTTTTCTTGTATGAAATGGAATATCTTTCCTTTTATTTGTCTATGGTTGTATGAAATTTTTGACGACCCTGAATTCTCAACCTTTGTAATCAAGATGGAAGACAACCTAAAACAGCTGATGGAAGCAAACATTTCGGGAAATAGACCAATAGGCGGAGGAGATGGATTATTGGTGAAAATTTTGTGAAAAACGCGGAAAGTAACGAGAAAACTTTTGGTTTATTTCTTGTAAATCAAACGTTAATTTCAAATGACAAATAGCAAGGGTTTTTTTTGACATTTAAAAACGGCTGCACGGTTAAATTCCAGAGCGAAATTTTGTGTAAGTTCTTGCTCGGGGGGAAGTAAAAATGTCTACCCTTTTTCGTTCACTACGGCGTTTGAGCTGCGTAATACAAACCAAAAAAAAATTAAAAAAGAGCAATTTTATGATTGGATATTGTAAAGTGAGTCTTAAAGCATAATAGGCTCTTTTCATAATTGCATGATTGCGCAAATCGATCATGTGCATGGTATTCAAAAAAGCAAATGTGCAGTCATCATTTGTTCAAAATTGCAACCTGCTTGGAAAGTCTGCGCAAATCTTGCAATTATTTTTGTATGCATGCTTATCTGATTAAAGAAGAAGAATTAATGTGTCAAAAGTAAAATGTCGTTCGCAGAAGATTCTGAGTTTTTCGATACTATTAGGTATGTTTTATTTTAATTTAAATTATTATTGAAATTAGTGCTATGTATTTTATAGTGAAAATAATGAAGAAGAGAGTTGGACCGCCCCAAGGATAAAACTTCTGCTAAATGAGAGGTTAAGCAGAGAAAAAGATTTCTGTTCGGGAAAAAAGAAAAAAAATTCTTTTTGGAGTGTTATATACCGTGCCATAAGGGATATAGATCCATCTTTCCCGTTTAAACCTCCGGAAATAAAAACAAAATTTTACAATCTATTCACTACCTACAAAAGGGTGAAAAAAAGGAATCATTCAACTGGAAGATGTAGAACAAATTGGGAATTCTATGAGGCTTTTGATAACACTTATGGAAAAAACATAGTGTGGAGCCTGTTCGAGAAAACTTGGCGTCTTTTGGTGTTGACGACAATATTTCTGATATGTATCAATCGGGTGCAAGTAATATGGAGTTTCATTACCAAGAAGAAAATGAACAACCCCGAAAAAAAGCCAAAGCGGATGCTATTTTAGATTTTTTAAAAAATCAAGAAAAAGAGGAAGAACGACGCCATAAAGAATTTCTTGATGGAGAAAAAAAAAGATCGAGGTAGAACTCAAGAAAGTTGAGGCTATAGTGGGAATGCAAACATTGCTAAAGCAATTTTTAAGGAATCACAACAGCAATTAATTAAGTAGTCAAGAAGACTAATTTGTTTATGTTTGTTTCGTTTTTATATAGATATATATTATTTTTTATGTTATATTTATGTTATGGCTCTTATAAGCCAAGAAGACTTATCTTTTGTTTTATTAGTATTAAAAGTGAAGAAGATTTATTTATTTATGTACGTTTTGTCTTAAAAGCCAAGAAGACTGTTATATTAGTATTAAAAGTCTGAATTATTTTTTTAATATATGTTTTTATTCAATCTTCTATTTCATTATTGAATATTTGATATTTTTATTAATTTTTTTCGTATTCTATTAATTTGGCGAAAACCATTCACACAACACGTCACGTTTTATTATTGCGTCCTGCATTTCAGAAGAATTGTTTTCAACTTCTAGTTGCTGGTTTTCATCGGGATTTAAGATTTCTAGCACTGATATTTTAGGGCACTCAGAATTTAAACGAATAAAACTATGTAAAACTATGCAACTTATCACAAAAAACTTAGCAAAGTTTTCTAATTTTTAAATAATTTAGTATCTGAAATTTTGCCTTCAGGATTCCTATTGTCTGCTCAACGCACACCCTTGTGGAGCTAAGTGCATAGTTAAATTTCATTTGTTGGTGACTAAGAAAACCATTATCTCTATATGGGGTTATTAAATATTGCTTCAAGGCATAAGCGGAGTCCCCTAACAGATGATATTCTCCCAAATTTAATTTGCCACTATCTAGGGCTTGGCCTATTGGGCTATAATCCCAAACATTGGCATCATGGCTAGAACCCGGCCATCCGAAAAATGCGTCTGTAATAACAAGGTCTGAATTGCATACTATCTATAAATCAAAAATTAGCGTTTTATATAATATAAAATATATATGTATTTACCTGCAATAGCGCCGAGTGAAATTGTTTTCTGTTATAGTAACTAGCACTATCTGCAGAGGGGGCAGAAATCCGGATATTAGTTCCGTCAATACATCCTACTACGCCTGGAAAAGGGTACTTTCTCCCCATGCTTATAAATCTATCCGATACTTCGGCCAATTCGTCACTTCGTGGCCAACGAATATATGTTTGCGCCATTCTTGTTAGAACTCTACAAGTTTTTAAAATAATATTGTGGGAAGCTCCCATAGAGATATCAAAACGGTCTGAAATTTCTCGATAACTGTTTCTGTTGCCTAATGCCCATAATGTTACATATAACGCCATTTCAATTGTAATTTTCGGACGTCCCTTACAGCACTTAAGCCACAGAGGCCTCACTTCAGCTAGAAGTTTCTAAATAAATTTTTGAGTAACATCTGTTGCAAAATATACATTCAAAATTACCCTGAAACATTGCCGGTTCATTCGAAAATGACTTGCAAATATGTCGTCGGGAAACCTGTTGATCACATCCACATAATTCTTATTTTTCGGAATTTTTCTATTTTTCCCTTTTTGAAAATGACGAGCTAAACAGGACACATAATTTATCTTTCGTTTTCGCCGTGAACTTATAAATTTTCTTGCCGGATCTAATGAAGCCGAGTTATCTATCAATAAACTGGCAATAACATTAATCACATTTTCTTGATCCATCTTTTAGTTTTATTTTTCAGCGGTTAGAACTCAGAAATGAAGCAAACAATTTATACTTGAAACGTAAAATTTCTGACATTTTTTTGAAAGCTGATTGCTTTCATTCAAAAATGCAAAGTTTCTAGGTTGCGCAACTGATTTACCTGACAGTTGCTCTTTTGCAAATATGCATGCAAGCATGCAAGCAACCATGCATTTATGAAAAAGCCCATACATAAAAAAACAGGACCATCAGGGAGCTTTTTTTTGGTGCTGCAACAAATATAATTTTTTAAAATCACTTAATTGCAAAACGCATTATTCAAAAACTATTTGAACGACAGTGATCGTGTTTTGGATATAAGTTAAACATACCTGAAACTACCTAATTCCAGAATTTTTTTTTTTTTTTTTTTTTTTTTTTTTAATAATCGAGTTAATCTTCTAGCTCAGAAGTACACTTCTCAGCTGGGCTGAGAAACGGGCCACGCTTATGTGCAGGGGCCGAATCCGGCCGAAAGCACCAAAAAAGGTATAAGAAGAAAAGAACAACGCAAAACGAGCATGCAACCGAAAATGCGGGTTCCTTCTCAACCCTCCCCGGCACTCCTGTACCGAGCCGGTCCGGTCCCTGCACACAAGCGCGGTCACATTTACCACTGCACAGTGGCTCGGCTAAGACATGCAAACACAAAACAAAAAACAATGCAACAATTAAGAGCACAAAACATCAAACAGAGAAGCGTGCAAAGACAATGGAAACGTGGGACACACAAGGAGTCACGCCACATTAAAAAGAGTCCTTTTAAGGACATCTTCGCTAGTTTGCATGCTAAAAACACTCGCATTTTTGTTAACATTTATAAGCATGCGGTTAACTGGTTCGTACATCCCATAATTGGTGTTAGAGGAATTAATGTACAAGAGAGGTGGACCTCTCAGGTTGTAGTTGTTCACTCTAAATGACGTACGGGTTCGTAGGAAGCCTGAGTCAACTTTGTCATTCAACAAACGATGAACGAATATAACGTCAGCGACCTCGCGACGCTTATGGAGAGAGCTCAAGTTGAGCAATTTAAGTCTGTTCACATAAGGCGGAAGAATAAGTGGGTCATCCCACGGGAGGTGACTGAGTGCAAAACGGACGAACTTCCTTTGAACCGATTCGATTTTATCGACATGGGAGGAGTAGTAAGGAGACCATACCTGGGAGGCGTATTCAAGTAAAGGCCTAACTAAAGATATGTACAAGTGCTTTGTGATAAGGGGGTTGTTGAATTCCTTGGACCATCTTTTTATAAATCCCAGGACTGAATTGCCCTTGGAAGAGATATAATTGATGTGGGTGGAGAAATCCAACTTACTTTCTAACCTAACCCCAAGATCGATAACAGAGTTAGTGCGGGAGATCTTGTTATCGAGAAAAGTATAGTCGTAAGTTATAACGCCACGTTTTCTACAAAAAGTCATGACCTCACATTTACTAATGTTAAGGACCAGGTTGTTGTTGGAACACCAAGAATAGAAGGTGTTTAGGTCTGCTTGCAGAAGTTTGCAATCCTCGATACTCCTTATGTGGCGGTACAGTTTGATGTCATCGGCATAAATAAGGATTTTACAGTGCCTCAGCAGGGTAACAATGTCATCGATTGATAAAATAAAAAGAAGAGGACCAAGATGACTTCCTTGCGGGACACCAGAGGACGCCTCGATGTTTTTAGATTTGGCTCCGCGGAATAGAACCTGGTAGGTTCTGTCGGCTAAGTACGACTGGAACCACATAACCAGGGCATGCGGAAAGCCTAATTTTTTTAGTTTTAGAACTATAATAGAGTGAGAGAGCATGTCGAAAGCTTTACTGAAGTCTGTATAAACACAGTCAGTTTGACAGCCAGTGACAAAGCCTCGAACAGTGTGAGAAGAGAACTCTAGTAAATTAGTAGTAGTGGAACGAGCTGCAAGAAAGCCATGTTGGTTAGTTGAGATAAGTCTCTTGCAGATAGGGGCAATAGCAGAATAAATAATGGATTCGAAAAGTTTTGGTATACATGATAACTTTGCAATCGGTCTATAATTAGATATTTCGTTCTTACAACCCTTTTTATGAACAGGGATTATAAAAGAGTTCTTCCATAAGGTTGGGAAGCGCCCTGTATTGAGGGATTTCTGAAATAAACATAGGATAGGAGACAGTAGGGCCCCTGCACAGGATTTTAGAACAGCAGGAGGGACACCATCAGGGCCGGACGAAAAATCTTGTGGAAGATCATTTATATGTTTCGAGATATCTTCCCTGGTTATAGACAGAGATAAATTTTGAGCCGTTTGTATTGCGTTGATATGTCGAAAATTGTCTTCATGAGGTTGGAAGACAGGAGACGAGAAAGATTTGAGGAAGAACGATGCGAACTTGTCGCAAATCTCGGATGAATTAGAACTAACAGAGTTCTCGTATTGCATGGTGTTAGGATAATTATCAACTTTTTTCTTAGAGTTGATAAATTGAAAGAATGCTCTGGGATCCCCATACAGTTTACCTTCCATGTTGCTAAGGTACTCCTTATAGAGAGCCTCGGACAGAGCATGGAATTGGTCATAGCAATTGAGAAAAGCATAGAAGCTCGCAGTGTCTTTTCTCTTCAGGTAGGTTTTCCAGAGTTTATTCTTCTGGTTTTTGGTGTGTCTCAACTCATTATTGTACCAGGGCGGGGATGATCTGGTCAACTCAAGAGGCTCAATAGGTACACAGGATGCGAAGGTTTCATACAGGACGGAGTAAAATCTTGTTACGTCGTCATCCAACTCATTAGAGGAAAGCAAGCTATTGAAATCGATCGAAGTGAGCTTGGATGACAGTACTTCAAGATTAGCCTTTTTAAAGTTAAAAGTAAAGGTTGACTCCTCCGGGATTAGCTTATAGTTAAAGGCAAAACAATAGCTGAGTAGGAGAGGAGGGTGATAATTATCAACAGGCGACAAGACAATTGAGCTAGGCTCAACATACATGTTGTCTGAGTCGGAAAAGAATATAAGATCTAACCACCTACCTAAAATATTATTCACACCGCTCATTTGGTTCAAACCGCATGAGAATAAGGAATTCAGAAAGTCGGATTCCCTATCATTAAGGTTGTTTTCAGGTAGGTAGTTATCGTCCTCATCGGAAGATACCCATTGAACATTGGGTAAGTTAAAATCACCTAAAAGTAGGAGTTCGTCTTTGGAGTCCATCATATCCTGGATATGATTAATACAAGATATTAGAATATCATAGTGGTTTTGACCTCTATCGTCAATAGTGCTGAACATACCTGGTGGGATGTAACAGCAAATTAAAAATAGGTTCTTATGGACAAGGGAGACTTTAAGAGCGAGGAGCTCAATGTCCAAAGAATTGGAAAAACTAGGAGGCGTTATTAAGCAACAGTTGAGAAGGTTACTACAGGCAAGTAGTACACCACCTCCACGAGCCTCCGAGTCAGTATATCTGTCCTTCCGAAAAACTTGGAAGGAGGTATCGAAAAGTTCGGCATTAAGAACTCCACTGTGTAACCATGTTTCTGTAAAAGCGATTATATCGAAATCACTGGCCGAAGTTGACAGAAACACATCGTGGGTTTTGGATCTGATACCCCTCACGTTTTGATAATAGAGGGAAAGCGTCTTAAGTTTTTTGAAGATTGTGGAGTGTCTGGAGTACGACGAATACGCGTGCGAGGAACAAAACACTTTGAGAAAGCACCGGGAGGCCAGAACGTGGGGTCCAAAAGCTTTTCAGCTGTATTGAGCGGTGCAGTCAGAACAAAAGATGCGACCGGTTTGGAGGCATTGCTGATCTTCCGACAGGATACTGTCTCGGGATCAATTGCTTTTCCCTTTAAGTATTCTTTAATCTCCTCGGACGTAGTTACAGGGGAGAAACGCGAAATAAAAATATTTTGTGGCCTGGGAACCGTTACCAAGTTGGTGTGGGTTACCGAAAACCCAGTATCCCCGATGCCCGAGGGTCCATCGATATTACTGGTGCTGGTTGATGCCACATCCGGCTCAGGGATAGAATTAGAGCCCATTGGTAGTGAGGGGGCGGGGACGGACGAAATATTAGAGGAGTTCGTAGTGACAACACCTGTAATGGGGTTCGTAGTGACAACATCTGTAATGGTGACTTTACGATTGCGTCTGTGTTTTCGATGCTTTGCGCACGTTTTCTGGTGGGCAGGAGCCAGCCTAGGGACAGTTTCGTCTGAGAAACCCTCTTCAGGTATTATAGTTTTCGGGTGGTCAGGAGCCAACCTAGAGGCAGTCTCGTCTGAAGGGCCTTCTTCAGGTATTAAAGCCGGGCCCACGACATTTCCAACCTCAGAAGCAGCAGCTAGGGTGGAGGCTGAAGGCTCGTTTTGCTCAACCACACACTGAGCAGCGCGGGAATAATTGCCATCGAAAACATTAAATTTTTCAGATAGTAATTTCAGGGCTGTAAAATTTTGAGTAACTGAGAGAGATAGTGACTCAACTTCAGCCTTTACACGCATCGTACACCTTTTAATATCATTTAAGATGGGGGTGAGGGGGGCCGGGGTTTCTGTTGAGGTGGAAAAAGCAGCACTAGGGTTTAAAAACGCTGAGTGCAGATCTTCGACGGTGACTAAGACCTACATTGAAAAATAATGGTATTTTCTTTTGTTGGTGTAACTTTAAAGTGAGGGTACCATTTTTCGCAGTTTTCGGTATTTTGCAATGCAAAAATTCAAGTTTCAAAAATCAAACTTACGCTAAGTTTTAGCAACCCCAATAACTAACAAACCATGTCCAACAAACTTTTCGCGTAGAAGCCTTCGTTAAGAAATATTTATCAAGAAAGGTAAAAAAACAGGGAATTTTTCGTGAATTTTTCAGTATTCTTTGGGCTCCCATAAATTTTCTAGGCGTTTTCATGTTTGCGCACCCCCTAGATATTGTTGGGAATGTCATTTCTGACCAATTCCACCAAAAAAGTCCGTTACATCACGCCAAAACCACTAGAAATGCTCAAGAGCCTGGACTATAAGGAAGTACCTCCCGGAAGTCGGATTATTTCTAATTAACGGACTTTACGTTTTGTTTATTTTGAAAGATTTATAACGTCACTCAACGAGTTAAACGAACTCGCTAACACAGCCATTACCACTGTACTACTAATGATTCGAATTCCACGCTACAAAATCAAGTAGTAAGCCAAAAATCGAAACTCCATTGATAGTGATTTTAGGTAGCCATAACCCCACCTGTCTGTACACTTCCATAAGACGTGATAGTCCGTGACATCGCATTGATTGATGCCTAAAGCTAACGAGCGTATACCCTAACCATTCCAAGTCGGGGTGGGTTATGCTAATTGAAGTGTGGAATAAAAATGTAGTTATAATTTTCTGATAAAGTTTCCGTCGATTAATGTGGATAGAAAACATTTGTTCTTTGGGAAATTGCTGATTTGACAACGCTGGCACTGTACACATTAGAATTGTTTTGTTCTTTTTGTACTCATCTATTTTCCTATTTGTATCGTAATTACAAAACGGTTAAGTCGGGCGAGGGTGAAGAAGTGGGTTTTAGGACTAATTAAATGCTTATGTTTAGAATTATTTAGTGACTCATATTTATAAGTTATGTAATGTGGAAGGAGCTGTGAATTCTTCCTTTTATTTATGAAAACGTAATAAGTAACGCATTTCCATGCTTCCAAAATTTAATAATTGGTCAAATTGGATTATAACCAATTTAGCCTGGTTAGTGCCTGTTAACATGGACTATGTTTTTCATAGATGATATCTTCTTGAATGGCGCTACAGTCCTTGCAGGACTCGGGCCTCTCGAAGTCTCCTCTTCCAGTCGTCTCTACGTCTTTCTAGCTCTCTCCAATTTGTTATGCGAAATTTCCGTATATCTTCTAGCACGTCATCCATTCACCTATTTCTTGGTCGTCCTACTCTTCTTCTTCCTGATGGTCTACCATTAAAAATCCTGGCTAGCATTCTATCTTCTGAAGCTCGTACAACGTGTCCGAGCAATCGCAGCCTATTCAATATTATGTATGTAGCTATATTTATTTCGTCATACATTTCTTGAAGTTCTTCGTTTGTCCTAATACGCCATTCGTTCTGGTTAACCCTTACAGGACCAAATATTCTTCTTAAAATCTTCCTTTCGAAGATTTTCTTTTTGTTGGGTTAATGTCTACGCCTCAGACCCGTAGCATATAACTGGGCGGATTAATGTTTTATATAGTGTGACTTCGAAAACGTCAGATATTCGTCTTACTGCACAGTCATGTGTTCGTAAACACCTCTGCTGTGCAAGTTACTCCAGCGGTAATGCAGTCTCGTATTCGTAAACGTCAAGATAAAGCCAAAGTAATGCAGATAGCGCAGTAAAGAAAATTGTACTGCAGAGATTAGACTGTCAACATGGAGAGAAGTGGCGGGTGGTGAGCTTGTTATAATTATTATAATATTTTAATTTAAGTGCGTTAAATTAATCGTATTAAAGCAAACAGTGGACAGGGGAAGAGATGCTTCTACTTATAAATACCAGGATTAACATGGAACCAGAATTTTCAGCGGGCAAAAGAAAAAAAAATGCGTTGTGGGGCACAGTGCTTGTCCAAATTAAAGAAAGTCGCCCCAGTTTCCCTCATACTAAGGACGATATATGCAAAAAGTTCGTCAATTTAATAACAACGTATAAAAGAATTAAGCAACGCCTAAATAAATCTGGAAGTGGAGCAACAACGTGGGAATATTTCGACTTGTTCGACGAGGCTTACGG
Source organism: Thereva nobilitata (assembly GCA_963855945.1). Taxonomy (NCBI): domain Eukaryota; kingdom Metazoa; phylum Arthropoda; class Insecta; order Diptera; family Therevidae; genus Thereva; species Thereva nobilitata. The sequence continues at coordinate 99,640,960 of OY979695.1, forward strand.
TTCACGTCATTTCGTTAGCCCGCCGTCAAATATGTTGAGCTCTTCGCTTCCAGAAGAGTCCGAAGAGATTGTAAGGCATGAAAGCAATGAGAATGTTACCGATGAGGATGCTGAAGTTGTGGATCTCTCTCCAGCGAAACGAAAAAAAAACAATCCTTCCAGTGAAATTGTAACAATACTCAAAGAACAGGCGATCGAGGACGAACGACGCCACCAAGAATTGGTGCAAGTAGAAAAGCAAAAAGTCCTCGCCGAACAGGAAAGAACTGAGGTCTTGAAGGGCCTCCAGAATTTATTGATGAAATTTTTGACAAGGTAGATCTGGATAGTTTGTTTTGCATTTTGATTTTAATTTTTATTTGATGTAAAGTTTTAAAAGACTGGAATTATATTTTTTTTTTATTTTAATAATTTTCTTGAATTGTTATTAGTTGTTTTTTTGTTAATTTATGGAGGCTATTTTTTTAATAAATTTTTATTGAACTTTAATTGTTTTTACATTTTTAGGCATTTAAAAGATTGCATATATCATCCCTTCTTTTTTTTCCTTCTAATGTCGACGTTGTTTGTAATCTTCCTTCATTATATTCGGCACCAGTGCGCGCATCACGTCCATCTAATGAAAGAATTTCATTTTCTAGCCTTACTTCTTCACAATCTATTACAAAATTATGGAGGATAATGCACGACATAACAATGTATTTGATAATTGGTAAATTTTTCACATCGATAAATTTTAATATCCTGAATTTATTTTTTAATCGTCCGAATGCTTGTTCCACGCATACTCTTGTCGAACTGTGTATAGTATTAAATTTACTCTGGGCTGTTGTTAAACAGCCATTATCTCTATACGGTACCATTACATATTTTAGGAGAGGATAATCTCCTAGTCGCAGGCCTGATTCTTGGAGGAAGTTGATCGAGTTACATCCTCGTATTCTCACTTGTGTTTTACAATCTTTGGTCGTCATTTTACATAGTTCTATTAATTTTTTCGGGAAACCCATTTCACTCATATTGTTCCACAACTCTCTTTTATTCAGCAGGTCGTAAACATTTCTATAGTCTACAAAAAGGAGATGTATATCAATGCTTTCTTCCCAGCATTTTTCAAGTATTTGTCTCATTATGAAAATCTGGTCTGTTGTCGATCTATACGTTCTAAATCCTGCTTGGTAATCACCTACTTTATCTTCCAAATGTGGTTTCAGTCTATTAAATAAGATTATGTGAAAGAACTTTGTAAGCTGTGTTCAACAAAGATATTGGTCTGTAGTTTTTGCAGCTCATCAATTCATCTTTTTTATGGACTGGAACTATTGTACCTAAAAGCCATTCTTCTGGCAATTTGCTGCTTCTCCATAGTTTTACGATAAGACTATGTAAGACATGGCATAACTTCTCCCCGTCATTTTTTAAGATTTCCGGGGGTATGCCATCTGGACCTGGAGCCTTATGATTTTTCAGTTTCGCTATGGTATTTGCAACTTCTTCTCTTGTAGGATCTGGCGTATCGTTTTCTGGGTCATCTGAACTACGGTTTTCTGCTTCTACCTGTGTTAGGTTTATGTTCTCTTTGAAGAAGTCTCTAAAGTATTTCTCCCACACCTCAAGTATGTCCTCGATACTACTAGCTATAGTACCATCTTCTCTTCTTACCATGGTGCAGGTGGGTTTGTATCCTTTCTTAATCATGTTGACTTCCTTGTAGAAACTCCTAGCGTCTTTATTAGTGTAGGTTTGCTTAATCGCACTTACTCTATTTCTGAAGTAGTCACGTTTTTTCTTCCTTAATAACTTTTTCGTGTCTCTTCGTGCTGCTACATATTTTTCGTGATTTCTTCTGGTCATTTTTGCTAGGTACACCTGTCTTGCTTGGTTTTTTATTCCAATGCTTCTCTTGCATTGATTATCAAACCAGTGCCTCCTTCTCTCTTGGTTTTGTGTGCCTAATACACTGTTGTTTTTCTCTGTAATTTTTTCTTTTATCGAGTTCCACATCAGGTTCAGGTCATTTTCCATTTCCAGACTCCTTGTTAGTTCCTCCAACTTTCCTGTTAACATTTTTTCGTACTGTTGTTTTGTTTCTTCATTTATTAATTTCTCTATGTTCCACTTTGTTTGTTTATCATTGTTTCTTCTATGTCTTGTTGCTAGTTTTTTCGCCCTCATTTTCCCAACAACTAGGTTATGATGGAATACATTCAGTATGCTACTTCCATGCCTAGTGTTAACTAGAACATGGTCGATTTGGTTATGGTGCCTGCCATCTGGTGATGTCCATGTCCTTTTGTGTATATTCTTATGGTTAAACCAGGTGCTAGCTATTGTCAAACTTCTTGCGATAGCGAATTCGGCCATTCTGTTCCCGTTATCGTTTGATTCTTCGTGCAACGAGAATTTTCCAGCGTAGGGGTAATAATATGGTTCCGTGCCCACTTTAGCGTTAGAGTTTCCTAATACGATTTTCATGTCGTAAGAAGGGACTTGGTCATAAGTCACTCTAAGAGTTTCATAGAAGTCATCCTTTTCTTGTTCTGGTTTTTCTTCTGTGAGCGCGTGCACAGTGATGAATGTTATATTATGAAATCTGGATTTGATTCTTAGGGTCGCGATCCGTTCACTAAGCGGGGTGAAGTCTACTACATTGCTGAGTAGAGGTTTAAGTACACAGAAACCTACCCCAAAGTTTCTTCTGGAGTCATTATTGCCACTGTAGAATATCGTAGCGTCTCTTCGTTCTAGGACTCCTTTGTATTCTATATCGTCTAAGCTCATCTACCATTTCTGCCATTGCTCCAGGTCTATATAATGTTCTCACATTCCATGTTGCACATTTTATATCGTTAGTCCTTAACTCAATAGTCCCTGGGACGTTGCTGGGGTTTTTGCCGTCAATCCTGACTGTTCCGAGGCTGATTTCTCGATTCCATAACAAGAATTGTTTTCCGATGAGAGGTTGTCAACCTTTCGCCCAACCCCCGAACTTGGGGGACTGGATCCGTGAATTATACCCCATCGGATAAGGTGGCCCAGCTATACCCCCGGGTACTGGGTAAGATGATATGGCTAAACCTTTCTCAACTCACAAATTAAAACGCAGCATAGCTTTAGCTACAATTAATAAAACTAAAGATGACACAAGCACCCCTGTTAATTCGGCAGATGCTGATTTTGCTTTAGAACAGCTATGAACAGCTGGAATGTAAAGAATTGGTTGCCGCAGTTCTTTCAGCTCGTGATAATTAAACTCTTTTACATCTTTATTCGTAGTACAATATCTTAGAAGCATCATAAATTTTCACTCTTGTACTGAAAAAGTTTATATACTACGGTCCATTAGTATTTAATAGTTTGTTGTTTGCATTCACTATTACTAATACGATCAAGTACATCTCGAAACAATTGTTGAGATTAATTTTGACGCGATAGTGAATAAAAAATAAATTTTTAAAAACCGACATCAGAAAAAAACCAATCCAATGGACAAAAAGGATGAAATAATTGTTTGTAATTCTTTACAACATTAATCCAATCAGAATGGATTTAGAAAGAAGAATCACTTTTGCAAACGGTGGATCAACGCCTTTACCGATTCATCTACACTGTAAAAAATGTCTGTGGTAATTTTACAAAAAAAAATTGGAAGTTTTATTCACAAGCAGTTTTGTAAATTTGCAATATATGTTAGGAATACTCCTAATCTACTTTAGGCATTTTTACCAACCGTGTAGTAAATATACATTATTTGTGGGATGGAAAAATACAATCAGTATTGAAGCAAGCTTTCACTTCATAGCTTTGTAAATTTGCAAAACTTTTGTTTTGTAACTTTTTACCAGAGAGCGGAACAGGGAGAAACGTAAAGCCAAAGATTTCCGCCCTGTGCCAATGTGTTTGGCCCTGCCTGAAACAAAAAATATAAACCCGCACTTCCTATACATTAAAAGTAGCATTTTGCTCACCATGACTTGTTAAGCATGTACGAGGTCTGTTCAAAAAGTGAGGTGAATTTTCAAATACGCGGGCTACGTACATTCGATTATCGATTTTTTAATTTTGTTATGTTGGTATACATGCCCTTGAAGTATGATAAAATATACAGCTGTATTCATTGTTTACTTTGTCTGTGGCAGCCGCTAAGGTTAGACGTGTTTTGCGTGTTCGGGGATTTTTTTCTGTTGAAAAAATGGATCAAAGAATTTGCATCAAATTTTGTGTAAAAAATGGAATTAAATGCTCTAAAGCTCTTGAAATGTTGACAGTGGCATACGGTGAGTGTACTCTGAGTCTACGATGTTTCAAGAAGGCCGAGAAGATGTCAAGAGAGAAGCCTTATTAAAGCAAAAGAAGTTGCTGCAAATTTCACCTTTATATGTCAAATAGTTTTAAACTAGAGCAAATTAAAAATTTCAAAATTTATCAAAATTTTGCGATTTTAGATTTTTTGAAAATTTATAGCTAAAAAATTAAAAGTCCAAAAAATCTGTAAATTCGGTGTTTGTTTTTTCTTAGTTTCCACCAGAAGAACAAATAAAATAAATGGGCGTTTTGAAGTCCATGAGGTCCAAAATAATTTAAAAATTGGTTGATTTGAGGTGGAATGACCCAGGTTTTTTATAGGTTATAGCTCCCCATATAGCCAGAGTAGAACTCTACAAAGCCTTGAGAGAATTCGGCATTCCCAATAAGCTGACAAGACTATGTAGGTTGACCATGACCAATGTGACAAGCCAAGTAAAGGTATCCGGAATACTGTCCAGACCAATCAACATCTATAATGGACTCCGACAAGGGGACGGTCTGGCCTGCCTCCTTTTCAACCTGGCGTTGGAGAAAGTGATCCGAGATTCGGGCGTCGGAAATCTAGGACTGCACATCAACGAAAGCAAAACAAAGTACATGGTGGCCTCGTCTGCAAGAACACCTAACATTGGTCCCACAATCAAGGTAGAGGAACACGAGTTTGGTTTGGTAAAATCATTTACCTACCTTGGGTCAATAGTAGCAGCCGACAATAGCATGGAACCTGAAATACGCGCACGACTGCTAAAAGCCAACAAAGCCTACTATAGCCTGTCAAGGCTCTTCAAATCCAAGCATCTAACCATAATGTCTCAACTTTTACTATATAAGACGATGGTCTTGCCGGTCCTCACATATGCATCCGAAACGTGGGTTCTTAGCAAAAAGCACTCTAACCTCTTGGTGGTGTTCGAGAGGAAAATACTTCGGAGGATTGTTGGCCCCGTATGTGAGGAAGGACGATTCCGGAGACTCTACAATGACGAGATCTACGAGCGCTATCGCGACATAGATGTTGTGAGGAAAATAAAGCTCGGTAGACTCCGGTGGGCAGGACATCTAGCTCGTATGAGTGAAGATGAGCCTGCTCGGAAAGTTCTCTGCGGTAAGACTTATGGGGTGCGACAGCGAGGGAGACCCAACCTCCGCTGGAAGGATGGCGTAGACCAGGACGCTCAGAGCATAGGTATGCCAAACTGGATGACATCGGCTCAGAATCGGGACCGATGGAGAGAACAGTTGCGAGAGGCCAGGACCGGATCCCGGTTGTAGAGCCGTTAAAGAAGAAGAAGAAGAAGCTCCCCATATCATAATTGAGCCTTTCCTGCTATGGTGGCGTGATAAATGTTTCTCCTCCTTCCGAATAACGTGAAAATAGTATGAGAATCCATTATAGTGCAGTAAAAAAAGGCCAAAAAAATGAAAAGATAGGTATAGTCTGGTAACAGCAAGATTATGATTTTATTCTGTTTGGGATATCACCAGGAGTATATTCCTAAGTTTTGGACCTCGAAAAATTGGTATTTAGTAGTTTGCCCCCATCCGACTTATAGAACCGGAGTAATTCACATTTTAAGCTCGAAAAACGTGGTAAAAAAACTTTAATTGTTTATAACAAAAGTAGCACAAGTTTTACGAGGTCCGAAACTCCTGGTGATATACCAAACAGGATAATCCCAAACAGGATAAAATCATAATCTTGCTGTTACCAGACTGTGCAAATTAACATGCTTTTTTTACTGCACTACTAGGACCATATAAAAAAACTTTTCTCATCAAGAAGAAAACTTTTTTTCATCCGTCATTCCAGCACATGTGTCGCTGAGCAAACTGAAGGCGAGCTCTTGATGTCTTTGCTTTAACGCTGGTTTTTTGGTTAAACGGCACCGTTTAATTATTGGGCTCTGCTTTATGACTCTTCATACAGTTCCAAATACTTGCTGAAGTTCCCGTTTGAATTTCGATTTGACGTGCAGATAGAGTAGAATTCCATGCAATTTTAGTATTTGCGACCGTTTTGGCCTCTTCCCTTTGTACTTTTTCTCACAATTTTCGTAGAAAACTGCATACTACGTTGGCTCTACGACGAATTTTTCCTGCTATATTCCTTCCCGAATATATAGATATCCTTCTTCTTTTTAGGCTACTATTTTGCCAATTTCTTCATTTGACAACTGATTTTTCTTGCCCATTCTTAAATATTTCAATTAAAACTTTACCAAAAATTGTTTGCTAATAAATTACCTGATGCATACTGTTACACAGTCCAAAAATATTTAGTATACATACTTAATCAGTTGCTCTGCTTTAAAATGAACAATTGCACCCAGGCAAAAATCTAATAAACAATAGCGCAAGAAATTACTGTTAATGAGCGTATCTACACTAGTAGTCCTTCAACTGTTACCGAACCGATTTTTCATAAATTTCCCTCTTGTATTTTCTATACCTCTATGCTAAAAAAGCCGGTACAGTTGAAAGATAACCAATGTTGATACCCTTAATTGGCCTTTCCACACTGGATTGACAACAACCGCGATTTCGCAAACTGTTTCTCTATTTGTGTTAGCTAGTTGAAGCCCGAAAAATAGGTTTAAAATGTGCTGCACATTTTTCTCCAAGTTCATCCCTTTTTGTAGAGAATTCTCCTTGATTCTCTTACCCCTTTCCTAAAATACCGGTTTGAATAATGTTGCAAGAATACTAGCGTGGAAAGGCCCAATCAGTTCCAGATTTACGGTTCCTAACAAAAAATTGCCTAATGACACTTGAACTTAAAAACCCTTCAATAAACAGCGCCGGACATTTTTCGGAACGGGTAGAGGTGGTAGGGTCTGTCAGGTAAAACACTTTCAAAATACTAGAAACGGATCATTGAGTGAAAGCTATTTTTGAATGGTAAATAGCCCAAAACCCGAGCTACCTGGAGGCTTGAAGTGTTCCAAGAAGTTCTTAAGAATTCTTTGAAGATGTTAACAAAGTTCAAAAAAAGACCTTAACTATCTACTTTTTGAGTTACAGTGCAATATGTGAAAAAATTTGCTTTTTTATATTTTTTTACAAATAAACAGCCTTATTTTTGTTTTCTTCGATCATACTCTATTGTTTTTATTAATAAAATAAAAGCCGCATTCCTAACGATTACAAAGATGCCCTATTTGTGAAAATCGGCCGTTGTTTCATTACCTTTTTATTCTAAATCATTAAACTACTTTTCTTCCCAAAAACCAAAATTCAAAACGCCATCTCGAAAACGGGCAGAGATATCCCCCCTTTTTGTGTTTTTTGTCGATCATTTTTTGTCTACTATCTAATATTAACCGCTTGGCAAGCCAGGAAGGGACACCCTGTATGTAGTCACAAGCGTTCAGCGTGGTGTGCGCTCGCACGAAGGTGCTGTCACAGCGAATAGCAATGACGGCATAGTGCAGGCACCTTCGCTTCGTATGGCGAACGCCATCTGCACGCATTTAACTGTAACATTTTCTTTCGACCTGTAGCTATATAGGCCCAACTATAATGCACGTAAGAAACTTAAGAATTTAACTACAAATTCCCACAAAACGTACGTTGAGCGCGGTTCTTTTCGCATTTTTATGTTTAACGATGACGTGCGTTTCTTCCGTGCATTATAGTTGGGCCTTATATCTGCATTTCTTCTCTACGTGCAGTAACGTTTGCGTTTCTGTCACTTGAGTGTGTACAGGGCTTTAGAAGTAGTAAAAGGGGTTGCTGTGGGGGTGACGTCCGATTTACCGATAGGGTTGATTTTGGTCTCCAAGGATAGCTTACAGTAAGAGCTATTTGTGCATAAAAAATTGGTTTGAAACTAAATAATTTAGTTCTCACCCCCTACTGGCGGGGGTGGTTTCCGATGCCCAAGGGAGTAGGTTTTGTTTCTAAAAGTTGTGTTGTTGCTAGGAGGTGTATCTTCATCAAAAATTGGCGTGGTGAATTTTTATTTTGGACTTAAAAAAATTATTTTAACTTTAGGGGTTGCTGTGGGGGTGGCTTCCGATTCACCGATAGGTTTGACTTTGGTCTCAAAAAATAGCTTGCAGTGGGTACTTCTACACAAAAAATTGGCGGGGTGTTTTCATAAGCAAGTGCGATACACTCAATTTTAGTAATAAGGGTTGTCCTGGCGGTAGTTTCCAATCAAGTTGGAGGGTTGGTTTTATTTTTATTGAATTCGGCATACCCAAATTAGTAAAAGGTGACACTATCACCGGGGTGTATCAACTGGCCCGCAGCTAAATTATTTTTTATATTTCGTTCATTTGAACGTTCAGTTCTTAAAGTACCTAGGCTTACAAGGCCCCCCACATGAAAAGTGCCCAGGGGCCTCGCAAACGAAAATCCGGCCCTGGGCCAAATAACGGGATTCAAGCAAGCCATTAAAACATTAAAAAATTATTTCGATATACCATCGTGCCTTTGAGATATAATACATTTCTAATGTGTACCTCCTAACCCAGGGGTGGCCAACCCAAATGGTATCGCGGGCCACTTTGAAAATGCCTTATGATCCCGCGGGCCGGGGTCATATATTGGGTGATTCAAATTTAATTTAATATAATTTAGGGAGAGAGTTCTAAAGCTGTTCTGCGAAGACAAAGAAAGAATGCTGACCAATTAACGTGCGGAAACGCGGAATTATAAATTATCTGTGAGGGATTGCAAAAGCTGCACAAACTGTTGAGGTATGAAGGTAAGTCCACAGTCGTTAAACGCTACTTCAAGTTTATGGGCGCAAAAAGAATCAAGAGAGGACAGATGGACAGCCCTTTTCAGCAAGCCACAATGGTAACGAAGTTTAGACAGGAGTCCGAAGGTTTTACTTACAATGAAACTAATGTGTTACAATAAGGATACATGACGCAAGTAGGGTTACCATTCGTCAGGATTTCGCCTGACATGTCAGGCATTCTATAGTCTTGTTAGGCTCAGGGCAGGCTTTAGTTATGTCAGGCTTTTTTATAATTAAGATTTTAATTCTTTTTTCCTTTTGGGTTTTCTTCTTTTATGTTTTCTTTATTATTTTCCTTATTTTTGGTGAAAAATCACAAAAATTTAATCTCAACAATCAACGCCAACTGATATACATTAGCTAAGTTGAATGGGATTGAAGCTTAATGTTACGTTTACATGAAATCTACTCAATATCACTGAAATTTGGCTCTAATAGGGGTGTTCCTTTTCCATTCTTTAGTACTTGCGAGTAAAGCAGAAAAGGGACACCAAATTTGCTAATTTGAGTAAGATCTAAACTTACATTTTTGATGTTATTTTATTTGAATACAAATAAAAGTTTAGAATAATATACAACATAATTTAAATTAATGCGGTAAAGGAGGATGCACATTTTGGTACCCACCTCCAATGGATATGTGTAATACGTTGTTGGATAGGTTTTTTTTTCAGGATAGGTTTTTTTTAAGTTACTATAGCGCCTAGTTCTAAATTTGTCCGTTCTGAGTAATACGGTCAGAACTGCACAAAGATAGAGTTTTACATATTACCCTATATTTTTGTAACCGTATAACCTATTTCCATGAATAAGGTACCAATGAGCGCAGAATTCCTCCACCTATCTATGATGGTAAAAGCGATGGTTCTATCTTACTAACTATTAAAGTTATCAGTCGTCAATTTTAGCTTTTGGAAAAAACGTATAGTTTAATTACGTATTTTTTGGAGAAAAAGGTAGTTGAAGTTGGTTTTTTGTCGCTTTTACCATCACTTTTTCAGAAGCGTATTTTGTGTTAATGCATTCGTTCTTTCCTATTTTCCAAGAGAAGATTTTACAAATAGAAAAAGAAAAAACCTTCATTGTAGAAGTGATATCAATTATAGATTCTGTTTAAACTGCAATCGATTTAAGATTAACTGAAAAATTTATACCAATATTTTTAAAATTATCAAACTTATTATTAAAGTTGCAGAAAATGGTGCTAATGCAATTTTTTTAACCAAGGAATTAGGAAAATTTACACATTACCTGGAGAAATGGACAGATTCTTTCCAAGAATTCAAAGTACTAGGCGAGATTATTGTTGAAATCGCTTCGTTTTAGGGTGTAGTTGAATACCCTAAGTTTGGCCACAAATTGGTTGACCGCATAACTTTTGAATTAACTAATTGTGAATGAAATAGGCACTTTTCTATACTTTTTTCAATACCTTCGTTCATGATAACTTTTAGTATAAGATATGCTAAGATATGCTTTGGGAAAGTTATTAGTTATGAAATTTTCTTAAAAATGAGTACCGGTAGAGGTCGCTAGGTGCAATTTTCAACTTACAAATACCTTCCAAAGCTTTTAAATCACGTTATTTTCGCTATTTTTTTACTCGAAAACAACTAAACATAGAGGGCTTGAAGATAATGAACAAAAAATTTCAGCTTCACGTTTGAAGTAATTAACGATCAATTATTTTGTTTTAACATTAAGTAACAATGGTGCCATTTTTTGTAAGATCGGTTTACAATTGTGAAACTCATTTATAAAATTCAAAAAAACTATTGAAAAATGAAATTTCGATGAATTTTTTGAAAAATCGCAATTTTGGCCGATTTTATGAGGTTTTCTTCGCGTTTATATTAATTCTGCACTAAAATACAGAACAGTACAATGTTGTAAATCCTGTAGTTGATTAATAAAAGAAACTAAAGTTACTGTAAGTTATTTTATATCACTTGAATTAAGATTGCAGCACTTGATCTTGATAAAGTTTTAAAAAGTAGTAGAATATTAAAATATTTTTTACTTGTCAGGCTTTTTACTCTAAAATCAGGCATTTTGTAGTTAAATGTCTGGTATTTCAAAAATAAAAAATGGTAACCCTAGACGCAAGTCAACAGCAACCTTCTCCACACACATAATGTATTTGATCTCTTGGCACAGGGAAATAAAGCTGCACATCGTCTGCATACATATGAATCTTAAAATATCGTTAATAAAAATACTGAATAAAAGTAGCCCAAGAATGGAGCCTTGAGGAACGCCAGCGTGGAGTAGGGCACTTGAGGTACTTTAGCCACCTGGTTTAAACTTTTGAGAGCCGATAGATACGAAACTTTTCAAAAATTTAAGAGCAGAAAGAGAATAATACTGATAGGACTGAGAAGGACACTTGGGAATAGGTATGATTGAAGCATGCTTCCAAGTCGAGGGAAACTTGAATACCGCGAGGCAGGAGTTTAGAATGTGAGAATGTGAGTTAAAATAGGCAATAGAAGAGGTATGAGCATTTTTAAGAAACTAGGTGAAATGTAATGTAATTGGTGGTGCAGGTTTTCGTCAGACAAGGTGGCGGGGTATTCATTTTACGTAAATTCCATTTTCGAAAAGAAACGATTCGCAATCACAACCTTCTGTCCCAGACATCTCAATTTACAAAACTTTTCTTTTATAACAAAAAATCATGTTTTGAAAGGGTTTTTCACATTCAGGTCCTCAAAAATATGTTAAACAATTTAGTAGCAGAAAGTAGTTCGACAGGCTTAAGATTAAATCCGATTAAAACTAAAGAAATGTGGATACAGCGCTGAGTAATGGTGACGTGGAATTGGTAGATTAATTCTGTTACCTCATTAGTTACGTCACTACCAGAATATATAAATCATATGGAGATCGACGGAGATCTCAACTAACGCCAAATTAAGGCTGTTCAACTCCAATGTTAAGGCAATTCTGTTGTATGTGCGAAACATTGAAAGTGGCCCAATCTATCACCACGCGCCTTCAAGTTTTCATCCTAAATAAAAATCGGCTTGCAAGATAGAATTACAAATGAAAAGAAACGATAGATGACCAAATCGTGCAAGGGAAATGGAATGGAATGGCCACACCCTGCGAGGTTCAAACGTGAATCTAGCCAAAAGACCCTTGACTGGAAACTGCAAGGAACCCTAGAGTTGGAAAACCTAGAATAAAGTGGAGGAGAACCCTACCAAAAGACGCCAAAACAAGGAGGGCAACTGTTTCCGCCCTATGTCCGTGCGGGAATAAAGGAGCAGAAGAAAAAGAATCCTGCACTCATAACACACTAGCTGGATGTTGACCAAAGAAGTGTACTTCCTTGTAAATATGCTTGTTTTCTCTGCTAGCTCCATGACACTAAATTTTTGTTGCCGATGCGGTATTTATATTGAATTGTTACCGAGAAAAACAATTACTTGGATTTTTATCCATCAACCCGGTCACCCCGAGAGCCAATTCTCTATGGCAGGCGGTGAATTTTAATCATTGCTCATAGCTGACTCTTTTTTTCACATGTTGGAACCTTCTAGCACAAAATATTTTGTTAAATCTTGTTGAATCTCGCGGGCCGCACAATTTCTTGCGAAGGGCCGCATGCGGCCCGCGGGCCGCGGGTTGGCCACCCCTGTCCTAACCAGTTGCTCGCCACTGTATAATACTTAGTGTTTTTATAAAAGGTTATTCATCAACGAATATTATAACTTGAAATAAACGTCAATGTTCCAGTAAACTGTCCCTAAAGTAATTACTAGCAGACATTATTATATCTTTAGAAATAACTAAAAAAAAGCAAAAATATTGTTTCAATTATTCCAATGTGCCCATAACACGCTAAGCCATTTTATGGCGCCCTGAGACATTTAATGTTTTGCTTTTTAAAATGTATGTACAGTCCATATGTAGGTATGTCTAAAAATACACGCATTTACAATAAGGAAATTGAATTTACGTTTCTTATCTGAGTTTGTAATGCATTTCTCAACAATGCTCCGCTTAAGCCTTAATGAACTACAATTTCTCTTTGCGATAAGGTGGCTTAAGCTGTTTTTAAAAATAATAAATCACACAATCCAGTTGTTTATGTTGGTTTTGCCAATAAACGGATATTTCTGGTTGTGCAAGGGATTATGACTACTTTTGATATGCATTATGATTAGTTTATACTGATATATTTACAATTTTACAAAATATATACATAAAATACTAAAATTATGTTCCGTCCAATGCAATCTAATAATAAGTGAGGCGCAAATTACTCTTGCTGAATATAAACATGGAGTGATTTTGATAAAACGTTAATGTGTTAAAAACATACAATTCGTTTTTACCATATTTTTATGCAATTCATATCTAATCTAGAAATGATATAAAAATTGAAAGTGAAGTCGACTATTGACCCCAAGGCAATATTAGCTTCCACTCCAAGTAATTTCAAGATACACAAACATGATAGCCTCATCATACGAACGATAGGAATGTCACTGGCAACTATGTGGATTCATCGAGCAGGCAAATCAAAAATTGATCAGAAATGTCTTATTCAACCCCTTTTCATAGATTTTGGCTGTGTTCCGAAATATAACCCAGTATACAGGCCAGTGCTAATGACGTCATTAATAGATGCCATATTTTACTTGTGTGAATCGGTGTGACGTAATGGTAATCAAAAAAATATTAAATAATAGAGGCTGAAACAGTTTCAAGTTGTATCACTTTCATGTATGCTGCCGTTAACCACAGCGTAAACGCTTGAATTTGCCATTTCTCACTGGACAGTATGCTGGGTGATATTACGGAACACGGCCTTTAATTCGCCTTTGATAGTATAACCTGAGTTGAACTCTAGAAAGCCATGTGAGAATACGGCATCCCCAATAAACTGCGTAATACAGAGTGTTTCAGACTAAAATGCTATTCCAGTGTTTTTCAAGCTTTTTCATTGAGTGGCACCCCTGACTGAAAAATCTTTTCGGATCTTTTCTTCTTTTCTTTTTTTATACGAGGGAGTGGTGGGAATCTTTCATCGGTCTAGCAGCAGGGAATGTGTGCGACCGCCTGTCTAAGGCTTTCTTACAAAAGGCTAAAGACCTAAATGAAAAGTAACGCAAAAGTGAAGTAGACTTACTTCCACTGAAGTATATGTAACTTCCATTTCACTTCTATTTTGGTCACTCTCAAACATTTATATGCTATGGCACCTAACTTCACTTCACTTCACTTCCCATTTAGGTTTGGCCAAAAACCATTTTGCATGATTTTCAAGACCGGACCGGTACGAGCCGTTAAGGCAATACTTCAGCCTGACGTCGTCAGCATGACCCTCAAAACGTGCTCACCAGAAGCCGGAATAGGATAGCCGTCTAGCTACCTAGCTCCTATCTCTCCTTGCATTTCTTTGCTTCTCTCTGTTTCTTTGGGCTTCGTAATGCTTAAGCTTCTGTTGGATGGCCTTTAGCGCGACTTCCATCATTGTCCATACATCCTCTGACCTTATCATATTGTTCAAGATGTTCTCAGGTATTAGCTGCACTTCAGCAACTGTTTCCAACACAGTTCTGTGCTCCGCAAACCTGCTCCGCGTCCTCTTTATCGCCGGGGCATTCCGAGCAGAACAGTGAATCGTCCAACCTGCGAAGGTATGCCCTATAACCTCCATGCCCACTCAGGAACTGTGTGAGGTAATAACTCACTTCCCCATGTTCCCTTATAACCCACTTCTCCCCATTTGGAGCTATCATGAGTCTATGGGTTCACAGGCCCTTAGTATACTCGTCCCACACCCCCGCCATGTTGCGATGGACAGGCTGCACGCCAGAGTCTGTCGCACTTCCTTGGATTCCCTCTTGCATATTCCGAGTCAACCTCCTGCCCTCCAATGGAAGAATAACAATGGGGATCATTCCTGCTTTCACACGTGCTACTTCATCGGACGTAGTATGGTATGCGCAGCATGCACGAAGGTCACTTAACCGATGCCAGGCTCTTAAAGTGCGGTTGATATATTTTAGCCCCAGCGGCGAATCTAGAATCTGAAAAAAGGGGGTGGGCTATGGGCCAGGTGAATTTTTTGCGAAAACGAATGTCACGCGCAACGTTGAGGTGGGGTCCGGCTAGGGCAGTGTTTTTCAACCTTTTTCATTTGGTGGCACCCGTGACTGAAAAATAAAAAATCGTGGCACCCTTGACCAGCGGCGGATCTTTTTTACGAGGGAATGGAGAGAATTTTACATCGGTCTAGCAACAGGGAATGTGTGTAATCGCCTGTCTAGGGCTTCCATGCCTACGACAGGAGATAGCTACTGACTAAACTCTCCCACCCTTACATTACTTCAGCCTGGCGTCATCAGCATGACCCTTAAAAAGGGATCCCTCAAAACGTGCTCGCTAGAGCCGGAACAGTCTAGCCGTCTAGCTATCTAACTGCTATCTCTCCTTGCATTACTTGCTTTTCTCTATTTCTTTGTGTTTCGTAATGCTTAAGCTTCTGTTGAATAGCCTCCAGCACCACTTCCATCATTCTCCACATATCCTCCGACCTTATCATATGGTCCAAGATGTTCTCAGGTATTAGCTGCACTTCAGCAACTGCTTCCAACACAGTCCTGTGCTCCGCAAACCTCAGGCATTTAAAGAGAACATGCTTCATGTTCAGGCATTCCGGACAGAACGGCGAATCGTTCAACCTGAAGCGATGAAGTTTTGCCGTATAACCTCCATGCCCACTCAGGAACTGCGTGAGGTGGTAACTCACATCCGCATGTTCCCTCATAACCCACTTCTCCACATTTGGTATGAGTCTGTGGGTCATCGGCCCTTAGTAGACTCGTCCCACATCCGCTACCATCGATGAACAAGCTGCGCGCGATGTCATCGGTTAACACAGTAGTGACCGCTTCTTGCGGGAGGCGTAGCGTCAGTACTTCATCATACATGATGAACCACAGGAGAGGCCATAGGACGGAGCCTTGGGGGACTCCGCAAGTTGTCCTGTACTCGCTCGTCTGACTCACAGTGTTGTGTCCTACCTACAAGGAATTCTATCGCAATGCGCACTAGATCAACTCCTCGACGTTCTTGCTCCACCTCGAGGTTTTGAAAGCATTTTTCACGTCATAGATTGCTACCCTTGCAAGGCTAGTCTTGACAGCATCCGTTGTCGATCTGGCGTTCCTGAAGCCGAATTGTCTTTCCGACAAGCCGCCTTCCCGCTCGCGCCGCTTGGCAGTAGTCTTGTGTATATCACCCTTTCGAAAAGCTTGCCCAGTGTTGAGAACACATATCGGCCTTTAGGTCGACGGGCCCTCTGGAGGCTTACCTGGCTTCGGGATGTGCACAAGCTTTGGGCGCTTTCATTGTTCAGGAAACACTCCTTCCCTCAGGCACGCTGTGAATACTAGGGTGAGCTCACCTGGTACCACACTGGCTGCCAGCTTCACCGCTCTGTACGGTTTGCCGTCTGGCCCAGAGGTTTTTCCAACGGCAATCCTCTTCGCGCCTTGGCCAATTTCTTCCTCCTTTACCTCTGGGATGTCTGCTTCATCTACGTTTACTGCAGGCAGACTATCCATGTTCCCGTTCTGTGGGAACAGGTACCATACTATGCCTCGAGGCATTACAAGACAGGTAATCGTAGGGAACGGTTGCCTTTAATTGGGGACATCAGTACCCCCACGAGTTACTATCCACTTCTTTGCACAGGCTCTTAAAGTGCTCCGTATTACTCTTTCGGACGGCATTTTTTAGCCCTAGCGGCGGATCTAGAATCTGAATGGGGGGGGGAGCAGAAAACGAATATCACGCGCAACGCTGGTGTGGAGTCTAGGGGGTCACCTATTTTGTGGTTGAAACCACACCTTTTTCAAAGCACACTGCAACGCTTCTTAAAGTATATACAAAACAGAAGTGCCCACGTTGATCTTTTCTGCTGGTTTGCCTGTTACTGGTACTGCCATCGTTTCTTTGCTTACTACATAAAATTGAACTGACAATGAGTTATCTTGAACTACACTCAGTAAATTTCTAAGAAAATGCCTGAACTTTGCGGCACGCGGGTTGAAAACACTGTACTAATCCATTAAGGGGAGATTCCTGGGTATATTTGGAGAATAAAATTGTTCTAGAATGCGGCCCTATCGGCACTATCCACTAAGATACTGGGTGTTGACGAAAAGACTTTCGACAAAATTTTTTATTTACTAAAACTTAAATAATTCCTATCGTAGAGCAACATTATTAGGCTTATTTTTAGGCAGTTCTGTGTTATTGTATTTGATTTCAATAACAGAAACTTGAGTGACTCTATTTGGAAGATATAAGTATGTGTGTAGAAATCAAAATTGTATATGGGAACATCCCAAAATTCTGCGTCTTTTAGCATTTTGCATTGCATTATATTCTGAGAAAAATGCATTATCCACCGTATATGCAAAAAATGCAATTAACGATGAAAATGTGGTTCTTACTTGGCGTTTGATTCCCAAAGTGAAGTGAAGTGCAAATTAGACCAGAAATAAAGATTTTAGTTTGAAAATCCACTCTGTATTAGAAGGCATTTTTTAGATTTGCTGTGGGTTGTTGAAGTGTTTTCCGATATTGGAAAAATTGACTGCCGAAGATAGTCCCCAGCCGAGTTATTCCTTTTATAAAAAATGTTTCAGACCGTAGTGTGCGGAGTAACAACAGGACTTAGAAATAAGTCGAGCGAGCTAGCCTTCATTGCAGAAAAATGTTGCGTGCAGGCATCAGGGCGTTAATTGCAGAGTTACTACATATATGTACGGTGGCTCACTGGGGCGCTATTGTGGTTGTGTTTATTAGAGTGACAGTACTTCGTATTGGATGCTTTGATTTCGACAAGATCCCTTTTATACGGCGTTTACATCGCCTCGAAAACAAGTGTTTTCATGGACTCGTTTTCGGAAAACGAGAGAGGTGTTTACATCGCCTTCTGCTTGTTTTCGAGTGACAGTTATGCATATTTAATTCAATTTTGATTTAATTATTTCGTTTAAATTTTTTCCATGGCAAACTGAGAATTAAAAAAAAGTGTAATACCGAAAATGACATGCGTATAACTAGTGCTGAACGCTGAATTGGGTTCTTGTCCACACTTTTCTTGTTTTCGTGGTCGTTTTCATCGAAAACAGCTTCCCAAGTTGTTTTCGATTTATATGAGAAAACACTTGTTTTGATTGTGTTTTTGCCCAAAACGCGAATTTTTGACGAAAACGCGTGTTTTCGAGACGATGTAAACGCCGTATTAGACACTGTGAAAACATTAGTGACACCCTGCATAATTAATTTCATAAAATGTACTAAGGCTGTGTGCGAAACCGGCTAATTGCTTGCTAAACTTCCAGATTTTTTGGAAGCTTCTCAGTCTAATTCCAGTGCTGTGCGAAACCAAAACTGGAATTGCTTGCTAAAATTTTACTGGTTGACATGTACTTGACGTTTAATTGTAAAAGTAGTATTTGAAATATTAGTTATTTAAGATTTTTTAAAAGGGGGAAAGCGGTGGACAATAAAAATAATGATGAAATTACGGCAGTAATATTTTTTGCAAAATTGTTGTTCATGTACGGCAAAATGTTACGTTATTATTAAAACTGTTACCAGTAGCAACCAATGTAAATATTTCAAATATGAAGCAAGAGAAGAAGAAGAATTAGCAAGCTCGAAAATTTAATAAATGAAAAAGTACTAGAATCAGCAAGCAATTAGCCGGTTTCGCACACAGCCTAAGCATTCCGAGGTTTGGTTTTTTTTCGCAATTTATTTTATGTGGCAGTGCTAAGCTCAGGAATCACCCTTTGTACTACCAGTCCGTTATGTCGTTTGTCATGTCTGGTGCAATGTCTAACAGTAAATTTAGTACGGGATGGGAATAGGTTAAGGGTTATGAGTGTTCGGAGGGGTGGGGGAGAAGGTGGCGATGAACCCTGCGTTTGAACTCTTGAATGTTGTAGGAGTTCGGATAAATATTGACTGTGAGAGATTATTTGACAGTCGAGTTGTTCTATTTAAGCCTCGTTCACACGGTGACACTGATGTCGTTGCATTTAATTTCGCGACGTAAATGTCGCAAAAATGTCATCGTCTGAACTATTGAATGTCGCGACGTCTCGACGTAGTGACACTAATGCCGCATATCAAAATTTTTTGATATTTGACACCTGATGCCGCGGCACTTCTAACTCATCAGCTACTGCGATACAAGTTCGCCCATTTTTTTACACGAGTGTCGCAACACTATGCGTGGATCATGTGAACACTTAGTGCCGTGAGAACAAATGTCGAGCACTTTCATGATGATAAATGCCACGGCATCAGTGTAACCGTGTGAACGAGGCTTTAGAAACGCATTGCTACTTTTTAGGGTGCGCGAAAGACGGGCTGCTGGTGGAGGGGGTGAGGCGAGTGAGCTAAATCTGGTGTTGCCGGTATAAGATTGCCGTGGAGGCAGGGGAGCGTTTATTTCGATGGAACAGTCACTATGATAGTAGCGATAAAATTTTGTCAGTGCTGTTACATATCTTCTTCTCTTTCTTCTTTTACGACTCTACAACCGGGATCCGGTCGTGGCCACTCGCAACTGCTCTCTTCACCGGTCCCGATTTTTAGCCGATGTCGTCCAGTTTGGCATCCCTAAGATCTGGGGGTCCTGGCCAACGCCATCCTTGTAGCGGTAGTTGGATCTACCTTGCTGTCGCACCCCACCGTTACATGCCTACAGTGAATTAAAGGGTCGATGGTGGAGCAAACGGTGTCGTCATCGATGAATTTAAGGGCCCTTTTTTGAACTTTATCTTACCACGGCAAGGTGGTTATCGGAGCGCCGCCTCAAATGAGAGAGTTGGTTTCGAGAAGAGACCGAACGTAGGATTTATATATTACAGCACGGGCCAATGGAACGACGTCTGATTGAAAAAATTGGCTTTCCGAGTCTGTTTTTTCATTATTAATATGTCCAATTAATCTACACAAATCCATCTAAACAAAAAATATGATGATATCCCGAGTAAAAATAAAATATGGCCTTACTACTGGCGAAAACCGACCGTGATTGAAACATAGTCCTCGGCCATGTGAAGGGTATATGAAAGCTCGTTGCAGGACAGTACGGCCGTACACCACACACACAGACGTTTCTATAAAATGCGATTAAAAAAAATTTTTTTAATATACATTTATATAGAGATATTTTCACACACCCTAATGCAATTGGGTTCCCCTGTAATAAATCAAACGCATACACAAACATCTTCTCTCCTCATCTCTTTATATCCTCATATCCTCTCCTCATTCTCTTTATATTCAAGGCCGTCGCCCTGCAAAACTATAAGTTAAATTAGCGCAATTTAACTACTCAAAAAAGAAATCATTTTGGGTGTGACTTTCGCTCCCCAACAAAACTCAACAGAAATAATAAAATAGTAACTACGCAGCGTAGCATTTACTGCCTATAACTTTGGAACGGTAAGTCGGAGGGAAAAAAAGTTTAAATACATGTTGTAGACATTTTTAAGAGGAACAATTTACTGATTTACACTTTTGTAAAAAAACCATTTTTTCTGGGACAAAAACCGAAAAAACACTTTTTTGGAAATTTTGGCGCCACCTAGCTTCTGTATTTGAAGTTGTACAGCCTGACCTCTATGAAACAAATTGTAGGTAACAATGTCCTCTACATTTTTTGTTTAAACAACTTTTCCCTAAAATGCGTAGATTCAGAGAAAAACGCTTTTCAAAAACTTTTTGAGTTTTCCAAAAAACGTCCACTCGAAATTTCCCTCAAATTTAAAGTTAATACCATGTTCGCACTGAATCGAAATTACGTGATTTTGGAAAGTGATTTCGAAACTATGTAGAACCGTTCGCACTGAATTGAAATGATTTCGTTTCGGTGTTTTTTTTCTGGCACCACGCAAGTCTTCAATTTTTTCAGCCCAAATTTGAACTAGCGCCTCTTCTAGCAAAGCCCAAGGTTTCTGTCTTTTATATTTCTTGGATTTTTGCATTTTGAAGAATGTGAAGTTTAAATTCAAGGTCAAAAATTATTAAAACGTCCAACTGACAGTTTCAGCATCAATAGTGACGTGCTGAATTGGGCTGAATTCGATTTTCGGGTTTGAGCATTGGCTTTGACATGATTTTGTTCGTAATTTTGCCAAAATTACGAGATTTGAGATGATTTTGAAATCACCAGAATATATGGGAAATCACACGATTTTGAACATGATTTTGGCCGAAATCACGAAAATAGCCAAAATCACGTAATTTCGGCTCAGTGCGAACATGGTATAAGCTTCTTTTATGCTCCATTAACGATTTATGAAAAATCATCCTTCCAAGAATTTTTGGCGCATCAATATTACATCTGTACTGTACTAGATGTATAGAGTAATTCGACTATAAATGGCTTTTCCATTGTTATCTAGATCTTACAATTCCGGCAAGTTCGTTTAAATAACGGTATTAAGTGTCACATCTTATTATAATAGATAATAATCTTGGAGGTCAGGGAGGCATGTATTAAAACCAGAGGGATAGTTATAAACAAGTCTGTTCAGCTAATGGAATATGCAGATGATGTAGTCATCATTGGCAGGAAAATATAGTTGCAGCAAAGGAAGCCTGCGGTGTAAAAGGCATTATCGAAAGCTGGACTTATCATAAATTTCAATAACTTTAACACGTTGTTCAATGCTCAACTTTTCCATGATTCAATTTGTAAATGACTGAAGATGTCAAAGCAAAAACTAACCTCAAAAAACAATTGACGTTTAAGCTCATGTCCAAACTATTGTAACCCCCTGTATGATCATGTTCATAGGATATAGTATGTAATTTTTGGTAATTTGAATTAATTATTTTATTGTTAACGAACGGAATGAAATCATCAGTAGCCCAGTGCAGTGCCGGATTTACCAACAAGCAATTGCTTGCAGGCCCCCACCTTCAGGGGGCCGCGCCACTTACTTTTTGTCTGGTTGGTCTTTAGATAAAAGGGAAGTAAAAAAATTGTTTGGCCATAATGTTTGCATAATATTCTTTTCGGAATACACCCGTCATAGCTTTGCGGCTAAGGCTGGTTGCACACTGCAGCCGAATCGGCCGAATTTTTTACGGCCGTAATCGGTCGAATTTTTCAAACAATTATTTTCCTATTCTCATTCGCACATTACACCGGTTTTTCGGCCGTTGACGTCCGTAGGTTTTATCCGATCAGATTTGAAGTTGATAATGGAAGGGCGCTCCTATAGAAATGTTTATTAATCTTCCTTTTATTTTATTTAGGATATATTTATATGTGTGACCATTTAAAATGAAAAAACTAGCATTTAAGATGGAAACTAACCCAAAGTTCGGCCGAATTTAATGTTGAAATTCGGTCAATACGGCCGTAAAAAATTCGGCCAAATACGGCCGTAAAAAATTCGGCCGAATCTGCTGCAGTGTGAGACCAGCCTAAAACAATAAATGTAAAATTAAACGTAACTACGACCATGTCAAACTTTCAAAGCAATGGGTACTTTGAAAACAGTAGCAGCCCTACCTCGCCGATAATAGGAACTGATGGGATCCAGTGAACTCTAGTTCATAGTCTGTATCGAATACTGGACCGAATAAAGAATTATTTGCGAACGACTATGTCCCAGGAAATGTTAGCGGACTTGAGTATTACGAGTATGGAACATGATAAGCTACGATCTCTTAAGTTACAGGTGATCATCGACCAATTTTCTGCAGAGAAGAGCAGACAGAAAATTATGTGATCAAATCCATACCAAAAGCACTGTTTTCTTTATGTCAAATTGTTCAAAATTTTGTCCTTTTAGGGGCCCCATCACGATGCTGTGTTTGGAGGCCTCGCAATATATAAATCCGGCACTGGCCCACATATGAAAGTTTACAACTTGAAACTGTTTCAGCCTCCAATCTCTTATATGTTTGTGATTACCAGTACTTCACACCGGTTCAGACAAGTAAAACATGGCATCAATTAATGACGTCATTAGCACTGTCCTGTATACTGGGTTATATTCCAGAACACAGCCATACTCTTAAAATTGGAGCCAAATTTATCAATCGATTTGTGTGTGTGATTTGTGTGCCAATTAATTTATCAGTTGAAAAAAGTGATATTAATTTTGTACGAGATGAATTAGGTACCTACAAAAAACAAGCATAAACATTTATAAAATCAAAATAGTAAAATATAATTGATTTTTTTGGAGGTTGTGAAAACGAAAATGATGAAGAATACGATGAACATTCTGAAGGTGACTCAGCTGAAGACGATGATTAAAATAATCATAGACGGTTTTCGTTTCATTTTCGAAATATTTTTTTTTCAATAATAAATTTTATTTTGTTAATAATTCATATTGATTAAATAGATTAATTTCATATTAATAATATTAAAAAATACGAAAGTTTGATAAAAATGTAGAAAATTGCGAGGGGTACTTGTAGATCTACATCTCAATACTACGTGCGGTGAAGCTCATCATCGTAATCAATTTAGTGGTATGGCACCTCCTTTTAACACTTTATAGGTATGGCTCTTTGCATATCGTCTTATATGTAAATATTTTTCGAAGATATGTACTCTTAAAATGGGAGCCTCATTAAAATGAGTAAATTTTTCCCTGAAACGGTAACCTTTGACCCGGTATGGCGCCTTTTTTCCACCACCTAAACGGTATGACTGTTTTTCCCCGTTATTAGAATAGTACGAACTATCATTACTGCAAATTTCAGCTGCATTAAAACGAGTAAAAATTTTCTTTTCTACCTCATTTTAAAAAATTTAAGGGTGCTCACCACACCGATACCCTTTAGCCATACCGGTCATTCCCTCTTTGGAACGACAAAAACTAACATTTTTGCATATTTCCAGCTGCATTAAAATCGATGCCACTAGCTCTTAAACTATAAAGGTGCGTTTAAACTATACGAGTTTTCGCTGGCAGTCGCAGCCAGTGTTCTGTCACATTGTTAACATTAGCAGAGAATACTGGCAAATATTTCTCCTACAGAGTGATTGCCAGTGCTTCACTGACACTTTTTGTTCCAGAGCACTGGTAATAGAAATTGATGGTGTTTACATTGCGAATCCAGTTCACTGGAAAATATATCTCGTGCGGAATTGCAGAAAAAAGCAATTTCAAACTGGAAACAATCATAATGTACAAAATATTTTATTTCAATATGATCCCAATGTAGTATCAGCTTAAATTTTGGCATATACCTTAAGAGTGTATGCACAAAATATATTTTTTTCAAAATAATAAAAGAATCTGTTTTTGAGTTTTATCAAGAAATAAAAATTTGAAAATACTGTAAAAAGCTTTATTCCTACTAATACGACTGATGTTGTATATCAATTTAAAGCAGTATATTAAAGCAGAACAAATTGGTGCAACTTTCAGCTTTCTATGTGAAATTGTTTTTTAACTAAAAGCAATTTAAATATCACAAAAATTGTCAAAATTATGCAATTCTGGATTTTTTAAAAATTAATAACTAAAAAATTAGAAGCCAAAAAATCTGAAAAATTATATTTTTCTGTTTTCACCAGAATAACAAATAAAAAAAAATTGTAACTCCCCGAGGTGGCGAGATCCAGAGAATTGATTGATTTGATGTGGCGACCCAGTAGTAACTATTTATAAGTGAATTTACAAGTGACAACAACTGTTTTATCTTTGTTTAGAGATATAGATATTATATCTTGTAGAGAGTTTGTTTTCAAATCTCTATTTCGATATGTCCCAATTGAAACATCCACAGTTCTGGACAATTCTCATACAAAGATATTAAAATTTAAATCTCTTCTTTTGTCCAATAACCGCCTGTGGCTCTAGAACTTCGCGTTTTTAGTAGTTTTCCAATTTAAACCCAAGTTTGTAAAGTTGCCAGTGCTCACGAGAGAGAAGTCAGTGCACGTTTTTGCTTGTTTAGACTGCACGAGAAAAATCGTGTCAGTGTTTATGCCAGTGCTTTGCCAGTGCATTGACATGATGTTTACATTGCACTGACTGCATCACTGGCAATAGCCAGTGCAATAACTGGCAAAAAACTCGTATAGTTTAAATGCACCTTAAGAAGGAGTAATGGACAATATCTCTCGCAGTCCCATCAAACTGCCACCAATATTCATGTACTCTTCGTAGGTTAAAATACTATTAGAAAGGATGTTCTATTGTTTCTTAGACAAACCAAATTGCAAATGTGAAATTTTCGTTATTTTTCTCAATTGTTTACTGATTTAAGAACTGATAATAATTTTAGAGATTTTTTTGTGGAGTGTAATAATGTACGATGATGATGTTATTCACTTTTACAAGGACAAATTGTCATGAACAAGGACTTATGCTTGGTTACTATTAAAAAACTTTACAATTCATAACTTAAAATATCTTATAATTCTACTAGTTGGGACCCGGCGCGCCTATGCTGCTCCCACAAGCCAATAGTAGTAATCAGGTGATATGAATTTTAATATACAGTAGGAGAGTTTGAAAAAGGCACTTTTTTGGTATTTCTGATTCCAAATAACAAAATGTGAAACTATTAGGGATCTGACATTTTGATCGAGACAATAAAAACCATCCATTGGCATGGAATTTTTCGAGATGTGAATTTTCATACACAGATGAAGTGTCTCAATGAACCGCTTATTTTCTGAATTTTGGATAGCTGGGACCCGGTGCGCCTCGCTGTACCCAACGTTAAATCATTTAAAATCAATCTAAACCAAAAGTCAACTCTTCCTAACCATTAACGAAAAACCAACTATTCCTATAAAACTTCGAGAGTTTGGATATTGGTTTGTTTGTCTAATTCTGCGAAGTAAGTCATCAGTGATGCCGTTCTTGTATTTTTCCCACAAAAGCGATGGTTCTGTTGGGTGTCATGTCGTCAATATAATTGCGAACAGTTGACGAATGGCGTGGATGCAAATGCTGGCTGCATCAGTAAGTGTGAAATCCCAATGATTGTCGTCTTCCAGCAATTGCAACTCGCGACATGCATCTTGAAATGTATTGAATATTTGACCATTGACTGTTCGTAAAAATTCGAAAGACGTTGGTTCTGGAATATTCAGCAACAACAAACGCAAAAGGAAACATTCACGTTGTTTTGGATGTACTGTGTAAAGTCGTCCCAATGGCTTTGCTTTCAATACGCGTGCGAAAGTTGGATGTGGTTCGCCTTGTCTACGTGACTTCCATTTTTTACCTCATTTGTTCCATGTATAATAGCGAGGGACGTCGGTATATAACAATGTTGTTGCGAATTGTCCGAAAATATCAGGTTTTTGGCACAGTATGAAAAATTCAGTAAGTGTGGTTTTTGGTGGCTGGAAAGCTCGTTGGAGAGCATTTTCTTCAGTGAAATATACACGTTGACCGTTTTCAAGATGTAGGTACCACAATCTGAGGCATAATGAAAAAGCTCGACATTTATATATTTTCTTATTAACACTTTATTTAATCGCACCAATTAAAAGCTTTTACGCTTTTTTCGGTGGAACTATATAAAGAACAATGGATGCTAATTTTTTACAGGTTTCCCAATGTTCACAAATATTTTTATTTTGTATATAAATTATATGTTTCTTAACTGGTGTGTTTTTGCGGGCTCCGGTAGTTATAGTATGCAGTCCATAGTACCTACATAGTATAAAGTACACAGTACACTGTACATACTGTACACATTGTAGACTCAGTACACTCAATACACTAATTCATACGTTGTCACTCGTAAAAATCGGAGTGCTTTTTTAAAGCTAACGGTTTTTTATATGTACTTGAAATTAAAATTAAATATTTTTTCGCCCCGCCAACTTAAATATAATCAGTGAAATATTTAAATCCTCTATATTTCGACAACAGCTTCACTTGTCTGGAACAAAATTATCATATCTTTCAATCTGGAACCAACCCTACACATTCCCAAATTTTCATTTAAATCTGTTGGGCAGTTTCGGAGATTAGCGTGTACAAACATTGTGACACGTAGTTTTTATAAGATATTGAAATTGGCACATAAAACGTAACCACTTTTTAATGGTAAAGTCTAACGTTTTAGTATTTTCACTAAGAGTCATTGGAGTTATCACTAATCATGGCGTTTTAAAATATTGTAAATTAAAAATTTTTCCATCGATTTTACAACTGCAACAAAATTATTCAAAATTAATTTATTTATATGAATTTGAAGTTGTGATGATATAACTTTCCAGTAGTTTCGTGTATTTTTAAACTGAGCGCGTATATTATATTTAAAGAAATAAGCAATTAGATTTTATTGAATTCGATCTTCGCACAGAACTACCTTTCAGTTAGTACATAGTACAATCATACAAATCATTGTGTGGTCGTTTTTAGATTTCAAAGAAAATTTCACCCAAAAAATTGGTCTTAAGCAAGTCAATGTATTGATAGAACTTCTATTTGTTACATAACATCAAAAACATATTTGCAACAACTATACTTGTGAAATTAACTAAAATATCCTTTTAAGTGTCCCTGCAGAAATTAGTGAAGTAAATAAATTAAGTTGAAAAAAGAAATACATTTTATACAAAACTGACTTATACTGATTCAACCCAGTTTAAAAATTCAGGGTCATTTTAACAGCCAAAAAAAATCCCTTCCTTACAGCATATAAATATTAATAACATCAAAATTGAAATAGTTAAGCAATAAATTAGCAACAACTGTTGCTGTTTCCCCATTATGAATGCATTTTATTGCATTAAGTAAAGGCATTTTGGTATTTATAAATGCACAAAGAAAATTGCGACCGGCATGTAGCGTGAGTTAAAGTTGAGGTGGAAATACTAAACCCGTCATAATTCTTTCAGCAACAAAATTAGCTACAAATTTCAATAACAATAACAATAACAACAGAAATAGCCATAGAGTTTTTACTGATTAAAAAATCTATAAGGACTTCAATAAAAAAACAGAAAAAAAATTTTTTTTAAAGTATTCAATTTACCAGGTGGAGTAGTTGGTGGTTGAAGTTGATTCGGATTGGTTTTACCAAATGTTGTTAAAGCCGTAGAGCTAACTCCAAACAGTACTATAAAAACAACGAACAACATAGTTAAGCTGCCGCATTGCGTAAAGCGTTTTAACGGCTGCATTTTAAACGCACTCGATTTACACCTTACGCTTGCCTCAAATTGTCTATTCGAGTCGAGTCTTTTTTATTTATTTTCAATTTTCTTATTTTTTTCAAAAACTTCTCAAAAGTTAACAATAATACAAATTATGCCTAATTTTCATATATTAAAGGCACTGATTTGCACTTTTTTATTCTTTTTGAACACACTGTACACAAGTACACTTTGAATCCTTGAGAAAGTAATCCTTAAAGCACTGCTAATAAATACACGTCCGATCAAAACTAAATTCTCAAGAAAAGTGAGGAAAAAACCGCAGCTTAAAATTAACGGTGCCTATCGTTTTTGTAAGAATAAAAAAATCTCCACCCCCTTCTAAGGGGTAAAAGGTTGTAAAAAACGGCCTCTTATTGGGGGTAGCTGGCACAGCGCATGCCTTTGACTTACCTTAAGACATTTCCTCTTAAGGTATAAGAAAACACAAGCTAGGATTCGTAAACAGTAAATTTTTTCGATTACACTTTCCCTCTCTAGAAATTTTTACGTTTTCTAGCTGCTTGTTGGATTTTCTGTAATGATTCCTGTTCGTGCGAATAATTTATGCTACTTTAACATTAATTTCCTAATTCATGTACAGAACAAATTCCCTCATGCTAGTATTGCTATTTTCTTTTTTTCATTTTTTTCTTTTCGTAAGAAGTTTTACATATACTATACATACATAATATGTATAAGAAAATTTTGGCAAATTTAATATAGGTAGGTGGGAGCGTACTGAGAAAACTAAGTAACTGGAAAGTAAGATTTGGAAGTTTTTCTCCGAGTTCCTTTCGAAAATTAAATGCCTACCGAGGTTTGCTTTTAGGACACAATTTATTCGAAAGTATTTCTAGGAAAATTTAAAGTTTCACTGTGGTAACGTTAAAACCAAAATGAAAAAGCAAAACTTTTTATGTTTAGCTGACCAATTTCTTTATTTAAAGGGTCAAGGTGCAACGAGACACTGCACTATACCCCGCGACACTACAAAATATTATATATATACACTGGATTCTGTGGAGCAACGCGCACTGATGCGGCGCGATAAAGTTGCTCTACAAAACATATACTTATTTTCAGTCATCGCGAAGTGCAATGTCGCGCCGTGCGGTTCTAGTGCGACTTGACCTAAAACGTTGTGTAGTGCAATGCCGTGCAGAGCCCCCATATAGTGCGGCTTGACCTTAAGGAAGGGAAGTCTGTCATTTGTTGAAGGTATTAAGGACATTTAGTCTTAAGTCTAATTTTCGGTCGGGAAGCGATTGTGAACGTTGTGTTTTTGTAAGAAAGGAAAATTTTAATTATTTATTATTGAACTTTATCGTAGATTGATATGGCGATAATCTTGGGAGTTTTTATTAGCTGCCAACTTGAGAATCATTGGGCGACTTGGAACTTTTTTGAAAGCATTTTGTATTTTCCTCTTGAAAAAGGGTTATTACAAGATGAACGATCGTCACTTAATTAATGGAGTTATGCCCCAGTTACACGAATGACAAAAAATGACAATTGTCATAATCTCTGGTCATAATTAATGGCATTGTTGTTGTTTATTTTTTATGACAGAAATAATGACACAAATTATGACCGTGTATGACAATAATGACAAATTATGACAGAAAAAATGGCAAGTGTGTCATTCGTGTAACAGCACCATTATGGTGAGTTTACACGAATGACACACTTGTCATTTTTTCGGTCATAATTTGTCGTTATTGTTTACACGGTCATAATTTGTGTCATTATTTCTGTCATAAAAAATGACAAAAATTCGTCTCATAAAAGTTGTCAGAAATAATGACAAAAATTATGACCGTGTAAACGATAATGACAAATTATGACAAGTTATGACAAGTCGTCATAGAAGAATGAATTTGGTCATTCTTTTATGACAGATTGTCATAATTCAAATCCTGTTGCGTTCTGTTTTTCGCAATAATTTCAATAATAATTAAAAATAATGCAATGAAATACACTTTTTTCAATATTTATTTACGAAGGTGGTTGATTTATAACAAATTAAGCCAAACTTTATGATAACGGATAATCCTAAAGGGTTAAAACACCCCTAAATCGACTGGAAATTAAAAAAATTTGTAAAAAAAATGTTGTCCAACTTCTTCAAATTCGATTGAATGCGTGTTGTCAGGTACAAATAAATTGTTTCCAACCCTTAAAGAGTTTAAACTACCCCTACAATTTTCAAAAACAACTTTAAACAAAAAAAAATTGCAAACCATTAATTTGTACAATATTTTTTTCTTTTTGCGGTATAATAGATATTGACCATGTTTACGCGAAGCCACTAAAACTCTTAAGAACAACCTTAGCACTGATTTTCATACGCATAAATGTATTAAGGTAACACATTTATTAAGGAAAACTGAGTTAAGAGCCGCGCGTAAACGGAGTTGTGATGCTACAGTACATGTCAGCTGACGTAATACACGGTGCACAATTTCTCTATGATGATTTATAAGGATTAATACGTCCTGAAATTCTAACGCGCGTAAACATTCTTAAAACTACTACTGATATCAATGTCACGAACCTTAATATTTGCGCGTAAACGCCCTTAAAACTCTACTGTTTTCATAAAATAATATTTTATGTTATTTTATGATATAAAATTTATTCTTCATAAAATAAAAATAAAATATTTTAAAAATTCGTATTCTGTCATGCTTTCATAAAATTATTTTATGAAGTCTGTTATGAGCACATAACATAAAATATTTAGTACAATCCGGTTTCGGTTCTATTACGTTTTCAACAGCTGATCGGTTGAAAATGAAAACAAATAAAATTATGAATGAAAACAAATAAAATCAAAGCGCGCCTTGTTTCAGTATCTGACAAAATACAATTTTCTTAATGCGTTAGGCATATTAATTTTTAATTTAACTCAAAATTCAATGAAAACTAGTTTCACGCAAATGTCAATTCCCGTCTGTTATTTTCATAAAATAGGTTAAAATACCTCTAAAATGTGCTGCTTAGATTATTTTATGTTATGAAGCGTAACAGGAAATATTTGATGTTATAATTTAGTTATTTATTTTATTTATTTTTTTATTTTTTTATTTATTTATTTATTTATATAAAATACGGAAGTGCACGAGACACATCTTTTAGAGTACAATAATTTATTGGTAAATTTTAATATATAAACTGTCTAATCTTACTAAACTAAGAAGAAAAAAAAGAAAAAAAAAGAAAGAAGAGGAACAGTGTTCGAATAAGGATCATGTTAAGAGAAGAAGTAGATAGAGAAGCAAAAAGACAGAGAAAGTGAAAGTACTAAAGAGAAGAAGAGGAAGATAGAAAATGGGATGCTTGCGTTCTAAAAGTCTTGACTGTGCTTATTCTTTGAATGGAATTAGGGAGATTATTCCAAAGCCCAAACGAATGCACAAAGAAGGAACGACTACTCATTAAGGAACATTGAGCAGGAATGAGAAACTTGTTGTTGTTGTTGTTGTTTTTTTCCTTTTTACTAGGGAGTCCTAGTGAACCCCTAGGAACGGGGTTGCTTACTGGTCCTAGCCTAGACAGCTATATAGATCATAACGCAGTGTTTAAAATTACTGTAGGCACGGCCCGAAGAATACTCTCTCTCTTTATCAAATCAAATTCCTCGTGCCAGGCCAAGGCAGGAGGAAAGTTCGTCAAAACTGAAGGAAGCTAAATGTCTAACTCTACTTATGTGTAGTTTCTAAGGCTAAGAACAAGGAAGAAAACTGGTTTTCTTTTAGGAAGTAAGTTCACATTTAAGTCACGTGTAGTCAATTTGGTATCAAAAGGAAGCTCAAATCAATGGGTCCCACATGGATACTCAGATGGAGACCCCAGCATCGGATAGGAAATTAGCCAGTTCAGAGATTTTGGACCCTTCAAAGGGAACCAGTACTTCTAGAAGTCTGTTTGCTTGGTTTATCAGCGGATATTTATTTCTAATGTTCACATATTTTCTACACTTTAAAATAGTGTGTTCCGCATCGTCTTTTGTATTGCATATAGGACAGTTTTCATTTGGGATTAGTTTCCAGGATGCGAGTCTCGCTGTGTCATAGGTATGACCAGCTAGGATTCTGTTGATCATTCTAAACATTCTTGGATTGAAGGCTAGTTTAGAGAACCAGGGAGACTTGGGGAGCTCATGGAAGATTTCAGCAAAAAATTTTCCTTTGGTTAGGGATGCCTCTCGGTACTGTCTTTCCCAGCTATTTTTAACCTTGAGGGACACGTTTAGGATGAGATCCTTCTGGGTGAGTTTGTGGGGGAAGAAATCACCAATTGAGATTGCCAACCCAGCCAAGGTGTCAGCTCTTTCATTTTCAGGGATTCCTGCATGTGAAGGGATCCAAATGAATCTGACAGAGTCAAGTTTTTTTGCAGCGCGCAAGATGTCAGAGACTAGATGGTTTGGTAATTTATTATCCCTTAATACTAGGCAGCTGTTTAATCTGTCTGTAAGAATAATCACATTTTTTTGATTGGCCGAAGTTGCCAAGTCCAGGGCCATATAAATTGCCGAAAGTTCAGCTGACAGCGTTGACATTGTCCAAAAAGATCTAAACATCCTATCCTCAAGGGCGTTGTCAAAGTGTATTCCCAAGCCGGTGATGTTGTTTGCTATAGAGGCGTCTGTAGCTATAATCAGTTCTTTTGAGTCAAAGGAGTTTCTTTTTTCCTGCATCAGTGCTGTGATCGTGGGCTTGGCAACTTGGGACTTGTTACCCAGACCATTGAGGAAGGATAGGTCAAAAGAAATGTTGGAGTAATCAACAGTGGCTATCGTTTCAACATGGAGTAAATCAAAAATTTCCCTATATTTGGTGAAAACCTTCTCCATAGGTGACTTTGGAGAGGATAGATCTAGCATCTGTCGGAATTCGTTGTTAACTTTTAAAATCCTGGACAGTTCTTTGGCCACTATAATTTCTGCTCTGAGTGCCGTGGGAATTTCCTTCGCTAAGGCATAGATGATGTGATTCGGGGTGGAAAGGGTTAGACCTAGACACTTCCTTAGGAAGCCGTTAGCAATAGTTCCGATTTTTTTTTCCAAGGTTTGTGATTCTTGGAAGGAAAGGGATCTCGCATATTCTAGTTTAGATCTAATCAACGATCTGTACAACAACAAAGTGCATTCCGGCGAGGCTCCAAACTTTTTTTTGCTCAAAATCGACAAGATTCTCTGATTGCTTTTTAAGGCTTCCAGGGAGTTGTTTAGTTGTAGTTTGCTTTTTAGGCTGCTAGTGAAAGTCCAACCAACAAATTTTAAATCCCTGACACTTTTAATTGAGATACCATTAAAAGCAAGGTTTATCTGTTTTCTGGTTCCAAAGAACATGGCATTTGATTTTTGAGTATTGATTACTAATTTCAGTTCATTGGCAGTGTAGTTCAATGTATCAAGAGCAAGTTGGAGCTTGGATTCCACTGTAACTGTGCACTCTCCAGCGGCTATTATGCAGAAGTCATCGGCAAATTGAAATGTTTCCACACCCCAAATCGAAGCCTCATGTAACTTGGCCGAGTATAGATTAAACAGGATTGGACTTAGTGCACTACCTTGAGGTAGTCCTCCACAAGCTTTTTTGGATTTTTCTTGCAGTAGGAGTTCTCTATTGTTAAAGAATCTCGTAATCCAATTTATATAAATGAGTGGTATACCAAAAGCCACGAGGGTGGTGTATAAAATGCCCAGGTCTACCCTATCAAGGTCTAATGTCATGATCCCAACAATTTTGTGTCTCTTTTTAAGGTAATAAATTGTTTGTTGAATGGAGCATAGACAGGTGGAAGCTGATCTTCCCTTTCGGTATGCGAAGGAGTTTTTAGGGAGCAGATTCCTGGATTCAATCAACTCCTCAATGCTATTTTTGATCAAAGTGTTAATTAGTTTCATGGGGACCGATATCAGAGATATTGGTCTATAGTTTTCCAAACATGATGGATTCTTCCCCATTTTTAAAAGTGGTTTGATTTTAATTTTGAGCCAGTTCTCTGGAATGTTGCCAGAAATGAAGGTGTTTTTTAGGAAGAGAGACAAAGCATTCAAACCACTGGTCGATAAATTTTTGATCATTTCAAACGTGATGTTATCCAGACCAGGAGCAGATCTGCCTGTTTTCTTTTTAAGGATTTCCTTAAGGTCCTCAACAGACCAAGTGATGTTGGTATTGGTTGAAAGTGGAGTTAAGCAAGGAATGTTTGCCATTGTGGTTATCTTACTACACAAAAAATCTAGATAATCAGCAGGCGGAAGTTGATTAAAAAGAAAATCACTGTTGTGGTTGCTTCCCTTGAATCTCTTTATAACATTCCAGAAATTGCTAATTTGAGATTTATGACAGAGATCGTTTATGAACCTTGACCAGGACTCTTGTTTGGAACGCTTCTTGGTTTTAATGAAGATAGCATTCAATCTATTGTGTTCAAGTAAGTCTTTTAGTCTTTTAAATTTGTAGTAGGATGCAAGCGCGGCGGCTTTAAGTCTGAAAAGTTTGCTCAGTTCAGCATTCCACCAGGGTTTTGGCGTGGAGTTTCCCGTCTTGTCTTTATAAGTAAAGGTGGCGCTTTTTATTATTTCTGTTATGGTTTTCAGGATTGAGGAGTTGTCCTCAGTGTTAACCTTTATCGTTTTGAGGGCGGCAAACACTTTACTTTTTGAAATGACCTGCTTTGGGGCGTTTGGGATCCTATTAATGTTCATTTCCATAATAATTGGAATGTGAGGACTGCCACTAAGGGAGATTAGCTTTGTTTTACTTACTATATTAAAATCGGAGAAGTTCGAGAAGGTGAGATCAATAACCGAACACGAGGGATTGATAGACCTAGACATACACGTCGTAGCTCCACTATTTTGATTGGAAAAACCCATACTCGACATTGAATCCAATAGGATCTGTCCTCTTCTATTAGTGATGGTATCCCCCCACGATGTACTCCTAGCATTGAAGTCCCCTATCAACAACGATCTCCGGAATTTACTAGCAAAATTTCCCAAGCGAAGTACTGACCTTTTGAACCTCAGGTTGCTCATATTGCCCTTCGCATAGATTGAAAAAAGCGTAAGGTTGTCTTTTAAGTTGGTCGTGGTAATGCAACAGGAGTTAAGAGTGTTGTGGAATTTCACAACCTTGAACGTGATGTTTTTTCTGATGAATAAGGCTGTACCACCAAAAACCATCGAGTTGGTCTTTCCTAATTATGTTGTAGTTGCTTAGTTTAACTTGGACGGATGGCAATAGCCAAGTTTCCACTGCAACAAAGATATCAATTTTATTCATGTTCAGGAAAAATTCAATCGCATCTAAGTTTTTTAAGAGGCTTTGTACGTTTAATTGGAGTATTTTTAGCATTTGTTGGTGTTCTTTGGAGTTTTGGCTTTCCTGCCTTCTGTATTTTTTAGCCATTCCGTTGTTAAGTTCCTGAGCATTTTACCGGTTGAGTGAGAGATTTGATTTCGTAAGCCTTCATCTTTAATTATTTTAGAAAAGAGCTCATTGGAGTCATTTTCGAAGTTTTTAATAATCTCACTAAAAGAGAAGTTTTGAGGAGCCCTCGGTTTTTTAAAGGGATTGAAGGTAGGTCTCTGACTAATTGTGGGTTTTGTTTTTTCATCACCTTGCGTCAAATTTCTAGAAGGGCTTAATCCTCTGGAGGCAATGTCCGCATAAGAGT
This sequence comes from Thereva nobilitata, assembly GCA_963855945.1. Taxonomy (NCBI): domain Eukaryota; kingdom Metazoa; phylum Arthropoda; class Insecta; order Diptera; family Therevidae; genus Thereva; species Thereva nobilitata. The sequence goes on from OY979695.1 coordinate 99,676,908, forward strand.
ATTGCTGAGGTTTCTTCCTCGTTTGTCTTTGGGGGTGCTCCTCCTCTTCAGAGCTGAAGTTTCTCAAGTTAGGTGATCTTCTTGCTCTTTTCCTTATGTTGAAAATTTTCCAGGCTTCATGTCTGGTGCGATTTCCATCTCTCATAATTTTTGTGATTTCAATTTCTCTTAGCCACGACGGACACCTTTTGTCAAATGCAGCATGAGGACCTCCGCAATTTGCACATGTTTCCTTCTTGGTACATTTCTTGCCATCCTCACAGCTGGCCTCCGCACATCTCCCACAGGCTTTTTTATTTGTTTTGCAGACTAGACCACGATGGCCAAACTTTTGGCATCTGAAACATCTCAAGGGTGAGGCAACAAATTTGTGAACCTTGAAGGGAATAGAGTGAATCATCAATTTCTCGGGGGTGTGTTTGCCTCTGACAAAGACCTTGACCTTGTCCGTTGTGGTCCATATTGGGGAACCATCAATTATTTTCCTCCACTTTATTCTAAAAACTCTCAGAAAGGTCCAAGAGGAATTCCCTTTGCTCAGTGAATTGAAAAGCTCCTCCTCGCCAAGTTCATTGTCAATTCCGTGCATCAAGATGGGAGTGGAGATAGAGCTGAGAGGGATAAATACTGTGAAGTTTGGACCAAGAGGGTTTTTAATGATAAAGTTATTCGCATCTTCCACCTTGGGAAATATCACTTTGAATAATTCGCTGTTTACCTTAATCAATTGTTCTACCCCTCTGACTTCCTCTAGGGCCTTTCCCAACGTTAGGGGATTTAAGCTTTTTTCTTCTCCCACATTCCGCTTGGCTTGGCGAACAAAAACTAAGAAAGGCCCCTTGTCAGTACTATCGAATGTCATTGGATGATTCATCTTAGGTTTCTCTTCTTCATCGCCTATTTGTGAGCCCACTGAGGGAGAGATTGATTCCGCGTCATCAGGCACTATGTTTTGTGTAGCGGGCGATATAGTTCTTTCAGGGGAGTCGGTCGCGACAGAGATTTCTATCTGTGGGCTTAAGCAACTTTTGCCTATAGGGCTTTTATTCGAATTTTCCACATCACTTTGTGGGCCAGCGTTTTTTTTTATCTTCTTGTCTTTGGCAAGTGAGAGGCGATGACTGGAGTTCACCAAATTCCCCCCCAGTCTGCTCGACGCTCTTGTGCTGGAAGTTCTGATGGACAGTTTTTTTTTATCAGTCACCGTGCTAGACATTCTATTTTCTATTGCTTGAAACCAAACGTTGACTTCTTCAATTAAGTAGAGGTGAGCACTTTTAGAGTGGCAGAAAGACGAATTTGCTCTCTATTTAGTTGAGATGTTTAGTTCGTGACGAGGAGGGTCAATATTCACTGAGCAAGTGAAGATTCTAGAGTTTAGACACTTGTAATTTTGAGGAGAAATACTGAAGTTATCTAAATTAGGGGTTTTATTCTAGCCGGAGGATTTGGGTCAACGAGAATACTAGAAAGGGACAGTCTGTTTGTTAATGTTAAGAAAAGGTTGATTAGGGATGATTCAGATCTGAGACATAGATTATCCAAGAGACAAGGAGGGTGACGGTGTTGGTAGATGAGCAACCTGAAGTTCAAGAACCCATTCACATATAAATAGCCCTCGAGATTTGGAACTCCTGTCGACACTCTCAAAAGAGCTCCACCATGGAGTAATCCAAGGACCAGAGAGTTGAGCACTAAGTAAAAGTGTGAACGAAATTTTTTCCAGACTACGTGAGTATACTTAAAGGTGAAGAAACTTGTACAAGAGAATTAACGTTTTCTAATATGGTAAGGTACTTATAATCATTAAATAAAATTAAAATTTAATAAAAGTCAACATTAACAAAAAAGGGATATCACAATAAAAGAAATACTATTCCTCCTCTTTTTTTCTTTTTCCCAAACCTGTGTTTGCCGCTGTAGTCAAGTACGGTTATAAAGTACCAGTATGATATCACAACTCTATCAAACTTAAAATAGGATAACGTGAAATAGCACAGAATCAACGGCATTCACAAAAGAAAAAGCAAACATAAGGAAACTGATTAACCTCTAAATTTAAAAAGAAAAATCTTACTCATAAATTAACAAAACAAAACCAATAAAAGTAAAATTAGCATAAGATCACAGTTAAAAAACTTTATTTGGAAATTGACTGAATGTATTACTTAAAATTGAAAAATGAGTCGGAATTAAAGGATTTATACCAAGACAACGTGGATTGTATAACCTCAAAGGCCACGTTGATACACAAAAACTTTCCCGTATTATGAAAAATTGTTCTTATTACTATAATTATTGTATTTTATTTAAATAACAAAATCAAAAAATTTGATGCTAAAAGGAAAATTTTGATGCTAAAAGGAAATATAAGAAGATATAAAATTATACTTAAGAACTTTTTCATTTGGATCAAACTCCACACAAAAGAAAAAAAAAAAGGGACAGTAAGAGCACAAATTAGCACGCACTAAAAATAAATAACTATTAGAGTGTAAAAGAACTCGAAAGCAATAAATTTAACAAAATTAAAAATTAAAATAAAAAAAAAAAGTTAAAATAAACTTATCATAAAATAGTGGCCATTTTTGATGCCAGAGATCAAGAAAACTAAAGACTGATTGTTTTTCAAACCTTCCTCCGCTGCGGTCAGAGAGAGAGTGAATGAGAAACTTAATCGATCTCAAGGACTGCGAAGGACAAAGGAAGTCGGAGAGGTAAGAAGGACTTTTGGTGTAAAAAAGTTTATGCAAGAGGAAGTTTATGCCATGACATCTATAAAACGAAAGAGGTCACAACCTAGTAAGGAATTTCGCACAGCTGACACATGATCTGATCTTCGTAAGTGGAAAATAAACCTTAAACAATCATTAAATGCAATATTGAGGTGCTGACGGCAAGACGCGTCGAAGGATATGTAAACAAGAGACCCATAGAGGAAATGTGGCAGAATTAGAGATTTGACAAGCGTTAGCCGAATAGACGACGATAGAAGACTACCATATAGCCATAGTTTACGTAATGTGCCATAGATCTTGGAGAGCATAAGAGAGACATGTTTGCAGCAAGATAGTTTGGAATTAATGACAATTTTTTTTTATGTGGAAGACTGGAGCTCATGGAAAGCCCTTTGTACTGTCGACAATCTATTTTCTTCGTACAGGGTGCAATGTCGAACAGCAAGCTCTAGTCGATAGATAGTGAAGGGCAAGAGAGAAGTAGGAAGGAACTGCCACAACCAAATAACCCCAACCATTTCTATCGCGACCCTGGCATCGGGGCAAAGAGAAACAACTTGCTGGAGTGTTATGCCTCCTGAAACGAGTTGAATCCCATCAACCAACCGATGACATGCGCTTGGTGGAGCGGGCAGTGCCAACGCAAGGCTATGACAGGAGGAATGTAAAGAGAGAAGAAGAATTGGTGGGACAGGCGAAGGACCGTGCCGAGATTATTGACACAGTCGACAACAGGAAGAGGAACATTATTAAGAGAAATAGGTGGCATACTGTCAATGGACAAAGGACAACGACTAAGAAGGAGAACTTGGGATTTATTTGGATTTAGTTTAAGGAAATTGGAGGAGCTCCATTCATTTATCCGAGATAAGACGTTATTGAGTTCCCCAATTCAGGAATCAATCCGATTAGGAGGGCATGACGTATATAGCTGGAGATCATCAGCATACAGATGAAAGGAGCAGCGATTGGTAACAGAGGGATCAGGAGGATGTTGGATAAAAGACATGTTGAGAAGGTTTACATCAACATTAAAAGGAATAGGCACAGAAGAATGAATATCTAGCGAACGAAGATTAGACCAGAGTTGTTTGGAGTTTAAAGTAGGATCAAGCTTGCGGGAATAAAACTCACGTTTAGCGGATTTAACCTTGTAGTTGATGAGGTTGCGAAGCATCTTGTATTCATTAAGGGAACTGGGGATCCTTGTCCGACGATAACGTCTGTACATGAACTCGCGCTGTCTTATCAAGTCGCGGACTTTACGAGAAAACCAAGGACAAGGTGTAGACGGGCTGCATCTTCTTGTGACTACGGGGACACACTGATCAAAAGTAGACTGAATAAAGGAGATCAAGAGATCGACCTTAGTGTCAACACAAGTAGTGTTGTAGATATCACCCCAAGGCAAAGAAGAGGCACACTCAGAAAGCTGAGCTAAATTGATGTTGCTGTAGTCACGATATGAAAATGAAGAGGCCGAGGATGAAAGGAGAAAGGTAAAACGAACGGAGAGGAACAATATATCGTGATCAAGAAAGCTCGGAGGGGATATTTGATTGAACTTTAACACTGAGGCAGTGGAAGTAACAGATAGAAGATCAAGTAAGGAAGGATTTTGACAGTTCAGAAATGTAGGGAGTTGATTTAGAATGTGTAAGTCCAAACGTCCAAAGATTCAAGGAAATGTCTAAGCGCGTTCGCACGTGAATTGGCCTTGAGCAGGTCGATATTAAAATCACCAACAACGATTATATTGTCATAAAGGCGAGAGAGGCTTGAAGCAAGGTGGTAGAACTCAACAGCGATCTCGGAACTAAACACATTAGGAGGACAGTAAACATTGATGACAACACATTTGTCATATGTAGATTTTTTTTCAATAAATAAAATAAAATTTGTGGGACAGAATGGGATTTTAGAAAATTCTTTTATGTTATGGCATAACATAATATAAAATGATAAAGTTTTACTGACAGAATAGGCCCCATTATCAGCCAAAAATTAATTATTTTCAACTCGTAAGCGATAATCTACCCCTAGATTAAACGGGCGGACCCCGTAATCAGGGACCCAAAAAACTTACATATACATATATGGAAAGGGTTTCAAAAACGTGTTATATTATATACCCAAACGCGCTTTTTGAATGGACTATAATAGCGGCAATACACGACCGCAATTTATGTTCATATTATTTATGATCATTTTTATTTATCTTAACAAGGCAAATCTCATATCGAAGTGTGATCGCAAGATGTTCTTCGGAAGAAATTGGTTGACGCATGTTTGTGGTTTGCTTTTCGATCAATGGAGCCACTCTATCAAGGAGGAAATCGAAGTCATCGGCGGACAAACTTAAAATTTTTTTAAGAGTTCTGGATCCTTTTGCCGGAGTTGCAATCGCAATGTCTCGTAAAAACCAGTTTCCAAGGACATTGAACGGACCCATTGCGATTTCTGTTTTCTTCTCGTTTTATTGTTATTAGCATAGCGTGGCTCTTCATCCTCCTCCTCTTCAATTAAAAGGACAGCAGCGAAACATGCTGCAACTAACCTTTTGTCCTCTTCCATGCTCCTTTTGGTTGTTTTTTTTCATAAATTTCAGTCCTTCTTTAGCAGTATCCACAACACAAGTAAATTCAACTCTGTTATAATTCGACTTGCAATTATTTGTCATTCGTATAAATTCAACTCTTGCCATTATTTATGGCAACTGGTCTTAATTTAATGACATGTTATGACAAAGCTCCACACATGTCATTATGCCCCAGGTTACACGAATGACATAAAATGACAATTGTCATAATATATGTATGTTTGCAAGTCAAGTAAAAATCCAGTAAAAATTTGTTAGCTGCTGTCAAGTAAAAAATAGTAAAGAAGTGGGGAATTCAAACAAACAGTTCTGGGTAAAAGTCAAGTTAAAATTTAGTGTATCTTCCGAAATGTTTCGGGCGAAATGTTTACAGTAGTAATTTTTCACAATTTCACAACAAAACTCAATGCCATCTGAGTTTACTAGAATTTACTTCTGCTCAAGAGCTGGTGTAAAAAAATAGTAAGAGGGGAAATGTAAAGTTTTTACTCGACATCTAAAACAAACAGTTGTCAAGTAAAAACTTTTTACTAAAAGCAAAAAGTTTTTTCAAACATACAGACCTAATCTCTGGTCATAATTAATGACATTGCTGTTTACACGACGGAAATAATGACAGATAATTGATAATCGAATTTGAAGCATAAAGTTTTTTAAATTTTTTACAATTTTTTTCATTTCCAGGTGATTTAGGGGTGTTTTCACCCTTTAGGATTATCCGTTATCATAAAATTTGGCTTAATTTGGTATAAATCAACCACCTTCGTAAATATATATTGAAAAAAGTATATTTCATTACGTTATTTTTGATTATTACTGAAATTATTGCGAAAAACCCAAGCTCATTCTTTTATGAAGACTTGCCATAACTTGTCATAATTTGTCATTATCGTTTACACGGTCATAATTTGTGTCATTAGCTTTTATGACACGAATTTTTGTCATTTTTTATGACAGAAATAATGACACAAATTATGACCGTGTAAACGATAATGACAAATTATGACCGAAAAATATGACACGAATTTTTGTCATTTTTTATGACAGAAATAATGACACAAATTATGACCGTGTAAACGATAATGACAAATTATGACCGAAAAAATGACAAGTGTGTCATTCGTGTAAACTCACCATTAGTTGGCATTATTTCCGTCGGGTAAACAGCAATGTCATTAATTATGACCTGAAATTATGACAATTGTCATTTTTTGTCATTCGTGTAACCGGGGCATTACCCTTCTAGCGCAGAAGGTGCACTTCTCAGCTGGGCTGAGAAACATTTACCACTTCTCAGTGGCTCAGGTAAGACATGCAAACAGAAAACACAATGAAACATATAAGAGCACGAGACATCAAACAGAGAAGCGTGCAAAAACAAAGAAAAAGTGGGACACGCGGGGAGTCACGCCACATTAAAAAGAGCTATTTTAAGGACATCTTCACTAGTTTGCATGCTAAAAACACTCCTATTGTTGTTAACATTTAAAAGCATGCGATTAACTAGTTCGTATAACCCATAATTGGTGTTAGAGGAATTAATGTACAAGAGAGGTTGACCTCTCAGGTTATAGTTATTTACTCTAAATAACGTACGGCCTCGTAAATAGCTTGAGTCCACCTTGTCATTCAATAACCGATGAACGAATATAACGTCAGCGTCCTCGCGACACTTATGGAGTGAGCTTAAGTTGAGCAATTTAAGTCTGCTCTCATAAGGCGGAAGAATAAGTGGGTCATCCCACGGGAGGTGGCTGAGTGCAAATCGGACGAACAATCTTTGAACCGAGTCGATTCTGCCAACATGGGAGGAGTAGTAAGGACACCATACCTGGGAGGCGTATTCAAGTAAAGACCAAACTAATGATATGTACAAGTGCTTAGTGATGAGAAGGTCGTTGAATTCCTTGGACCATCTTTTTATAAATCCCAGGACTGGATTGCCCTTGGAAGAAATATAATTGATGTGGGCAGAGAAATCCAACTTATTATCTAACCTAACCCGTAGATCGATTATAGAATTTGCGCGGTAGACTTTGTTGTCGAGTAAAGTATAGTCATAAGTTATAACGTCACGTTTCCTACAAAAAGTCATGACCTCACACTAATATTTAGAACCAAGTAGTTGTTGGAACACCAAGAATTGAAGATGTTTAGGTCTGTCTGCACAAGTTTGCAATCCTCGATACTCCTTATCTGGCGGTACAGTTTGATGCCATCAGAGTAAATAAGGATTTTACAGTGCCTTAGCAGGGTAAAAATATCAGCAATTGATAAAATAAAAAGAAGAGGACCAAGATGACTTCCTTGCGGGACACCAGAGGACGCTTCGATGTTTTTAGATTTGACTCCGCGGAATAGAGCCTGGTAGGTTCTGTCGGCTAAGTACGACTGGAACCATACCACCAGGGCAGGCGGAAAGCCTAATTTTTCTAGTTTTAGAACTATAATAAAGTGAGAGAGCTTGTCGAAAGCCTTACTGAAGCCTGTGTAAACACAGTCAGTTTGGTAGTCAGTGACAAAGCCTCGAATAGTGTGAGAAGAGAACTCCAGTAAATTAGTAGTAGTGGAGCGAGCTGCAAGAAAGCGATGTTGGTTAGTTGAGATAAGTCTCTTGCAGATAGGGGCGATAACAGAATAAATAATAGATTCGAAGAGTTTTGGTATACATGATAACGTCGCAATTGGTCTATAGTTAGATATATCGTTCTTACAACCCTTTTTATGAACGGAGTTTATAAAAGAGTTCTTCCATAAGAATAGAAAGCGCCCTGTATTTAGGGATTTCTGAAATAAACATAGGAGAGGAGACAGTAGGGCTCCTGCACAGGATTTTAGAATAGCAGGAGGGACACCATCAGGGCCGGACGAAAAATCTTGTGGAAGTTCATTTACATGTTTCAAGATATCTTCCCTGGTTATAGACACAGACAAGTTATGAGCTGTTTATATTGCTTTGATATGTCGAAAATTGTCTTCATCAGGTTTGAAGATAGGAGGCGAGAAAGATTTGAGGAAGAACGATGCGAACTTGTCGCAGATCTCGGATGAATTAGAACTGACCGAGTTCTCGTATTGCATGGTGTTAGGGTAATTATCAGCTTTTTTCTTAGAGTTAATCGAAAGAATGTTCTTGGATCACCATACAGTTTACCTTCCATGTTACTGAGGTACTCCTTATAGAGAGCTTCGGAGAGAGCATGGAATTGGTCATAGCAATTGAGAAACGCATAGAAACTCGCAGTGTCTTTCCTCTTCAGGTAGGTTTTCTATTCTTCAGGTTTTTGTTGCGTCTCAACTCATTGTTGTACCAGGGTGGGGATGATCTGGTCAACTTTAGAGGCTCAATAGGTACACAGGAGGCGAAGGTTTCATACAGGACGGAGTAAAATTTTTTTTTACGTCGTCATCCAACTCATTAGAGGAAAGCAAGCTATTGAAATCGATCGAAGTGAGCTTGGATGACAGTACATACGTCAAGGTTGGCCTTTTTAAAGTTAATAGTAAAGGTTGACCCCTCCGGGATTAGATTATTGGTAAAGGCAAAACAATAGCTCAATAGCAGAGGAGGGTGATAATTATCAACAGGCGAGAAGACAATTGAGCTAGGCTCAACATACATGTTGTCTAAGTCGGAAAAGAATATAATATCTAACCGCCTTCCAAAAATATTATTCACACAGTGCAGGAGATTAGAATATCATAGAGGTGTTGACCTCTATCTTCAAGAGTGTTGAACATACCTGGTGGGATGTAACAGCAAATTAAAAATAGGTTCTTATGGACAAGGGAGACTTTAAGAGCGAGGAGCTCAATGTCCAAAGAATTGGAAAAACTAGGAAGCGTTATAAGCAACAGTTGAGAAGTTTACTACAGGCAAGTAGTACACCAGCTCCACGAGCCTCTGAGTCAATATATCTATCCCTCCGAACAACTTGGAAGGAGGTATCGAAAAGTTCGGCATTAAGAATCTCACTGTGTAAACATGTTTCTTTAAAAGCGATTATATCGAAATCGCTGGCCGAAGTCGATAGAAATACATCATGGGTTTTGGATCTGATTCCCCTCACGTTTTGCCAATAGAGGGAAAGCGTCTTGAGTTTTTTTGAAGTCTGTACAGTGTCAGGAATACGATGCGTACGGGTGCGGGAACATAACACTTTGAAAAGGCACCGGGAGGCCAGAACCTGGGGTCCAAAAGCTTTTCAGCGGTATTTGGCGGTGCAGTCAGAACAAAAGACGCAACCGGTTTGGAAGCATTGCTGATTTTCCTGCAAGTGACTGTCTCAGGATTAACTTCTAGCAAGCGTTAGGTGAGGATCCTTTTTATGTGAAAAAATCAAGCTGAAGAATCACCCTTTGTACTACCAGTCCGTCATATCTTTCAGGTCATGCCCAGAAGGAAAAGGAAACATACAATCATGAATGCAAGAAACATTCTCAGGAAGTTTAGAAGCATTGCCTTCCGTGCTCTAGTTCATATTCTTTTTATACATCCATGTCATTGGATGGAAGACTTCCTTTTATCTTCTATGGAAGTTCTTCCGAAGTCTTCTGTTTTTATTCTGCAGAAGTGATATGAAAACATTCTTTGTAAATTATTTCGAATTTTTTAAGAAAACTTCATTTGAATTTTCTTGGAAGCTATTTTGAAGGCTGCACTTTGCATTCCGGAAGAGTAGTAAATCGCAAACATGATTTTTAATTACAAATCTTAGTTTTTATATCTGTAGATTTGTTCACTATAAAATAGTTCTTTACAGTAACCACAGCTCTAACAAAAACTGAATTCTTTAAAACGGAAAACTAAACAAGTCCAGCTTCAAAAAATTCTCCATACCTTCTCTTGGCAACGGACAGGAAGGCTTCCTTATTCCTACCAAGAGAAAGCATTCTCAATTTTCCTTGTGGGTGGTGCAATGTCTAGTAGTAAGCTTGATTTGAAGGATATAAAGGATAGGGTAGTGGTCTGGCGGTTGTTTGAGAAGATGGCGACGGACTTTACGTTTGGACTCTTGGATGGTTTACGAGTTTGGAAATACTTACTGTGGAAGATTATTCCACAGTATAATTGTGGGGGGTCAAATGGTAGCAACGGCCTCGGGGACCTTTGATGGTGCCGGTACACCACAGAGATAAGTCCTGGGTAACGCCATCTGCGATCTAAGGTCTTCCGCTATGCTACCGAATCTTACCTCCACCGCCACGAAGATGTTGTCCTTACATCGGGTGACCCCTGGATGCTCTTGTCTTTACAAGAGTAACAGACGGAGGAGGGCGAAAGGCGAGTGTTTCGCGCCTCAAAACGAAACAAATACCGGACTGGAAAGAGGAATTCTACCAAGAGCTAACAAACCCCATCAGATTAATACCGTCAAACGATATTAAAATGGTGCTTGGAGACATGAACGCTAAAGTAGGAAAAGAAGAAGAGTTTCTAGGAGTCATTGGAAAGCATAGCCTACACAACGTTACCAATGACAATGGTAGTAGATTGATCGATCTCGCTAGCTCGAACTCAATGGTAGTAAGTTCGACAATGTTCCTGCACAAAAATATTCTTAAGATGACGTGGCAGTCACCAGACGGGGTAACAAATAATCAAATTGATCCTGTCCTAATTGAGAGAAGAGGGGCCACCAGTATACTGGATGTAAGAACAATGAGAGGGGCGTGCTGTGGCTCGGACCACTATTTAGTCAAAGTGAAATTTAGATCCCCTATAGCGACAAAACACACAGAGGGCAAACACAACCAAAATACGACATAGATAAGCTAAAACTTGAAGAAAGAAGAGATGCCTATCAGAATGCTGTAGTACAAAACTTGAGAGAAATAGAAGAAGAACAGCCCAACATCAACGACAAATTGGAGAAATTTAAAAACAGCGTAAAGGGAGAAGCAGAAGAGGCACAAGGCTGGGCCACCCGACAGACTGGAATTGACTGGTTTGATCAAGATTGTAGAGAAGTGCTAGAAGAACGAAACCAGAGCCACCGGGAGTACATTGCAAGGCCCACAAGAGCAAGGATGGAAGTCTTCAAGCAAAAAAGAAGAACCGCAGATAAGCTCTGCAGAAAGAAGAAGAGAGAATACCTAAACAGGAGGATTCTACAGATACAGGAAGACTTCAATGAAGGGAGAATCAGACAAGCGTACAAAGGAACTCGCCAGTGTAGAGATGGAATGTGAGTTATCAGAGAGATAACGGTCAAGATTCTCTGCATCTCAAGCCAAAATAGAAGTAAGCAGCAGTTGTTATCGAGAATTCAATAAAGTAACACGCATATAAATTAACAACTGCCTTTCAATATTACATGGCGCAGTCGGTGAAAAAATTTTAGTGAGCGGTGAAGGTGACCTTGATTACGAGTGATTTTGTTTTACTTAAAATACTTACAAGTGAACAAAAAATTAATAAAAAATAAGAATAAAGCTTAATGGGAAGAGCAATAACATCGAACAGTGGAAAGGAGAAAAAATCCCGAGATAAAAAGAAAGAAGGCGAAAAATTTCTACAATAATTTACGGTAGTTAAAAAGCCACGAGGCAGACCGCCAAAAAATAAAATTATATACATTTATGAAAACATGGACTACGTAAGAAAAATCGAAGAATTAAAATTAGATGGTAATCTGTCAGAAAACTGGCGGATTTTTCGACAAAATTTTGAAATTTTTGCTGCAGCCATAGAGACAAAAAACCGGTAACAGTTCTAGCGGTTTTACTCAATGCTGTTGGACCTGAAGCAGTGGAAGTTTATAATTCATTTACATTATCCAACGATGAAAGAAAAGTATATGAGACAGTGTTACAAGCATTTGAAGATTTTTGCAAGCCAAAGAAAAATGAGGTTTATGATAGTTTTATATTTTACAAGAGAAGTCAAGGTCACCGGGAACCGTTCGATAATTTCTTGATGGATATCAAGAAGCTGGTTAAGCGATGCAATTTCAATGATGAGGAAAGAATGCTTCGAGACAGGATTGTGCTAGGAACAGAAGACAAAGGACACCAAAAAAAAACTACTGGAAATGGAGGGATTAACTTTGCAAAAGGCCATAGATTTAGCGAGAGCAGCAGAGGCGTCGAACGTGCAAATAAATAACATGCGAGGGCCAGGAACATCCATAGATAGTGTAATAAAAAATCATAATAGTCCAAAGTGAGGTAGCAAATTTCACAATAACAAAACTAATATTAATGTAAAAAAGGAACGTTTTCAGAAAACTAATAATCAAAACAATAGTAAACCAAATTTTAATTTTAGGCACAAGAACTATAATGTAAAACAACAGTCGCAATCAAAAAGTAAGATCAACATTGATTGCAAATTTTGCGGAGAAGTGCATTTAAGAGGCCAGTGTCCGGTGTTTGGGAAAAAATGCATAAATTGTAACGGATACAATCACTATGCTGTGGTATGTAAGAAAAGAATTATTAATGATATAAGACCGTTACAAAATAATTTTTTTATTGATACTATATATAAACCAAAAAATATCAGTAATGCATGGTTTGAAAACATAAAAATAGGGACAAAAATAATAAGTCTTAAATTAGATACTGGTGCAGGCGCGAATGTTCGATATCTTGATCAGGTTTTAAATATCCCTGGCGCGAAAATAATAAAAAGCAATAATAGTTTAGAAGATTATAATGGGTCCCAAACTGCAACGGTGGGAAAAGGAAAATTAAATTGCAGTGTTAAAAATAAGGAATTAGGATTAGAATTTTATGTAACAAAGGAAAAGAAAACTCCAATACTAGGTTTACAAAGTTGTGTTGAATTTGGTCTGGTAAAAAGAGTAAATGAAATAAAAATGGTAACTAAAGAAAGAATTCTTGAAGATTATGCTAATCTTTTCACTGGATTAGGATGCTTCTATAGGGATTTTCACATAGAGTTGAAACAAAACTCAATACCTGTTACAAAACCCCCAAGAAGAGTAACTTTGGCGTTACGGGAGCCTTTAAAGAAAGAATTGAAGCGTTTGCAAGATATTGATATAATAGAGCCAGTAAAAGAATCTTGTGAGTGGGTATCAAATATAGTAATTGTCGAAAAACCAAATAAGAGAATAAGAATATGCCTAGATCCAAAACATCTGAATGAGTCAATTAAAGAGCATTATTATGAGATACCTACATTTGAACAACTGAAACCTAACTTTTCAGATAAGAAATTTTTTTCAGTTTTAGATCTTAAAGATGGGTACTGGCAAATCAAATTGGACAATGCGTCAAAAAAATTATGTACATTTAGCACACCTTTTGGCTGCTATCGATACAAAAGGTTGCTATTTGGATTAAAAGTAGCACCAGAAGTATTTCAGAAATTAGGATAGTGAAGATGGTACTTACGCGAGCTTTAGAAAGAAACATTAAGTTTAACCCAGATAAGTTTCAATATAAAATAACCCAAGTTAATTTTTTAGGGCATAGCATTTCAGAAGAAGGCATAGCATTAGATGAAGATAGAGTAAAAGCTGTACAAGGTTTAAAACCTCCGACAAATAAAAAAGACTTACAAAAGTTAATGGGGTTTATTAACTATGTAAGAGAATATGTCCCAAACTTAGCACATATTTCAGCGCCTTTGCGAGAGCTATTAAAGAAAGAAAGATGCTTTAAATGGCTCCTCGAGGTGCACGATAGGACATTAGTAAAAATAAAAGAAATGATATAAAATGCGCCCATTTTGAAAACATTTAACGTAAAAGATAGCATATCAGTACAAACAGATGCATCTAAACAAGGTTTAGGTTGTTGTTTGTTGCAAAAAGGAAAGCCAGTGTGTGTCGCATCACGTAGTTTGACGGCAGCAGAGCAAAACTACGCTCAAATTGAAAAGGAAATGTTAGGAATAGTATTTGCCTGCACAAAGTGGCATACACTAATTTATGGAAGGGCAGTAGAAATAGTTACAGACGATAAGCCGTTGTTAGGCATCATGGCGAAAGAATATCAAAAAATTTCATCTCCCAAACTTCAAAGGATAAAACTAAAGTTAGAAAAATATAATATAAAATTAAAATACTTACCAGGAAAACATTTATATGTAGCAGATTACTTATCTCGAAATTATATTACAACAGAAATAATAGAACCAGAGATAAAAGACCTCAACGAATTTGTACATACGATAAATGTGAGCTCAGCAAGAAGAGAAGTGTTTAAAAAAGAAACTAAAAATGATAAGACATTTAGAGTCATTAGCAAAATTAATTCAAATTGGGTGGCCAAATAATAAAAAAGAGGTGGATGAAAAAATCAAGTATTTTTGGAAGTACAGAGGAGACCTTACCTTTGAGGATGGATTAATATTCTTAGAAAATAGGATTTTTGTACCAAATAGTCTAAGATGTGAAATTTTAAATCAATTACACCGGGCGCACCTAGGAGTAGAAAAAACTAAGAAGAGGGCTAGAACTTTAGTCTATTGGCCAACGATTAATGAAGATATTGAACGATTGGTGACAAATTGTAACATATGTCAAAAATTTAGACATAACAACATAAAAGAACCATTGCTTAGTCATGAAATACCGGAGGGTCCTTTCAGAAAGATTGGAGCCGACTTAATGGAGATATATGGAAAAACATATCTAGTCATTGGAGACTATTTTTCAAAATATATAGATATTATTCCTATGACGAGTAAAAGTGCTGCAGCAGTTAAAACTAAACTGGAAGTAATATTTGCAACTTATGGAATCCCAAACAAAATAGTTGCCGATAACGTACCTTTTGCCTCATACGAATTTAAAAAGTTTTTGCGAAAATCTAGATATTGAATTAATTACAACGAGTCCTTACTACCCTAAATCAAATGGATTGGCAGAACGCTGCGTACAAATTGCGAAAACGTTAATTAAAAAAAGAACTAAAGATAAACAGAGTTTATGGATAAGCATACTTGAATACCGAAATGCCCCTATAAAAAACTCTCTAGTATCACCTGTAGAACTGATGATGGGCAGACAAACCAGAACATTGGTACCGGGGGAAAATAGCTTATATCAGGACCAAAATATTGATAATAAAATTATACAAACATTAAAAAATAATAATGAGATTAACAAAAAGTATTATGACAAAAATAGCAGAAGTAGGAAACAATTTGAAAAGGGGGAGAAAATATGGTTAAGAGATGAAAAGAGGAGCAGCTGGGCACCAACTACCATTACAGATACACATACCACATCAAGGTCTTATTTAGTTCAGACAGAAAGTGGTAAAGTTTTGAGACGGAATTCGTACTTTTTGCGACATCGATGTTGATCTTACTAAAATATATGGCATAACACTGTTGTTAATAAATTTATAAAGTAGTAATATAATTTGGCATAGGTGAAATGAAAGCATTAATGAATTATGATAAACTAGATTAAGATAGTATATAATAATCTGTAAAATAATTGAATTATACTAATCAAATATGTAAGTACCAGATGTAAATAAAATGAATTATGACATATGAATGTAATAATGAAGATATCTTAGTGTAAGGAAGTCAAGTAGATTATATTAAGTTGAAGGGGGAGATGTAGAGATGGAATACAAGACAAGTGAGTTATCAGAGAGATAACGGTCAAGCTTCTCTGCATCTCCAGCCAAAATAGAAGTAAGCAGCAGTTGTTATCGAGAATTCAATAAAGTAACACGCATATAAATTAACAACTGTCTTTCAATATTACAGCCAGATCAGCGATAAGTTTCAGCCAAGAACGGACATCTGCAAAGACATAGATGGGAACCTGTTAGCAGATCCGGATCGTATAAAAGAAAGGTAGAAAGAATATTTTCAAAACTTATTGAATCCGACCCGCACAGTAAACGAGGATCCACAGACGGAGGCATTTGTAATTCCTCAAGATAATATCACCATAAAACCACCAACACTGGATGACGTACGTGTGCGTGAAGCTGTAAAAAGGCAAAAAAGCAACAAATCGCCAGGCATAGATGGAATAGCAGCTGAGCTGCTAAAGGAAGGAGGACCACAACCTCTTAGCAGCCTTACATCAACTGATATGCAGCATCTGGGAGGAACAAGCGATACCAGATGACTGGAGGAAAGCCATCATATGTCCAATATACAAGAAAGGAGATAAATTAACCTGTAAAAACTACAGAGGCATCTCTCTCCTCAGCACCAGCTATAAAACCTTCACAATCCTTGTGAAACAAAAGCTAGAACCTATAGCGAAAGGCCTTATAGGAGAATATCAAGCTGGTTTTAAGACAAACAGGTCAACATCGGACCAGCTACTGACCTTAAAGCAAATTCTGGAAAAAACCTGGGAAAGGAATGTGGATATATACCAGATATTTGTTGACTTTCAACAGGCATGACTCTATAAACAGAGAGAGGCTGTACGAGATCTTATCGGAATTAGGAGTCCCCTCAAAGCTTATACGAAAGTAAGGATCCAAAATGCAGTAACAGAAGAGTTCGAAGTACGACCAGGTCTTAGACAAGGGGATGGACTGGCACCCATCCTTTTCAACCTGGCCCTAGAATGGGGGATAAGGAAAAACAGAAAACAGAAAAACGAAACTCTCACTCTACAAAACAGTAATACGACCAATACTGTGCTATGGCAGAGAGACATGGACTATGACCCAGGACAGAGGGGAACGAGTCAACAGGTTTGAGAGAAAAGTCCTCAGGTGCATAATAGGCCCAACCAGAGAGGATGGCGGAGGAGATACAACAGCGAATTGTATGAAATTTTTGACGACCCAGAACTCTCACCTTTAATAAAATTTAACAGACTAAGATTAGCCGGTCACGTAGTCAGGATGGAGGACAATCGCATCGCAAAACGGCTTATGATATCAAACATTTCAAGAAATAGACCATTAGGCAGATCCAGGAAGAGATGGATAGACTCTGTGACGGCTGACGCAGAGGCAATACTCAACATTCGGAACTGGAGACATGCTGCAAGGAACCGTCAAACGTGGAGAAATGCCCCAGAGGAGGCCAAGGCTCGATTTGGGCTGCAGCGCCATTGGATGGATAATTGTCCTAAATAACTAAAAAAGACAAAACATGCTCTCAAAGCTAAAATTCAAAGTTTGCTTAGAACTTATATGGCAGTTCCGAAAGGTGGTTCCAATGGTACTTACGGATCGGAACGAGAAAGTTGAATAAATTTCAACTTTTTCGGAACGGATCGGACGGAATGGAATCATTGTAATTGGTCCTTAAATCTTAATTTACAAGCAAATATTTTGTTGGATTTTCTATTATTTGCGTGCGTTGGCACGTGGAACCATCATGAAGCCGACAACAGTAGAAGCAGTTTGCTCGGCCAATATCGGGCATTACAGAAGGACATGCTGCCTCCTCTATCACATTTAGGAATGCCGGGGGCAGCGGAGACATCTTGTCTGAACCGTTGAAGGTATGCTCTGGAACACACATGTTCGCTCAAGACCTGTGCAAGGTCGTAACTCACCTCTCCATGCTCTCTCGTGACCCATCCCTCCACTTTTGTTATGAGCCTGTAGGTTCATTGACCTTGGGTAGATTTACTCCACCTTCTTTGCCACTACTGAAATAAACGTCACTTCTAAATTATGTTCACTTCCCTAGTTTCTTCTTCCAGTAGTTACTCAATTGAATTGAGCGGCTTTTGGTAGCTGATATATGATACGAAGAGTTTTATACTAACGGCCTTATAGCCCAGTTGTCAGAGGCTTTGACCTCGCACAAAATGTGATCTCGCTGAAAATTGGAACTTAGACCGGTTCTACACGTTCAATTTTCTGTTCAATTTTGCGATGTTCAATACTTGTTTTTAGCTAGAAATTTGGCCTTGAATTGAACCGCTAGTGTAGACACTAGAGTTGAAGCTAAGTTGTGTCTACACTAATTTCAAATTTATATAAAGTGTGCTATGTATTTATGTCAAATTTAAATCAAATGTGATTGAAGTGAAGAAGAAGATATTGTTTGGCTGCCACAGCTATGCGTTTATACCTATACTCCTACGCGTATACTCACACTAATAAAAAAGTTGAAGGCAAGATCAAAAGTTGAATAGAAATTTCTGTTCAACTTTTTCTCGCTTTCCATTCTATGTTCAAGAAAATGACTCTTCTAATTTTGCATACGAGCGAAAGAGAAGGAAGTGTTGAACATCGCAAACTTGAACAGAAAATTGAACGTGTAGAACCGGTCTTAGGTACTTTTTTTGGTGTAGAAAACGATAAAAAAATCTTTGCTGCGCTAAAGTGTATGCTAAGTTCACAATTTCGAAAATAAATTCGAAAATTTGGTTTTTGCTTGACTTGTCTTTTTATCGAAAAAGTAAATTTTTTTTTTATATTAATAGACCTACAAAAGAAGTGCCGCAATATGCCGCTCTGATTTTTGTCTTATATTGTTTATTGACCCTTTGGCAAAAACATATTCCAAGAATTATTGCCCGAAGTTGCCCCTTTTTGTTTAATTCCACTTTTTGTTCTGCGTAATCCATGTTTTGTTTTTTTAACTTATTAATGTAGTACTTAGATTAAATTGAACCGTTTTATCAATGGTAATCAACTTTCGAGGTCAAATTAACATAAGTATTGGAGTTATAAGCAATTTTAATGCTGAAATTGGCCCATTTCGTACTTTTTTAGTACCTTTTCACTTAAGCTTTGCCAAAAAGTACCAAATAAGGTCAATTTTAACATCAAACTTGCTAATAACTGCAAAAGTAAAGGTCGTAGCATAAAAATTGTCCAGACATTACTGATAGGAAATTGTCCAAGCTTTCCAATTTTGCAAAAAAAAATTAATTAACTAGCTATTTTTTGGAGAAAAGGGTGATTTTGGTTGAAATTTTAGTTAAAAAAACCAAAATTTTGACTTTGATGACTCATTACTATGGAAGTTGATAGGGTAGAACCTTGGTTTTTACAGTTTTAGATAGGTGCAGTATTCTGCGCTCACTGATACCTTATTCATGAAAATAGGTCATACCGTTACAAAAATACAGGGTGATATGTAAAACTCTAAAAAACAACTTCAAAACGCCCTAGCGGCTAAACTGTTACTATATCCAATAAAATAAAATATAATACCAAATTCGTGATCAGCGACCTGGAAAACACAGTTCCAATTTCATTGAAAAACAGTGTTCAATATTGATGGTCGCCATTTTGAAGCCGCCATTTTGTTTTTTTAAGAAATAATAACAAATTCGTGATCAGCGACCCCAAAAACCTTTATAACTTTATTTTCAAACAATTATCTCAGTTTTTTCGACTTTTGTCCATCTTTTTGCCGATTTCGACCACTGTGGAACGCTTCGCTAGAAAATTGGAATTCAGCTTTTTGGCGCGCTTAGATTTTTCGAATTTGCTTCTTATTTTTAAAATTTTTTATAATAATAAAACAATTTTTTTTAAAATAAGTTATAATATAGATTTTAGTAAAATTTTCCGCTCTTTCACGTGGCGCTATTAGTTTTTCGAATTTTTTTTTATTTTTCGATATATAAAGCAAAAACCAAATTTTCGAATTTGTTTTCGAAATTGTGAACTTAGCATGCACTTTAGCGCAGCAAAGATTTTTTATCGTTTTCTACATCCAAAAAAGTACCTAAGTTCCAATTTTCAGCGAGATCACATTTTGTGCGAGCTTTCGGTCTAAATTTGGCTCTGACAACTGGGATATTAACGTATCAGGTAAATACAACAGCAATGGTGGAGCCGTGTCACGTTGTTGAAACCAATCGATCATTATTCATGCAGATTGACGTGCTCTTGGAGAAAGTTAAAAAGTGCACCCGAATCTTCACCTCTGTCAAGAAATGCTCCTCAGGCTTTTCTGTATGGTCATTAGAATTGATTTAAAACGTATACACGAAGACTTTGACAGTTGAAAGTAATCGTTTCCTTTGATTTCAATCTTTTCCTTTGATTATGAGTCGAATTGCACAAGCGCAAAGTAAAGGTAAATGCGATCGCTTAACATTTATCGTTTTGTTGTTATTAAGTGGAAAAGTTGCTGATCTTCTTCCTATCGGTAAAACAGTTTTCCTAATTTGAATAGCAGTTACATGTCCAGGGACTTTTTTCTTTATGTTTTGGCCAATCTTTAGTGAGTTTTTTTTTTTTTTTTTTTTTTTTTTTTTTATGTGGAAGACTTGAGCTCAGGGAAAGCCCTTTGTACTGTCGACAATCTATTTTCTTCGTATAGAGTGCAATGTCGAACAGCAAGCTCTAGTCGATAGATAGTGAAGGGGAAGAGAGAAGTAGGAAGGAACTGCCACAACCACCTAACCCCAACTATTTCTATCGCGACTCTGGCATCGGGGCAATGAGAAACAACTCGCTGGAGTGTTATGCCTCGTGAAACAAGTTGAATCCCATCAACCAACCGATGACATGCGCTTGGTGGAGCGGGGCAGTGCTAGCGGAAGGCTATGACAGGAGGGAAGATGGGAAAGGCGAAAGACCGTGGGGCTCTGCCGGGACTCGAACCCGGGACCTCTGGGATAGTAGCCAGGCGCCTTACTCCCTAGGCTACCGAGGCCCCCTCGGGAAATCAATCTACATAACCCTTAGTTCTCCTTCCAACATGAATAATGTAGCAACAGCGCCATTTGCTAAGCAATCTAATACACCGATGTTTGTTGTAATCATATAGAAAACCTTCGGCACAAATTCACAAATAAGGAACATTTTGTAGAATATAAGGCGTGCAAAAGTTATGTGTTCTGCCGAAATAGTTTTATCTTGCGCAACACTTAAAATTCGAATATTGTGGCAGCCTCGTTTGTATTAAACAATCTGATCCCATGTGGACATTTTTTTCTGCCTCTTCACTTGTTAAAAATCACAATTCCAATAAAATTAGTTTACAATCTTCGGTGTTTGACCGTTCCAATTTTGGTCAATATTAAAGAGAACTGTTGGAGACCGCGCCACAAAATAGGCCCAACAATTCTCTGCTTCTACTGCTTGTAAATTGGAGTAGCTCGAACCGGTAGCAACTTGCGTAGCTCTCCAATCAAAATAACATCTGGACCACCAAAGTTAGAATTGAAATTTTCTATAATCTGCTTTATAGTCCGGGAGCCCGCAGTTTTTTTTGAAAGATAATGACCACTTATGAAATGTATTGAGACTAGTTATTTACAAAAGGTATGAAACATTGGCTCTAGCCCGGGAGTCACGCGCCGGGGCGTTTTTGCACAATATTGTTATAAACATGTAAGAATTCCGGTTCAAATGTGAAATATGACCATCTATGAAACTTTGACAGTACCTAATTTATGGATAGACATAAACGAAAAACCATTTATTACACCTGGAGAACGGCAATATGGTTCTTACATGTAAAAATTTCCGTGCGATTGCGAAATCTGACCACTACAAAATCTAAATGTATAATAAATGTTTAAAAAGAATCATTTTACCAACACTCTTAATTGTAATAATGGTACGTCTAGCGAGAAAAGTTCTCATTTGTATAATTGGCCCAACGAGAGAGGGTGGAATATAGCGAAGGAGACACAACATCAAGTTGCATGGAATTTTTGACTACCCGAACTATTAACTTTTATAAAAATTAACAGAATAAGACTATCCGGTCACCTAATCAGGATGGAGGACAACCGTATCCCAAACGGCTCATGGTAATAGAAATTTCCATAATATAGGCCTTCACAGACTTTAAGCATAGAAAAATGAACCAAATAATAAAACACACAGCTAACTGTTCCAATCGACGACTATATTTGATCTGATTTCTTTAATCATAAAAATGGTAACGGTAACTTTAGATAAGAGTGATAACGTTAAATAATAACAGTGTTGTCATACCTAAATTATAATTATCTTCGATAAATTTAATAAATTGAACGCCTAGATCAGTGGGCAGTCCCAGGAGGAGATGGATAGATTCTGTGAGGACTGACGCAGAGGCAACACTCAACATCTGGAAATGAAGACATACTGCAAGGAACCGTCAAACTCCGGAGAAACGCTCTAGAGGGGGCGAAGGGTCGATTTGGGCTGTAATGCTATTGGAAGGATGGGTGGATTATACCTTGGTGGGTAGGGTGGTAAAATCGTACCTCCTCGCTGGCGTCTCCTGGATAACCAACCTTCGACGGTCGTACCTAGTACTCGGGGTATAACTGAGACCTATATCCGATGGGGTCAAATTCACAGATGCGGTCCTCCTGGTAGAGGGGTTAGGCAATGGGCTAACTACTGAACCTCGTAAAAACACACCAGTTAAGAAACCAGAAGCAGAAATATCATTGAATGCCTGAAAACAACAAAAAAACAAAATCATGACCTGCCACAATGGCAATTAACAAAAAAATTCATCCTGCGCGTGAGCATTTGGCTATTCAAAAAAAATTGTGTCGTCTGCTGCCTGGCTGGTAAGGCAAAGTGAGTGAGGGGTGGAGCAGGCGAAACAATACATTTCGTCCGTGTGGCTCCGTAGCCACCATGCCCTTCCTCTCTTCCTTTGTCTATCAACAGAGAACTTGGGGAAATGCGCGGAGAGCTTTGTGGAATGTGTATTCTAAAGCTTCGCCTTAGGAATCGAAACAAATACTACCCAGCAATTTGCTGGTGCCAAAAATTTTGTATGAAGCGGAAACATCTGTATTACAGATAGTTAAGTCTGTGATAAGAGATTCAAAAAAACCAGAAACATCTAAATCCATTCATTATAACTGGGTTCCGAGGTATAAACCTAATTGCACTGAACTAATACTCTCTTTGAAGATTTAAAGAAAGACGAATAGAAGCGAAGTTTTTTAATTTATTTCGAATGACTCAAGAAACTTTTCAGAAATTATTAGAGATAGTACATGATAAACTAAGCGATGTTAATACTAATATACGAATATCTATTACGCCTGCTGAAAGATTGGCTGTAACCATGAGGTATGTATGATTAACACATGTTACTGACACTATAGATAAATAAGAGTTCCAAGAATCTATAAGTTTTGTATTATTTATCTACAGTCTCCAGAGCGCTTCATCAGGCCCAATTTAAAAGTTGTGGAGCAAGAAAAAAGCCTTATATCTCTAAAGTTAATTTAAAAAAGCGATTGCAGTTTGCTAAAGAGTTTATAAATAAAGATTTTAGTTTTTGGTCAAGTGTATTATTTTCGGATGAAAGTAAATACAATATCTTTGTATCTGATGGACGAAAACGCGTTTGGAGAAAGCCAGGCGAAGAACTGTTACCTAAAAATTTAAGTGCAACTGTGAAGCATGGGGGTGGTGGGGTCATGGTATGGGGCTGTATGTCTGCCGCTGGACCTGGAAATTTAACAATAATAGAAAATATAATGGACAAATATGGGTACTTAAATATTTTAAAAGAAAATTTAAAGCAAAGTGCGGAAAAACTAGGGTTAACTAATAGCTTCTACTTTCAACAAGACAATGACCCTAAGCAACCAGCTTACATAGTACGACAATGGGTTGCTTTCAACGTTCCTCACTTTATGCAGACCCCACCGCAACCCCCACATATAAACCCTATAGAAAATTTGTGGGCAGAACTTGAACGGAAATTAATGGTGGATCTACACTACACCGGGTCGTACGCGCTTTTGCCTTTTTTTCATATAGACTTTTATGACTTTTTTAAGACTTTGTCAATGGTAAAGGCCGTGCGGCAAAACTGCGGGGGTAAAAGGCTGTGCTTAAAAAGGTACATTGTACGTCCACACTGTATGGACTTTCAAAAGCGCGTACGGCGTTTCAAATGAGAATTGATTTTTTCTGTCACTTTCAGAAAATTAAAAGATCACGCGCGCTTTTTCTAAGGCCGTACGGCCAAAAGCGCGTGGGATCTAAGTCCGCGTAGTGAGGACGGGCCTTAAAGGCCCTGACAAAAAACCGATGATAACGAAATTATAGCATACAGTTTTGGGTTGCAGCTCAAAAACTATTTTTTATATAGAGAAAAGAAATAGGTATACCATGACGTAGATGAAGAATTTTATTGTTTACTTTCAAAATGAAATTCAAAATGGTCACTGAAATATGACCGAAATTAAAAATGGCCGCCCAAATATGGTTGAATTTGCCAATTGTGCTCCGATTTTAATAAAAGTGGGTAGCTAGGGGTTTTTAAGGTCGTGAATAACGAATTTGTGGTCAAAACTTATAAATTTAAAATGGCTGCGCCAATATGGGCGAGGAATTTGCCAATTGTGTTCCGATTCCAATGAAAATCGCTATATGGGGCTTTTTAAGGTAGCAAATAAGGAATCTATGATCACAACTTTCACTTCTCGGTCAGCTGTAGGTAGGTTGTTCAAGAGTTGGAAAATCTGAAAATCTTCACATTTTAGCCCAAAATGGAAGAATATTGAACATAGTGTATCCTGAAGCTCTCTAAGCAGTCGGTTCAGAATTGATCAACAAGGTTTTTTCAATTTGTTTTTTATAGTGTATTTCCTACCTTTTTGATACCAATAAAAAAATAAAACGATTTCATTCACTTATTCACGTCATTTGTTCGTATCCACGATACAGACACCCGCTTTTTTACAACATATTTACCTGCAATTAAAAAGTAATTAGACAATTATAAAATAATTACTTTTACCTACCTATCAGGTAGTTCATTCAAGGACCTTCAATACACGTTTAGAATCGGAATAACAACTATAAGCTTCATTTTCCGAGAAGTGTGTAAAACGATATGGTCCGAATTATGTGAAATATGTATATATGAAAATTCCATCTAAGCAGGAGTGGTTAATGGGCTTCCCCACACGGTGCCATATTCATGGCAAGTAAAACCGGTTTTATAGATGAGAGAGGGGGGGGGGGGGGTGACCGGAAGAAATTTACGAATAAAACCGGTTTTATTCAACACACTTATGGCATCGTGTGAACTGGCTCAATGATAGCTAATAATTTTGATAGTGCTGCGAATTTTCCTCTTTGCTTAGGAGCCATAGACGGCAGGCATATACGAGTTATAAAGCTCGAAGAAAGTGGATCAATGTATAAGCACTACTTTCCAATCGTGTTGATGGCCATAGTAGATTCAAATTATAATTATATTTTCATTGATGTTGGTATCTACGGAAAAGAATGCGATTCAGCAGTATTAAAGAAACAGAATTTTGGAAAGTCTATTAAACAATAGACTAAACATACCACCATCTACGAACAAATTAGGAAGTGAGTGTAAACTACCCTATGTATTTGTTGGTGATGAAGCGTTCGCATTGTATGAACATTTACTGCGCCCGTTTGGTGGCCATCAACTCGATGAAGTAAAAAGCACTTTCAACTACCGCCTGACAAGATCAAGACTATATGTTGAATGTGCGTTTCAATAATTGCGAATAAGAATTTTCCATCGGGCATTAAATGTGTGTGGGGCGAACGGCTAACAAAGACCTCGGAAGGTGGTGGCACCCGATTTGTCACTTCTGCCAAAACCCGAGAAGAGTCACTGCAGACGAACACCTAGCAGCTCTGTTAGCAAGTCCTAATACCACCTCGGCGCGGTGCCCCCTGGGGTACTTCTTCGGAAGGAGCTAACGGGAGACGGTCGAATGGCGAGTTCTCTGCGCCACAGAACAGAGTTCTAAGTCGGTTGGGCTGAGGGTTAGCAACCCCCTCCCATAAAACACATAATTGCTACGAATCGGCAAACAATGCCTCGGAACCGGATGGAGAACACGACGACGACCTTTGCTTTTCGAACCAGGACACGAATCGGATCATGGAATGTGAGAACGCTGCTTACTGATGGACGGCTGGATGAAGTCCACAACAAGATGAACCGCTATAAAATCAAGGTCATGGGACTCAGCGAGACCAGATGGCCCGATGCGGGGGAGCATATCTGCCCAAACGGTGAGTCCTTCTTATATTCTGGGAGAAACGAAACTGAAAACCCTAGGAATGGCGTTGGGGTAATACTCACCAAGGAAGCCAGGTCCAGCCTCATTAGCTGGTCACCAGTTTCTGAGAGGATTATTACTGTGCTACGCTCCAACTGAAGACGCAGGCGATGACATCAAAGACGAGTTCTACATGCGACTGAATGAGGTTTTTCGCTCTATTCAAAGGTGAGACATCATTGTTTTGATGGGTGACTTAAACGCACAGATCGGCCCCAACAACACCGGCCTTGAACACACAATTGGAAATCGGCCTAAGCCAAGTTACCAATAACACAAGGAGACCTGGGTATCGCCTGATGGTAGAACGAAAAATCAGATAGATCACGTGGCCGTCAGCCGCAGATGGAGAACTATTCTGGAGGATGTCAGGAGCTTTAGGGGAGCAGACACTGGAAGTGACCACCATTTGATAGTAGCAACTACCCGCCTAAAAATGGCCGCAATCAGAAATGTCCAACGAGATGCCGTAAACCGTAGACGGTTTAACGTAGGCCTTCTGCGAGAGAGCACTGAAAGGAGAGAATTTGCTGGAAATCTGCAACAAATCTTAAACCAGCAAACCGTTTCTGACGACACGAATATTGAAGAGCTGTGGAGCACAACAAAGGGCGCTATAATAACAGCAGCGGAAACAAGCATTGGTTATGTCCAAAGAAACCAGCAGCACTGAATCTCGGACACAACCTGGCAAAAAATTGAACACAGAAGGGTCCTCAAAAATAACGTGAACTCTACAAGCGACCCGGAAAAACGTCAACAACTTGAACGGGAATACTCCCAATTAATTACACCCGGAGGTAAAGAGAAGTGTCCGGCGTGATAAAAGGCGCCAGATAAATGAGCTTGCAGAGAAAGCGGAAAACGCAGCAAACACAGGCAACAGTAAGGTGCTGTACCAAATCACTAAACAGCTCTCGGGAAAGCACTCTACTAAAAAGCATGCCGTAAAGAGTGCGGATGGAAGGCTGCTGTGCAGCGACGAGGAGCAACTCCAAAGATGGAGGGACTACTTCTTCGCCGCCCTGAATGTAATGTTGAGCCGGACTTACACGAGGCAGTACATTTGTCCCTTACACGATGTAAATTGTACTGAGGCCTCAGTTTTTTTAAATGTCCTGGTTCAAAAATAATGTCCTACTGATATATGAGCGTGTATCGAGATAAATGAAGCGCGGTCTGATGGTATATTACTTAGTGGATAGATATTTCTTCTTTCTTTTGCGGCAGTAAAATATCCAATTGGAACTGCGGCTAGGTGAGATTGTAAACACGAACTTGAGAGACATTTCTCACTTCTTTTGCGGCAGTAAAATATCCAATTTAAACAAAGCCGTGGTGAGATTGTAAATACGAACTGTATGGAGACACATTTCTTGCATTTTTCGAGGTAGTGAGGTTTTGTGTTTTGTCCTGAAGAGACAATTCTTACATTTTTCGAGGGAGTGAGGTTTTGTCCTGAAGAGAAATTCTTACATTTTTCGAGGGAGTGAGGTTTTGTCCTGAAGAGACGATTCTTACATTTTTCGAGGGAGTGAAGTTTTGTACTGAAGAGACAATTCTTACATTTTTTGAGGGAGTGAAGATTTGTCCTGAAGAGACAGTTCTTACATTTTTTGAGGGAGTGAAATTTTCTGCTGGAGAGACATTTCTTACTTCTTTTGCGGTAGCAGAATTTCCAACTTGAAATAAGTCGAGGTGGGGTTGCAAAATATACAAATATATGGCCACGGACAAGTAATTAGCTGATGCGCCACAGACAATCCTGGAAATAGCATGGAACAACTGTGCCTTCCCGGAGGATTGGACGGAAGGTATCATAGTCAAAATACCCAAAAAGGGGGACCTAACAATATGTGACAACTGGAGAGGTATCTGTCTATTATCTACTGTGGGCAAAATCTTGTCCCACATATTATTATCAAGGATAAGAGAGGCAGTAGATCGAACGCTTAGAACAGAGCAGGCTGGATTCAGAAAGGGTCGCTCGTGCATAGATCATATTAACACCTTAAGAATCATAGTGGAGCAGTCTACTGAATTCTGATCCCCCCTTTACCTTGCTTTGGTAGACTATGAGAAAGCGTTCGACTCGGTTAATAGGAGCTTTATATGGCGAACTCTACGGCAACGTGAACTGCCGGGCAAAATAATAGAATTGATAAAAGCTCTTTACAACAATTCCAAATGCAGAGTTCTCCATAATAGAAAATTATCCAATAGCTTTGAGGTGAGCTCAGAAGTACGACAAGGATGCCTACTTTCACCATTGCTATTTCTTATAGTAATAAACGACATTCCTGTCAGCGCTCTAGATAGTAGAACAGGTGGTATTCAATGGGGGTTGCTAGACCGCCTTAAGGATCTCGACTACGCGGATGAAATCTGTTTGCTGGCCCACAGACACCAGGACCTCAAAAACATGTTAAACAATTTGGCAACAGAAAGTAGTTCGGCTGGCTTAAGGCTAAATCGGACTAAAACTAAAGAAATGCGGATAAATGCAAACACCCTTGAACGGACAGCGCTAAATAACCGTGACGTGGAACTGGTAGATAAATTCTGTTACCTCGGTAGTATTATTACCGAAAACGGCGGTACAGAAGAAGACGTCAGTTCCATAATAAATAAAGCAAGAAGCGCATATGCATGCCTGTTTCACATATGGAGATCAACGGAGATCTCAATTAACACAAAAGATGATGAAGAAGAAAGACGCGCCCTGGCCGCCGTCAGTCTTTCACTTCTCTCGTCTGGCGCCGGCTGTTTTTGAAAATAAAAATGGCGTCGAATGTATGCTGTAAGAAAAAATGAATATTTTAAAACATAAATTTTATTAAACACAGACAATGGATATCATTTCAATTATTTTTACATCAAAAGCAAATGTCTAATGATGATAAATGTACAAGGATTTTTTTCGTACGCCTCTATTAATATATATCTTCAATTTTAGAAGCATCAGTGAGAATTTTACAAATTATAACTTCCGGTCAAATTTTCTATGAGAAAAAAAAACAAAAAATTTAAAACTAATGGCTTCCTTAGAAAGCTTAGAGTCTCCTCTTTAAAATTTTTTTTTTATTTTTATTTTTGCGCACATTTTAGGCAAAATTTCTTCAGTTCCGAACGCCTCCCAAGAATATTTAAATTCAGCTTTTTGGCGCGCTTAGATTTTTCGAATTTACTTCTAATTTTTAATAATTTTTTATAATAATAAAACAATTTTTTTTAAAATAAGTTATAACATAAATTTTAGTAAAATTTCCGTTCTTTCACATGGCGCTATTAGTTTTTCAAATTTTTTTTTATTTTTCGATATATAACGCAAGAAGCAAATTTTCGAATTTGTTTTCGATATTGTGAACTTAGCATACACTTTAGCGCAGCAAAGATTTTTTTATCGTTTTCAACATCCAAAAAAGTACCTAAGTCCCAATTTTCAGCGAGATCACATTTTGAGTTTAAATTTGCGAGCTTTCGGTCTAAATTTGTCTCTGACGACTGGGCTATAATAGCGAGGGAGAAATAAGGCAGTTGTTCTACAAGAAAATAAGAGAGTGTAGAAAAGAACTTAAACCAAAGCCATTGAACCTCCTCACACGATGCCATAAGTATGTTGAGTAAACTCGGTTTTACTCAATTCGTCGGAGCTCACATGAGGCGTAATTAGGTGTAGTAAATTTGAATTCTATACAGGAACGCTTAAAATGTATTGTAGATGAAGTTTACTTGTTAGAGAAAAACAGAGCTAAAGAAAGCAAGAGATAGAAGTACCTTTTTTTGTGCGTTAGTTTTCACGCGTTCGCTTTTGCGTGAAAAATGTTTCGTTAAGTTTTCCGCTCCTTTCCTTCTCTCATCTATAAAACCGGTTTTACTTGCCATGAATATACACCATGTGAGGAAGCCCATTAGTTTCATGCAGGGAAATATTTTAAGCTAGACAGGAGAAGTACTCAACCGAAGGGTTGAACATTTCAGTAAACTCTTGGATCAACATGAAGAAGGACATTATAACATCCTAGCATAGCGCCACAAATCTTCTGCATCGGATTCTGTTTTGAACTATTCTCTTGGTTTCTATCCAGATTTAGTAAACATTTTTCATTTCTTCCATTATATTACTGTTCTTCTCCATGTATTATTGTTCGGTCTACCGACACCCCTACTTCCCTGCGGATTCTATTCAAGGGCTTTTTTTGCTAACGCATTATTTTTTTTTCGTATGGTGTGCTATCTTTTCTTTATCTGTTTGATAATTAGCTCTTGTTTTGACAAGTTCCATAATTTTATGTTTGTTATTTTTCTGGGCCAAAAAATTTGACATATAATGCGTAAAGATTTATTGACGAAAACTTGTATCCGCTTGGTAAGATTGCCTTGTTCCGTAGCGTACGGCTCTTGTCAAGGCCAGTCGTGTCTCAATTCGATGTCCGAGGATACAACCATTGAACCTGAGTTGAACGATTATAGCGCCGATTACATTTCATTATTTTCCTCTGAGATGAGTGTTGATGAAGATGACAATATGAAAGAAGTGGAAATAGAAGAGATAGAGAGATAATCAAAAAAAAATATCATAACTTGTAACCAATGGATTAGGCCTACGGGAACACCATGTAAAAAACGCCCCTTGCAGTCTACCTCAGAGGTGGTGCGGAAACGAATGCAGCATGATGCCAAAACTTCTCAGCCCTTTATCTCGGAAACTATCGGTTCTAAGTAGATTCGGTATACGACACTTTTATGCAGATTTATCTAACGAACAAACTTTACTTAACGAAAATTTACGTAAAGCCGATAATTTACGAGATATTTGCGAGAAATTGATTTTGGTGACCTTTGACCTCTAATATCTCAAGACGCGGACACGAGATTTTATGAGACTTTTGACTAGTGTTGAGCCGGACTTACACGAGGCAGTACATTTGTCTCTTACATGATGTAAATTGTACTGAGGCCTCAGTTTTTTTAAATGTCCCGGTTCAAAAATAATGTCCTACTGGTATATGAGCGGGTATCAAGATAAATGAAGCGAGGTGTGATTGCAAATTACTTACTTAGTGGAAAGACATTTCTTCCTTCTTTTGCCACAGTAAAATTTCCAATGTGAATTGCGGCGAGGTGAGATTGTAAACATGAACTGTAGAGACATTTCTCACTTCTTTTGCCGCAGTAAAATTTCTAATGTGAATTGCGTCGAGGTGAGATTGTAAACACGAACTGGAGAGACATTTCTCACTTCTTTTGCGGCAGTAAAATATCCACTTTAAGCTGAGCCGTGGTGAGATTGTAAATATGAATTGGATGGAGAGACATTTCTTACATTTTTCGAGGGAGTGAGGTTTTGTCATGAAGAGACAATTCTTACATTTTTCGAGGGAGTGAGGTTTTGTCCTGAAGAGACATTTCTTACATTTTTCGAGGGAATGAGGTTTTGTCATGAAGAGACAATTCTTACATTTTTCGAGGGAGTGAGGTTTTGTCATGAAGAGACAATTCTTACATTTTTCGAGGGAGTGAGGTTTTGTCCTGAAGAGACATTTCTTACATTTTTCGAGGGAATGAGGTTTTGTCATGAAGAGACAATTCTTACATTTTTCGAGGGAGTGAGGTTTTGTCATGAAGAGACATTTCTTACATTTTTCGAGGGAGTGAGGTTTTGTCCTGAAGAGACAATTCTTACATTTTTTGAGGGAGGGAAATTTTGTGCTGGAGAGATATTTCTTACTTTTTTTGCAGTAGCAGAATTTCCAACTTGAAATTAGGCGAGGTGGGATTGCAAAATATAAATACATACAAAATGCGTTTCATAAAAATTGCATTTATACAGTTTTTGTGTTGGAATCAAATTAAAGAATTCCCACCACCTCCTCTTAATTTTTTTGAAATATATAATGATTGAAGGAAATCAATAACAATATCATAATGAATTCCTAACAGGATTGCTACATAAAAAATAAAAAATGTATAAATGCAATTTTTATGAAATTGTTTCTAATTAGTTGTCCGTGGCTGTACATTGTGGAGGCATAGATTTCTTACTTACTCTAAGGCAGTTTAATGAATATTAGAATTAAGCTTGTAAAAATGCACTTCATTGGTATTTATTTTCTTTCTTTTTTTTAATCTGCTTGTTTTTCTCATTTTGGCATTACAATAGAACCTCGCCTCATTTGAAGTATGACATTGTACTGGCTCAAAAGAAAAAAGAGGCACCTCTTACAAACTCATTTTATAATCGTGTCCTACCCAACACTACTTTTGACACATCATTTAGAATTCCAAAACAAAGGTTCATACAAATTTTCAGCTTATTACCTCTCATTCCGAGGTTGGTCCCTTTTTTTGCCTTAGGGTCATTCCATGACGGTTGGGACATTTTAACACATTTTTTGATATACATTCAGTTATTTTAAAGTGCAAACAAAGCAAATAATACATACTGTATTTATGATAGCATTCTTAGATATATTTTTTAAGATATCATAAAAGAAGGCAACATAAAAATATATTCTAACATTGTTAAATTCGTAGAATTACATATGTGACGGGTGGGACAGGCAAAACCCTTCTTTCTTTAGGTACTTGCACTTGACGTTGAAATTCAGATCAAATAGTTCATATGAAGCCCTAATTTTATTGTAGTATGGTATTTAAGTTATGTCGCTAATTGTTTTCTAAAAAGAGGTAACTGAAAAAACAAAACGAACTTTACTTATGAAGCTTAAAATGTTGTGACGGGTGGGACCGGGAACCGTGACGGGTTAGACGAGTAAAAAACTATACACACAAAACACATTAATTTGGGCATATTTTATTAACTATTTAGTTATTTGTTGGCCTTGGTGTAGGGAATTCATGTTCTACATCTCTTTCGCTTTATAGCTCAGCTGCTGGTTTTAAATCAACGGCACTTTCGCTAGAAGTATTTAAGTGAATATTTGAGCTTGCATTCTTCACCTAAACGCACTTTTTTTTGAATTGAATGGAAAAATCAATATTCAACTGGGAAAATATAAAATGTAATAATTTTATTTTTTACTACAAGCATATTTCCGAATACTATGGGGCTTTAACAATACCTAAAGCCTAAAATTTATGTGATTTCCGTCACTTTTTTTTTCATTAGCTTGGTGTCGATTGTAAGGGGTCATTACTTGACTGGACTAAAAGAATTATGGAGGCCAGTATTTTTGTTACCATATTTTGTATGGTAATACCTCTCAAATTTCCGCATTCTTTTAGATCTCCTTTTTTGACAAGTTTTAATAAGTTAATTATTGCCTCCTTCCATTTATTTGGCAATCTTTTTTCGTTCCATACTTGCTCTAAAATAGAATGTAATATCTCTGATGTTACTTCAATTTTTTTTTGAAGTTATACTTTTTTAGGCGCGTTTTGAAAATATTATGAGAGTGAATTTTTAGGAATGTGTTACCACAAGAACCGAGGAATGTGTTAACACAGGAATCCGCGGACCATATAGGCGAAGGGGTAGAGGCTATGGAGGGTAAGCGTTTCAAGTTCCATCCTTTAGCTATGCGCAGGTTAGGTTTATTATGGGCATATGAAAATTCGTAGCCGATGTCTATTAAGATATCGATGGGTGAGGAGGTTTTTATCCTGAGGCTATGGGGGGAAATTAATTTCATGTCCGATTCATCAGCTAAGCGTGAGAACAATCCAGAGCAGCAATAAGTTTCAGCCAAGAACAGATATCGACAGAGACATAGATGGTAACCTATATTAGTAGACCTTATAGCATAAAAGAATGCTGAAACGAACATTTTCAAAACTTATTGTATCTGATCCCCATAGTAAGCGAAGATCCACAGACAGAGGCATTTATAATTCCTAATTCTTCAAGATAATATTTCAACAGATGAACCAACGAAAGCGATTATTATGTCCAATATACAAGAAAGGAGATAAATGAACCTGAAAAAGTACAGAGGCAGACAAAATTCTGGAGAAAAGGAAAAGGAATGTATACCAAATATTTGTGGACTTTCAATAGGCATATGACCCTATAAACAGAGAGATGCTGTAAAGGATCTTATCGGAATTAGGAGTCCCCTCAAAGCTGGGGACTGGCCAAAGTATGGATCCAAAATGCAACAGAAGAGTTCGAAGTGCGACAAGGCCTTAAACAAGGGAATGGACTGGCCCCAATGGTTTTTAACCTGGCCCTAGAATGGGTGATAAGGAAAACGTCAGTCCAGAGAAGTGCATCGATAGCAACCAGTCTGTTAAATTACTTGGATATGCGGATGGCGTGAACATCGTGGGAAGGTTCATTTTGGCAACAAAAGAAGCTTTGTCGAATTTAAAGACGCGGCAAAGGACATAGGCCTAAACATTAACGAAGAAAAAACAAAGGTGATGCAACAGTTCAGAAATATAACGGTCGACGAACACAAGCTAGAAGTAATCGATAAAACAGTTTACTTTAAGTCTACCATTACAAAAAAGAAGCGAAGAAAAGGAAGAGATAACTAGACGAATGCTATTGGAGCGATTTATGACCAAAAACAGCTCAAGATTTGCTGCACAGAAAAACGAAACTTTCACTCTATAAAAGGAGTTCTGTGTTATGGTACCCTGTAAACAATTTCTGTGATAATTTTACAAAAAAAATACTGGAGTTTTATTCACAAGCGGTTTTGTAAATTTGCAATATATATTATTAGGAATATTCCTAATCTACTTTACGCATTTTTACCAACTGTGTAGTAAATATACATTATTTGTGGGATGTAAAAATACAATCAGTATTGGAGCCTTAACTTCATAGTTTTTTAAATTTCCAAAACTTTTGTGTTGTAACTTTTTACCAGAGAGAGTAACAGGGAAAAACGTATAGCTCAAGATTCCCGCCCTGTGCCAATGTGCTTGGCCCTGCTTGAAATATTTTCTAGCGCCAGATTTTATTCCTAGTTTACCCACTCCCTGTACATAAAAAATATGAGTGTGCTTAAGACCACACTTTGGAGGTAAAACTTGCTTGCCCAATAACTGCCGGAATTATTAAAATAATAACCAGCAAGAAATATGCAATAGAAGTACAATAAAGTTTTTTTTACGAGGGAGTGGTGAGAATCTTACAACTGTCTAGCAGCAAGAAATGCCGGAGACCGCCTGTCTACGACAGCAGACACCGCTGGGGGTCCGCACCGAGACGGTAGTGTCAGATTCCTACTGACTTAACTCACTAACCCTATTGCCTGACGTCATCAATGTGGGGTTCCTCAAAAGTTTTCACCAGAGCCGCGGCAGTGGGGCTTACGGATCAGCGACCTACCGCCTATGCTTTCTTTGCGGGAAACGTGATTTCTATGGAGCTTGCTACCCAATTCACCAGCTACGTTAGTGCCCGTAGGTGCTTCGGAAGGTTGATAGCACTCTACCGAGAAGTAGGGTTCGAACTATCGGCTTCTAGTATCGATACCAAGTACTAATAACAGAATCAAACCGTGGTATCGATACCTAGAAAGTATCGGGCTGGAAGTATCGATACTACTCAGTATCGAGTACTTTTTAAAATACATATATTTAAACAAAAAATTTATTTAGAACAAAAGCTCGAGGATATGAAGACGTTCTTGACAAAAATTTACGTAAATAATATAACCCAACGGTATGAAGACTCCGTCGACAAAAAAACAGCACAGACACATATGAACAAAGGCATGACTAAGGCCCGTTTTCATTTTCAGCCCAAGATATTGAGCATGTTCACATGTTTGGTAGAACAGCATACAAACTTCTGTGTGATAGAGGAGCTCCATTTTGGGTTCCCACAATGCGTTTGCGATGTAAATGCTCCTTTAAAAACAGCTACTGGTTAAAGCTGCATTTAGAAATAAACGTAACTACGACATCTCTGAAGATTGAAGAATATTCCGATTTTTGCGGTTTATCAGTAGTACATACAGTGGCTGTCGAAATTATTGGCACACCCAAGAAATTTTACAACTGAGGAAGATATTACAAGACTAAACTATCTTACCAAATTTTATTGATTAAAATTTCATTATTTAAATTATAAATAATAAATTTAAAAAAAAAATAATTTAAATTCATTTAATAATATTGATTTAACAGAAAAAAGAAATTCATCAGTTTAAAACTTCTTGCGTGTGCCCACTGTATGTGGGTTGACAAAGTACTCGATACTTTTAATGAGTAGTACTTGACGATACCATGATCTTGGTATCGAGTGCTCAGTATCGGTTTTCAAGACGAAAGTATCGATACCTACTCAGTATCGAGAGTATCGTTCGAACCCTACCGAGAAGCTCCTGCCTAGAAAAGAACCACTTCCTACTTAAATCGTATTCCCCTCGCTTAATCGGCTTACGCCATTGCGTCAGGGGCTGGATCAGCTATCTAGCAATATTTATTAATTTCTATATACATTAAAACCTAAAAACGAAACAATCGGTTTATGATAACTGAAATATGTAATATATATTTTAGATTGAAACTGATCTAAATATCGCGTAAAAACTGCATCAAGTGACGTTCCATATCTCGTGGTGCTTTCATCAACATTATTTGATATCGTTAAATTAAATTTTTTATGCAGAAAACGTAGTAAGGGACGCGCCGTTTCTGATGAAAAATTGATATTAAAATCGCCACTCAAAATCATGGGGATTTCGTTGAAGTTTCGACCTAATAAACTTGAACCTTCCGAAGTGTATATTAGGAGATTGTCATGGATGAATTTCTTTATTTCGCCTACAGTTTTAAGTGGTGATACATATCTTCGTGAACGCTCTCTTGCTAATTCTCTCTTTCGTTTAAGTTTTGCATTCGCAAGGGTATTCAGTGTATAAATTTGAGTCAACATGAAGACTTATTTTTGATGGTACTGAAATTTGTCGAGGGAGCGAATTTTGTATTTGTATAACAGTATCTTGATGTACTACAGGATATCTTTGATTTATTTTTTCGCGATATATTTGTGAATGCTCTCTTGCTAATTCTCTCGAGTCAACATAAAGATTTTCTCGTTCCTGCTCCCTTTTTCTTTTGAGAAAATACCATTGGCGCTCTCTGGCCAATTAATTTTGCCGTTCATCATAGTTATTATTTTCGTTATTAGCATTCATCTTTAAATAACTAATATACCTTAAATAATACTGGTCGCGACCAACGACTACTAATCTAAAGTAAATTTCCGATTTATTTTTTATTAGAATATACAAAATGTAAAAATTAAAATTAATGGTAACTTACTTTTTTTATGTTGTGTGAATTGCAAAACGCACGAGACACATAATAATTGTTACGTTAAACTACAATTACTAGATTGACACATGACACTACATGCATAAGCAATAACAATAACAACAACAATAATAACCACATCACAATAATAAAACAGCTGCAATATTAATAATTAAATTTCACTAAACAAAATATTAAAAATTTGCCTCCAATTCACCAAAAACCACAAAAAACTAAAATAATTATTTTGTCAAAACATGCACAACTAATAGATAATCATAACAACAACAATAATAACCAACAACAAGGGAACAACAGAAACAATATAAAAATTAGGTATTTTTTATAAATAAAACTAATTTTTTTTCAAAAAATCACCAAAAACCAAATATATTTGGAAGTCACTTTCACTGTCACCGATTTATTAATCTAAATAAAAATAGGTGCGTTTCAGTTTCATTGGAGCACGTACGCCGGCGTAGTTGGGCGCACATCGTCGTAGATGCTGGCTATTGGCATGAAAATGAAACGCACATATTAACGTGTATGCAACCCACACAAGACTAAAGTTTCTTCGCCTCTTGTGCCCCGTCCTCCAAAATTCCCTTCGTTATACGGACTCGAGTTTCTTCGCCTCTTGTGCCCCGTCCTCCCCATTTCCCAGCGTTATACGAAAGCTCTGACGATTTTTCAATGTCTGAGAGCGTGATGCGAATGAAACTTATTCGCTCTCAAGGAAATTTTTAAGCATAGGCGCTCGTAAAGAAGTTTTACTTCAAAAAAGATTATGTGTGCACAGTCCGCGGTAGGAAAAAGGTATAATGAAGAAAGAAGAAAACTGCAAAAATTGAGTTTGAATACTTAAAACAATTTAGAGTATGTTACAACTTTTTTAACATTCGATGATGAAAAATTGTATACTACGTGCACAACAGACACTTAGCCACACATATTCAGAATCGTCGCATAGATTTTGCTATTCCGGGGATTAGACTCCATGTGCAGAACTTCGCTCATGGGCCCTCCTCCCCTCCAAATTGTTTTTCCCAAAAAAAGGGCAAAAAAGTAATCAATTTTGCAAATTTGGCACCCAGCGTGCAACCCAAAAATGCACAATTTGGCTCGTAAAAAATCTAATAAATACATTACACACATTTCCTCTTTGTTTTTTTCATTTCGGCTTGAGACGAACAGAAGGGCAAAATAAATGTCCAGCCCGTCAGAAATGCAACAGATGTTACGGTATTTTTTCAAAGAGCTTATATTTAATGTTCTGGCATTTAGAGCTAAGATGTGAAGATTTTCAGCTTTACCAACTCGTCAACTACCCACATACAGCTGTCCGTGGGAGAAGCATGGCTTTATCAGATCGAGTCCAAAAACTTTCAGTGATTGTCCTTGTGACTGCAGTAGAAAATGAAATATATAGTTTAAAAACACTAAAAAATACGTTTTAAAATTAAAACTAAAAAGTAAAAAATAATTTTGAATGTAAAGTTTTTATTGCTCCAACTAGTATATGGGAACATCCTACCTTTCGAAATGTAAAAAGCGAGGGACTCTTTTCCTATGTTATTTTATTAACACTGGAACTCATCGTTAACGCCACACGCTAATGTCTATTATAAGTCTTCCGCCATTCTGTTGTGACCGCCATATTAGATTTAAAATGACGTCGCACAGCGTACTGTACTATACTCGTTATACACTTTCATTTAATACCCATACCGAGGGCGCTGTCAAAAAAATGTAAACCGCCATTTTGTGATGGCCGCCATTTTGAATTTGGAATGACGCGACACAGAAAATAGTATTCTACTTGTCACACCCTTTCATTTGATACCCATACCGAGAGCGTTGTAAATAAAAATTTAATCCCCCGTTTTGTATTGGCAGCCATTTTGGGCTTGCCGCCATTTTGAATTTGGAATGACGACACACAGCTAATAGTATTCTACTTGTCATACCCTTTCATTTGATACCCATACTGAGGGCTTGTAAAGAAATCGGTAATCCGCTATTTTGTGTTGGCCGTCAGCTAATTGTATTCTATTTGTCAAACCCTTTAATTTGATACCCATGTGGGGGTCGGGGAACAAAATTGTAAAATTCGGTCGCCATCTTGGAACCGCCTTCTTTTCCGGAGCCTAAACCTGAAATACAGCAATACGAACAAAACAAAAGAAGAATCATGAAAATCGGCCCGGCGGTTATCGAGTTATAACGTCATCAAGTTTCACCCCGTAGGAATTAAATATGTATTAGTAGGCTAGTCGGCGAGAAGGAAAAAATGATAAAAAATGAATTATTGGCCCATAGGCGAGATTATTGTTGGAATCGCTTCGTTTTAGGGTGTAGTTAAACACCCTAAGTTTGTCCACAATTTGGTTGACCACATAACTTATTGTGAATAAAATAGGCACTTTTTTATATTTCTTTCAATAGCTCCGTTCCTACTAACTTTTAGAATAACATATGCATTGGGAAAGCTCTTCGTTATGAAATTCTCTAAAAAATAAGCCCGGTTAGAGGTCGCTAGGTCCAAGGGTGATCTTGCAAATCGCTTTCAAAGTTTTCATAACACGTTATTTTCACTATTTGTTTACAGGAAAACAACTGCGCATTGAAGGCTGAAAATGTTTGAAGAAGGTGTTTATGTAATCCCGGCAGGGCGGCGCGTGGTTTTTTTGCGCCCGGTGCATTATGCTATATTGCGCCCCATCAGCTGATCATATGAAAAAAACTTTTTTCGTCTGGATCGCAAAGACGAAGAAGCGGAAAATACACAAGGCACTTCTAACTTGGTAGCAATTTGCTTGACTTTTTCAATAACTTCCTGATATTTTGCTCTGATCGTAAATCTATCAAAAAAAACTGGTGTGCGTAGGACCACACGATGGAAGTGAAAACTTCTATGGCCATTCTGTATTTCCTATTCAATCTTAATATTACAGGAGGATAATGGTCAAAAAATTTTGTCTATGAATGTGAATGCATTTGAAATATTTTTTTTGGTGGACTTGGAAACACATTTTACATTTTAGTCGTTCTTATTTAATTATACAGTCGTTATACAGGTATTTATGCATTTTACTTTTTACAAAATTCTGGTGATGTGATTTGTTATGCATACCATACATATTGCCAGCGCATTTTTAATTTTCTATCATTGACAAGAAATTCATTATTTCCGACCTTAAACACCTCCAAATGGCGATTTTCGGTGAAATCGAATCGTAATTGCCAAAATCGTACCGCCATATTGGCGCTGCCATTTTGAATTTTAAAATTTTGACCACAGATTCGCCATTTGTGACCTTAAAAACCCCCGATACTGAGTTTCAATGGATTCAGAACACATTTGCAAAATTCATCCGCCATATTGGCACCGCCATTTTGAATTTTCAAATTTTGAGCACAGAATCGTCATTTGCGCTGATAAAAACATCTTGATACCGATTTTCAATATAATCGGAACACAATTGCAAAATTCGTCCGCCATCTTGGAACCGCCATCTTGATTTTTTTACAAAGTTGTCCGATTGCGTGAGAGTAACAAACATCCACACATGCATACATACAAACTTTCGCGTTTATAATATTAGTAGGATTACAATAATTGTGTAGTAAATAGTCCAGGAGAGATAGCGGAAAAGTATTCAAAAGTTGAAATAAATCTACCCTGCGATTTTTCGAGGCTATAATTAAGAGAAAAATCGTAGGAATCCAATGAATGTGTTTTGGAAAAAATCGGTCCAGGAGAACAGGTGGAAAAAAGCTAATAATGGTAGCGAAAACACGTTTTTCAACGTTTTAGGTGCGAAAAAATTTTGTTTTTGGAAAACAAAAAATAGTACGTAATAGCGCTTAAAAAGACGAAAATTATGAGTTTTGGACAATTGAAATCGGTCAACAGGTTTTTCCAAAAAAAAATAAAAACATCGAAATATGGCCATTTTTTGACATTTAATTACAGCAACTGTAATTATCGTAGAACCTTGTTTCAGGGCTGAAATTGTGGCTTCTGTTAGTGCCTGCCTACAATAAAAATTTCATGCAAAAATAATTATAACTTTTCGCGTAAATCTCAAAAATGCAAAAACAGCCGTTTCAGGAAAAAAGTTTGAACAAGGCCCACGGTGGTGCTAGAGTTATTTTGAAAAGCCCTATTTATTCTCGAAGAGTTACTCTACCAACCCATTTTCATGAAAAGCTGGTAAGGTTCGATTTAATACCTCATAAACGCGTTTTAAAACAGGCACTTTTCTTGATTTTCAGAAAAAACACCTTTAGGCGAAGGGGAAGTAAAATATGGTGTGGGCAAGCTTTCTGCCGGCCGAGCTTCCTGCGATGGAAATTTTCGAGCGTTTTCATATATGCCTGACAGGAAAAAATTTTGATTTCTCGAAATCTACTGAATAGAAATCCATACCATATTCCACTTCCCCTTCGCCCAAAGGTGTTTTTTCTGAAAATCAAGAAAAGTGCCTGTTTTCAAACGCGTTTATGAGGTATTAAATCGAACCTTACCAGCTTTTCATGAAAATGGGTTGGTAGAGTAAGGCCGCGTTCCCATGGGCTGCATGCCGCACGGCAAAAGCTCAACCTCGGCTTGCCTT
This sequence comes from Thereva nobilitata, assembly GCA_963855945.1. NCBI lineage: Eukaryota > Metazoa > Arthropoda > Insecta > Diptera > Therevidae > Thereva > Thereva nobilitata. The sequence continues at coordinate 99,719,017 of OY979695.1, forward strand.
CGTGTAGTATTCGGAAATTTTCGTGAGAGGCTGCAAAAAGATTGCCGCATGCCTGCATCCCCTCGTTCACATGAGCGCATCTGCTGGTTGTCAAAAATCAGCTGTTTTGTGATTTTTAAAAAGTGAAAAAGTGATTTGGATTACTTTCAAAATAAAAAAAAGTTTTGTTAACGAGTGCAATAGTAATAATAACTAAATATAAAGAAAGACAAAGTGACAAAAAAAGAAAATTAAGAAAAAGAATTGTCAACTTGAAAGTTCCGTGATTTTGCAGCACGTTCACATGGGCTGCATGCAGCACGGCAAAAGCTCGAGCTTGACAGTTCCGTGATTTTGCCGCATGGATAAGAGATTTCCTCTTTGCATGCTTTTTGCAGCAATGCTGTGCAAGAGAGAGAACATGTGCCGAGACAGATATTTTTTCCTGGCCAATCAGAGAACACGAAGAGCTTTTGCCGTGCGGCATGCGGCCCATGTGAACGTGGCCTAACTCTTCGAGAATAAATAGGGCTTTTCAAAATAACTCTAGCACCACCGTGGGCCTTGTTCAAACTTTTTTCATGAAACGGCTGTTTTTGCATTTTTACGCGAAAAGTTATAATTATTTTTGCATGAAATTTTTATTGTAGGTAGGCACTAACAGAAGCCACAATTTCAGCCCTGAAACAAGGTTCTACGATAATTACAGTTGCTGTAATTAAATGTCAAAAAATGGCCATATTTCGATGTTTTTATTTTTTTTTGGAAAAACCTGTTGACCGATTTCAATCGTCCAAAACTCATAATTTTCGTCTTTTTAAGCGCTATTACGTACTATTTTTTGTTTCCCAAAAACAAAATTTTTTCGCACCTAAAACGTTGAAAAACGTGTTTTCGCTACCATTATTAGCTTTTTTCCACCTGTTCTACTGGACCGATTTTTTCCAAAACACATTCATTGGATTCCTACGATTTTTCTCTTAATTATAACCTCGAAAAATCGCAGGGTAGATTTATTTCAACTTTTTTTCTATCCCTCCTGGACTAAAATTAGTATTCAATATCACGATTTGTAATTTTACTGTACATTTGCACTATTTACATATTTACATATTTTTTTACAGTGTACAGTGCGAGAGATGGACTATTACACATAGGCCATTCATACACGAGGTACCATGGTTCTGCAAGCAAAAGCTTTGCTGCAAGTTTTCTGAAAATACACGGAGCAACAGCGATGGAAGCCGCTTTTGTGTTGCTACGTGATATTTGTTCGTATTAGTGAGAAGTCGATTTTTTTATTAAAAACAAAATTGAGGTTTTTTCGCTGTTATTAAATAATTTATTTAAAAAAATTCACTCACTCACCTTGAATTCTCAATAATTAAAAGTTTTTTCTTATTAAGCCTAGTATGCTGTTGAAGCGAAATGAAAGTTTCCTATCAAACTCTATGTAAAAAAAACGCACGCGAAAAGTGCCACCGAAATTTTCGCTTCCGATTTTGTTTAGCAGTACGCTGTTCAAACGAAAAATCACAACTTTTTCGGGATAAAGGTAAATGTCTCTGCTTATGTGGAGCTTTTTTCGCACCGAAATAATGTTTTAATATTTATTTCGGGCCGAAATTTTGACAGTACTCAAGTGTGAAGTGAAAAAGTGACAAGTGTGATTTAAATAAAACTAGATTGAAATGGAAATAGGATTTTTTTAAGATTTTGAAGCGGAAGTATTCAAATTAACAGTTTTTTAACGTAAACTCTCCATTCTATTCTCCAATTATTTTTCGTGTGTAGAGATATATATCCAAAACGAAAACGAAAATTTCGCTTCAACAGCATACTAGGCTTTATGTTCAAATTTTGACAAAATTTTACTGTTTGAAAGTTTTTTTTATCGCCAAAGCATTGATTTCTTATTGCTGTGAGTGCATGCTTTCCGTGTTCGCAGGCCAAAGGCAGGAGCACAAAAGTCTCCACCGGAGCACGAAACTCTCCACTTATTGCATCTCCGCACGCCTCCCTTGCCCGAAAAAAGCGTTTGCTCCGGAACCATAGTCCCGCGTGTATGAATGGGGCTACGTAGACTAGTCATGATTACTATGTAGTAAAACCGATTTTTAAGAAGAGAGAGGTGATGGGGCGGCATACTCACCCCGCTCCTTCACCCCTTTCTTCTTAAAAGTCGGTTTTACTACATAGTAATCATGACTAGTCTACGTAGCCCCAATAGCCATAGAACAACAGGTTTGAGAGAAAGTTATAAGGTGCATAAAAAGCCCAACAAGAGAGGATGGGGTATGGCGAAGGAGATACAATAGCGAGTTGTATGACATTTTTGTCGACCTAGAACTCTCACCATTTATAATAATTAACTGATTAAAGCTAGCTGCCCACGTAATCAGGATGAAGGAGAACCGTATCAGAAAACGCTTTATGAGAGCGAAAATTTCGGGAAATTTACCAGTAGGCAGACCTAGGAGGAGATGGATAGACTCTGCGACGACTGACGCACAGACAATGCTCCACATATAGAACTGGAGACATGCTGGAAGTGACCGTCAAGCTTGGAGCAATGCCCTAGAGGAAATTGACTATGCAAGTCCTTTTCATATTCGTTGATCTTATATGAGGGAGTGTTAAACCTGTAAAAGCTATGTTTCGATAATTGTGTGTGTGTACTAAGGCAACCCATATCAAAATAGTGAGTGATTTCACTACAAATATAGCTCGTCGTGTTATGCGTGCAAAAGGCTTCCACCCATTGTGAACCGACATTTTTAGTAGTACCCGTAACAACCTTGATCAGGAAATCATTCTTAAATCCGTTAGCTCAATCCTTCGGTGTCCAAGCCAGCGATTGAAACTTTATTCTCCGGGGTTTATTTGTTTTGGAAGTTTATGGGAAGACGGAGCTAAGTCGCTGGAACCCCCACTTAAGAAAGACGTATTGCACATAAGATGAGACTCACCTATAAAGCGCATTTTTTGGTACAGTTGTGGCGCCTGCGTACAACTGACTACAAGTTAACGAAAGCCACAAAAAACTTCCACGATCGAAAAATATGAAGATCTCTTAGATTGCTAAACCGTGATTAGGTATATTCGACATACATCGATGCATCGAATTCACTCTAAGTTCACAATTACATATACATTAGAGCGATCCGATGTTTTAAGAAACTGTTTATTTACTCGATACGTCGATGTATTTTCATAAAACATCGGATCTATTCTACACTAGAATAAAGCCCGGTTTAGATTAACTACTTTTTTGGGCCCTTTATAGCATAGGCGTACCCAGGATTTTTGTTCGGGAGGGGTCGGTCCAGAATTTTAAAAAAATAATCTATTGATGAATTTTTATTATAATATATGTTTTCTAAACATAAAATCTGTATTCTACTATTTTCTTGGGAAATTCAGAAACCACTTTCTCCGGGTCTAACTGAATTGTGCAGTGGATATTAAGTAAGTCCAACCCATTTAGTCTGCCCTGAAATATGGTGTTCCGCAGATAGGAATTTAATCTTTTTAAGCAAGAAAATGTCCTTTCCAAAGTTACCGAGACGGCAAGGTTAGCCAAGACTTTTAGGATGTAGGGGATGTTAGGGTATAAGTCCGCATGACAGTGGTCCAGATGGGTAACCGGGGCAACCTTTTTATAACATAGGCCAGAATAAAGATTTTTCCGCGGGCCGTAGTAGTCAATTGACACCTTTTTGTGACATGTAATTTTTAAAGAGCTGAGACGGACTTACACGAGGCAGTACATTTGTCCCTATGCATAGTACCTATATGGTAAATTGTACTGAGGCGTGTAGTATAGAGACAAGGGTTTCTTCTTTCTGGCTTCTTTTGCGCCAGTAAAATATGCGATTTGAGCTGAGGCGAGGTGAGATAGTAAATACGAACTGGAGAGAGACATTTCTTACTTCTTTTGAGGCAGTGAAATTCCCAACTTGAAATGAGGTGAAGTGAGATTGTAAAATATAAATATACATTGTGGAGGCATAGGTTTCTTACTTACTCTGAGGCAGTTTAATGCATAGTAGAATTAAACTCGTCAAAAAACCTCTTAATTGGTATTTCTTTTGCTTATTTCTTTAATTTGCTTGTTTTTGTCATTTTGGCATTACAATGGCACCTGGCGTCATTTTAAGTATGCCATTATACTGGCGGGGGGGGGACGAACGGCTAACAAAGACCTCGGAAGGTGCTGGCACCCAATTTGTCACTTCTGCCAAAACCCGAGAAGAGTCACTGCAGACGAACACCTAGCAGCTAATCCCACCTCCCCGCGGTGCCCCCTGGGGTACTTCTTCGGAAGGAGCTAACGGGAGACGGTCGAATGGCGAGTTCTCTGAGCCACAAAACAGAGTTCTAAGTCGGTTGGGCTGAGGGTTAGCAACCCGCTCATATAAAACACATAATTGCTACGAATCGGCAAACAATGCCTCGCAACCGGATGGACAACACGACGACGACCTTTGCTTTTCGAACCAGGACACGAATCGGATCATGGAATGTGAGAACGCTGCTTACTGATGGACGGCTCGATGAAGTCCTCAACGAGATGAACCGCTATAAAATCAAGGTCATGGGACTCAGCGAGACCAGATGGACCGATGCGGGGGAACATATCTGCCCAAACGGTGAGTCCTTCTTATATTCTGGGAGAAACGAAACTGAAAATCGTAGGAATGGCGTTGGCGTAATACTCACGAAGGAAGCCAGGTCCAGCCTCATTAGCTGGTCACCAGTTTCTGAGAGGATTATTACCGTGCGCCTACGTACCAGGCTAAGAAGTACTACGATAGTCCAATGCTACGCTCCGACTGAAGACGCAGAAGATGACATCAAAGACGAGTTCTACATGCGACTGAATGAGGTTTTTCGCTCTATTCCAAGGGGAGACATCATTGTTTTGATGGGTGATTTAAACGCACAGATCGGCCCCAACAACACCGGCCTTGAGCACACTATTGGAAATCAAGGCCTAAGCCAAGTTATCAATAACAATGGTGAGCTTTTCGTTGACTTCTGTAGTTCCCATCAACTCATGGTAGGTGGAACCTACTTTTGTCACAAGAAGATACACAAGGAGACCTGGGTATCGCCCGATGGTAGAACGAAAAATCAGATAGATCACGTGGCCGTCAGCCGCAGATGGAGAACTATTCTGGAGGATGTCAGGAGCTTTAGGGGAGCAGACACTGGAAGTGACCACCATTTGGTAGTAGCAACTATCCGCCTAAAAATCGCCGCAATCAGAAACGTTCAACGCGATGCCATAAACCGTAGACGGTTTAACGTAGACCTTCTGCGGGAGAGCACTAAAAGGAGAGAATCTGCTGGAAATCTGCAACAAATCTTAACCCAGCAAACCGTTTCTGACGACACGAATATTGAAGAGCTGTGGAGCACAACAAAGGGCGCTATAATAACAGCAGCGGAAACAAGCATCGGTTATGTCCAAAGAAACTAGCAACATTGGATCTCGGACATAACCTGGCAAAAAATAGAACGCAGAAGGGCCCTCAAAAATAACGTGAACTCTACAAGCGACCCGGAAAGACGCCAACAACTTGAACGGGAATACTCCCAATTACACCGGGAGGTAAAGAGAAGTGTCCGGCGTGATAAAAGGCGGCAGATAAATGAGCTTGCAGAGAAAGCGGAAAACGCAGCAAACACAGGCAACAGTAAGGTGCTGTACCAAATTACTAAGCAGCTCTCGGGAAAGCACTCTACTAAAAAGCACGCCGTAAAGAGTGCGGATGGAAGGCTGCTGTGCAGCGACGAGGAGCAACTCCAAAGATGGAGGGACTACTTCTTCGCCGCCCTGAATGGTTCTTTTTCGCAGGAACCTGAAGAAAATAACAACAATGCACAGCCAATAAGAATCGCCACTCGTGCACCATACAAGACAGAAATAGTAACCGCAATTCATGCAATGGCCAATGGTAAAGCAGCTGGAAAAGATGGCATCCCGCCAGAATTGTTGAAAGCCGACTCAAGCCTCATAGCAGATGCGCTACAGCCAATCCTGGAAATAGCATGGAACACCTGTACCTTTCCGGAGGATTGGACGGAAGGTATCATAGTCAAAATACCAAAAAAGGGGGACCTAACAATATGTGACAACTGGAGAGGCATCTGTTTATTATCTACGGTGGGAAAAATCTTGTCCCATATATTACTATCTAGGATAAGAGAGTCAGTAGATCGAACGCTTAGAACACAGCAGGCTGGATTCAGAAAGGGCCGCTCCTGCATACACCATATTAACACCTTGAGAATCATAGTGGAGCAATCTACTGAATTCCGATCCCCCCTTTACCTTGCTTTCGTAGACTATGAGAAAGCGTTCGACTCGGTCAATAGGAGCTTTATATGGCGAGCTCTACGGAAACGTGGACTGCCGGACAAAATAATAGAATTGATAAAAGCTCTATACAACAATTCCAAATGCAGAGTTCTCCATAATGGAAAATCTCCGACAGCTTTGAGGTGAGCTCAGGAGTACGACAAGGATGTCTACTTTCACCATTACTATTTCTTATAGTAATAAACGACATTCTTGTCAGCGCTCTAGATAGAAGAACAGGTGGCATACAATGGGGATTGCTAGACCGCCTTAAGGATCTCGACTACGCGGATGATATCTGTTTGCTGGCCCACAGACACCAGGACCTCAAAAACATGTTAAACAAATTGGCAACAGAAAGTAGCTCGGCGGGCTTAAGGTTAAATCCGACTAAAACCAAAGAAATGCGGATAAATGCAAACACCCTTGAATGGACAGCGCTAAATAACCGTAACGTGGAACTGGTAGACAAATTCTGTTACCTCGGTAGTATTATTACCGAAAACGGCGGTACAGAAGAAGATGTCAGTTCCAGAATAAATAAAGCAAGAAGCGCATATGCATGCCTGTTTCACATATGGATATCAACAGAGATCTCAATTAACACCAAATTGCGGCTGTTCAACTCCAACGTTAAGGCAGTTCTTTTGTACGGTTGCGAAACATGGAAAGTCACCCAATTCATCACAGGGCGCTTACAAGTTTTCATCAACAGATGCCTACGTCGTATCCTAAAAATCCGAGTCACCTCTTACAAACTCATGTTATAATCCTACCCAACACTAAATTTTTAGTCTGCATCTGAAGTGAAAGATGCTTTAATGTTGTAAATCACACTATCCATAACTCGGTCCTCAACCCAAACAGGTTTGTGTAAAATGTAGGTATTAAACTGAATATTCATTTTCTGTCTCTTTTTCGTGTAACGATTGTGATGCCTATGTAGTTGCACAATAAACGTGAATGAGAAAGGAAATTTCTCATAGTTTTTGCACACTCCCGAGAACCATGTTATAATTGGGTTAGGGTGATGGATGGGTGAGTCTGACAAATTTTCTGATGCAAAGTAAGGAAAAACAAATTTCCCTGCAACCTCTTGTCTATAAAATCGGGTTTTGTAGGGGGATAATAAAAGAAATAATGCATAGTGTAACTTACCCCAATGGATGTAAGTTTTAACATTAGTACTAAATTATGAACATACAAGTTGCTATGTTCGTTTAATATTCAATTTAAGCTAGAGAAATTACATCGAAAAATATTTATTTATAATTACTTCTAAAGATCTCGCCGGCCGGATAGAAACTTTTCGCCGGAGGTTGCCCATCGTTGGCCCAGAGCACACTTCTCGCTAGATTTTAAACTCAGCTTTGACAAGTGCTGTATTCGTTTCTGGCAGAACTGTTGCATACAATACTGCATTAAGCCTCCATACACGGTCAAATTCATGGTAGCGATTTTTAATCAATTTTAGCTTTTGTAACGGTCGGTTATTTACCGAAAAATTCCCCCTTTTTGATGGTCCCCCATCTGTCGGAAATTTCAGGCTCCATGAATAAAATTACTTCACAAAAAAAATTTGGGAAAAATTTTTTTCAAATTCAAGTAGTCGGGAAAATAAAAATAGTTTTTTGGAGCTGGAAAAAGAAAAAGAGTTGGGAGGGGAGATTGGAATTTAGAAAAAGGAGGTCGTATATAGACCAAACAAAAAAAAAAATAATAATAAGTTTTTTTAAATTTGAATGCGAACAAGGATTTTGAAATTTTGAGAAGGAAGGACGTTTGTTATCGTAACGGGAGCAAACCGAAACCCATTTTTATAACTACGTCTGAATTGGGATTTGGGAAGAGAAAGAAAAAAAAACCAAAGGAAATTTTTTTAATCTAAAAAGGAGAAAGAAGTCTCGATTTGAGACTGATATCACAATTGATGGAGGCAACAAGGAAAGAAACTCCGGATAAAATCAGTCTGTCAAGCAAATTTAAACGGGCAGTATAAATGTGGTAGGTTCGACTGTCGATAGATATTTCTTGAAGGAGCCCACAACATTTTCCGTGGTCTATCACAAACGCTTTAACACTATAGTTGAGACAATGAAGGGAATGTGTGGTTTAAGTGTTTTACCTATTTACTGTACATATAAAAACAATTAATCTATTTGAATTAGCTGCAAAGGAGTTAATTTTTGGCATTGCTAGGTTAGTTATCCACAAATTGAGAATTTACAGTGCTAAGAACCCAGCAGAACATAACGCCACAACAACTGGCGTCGTGGTTATCGCCGTGGGACGTCAGCGTCTGGACTCCAGAATAGCATACGTTTTCTGATAATCTTGCAGTTTGGAGGTGTTGCAGACGATTTATGGTATTTGTGCGTCAGGATATCGACTGGAAAAGTGCGAATGGTGAATTACTGAAGAGGCAGGTTTATTATTGGTTACTTTTACCTATTAATATAGTAAGTTTATTAAATACTAGCAAAAACCCGCGTGCGTTGCAACGCCTTTTAATAAAAAAACTAATGTGTGCACAGTTCGGGATAGGAAATAGGTATAATGAAAAAAATAACAAATTTGCAAAACATAATTTAGGGCACACAACTCGACTATAGAATAATCTCTCACAGTCAGTATTTCCGACCTCCTACAATATCCAAGAGTTCAAACGCAGGGTTAATCCGCACCTTCTTCAACAACCCCCGGACCCCCATAACCCTTAACCTATTCCCCCCTTACTAAGCTCCCTGCTAGACATTGCGCCATGACGTGCAAACGACAACGGACTGGTACTACAAAGGGTGATTCCTGAGCTTGGCACTGCCACATAAAACAAATAAAAAAATTTAAAGTTACTTATAAAAAATGTGTTAGAACTTTTTTAAAATGCGGTGTTGAGCGCCACCTATCGGAAAAATTGTGTGCTACATGCACAACAATCACATTCAGAACACGTGCCTCACCCTGTGCGGAACTTGCCCAATAGCGTCCTCAACATTTTGTTCCCATTTGTTGATTGAGTTCGATATATTCTCTGTTTTAATTTTCATCAGACCTATCGATCATTTGCGGAGATGGCAAACCATAATCTTCACAGTATTCCCGCAAATTGAAAGAACAATATCTCGCCGTGACAGCATTTCATTCGCGTTCCTTCGATTATCGAGTCATGTTTTCGGTCTAACCCGACAGTCGGATAATAGTGAAAAGTATGCTAAACGCCTAAGAAGATTCTGAATCATCCCGTTAAAGGCCTAAAATCGGATTAACCGTTCCGAGCTTTGAGGTTTACAATTGGAATGATAAAAAAAGTTTCCACTGGCTTTTCTGCGACTATCGCATCAAGTTTTCCACCTGAATCAATAGTCGGAACCGAGTGAAGCCTAGAACATGCCCAAGAAAATACTGAATCTTCCCGTGAAAATCCCATCGCAATCGGATTAGCCGTTGTTGGTACGTAGGTAGCTAGGTTGTTATTATATACTGGCTGGAGCAATAAAAACTACATTCAAAATTATTTTTTACTTTTTAGTTTATTTTAAAATAAAAGCGTATTTTTTAGTTTTTTTAGACTATATTTTTTATTTTCTACTTTTTAGTCTATTATATGTCTTCCACCACTTTGTAGTGACCGTCATATTATATTTAAAATGACGGCACACCGCTTACTGCACTATACTCGCTTTCATTTGATGCCCATACCGAAGAATAATCCGCCATTTTGTGCTGGCCACCATTTTGAATTTTGAATGACCCCACATAGCTTATTGTAATCTACTTGTCTTACCCTTTCATTTGATATCCATGTCGGGGGGTCTGGGAACACAATTGCAAAATTCGGCCGCCATCTTGGAACCGCCATGTTGATTTTTTTCCAAAAATGGTTAAATTGCATTGTCACGCGAACTATACGTATGTGCAAAATTTGAAGTTGATCGGTTATATGGAAGTGGGTAAAAATCAAGTTGCAAGGTTCAAGTTTTCGGTCTAATCTGGTAGTCGAACACGTTAATCGGGCCCGATAATCGGATCCGATAGTCGGATCCTAGTAAAAAATAGCCTAAAACATGCCCAAGAAAATACTGAATCTTCCACTGAAAGTCCCATCGCAATCGGATAAGCCGTTTCCGAGATTAGCCCGGACAAACAGACAGACAGACATACAGACATACAGACATACAGACATGCAGACATACAGACATACAGACATACAGACATACAGACAGACAAAAATTTTAAAAATACTTGATTTCGTGTTAATATCGTGTAAATAACCATATGAACTTAGAAAATGACAATTATTTTAAAATCACAGACAGACACTCCAATTATATTTATATAGATATAAACAATTTTTAAATATATCGCTTAACCCTAAAAATATTTCTAAATATATGAACATACATATTAATGATATTCAGTATATGACAATTTGGAATTATACGGCATCACAATAACAACATTCGTTCTGTTTGGAGTATTGTACCTTTAGTTTTGGTAATTAAGTCATATACATCCAAACTGTTAACTAAAGGTATATTCCCCGGACTATTTTCTCATATACACTATTTAATTATCACACCAAAGGAAATTGTAATATCCACTATTTACATATATTACAATACTTATCAAATAATTATATATTCATACCATAATTATTATACTCTTATATTTAACAATTTCTTAAAATATAATCTAGTTACTATTTTACTTTAGTACACGCCCTTAGTTATAAATTTCATCGTTCGGTTTGGTGTTGTACGAAAGAAAGGAATCCTCGACTGGTACCAGCGCGACGATTGATTTGTTTCCTTCCGTTGTTACATTAACGTTATTATTTGGTGGTAATAGTTGGCTGTGTCCACAGTACCTAGATTGTAGGAGTATTTGTTGTTTGATTTACATCTACTAGTTAAAGCAAACTTACCTCTGTTTTGTTGTTGAGTAATTGTACTATACTGTAATTATTTTAAAATATATTTGTTGTCACTTTCGTTAACCCCACTAGTATTACTAGGCATGTCAGCCTAAGGGGATAAATTGTCCAGGATGGTTGGGTTTTGCTTTCTCTCCAGGGTCCTCCCAACGTCGCATTGAACATTTACAGGTCCACCAGGTCGATGGAAATGTCCAGCGATGAATATCTCTGGCTAACCTAGGACAAGAACGGTATGAAGAGATCTCCATTTTAAATAATAGGTAAGTGGTGAATCATAGGTGTCGAGTTCCGGTCACACAACCCCACGCCCCCACCGGCGAGCTAGCGTCAACCGTGTGGCCGGTTTAGCATCCCCTACAAACATTTAGGAACCTAGGGAGGATGTAGTCTTTTAAAAATTATTTTTATGTTTACCCAATCTTGATGGCAGTAGCCTTACTGTCACCAGCAAGGAGCTCCATGGTGCCGGTACATAAAATGGCGCCCAACGAACGGACTGCTTACCTGCTAACGCTTTCGGCAAACTAGTTTCGAGTTTAAATTACGGTGTCCATTTATTACATAAAATGGAACCCAACGAATGCTTTCATGGCAACGATTCGGATCACAAGTTTTTAACATTAAACCCCGGCGCCCATTTATTGCATAAATGGCGACCAACGTCTGTAACTTATTCAAATTATCTTTGACTATGGTTCACCACCAATGCTTTTTTTTTTATTCATCTCTGTTGTCTAAATTCAGTGTGAATTTTCCTTTGCTTTCACTTTTCGGTTATCCCGCATCATATTATCTTCTTCGCTTTAGGCATCTTTGAACTAGGCTTACCGGCACCGCTGGCTAACAAGCGTATGACCGCTTGGCCATGGGTGAAGGCTGAGTCTGGAGTTCTTTTGTCCTGTGTTTTTTGCTCGTCGTCCTGAGTATCAGGCGTCATACCGCCTGCCAGTGCTTCGTTCAGTGGACAGGATCCTTGTTACTTTTTGCTGATGGACGTTTGAGTTGTAACTCGGGCTTAACCGTCTGACGTAACAGGCGTCATATCGCCTGCCCACTGCGTCCCGTGGACTTCTTTAATCCACTCAGTCCCCCCAAATTCTTTTTCTTTTCTTTCATTTTAGACCTTTAGTCGAAATATGGTAAGGGATGTGGTCACTTCAGGTGCACCTCTAGAAGGCCGCACAGGCTTAACCGTCTGGCTAATCACCTGCGCCCTGTGGACTTTTGTTGAGGGACATCCGACTCCTTCCTTGTGCTTTTATTGTTTTTCTCTCCAGTCTGTCCCTACTGCTGATTGATTTTCCGTAGTGTAGCTCAGTTGTGGTTGGACAGCGGAATCAAACTAAATTTTTATGATTTTAGAAGAAGATTTCCTTGTCTTGTATGTTGAGGTATACACTTCATGTCGTTCGAGTAGATGACGACGTGTGGTGATTCCGGCGTTGTCGATGACATTCGGTGTTGGCTATGTCTCATAATTACCACCGACTGACACCGATGACCTCGGCCACCGAGAGTCCTGGGGAGAGAGATTTTTTTTCTTTCCAACCATCCTGGAACTTTGACTTAGTAATATTTTGAATTACACCAAAACATTTTAACACTACCCAAACTATTTTGCACCTTGATTTTTTTCAGCTATTGTAAGGTTTTGATTATTGCGAGTAGCCTAACTATTGTTAGTCGGCTCATGTAATTGTTTTCATTAGGTTATCCACAAGTAACGTAGTAGTACCGACTTTATCATCAGTTTTATTAATTCGGTTCTTTTGTTGGTTAGTCCCGATCTGGTGACGTATACTTTTAACGGGTATTGTTTTTATAAAGGATAGTAACCCGAAAATATCCCCATTCATAGTTATTTTCGGATTTCTGGGTAATACGTCGTATAAATGGAACTTAGAGGCGGAAAGAAAACCGCTCTCGCCACTGGCCAAAGCGATCGTCCAGACGAATCTCATATCGACCTTGATGAGTCGTCACTTTCCGAAGTCAACGATCCTACCCCGGAGGAACAACTCCAACATGTACAACGGGAACTAGAGGCACTGCGGGCCCAACAGCGTGCTGCGGAGATTCCGATACCCCCTCGTATGGATCGTCACTATCCCCCGGATGAGCCCGTAACTACCGACAGCAGAAGGGAAGCGTCAACCGGAACCTATCGCCGCAAGTCTCCAGTTACAACCTGGAACATCAAGTTCTCCGGTGAGAACCCTGCGCTGTCGGCAGAAGAATTTTTGTTCCGGTTGGAGCTGAGGGCACGCGACGAGTGGGTCAGCCAGTCTGAGCTATGTCGAAATATTTCGGCTTTACTCACGGGCCGAGCCGAGGACTGGTACTGGTCCCAGTTTCGCCGCCAAGTCCGTGACCCAGATTGGGAAACGGTGAAAGGTCATCTCACCAGACAGTTTAGGAGTCGTGAGTCAGACTTTGAACTGGTAAAACGACTGTTGGAACTGAAACAACAAAACAATTCATATGATGACTACGTCGCAAAAATGTTGTCGTTGTATAACAGAATGTCCAATCCAATGCCGGAGGTAGAGTTGGTGGACATAATCCTTCAGAATTTGGACGCACCCTTAGGTTCAGTGGTGATAGGCCAACGTTTCACCACAATGCATGAGCTACGGGAAGTCTGCATCCGCGCCGAACGCTGGCATAAGCAGAAGCGTCTGGAACGAAGGTCCGATCGGCAAATACACGAGGTCGATTACTCATCAATGAATGAATCGAATTCATTACCACCGGACGTATCCTCGCAACGGGTCGATGAGATGGCAACGCCGCGTCAGTTCCCGACGAATCCACGAACTTTCCGTTGTTGGAATTGTCAGCAACAGGGTCATCCTTTTATGGACTGCCCATCTGAGACTCGTGGCCTGTTTTGCTACAAGTGTGGCAAGCCAGGAGTTGTGACACCAGTATGTCCCACCTGCCAGGGAAACCGGAGCCGGGGTGCGAGACCGCACGGGAGTCCGCGCCCGAGCTAAGCTCGCCCGTCATTTCCCCGACCATTTCAAACCCCAGTACTACGTCAACCATCAACTTCACGTCAACTGATGATCTTCCATCTTTTCCCTCCGAGGAGGTCAGACTTTCATTTATTTCCCGTTGGAAGAAATATATCTCCACTCGTGCCCGCATCTTTTCGGAGCCCCCTTTTGTGGACTCCCTGCATTCTCGGCATACCCCTCCCCAAATTAGAGTACGAGCTAAGGAGAAGCGACATCTTTCGCAGAAACTTGTTTCTGCTTTCATCTCTGACTTGTCAGATCCTCGTCCTTTTACTAAGGTCACCTTACTTAATGAGGAGGTGAATGGGTTATTGGACAGTGGCGCCAGTATCAGCTGTCTGGGAAGAGACGCTGAATCCTTTCTAGGCAATCATCCCGAAGTGACAGTCTACACTTTGCACACTGCGTTGCAAACTGCTGACGGGGCTTCACAAAGAATTTGCGGTTACACCCGGGTTCCGGTCTCCTGTGGAAGACGGACCCGTGATATGACCATCTATGTGGTGCCCAGTCTCAGCCAGAGACTGTATCTAGGGATCGATTTTTGGAAACTTTTCAGCATCGCTCCCCATTTAGTCTGCGAGTTAAACGCCTCAACTGCATCTGCTAACATGCACGACTTAACGTCCTTGCAAAGCGAGCAGTTGGAGCGGGTCAAGGCCAGGTTTCCCTCTTTCGATGTCTTAGGACTGGGAAAGACCCACCTGGAAGAACACACGATCGACACTGGTGACTCAGTTCCCATTAAGCAGAGGCATTATCCTGTCTCACCCGCTATTCAACATTTGATGTATGGCGAGTTGGACAGAATGTTGGCTCTGGGGGTGATTGAGCCATCGAACAGTCCCTGGAACTCTCCAGTGGTGTTAGTTCGTAAACCAGGTAAGGTCCGCCTATGTCTTGACTCTCGCAAGGTCAACAGTGTCACTGTCAAAGACGCCTATCCCCTTCCACACATCGATGGTCTTCTTGGTCGTCTTCAAGACACTAAGTTCATCACGAGTTTGGACCTTAAGGATGCTTTCTGGCAAATTCCATTAGAGGTGAAGTCGCGAGAGCGGACAGCTTTCACTGTCCCCGGTCGTCCCCTGTACCAGTTTACAGTCATGCCTTTCGGCTTGTGTAATGCCCCACAGCGCATGTGTCGCCTGATGGACAAGAGCATTCCTGGACATTTACGTGAAAACGTCTTTGTCTATTTGGACGACCTGCTCATAGTTTCACCTGACTTTGACTCCCACTTAAAGCTGTTGGACGAAGTCGCCAGCTGTCTCCGTCGTGCTGGGTTAACACTCAATCTGGCTAAAAGCAAATTCTGCGTGACTGAAGTCAAGTATCTCGGCTTCATAATTAGTGATGGGACACTGAAAACAGATCCTAACAAGGTGACGGCTATCACGGAATTCCCGACTCCGAAGTCTCATAAGCAGACTAGGAGGTTCTTGGGTATGACCGGATGGTATCAGCGTTTCATCCACAATTATGCTAGCGTGGCTTCTTCTATCACGGATTGTTTGAAGACAAAACCTTTTAGTTGGAGTGAGGAGGCCCAGCAGGCGTTCGAGACGTTAAAAAAGCTGATGACGGAAGCTCCTCTTCTAGTCACTCCAGATTTCTCCAAACCTTTTTATATTCAGTGCGATGCCAGCAGGACTGGTGTAGGTAGTGTGCTCTTTCAAAAGGACATGGATGTAGGAGAACATCCGATTGCTTATATGTCCAAGAAATTGAACGGAGCACAGCGAAACTACACCATTACTGAGCTCGAGTGCTACGCAGCTGTGCTGAGTATAAAAAAGTTTAGGGCTTATGTGGAGGGACAAGCTTTCACGGTCATTACTGACCATGCAAGTCTGAAGTGGCTCATGGGCCAGAAGGAGCTCAACGGACGTTTAGCCCGGTGGAGTCTTAAGCTTCAGGGGTTCGACTTTACGATCGAACATCGTAAAGGCACCCACAATCTGGTTCCTGATGCCTTGTCCCGCATGGATTGCGTGGACGACCTGACCCTGTGTTTCGACGTGGACTTAAATGCCACGTCCTTCAAAGCCCCTGACTATCTTCGTCTGGTGGAACAAATTCGGCAAGCCTCACCGCAGTTACCAGACCTGCGAGTTGAAGATGGGTATGTATTCAAGCGTATCTCCCCACGTACTGGATACTCTGGTGCTGACGACCTAACATGGAAGCTGTGGGTCCCAACGGAACTGACCACGCCTCTCATCGAGTCGGCTCACTTGCCTCCACAAACATCACACGGTGGAGTAGGGAAGACTCTAAACCGGCTAAGAGGTAGGTACTTTTGGCCAGGTATGTTCAAACAGGTGCGGGAATTCGTCGCCAACTGTGAGGTCTGCAAGACCACCAAAGCCCCCAATTCAGTACTACGACCACCTATGGGCAATCCCATGGATGCGTCGAAGCCGTTTCAATTTCTCTACGTAGACTTCTTGGGTCCTTACCCCCGATCGAAGAAAGGCCATACGGCAGTGTTTGTCGTCTTGGACGCCTTCACAAAGTTTACCTTCTTGCACCCCGTGTCCGCTGAGACCACGGCGGTGACCGTCAAGTTCCTCGAGCAAACTGTCTTTCACACCTTTGGAGTCCCTGAAACCATCTTCTCCGACAATGGTCGGCAATTTACCTCCAAGGAGTTTGCTAAACTGCTGAATGACTACGGCATACGACATGTGCGCACGGCAGTATATTCGCCGCACCCTAACGCTTCCGAGCGGGTGAATCGATCAGTCCTAGCCGCCATTAGGGCGTACTTAAAGGAGGATCATCGTGAGTGGGATGGACATCTCTCGTCCATTGAATGTGCTCTTCGTAGTGCCCACCACGAGGCAATAGGCATGTCACCGTATCAGGCCCTTTTTGGTAGCCATATGATCCTGCACGGATCAGCTTATCCAGTCCTGAAGAAACTGAACGTTTTCCAGGAGGGTGGCATCGCTTTTTTGCCCTTGACGGACAAATTGCAGAAACTCCGTGAGCGGGTCGCGCTAAACTTAGCCGCCGCGCACACCAGGCACACCTCCCGGTACAACCTACGGTACCGTGTGGGCAGTTTTCGCCCTTGGGATGAGGTCTTCCGGAGAACTTTTTGGGTGAGTAACCGAGCTGGTCGTTTCAGTGCCAAACTGGCGCCCAAGTTCGTGAAAGCTCGAATACGAAGAGAAATTGGAACCAGCTTATACGAGCTGGAGGATTTGGCTGGTAAAAGCATAGGCGTTTATCACGCCAAAGACTTGCGTCCTTGATTGATCTTAGAAGCAAGCGCTCATCGGAGTAGCCCTAATAAGGCATCTCGCCGGCTTCACCGGTTATGAATATGGTGCCTTAACATAATCCGCTTAGATAGCTTCCCTAGCGGATGATACACCTCCGTGCTTTTCGGTCAGTCTGGAGAACAACTCTCGGCGAATGGTTGTCCTGGCGATCCACCGGGGAATGTCAACGGCAATGTGGTATTGCTGGAGACTGATCCGATGGATCGAAAGGAGACTTTTTCGACGTGGTGACCTGGATGATGGTAGAGACTCGGAGGGGGACAATGTGGAATTGTCTGCCGCCGGATTCCTGCAACTCCAGGATTATCCTCCGAAAGACTCATCAGACTGTCCACCTCTCAAATTTTAATTTTGACAGCACGACTAAATTCTCACCGACTTTTGGCAAAGCAGTATATATTAAATGCCCGGCTAGCTCAGTCGGTAGAACATGAGACTCTTAATCTCAGGGTGTGAGACGAGCCATACCTTGGCGCCACACACTAATTATTACAGCTGAAAAACCTTCCGTTTTTTTCGGCTCCTCACTGCCTCGCAAGTCGGCCTTGTGGACCCGAGGGTATGTAACGGTCGGTTATTTACCGAAAAATTCCCCCTTTTTGATGGTCCCCCATCTGTCTGAAATTTCAGGCTCCATGAATAAAATTACTTCACAAAAAAAATTTGGGAAAATTTTTTTTCAAATTCAAGTAGTCGGGAAAATAAAAATAGTTTTTTGGAGCTGGAAAAAGAAAAAGAGTTGAGAGGGGAGATTGGAATTTAGAAAAAGGAGGTCGTATATAGACCAAACAAAAAAAAAATAATAATAAGTTTTTTTAAATTTGAATGCGAACAAGGATTTTGAAATTTTGAGAAGGAAGGACGTTTGTTATCGTAACGGGAGCAAACCGAAACCCATTTTTATAACTACGTCTGAATTGGGATTTGGGAAGAGAAAGAAAAAAAAACCAAAGGAAATTTTTTTAATCTAAAAAGGAGAAAGAAGTCTCGATTTGAGACTGATATCACAATTGATGGAGGCAACAAGGAAAGAAACTCCGGATAAAATCAGTCTGTCAAGCAAATTTAAACGGGCAGTATAAATGTGGTAGGTTCGACTGTCGATAGATATTTCTTGAAGGAGCCCACAACATTTTCCGTGGTCTATCACAAACGCTTTAACACTATAGTTGAGACAATGAAGGGAATGTGTGGTTTAAGTGTTTTACCTATTTACTGTACATATAAAAACAATTAATCTATTTGAATTAGCTGCAAAGGAGTTAATTTTTGGCATTGCTAGGTTAGTTATCCACAAATTGAGAATTTACAGTGCTAAGAACCCAGCAGAACATAACGCCACAACAACTGGCGTCGTGGTTATCGCCGTGGGACGTCAGCGTCTGGACTCCAGAATAGCATACGTTTTCTGATAATCTTGCAGTTTGGAGGTGTTGCAGACGATTTATGGTATTTGTGCGTCAGGATATCGACTGGAAAAGTGCGAATGGTGAATTACTGAAGAGGCAGGTTTATTATTGGTTACTTTTACCTATTAATATAGTAACTTTATTAAATATATAAACAATTTTTAAATATATCGCTTAACCCTAAAAATATTTCTAAATATATGAACATACATATTAATGATATTCAGTATATGACAATTTGGAATTATACGGCATCACAATAACAACATTCGTTCTGTTTGGAGTATTGTACCTTTAGTTTTGGTAATTAAGTCATATACATCCAAACTGTTAACTAAAGGTATATTCCCCGGACTATTTTCTCATATACACTATTTAATTATCACACCAAAGGAAATTGTAATATCCACTATTTACATATATTACAATACTTATCAAATAATTATATATTCATACCATAATTATTATACTCTTATATTTAACAATTTCTTAAAATATAATCTAGTTACTATTTTACTTTAGTACACGCCCTTAGTTATAAATTTCATCGTTCGGTTTGGTGTTGTACGAAAGAAAGGAGTCCTCGACTGGTACCAGCGCGACGATTGATTTGTTTCCTTCCGTTGTTACATTAACGTTATTATTTGGTGGTAATAGTTGGCTGTGTCCACAGTACCTAGATTGTAGGAGTATTTGTTGTTTGATTTACATCTACTAGTTAAAGCAAACTTACCTCTGTTTTGTTGTTGAGTAATTGTACTATACTGTAATTATTTTAAAATATATTTGTTGTCACTTTCGTTAACCCCACTAGTATTACTAGGCATGTCAGCCTAAGGGGATAAATTGTCCAGGATGGTTGGGTTTTGCTTTCTCTCCAGGGTCCTCCCAACGTCGCATTGAACATTTACAGGTCCACCAGGTCGATGGAAATGTCCAGCGATGAATATCTCTGGCTAACCTAGGACAAGAACGGTATGAACAGATCTCCATTTTAAATAATAGGTAAGTGGTGAATCATAGGTGTCGAGTTCCGGTCACACAACCCCACGCCCCCACCGGCGAGCTAGCGTCAACCGTGTGGCCGGTTTAGCATCCCCTACAAACATTTAGGAACCTAGGGAGGATGTAGTCTTTTAAAAATTATTTTTATGTTTACCCAATCTTGATGGCAGTAGCCTTGCTGTCACCAGCAAGGAGCTCCATGGTGCCGGTACACTTTGAAGGTGCAGAAAATCACAAGGAAAATCCTAAGAAAAATATTTGGTCCTGTAAGGGTTAACCAAAACGAATGGCGCATTAGAAAAAACGAAGAGCTAGAAGAGATATTTGAGGAAATAAATGTAGTTGTATACATAAAATGGAATAGACTACGGACACATTGTACGAACGAAGAAAGAATGCTAGCCAGGATTTTCAATGGTAGACCATCAAGAAAAGAAGAGTAGCACGACCAAGAAATAGGTGGACGGATAACGTGCTTGAAGATATACGAAAATTTCGTATGACAAATTGGGGAGAGCTAGCAAGACGTAGACACAACTGGAAGAAGAGACTACGTTCTACATGGGCAGTAGCGCCATTTAAGAAGAAGCTTTGAAAGTGACCTTTCCGTTCAGCAATTGCTTACCATGAGAACTAAGTACATTCGTAGCCCAATTTCTGTATTTGGAAAAGTGCACTGAAGGTTGTTTTTCATCAGAAACCTCTAAAAAACAATTCTTTGGAATAGCTTTGGTTAATTTTGCTAATGTGTTTTTTCACTATTTCAGCGTTGCAATTCTGAGACAAAATACTCGTCTAGATCGGTTGAACAAGTAAATGTGACATCACCTCCTGACACTAACTTCTACCAAAGAAGTACATATGTGAAAAATCGGAGAAAATCAAAAAATGTTTCTTGGGAATAACAGTCCAAAAGTTTTCTAAGACACCGAAAACAATTGAATTGTTCGTAACAAATTACAATTCAACAAAATAAAGAAAAAAAGAAATTAAATTAATTTTAAATAAAATAAAAAAGAATACATACAACATTACAGGGCGTCTTGAGGTAGATGCAACCTTTTCCTCTTCGAAACTAACAAAATGGGTTCCCTCTTTCTTTTATTTTTTTATAGATGTCTAGCGAAGCTACATAAAGGGGATCATGCACGGCTCAACGTATTGATCAACACGAGCTGTCATTTCGCAGTTCGTGGGTCAAGGGAAGGGTAACGGCGGAGTTTGCGGTGTTGACCGAAACTAGAATTGATCCTATTTTTCCTCGAGTTGCAAGCGGTTGTGGGTCGAAATAATTTGGAATACACACCCGCTCACCTCCGCTCAACAATTTGACATTTGTATTGATCAATACGTTGAGCCGTGTGTCATCCCACTAAGGCAAGGCTCAAAGTGAGATGCGTATAGAGCGTGTGAGCTGACGTGTCACTTGCGTAGCGTGATAACCCGCATATTGAGACGCAGTTTCGATGTAGCTAGCGTACCATTACGACTGACTTACGGTAGAAAAAATTGTTATTATTAAACTTAAGTTCAGAATCAGAATCAGATAATAATGCTGAAGATGAGCTTTTGCTTTATTTAGCGACTAAAAAAGTAAAATCACCCAATAAGTATATTCTGTTGGAAAGGGAAAAATGTGGACAATTAAAACTACAAGGAAGATGAGTGATGCTGATTTTACCAATTACTTCCGAATGAGCCAAATAGATGTAATGCCCAAAAACTGATCCCAACCAAGGAAAAACTTGTAAGGTCTACCCAAATTCTATTTTCCAATTATGTCTTCATATAGTACGCATCATTTGTGTCATAAAGCTCTCTGTGCCCTTTCACCGCCTCAATTAACTTTTCTTTTGCCATAGGTAGGTATTTAAAGGACAGTAAAAAAAACAAACTAAAAAGGTGGAAGAGAAAAAACAAATAATATTATGAGAAATGGTTGACACGCGTTGACACGACCGGCACGAGAAACTGTGGCTCCACAACTACAACGCCACGCGTGTAGTAGGCGACGCGAGTGGCGCCACCTCGCGTCCGCAGGCCAATTTGCGCGGTTCTATTCGTTTCCATAGTTTACACAAAAACGTGCTGTGCTGTGCCACCCCACACGCTCTATACGCGTCTCAATTTGCGCCTAGCCTAACATTTACTGTGACGCAAGGGAAAAGATGCAACAGTGGCTTCAGTTTTCTCTAAAACTGTGCAGTAAATCACCATTTTTATTATGGTGACAAACTTTCTCCAAGGAAGTTTTTGTATGATAAATTTTTTGTATTTTTGAAATTTTGTTTATTTCTTTTGCATTTTGGTGGAGGCCTCTGTGCTATAGTACTTGTTGCACATGCTTAAATCCGGACCTGATTATCAAGGATAAGAGAGGCAGTAGATCGAACGCTTAGAAAAGCGCATCCTGGATTCAGAAAAGGCCGCTCCTGCATAGACCATATTAACACCTTGAGAATCATAGAGGAGCAGAGTATGTAATGGGATACGTGTCGAGTGAGCAATCTACTGAATTACAATCCCACCTTTTCCTTGCTTTCATAGACTATGAGAAAGCGTTCGACTCGGTTAATAGGAGCCTTATTTGGCAGGGACTACGACAACGTGGATTGCCTGAGAAAATAATAGAGTTAATACAAGCCCTCGACAACAATTCCAAATGCAGGGTTTTTCACAATGGAAAATTACCCGACAGCTTTGAAGTGAGCTCAGGAGTACCTACGACAAGGATGTTTACTTTCGCCATTACTATTTCTTATAGCAATAAATGACATCCTGGCATACAATGGGGATTGCTAGACCGCCTTAAGGATCTCGACTGCGCGGAAGGAGGCGGTAAGGGGACAAAATTCCAAAATGGCTGAAAATTGGTCCACAGGTTTCTTGGGACTTTTTAAAAAAACAATTTCGGAATCACAAAAAAAACATGGCCGCCGGAGATATCACTTTTTGGTAAAAAAATCACTCAAAAACTGGTTTTTTGATCAGTCAATACGAAACGTTCTTGCCTACAAAAAAGCCCGCTTGTTATTTTTTGGAAAACTTCACTCTTTCGAAGTTATTCAAGGTCAAAGTTTCCAAAAATCACTTTTCTGTCAAACAATATTTTTTATATCTGGAAGCAGACTTTAGTTCTGGGCCAAGTGTGTCCATTAAATATACGAAACCATCCTTTGATAATCTGAACAGTTTAATAAACCTGAAAAATTATAGTCGATTAGGTATAATTAATATACATAAAACAAAAATGTACAATTCTGAAGGAGGTCCAAGGGGATTTGATTTGTGCCTTATTAGTCTTCTATCTACTTTTAATTTCCTCTTCATATTCTTACCTATGTACCTATAAAAAATATTGTAATATTTCTTCTCGAGCGTTCTCGGATTGGTCAGAGATTAATAATTGGAATAACAAAAGTTAATTTGCATAAAAATATAAAATTTAAATTTGTTTTTTTTTTATTTTAACAACTTTAATTTCAAAACAAAACTTCTTGAACATATGTGCTCCTCCTTCCTCTTTTTCTTCTCCCTCTTCCCAATCTTCTCAGTGGTTCAGTTAGAACCCCGTACTAAATTGAGATGGGACACAGCTTCCTCCAGATCCCGTTCTTCATAGCGACACAGCCTGTCCACATGCACGACATTTTTCTTACCGATCGAACCTTTTTGGATGAGATAGACGACATCTCTTATCATTGTGGTGACAGTGGAGGGGCCCTTCCATTTTCTTTGTATTTTTGGTGATTTCTCTTTTATTCGTCGAGGATTATATAGCCAGACTCGATCGGCTTCCTTAAATCCAACTCAGTTCGCCCTTAGGTCGTAGCGGGTCTTCATCCTGTCGCTGGCCGATTACAGATTTCCCCGGACCGTCTGGTGGATTCCCGTTGGGTTGTTTCTGGCGCGATCACAAATTTTAAATCACCTGGCAGCGTAATATGGTTTCCCGAAGATCATTATTGAAGGCGTCTGACCGTTAGAACTGTATATAATTTTCTTGTATGCCATTAAGAAGAGCGGTACGTAGCTGTCCCCAGGGCCGTAACGTGGATTTTGTGGGCCCTGGGCAAGACCTTCAAATTGGGCCCCCTCAATAAAAAAAATTAAGAAAAAACTTACCATGGTTATAGTTCCTGTTCTTTCACATTTTTAAAGTTTAGCAGGTATATCACTTAATAAATAAACACAAAATAAGGAATCTTTAAATTGGTTCTGCCATATTTTTTGTAATTTTTTTTTTATTTTATATTTATGAAGAAAAACGAATTAAAAATTTTTTTAATTGCATTCTTCTTGCTTTTTTCTCCGCAAACTCATCAATTATATTATTAAAATCTATTTCTTGCATTATGTTAGATTCAATTGATATAATAGACAGATTCGACAATCGCTGTTGTGAGAGCGACGATCTTAAATAGTTTTTAATTAACTTCAGTTTACTAAAAATTCTCTCGCAAGAAGCGGTGGTGACTGGTACGGTTAGAAATATTCTTAAAGCAACAACGATGTTTTGGTACGATTCGACTAATTCGAAATCATGTATAGGCTGTAATAAATTTAGAGGAGTGGCTTCTTTCAAATTTTCCGTCAGCCCACATACTTGAAATTTAAAACTTTCAATCTCACAGCTTAATTCGTGACTATTCAAATCTTTATCATATTTTCTGGATAAATCTGCCGCCGCCTTTTGTAATTCAACAACGCTCATTGATTCTAATGACGAGCCAAAAAGAAAAGAAAAATCTTCAAATATAGTTTTCATTTGTCTATAACGCCAGTCTGTTTCGCTAAGTAAATTTTCAAAAATATTGTACATTTGCATTGCAAACAAATTTTCTTGGTTGAGATTAGTAACACTTTCTTCTTTAATTCGCTTAATTCGTTGATTAGAAAATTCAGCTTCAATATTCATTTCCAAAGCGACTTTTTGTGCATCCGAAATTATTTATTTAAATCCTGCTTCCCGTAGTCCTTGTAAAGAGCAACGCAGACCATCAATTAATTTTGTTGCAAGGTCTATTGATAGATTTTTGTGTTGTAAAGCTTTATTTGCACGGTCAACGCATTGTAATATTTTATTCCAAACATGAAGAATACATATAAATTTATAATTAATTTGAAATAGTAAACTTTTTGCATTTGACACGGCCTCAGAGTTTGACAAATCATCTTTAATTCTTTCAAGTTCTTTTTTTACTTCTGGAAGTTGCAAGCACAATGATTTTATAGCATTCGCCTTTGACGACCATCTAGTATCTGATAATTTTAAAAATTTCATAAGATTTTCCCAACGCGTCGTCGAAGAAGAAAAAAAGTTGAATAATCTTTGTATAGTGGCAAAAAAAGGTAACCATTCCTGACGTTGTGGATACTGCGTGAACACCAGCTAAATTAAGATTATGTGCGGCACAAGGTACAAATATTGCAAAATTGTTAATTTCTAAAATACGGGCCTGCACACCTTTATATTTCCCAGCCATGTTGGCACCATTGTCATAGCCTTGTCCTCTGATATCATCTATGTTTAAATTGTTTAACTGTAATTTATTTAAAATTTCTGTAGTTAAACCTTCTCCTGTCTTTTCATGAGATTGAAGAAAGTCGATAAAACTTTCTTCGATTTTAACTTTACCATTAGGGTCAATGTAAACATATCTTATAACTTGGCTCATTTGCTCTTTTCTTGAGACATCCGGAGTGCAGTCAAACAAAATTGAGTAATATTTCGCCTGTTGAACTCTGCTTATTATTACGCTTCGCGTTTTTTCTCCAACTAAATTTATTATTTCATTTTGAATTTTTGGGGAAAAATAGGAAACTGTACCCTTTTTATGAGTCTCAATGTGATTTTTTAGCGTGTCATTGTATCGACTCACAAAATCTATCAAATTCAAAAAATATTCCACTATTTGGATTTCCAATTGCGTCTTTCGTACCACGAAAGGCAAGATTATTTTTCGCACAGAATAAAATGGCATCTATTATTATTTTTAATACTTGACGCCAATTATTTATTTCTTGCTTTATTGCAGTCAACATATAATCGTCTAACATATTTCCAGATACAATATTTTTTTCCATCATTTTCCATTTAACATAATTACATACTTTTGTGGTCATACGAATTTTCGTGTTGTGGTATTACGGGATTAAGATGTTTCCAATCCTTAAAACTTTTTTTTGGATTTGAAAGCGTAGTAATTTTGCTTCCAAACAGCATACAGCGAAAGCAAAATATGGAATTTACTTTTACAGAATATATCATCCATTTTCTTTTTATACATTCTTTATTGAGCTTGTTCGCATAAAACCAATCCCTTGTAAATTTCCGTCCTGAATCAATGGGCACAAAATTAAAGTCAGTATCATCGCCCTGATTTGGTCCATGTTTTACCAGAAGGTAAATTATATCTTTATTCAACGGTGGCCAAGAAGGCGGATCATTGTAATTAATAGTTATTTCACTTTGAATATTGTCGTCTTGGGTAGGAAAAAAACTGATATCACGCACTTCCTCTTGTTCTGCGTCCTTTCCAACAATCAAATTTTTATCTTTTTCGGTGGCATTATCGACCGTTGGATCCGTACTTTGTTGGGACGTACTAGGTACGCTCGCAGGGTCCAATTTTTCCTCAGTTTCTTTTTTCAACCATTTAGAAAATTGTTCCGACATTAATTTTCCTTCCTCCAATTTTCGTTTTTGATTTTTTTCTTTTTTGTGCACCAGACAATTGTTTAGACATTTTATAAAAAACAAATAGGAGTATTTAATCTTAAAGAATATTAAAAATATAATTAACTAAGTAAATATGTATTTAAAGTGAAATTTAAACTAAATGTTTTAAAATGAATATAGTATATACATTGTATGTTTTTGGAGAACAACGTAACACAAAAATACACCAAAATTATTCGCACATAGTTAATCAACACCCACTTAGAATTATGTTCTTATAATTAATTATAAGTAGGTAATAAGTGTAAAAACAGATTGTTTATACAGTTTATAAAAAAGTAAGCCGAACAAGGAGTAACTCCGCGATTTTTCTTAACAATTTAACAGCAAAAGAACCCTTCACTTTGAAAGTCGACGTCTTTCTAATATTTTTTTTCAATATTTCAGGAGACAAAAGATGAGCCCTGTCAGCTTTTTATTTATTGGGTGCTATTTAAAACTGCACACACTTTTTTTAAAGATAAGGTCTGTAAGCAATAAAACGAATAGTGCGTCAAGTGCGTGCAATAGAATATTAAGTATTAGGAATTAAATAAATATGTTTTTTTTAAATAAAAATTCTAATAGCATATTCTGGCCTTTTTGGGCCCCGTCTATCTGAGCCACCAGTGGTGCTACTTATATATGTGATTTGGAATATTCATTAAAATACGAATGAAAATAATTGAGATAATTTTTTATCGGGTTCTTCTTTGGCCCCTCCGGGGCCCCCCTGGGCCCTGGGCCCTGGGCAAGTGCCCCTATTGCCCCTGCCTAGTTACGGCCCTGGCTGTCCCAATCACGTTGATGATCGTTAACCACCTTTGTTAGACCGGTTATACACGTTCAACTTTTCTTTCAACTTCAACACTTTTTTCTCTTTTGTTCGCATGCAACTTGCGAAAGGGATAATCTTACCTTATGGCGCGCCAACATTGTACTACTACCTTTTCGCTCTGGGTTCCGACGGCGGGCCTTTGGATCGTGCATTTATGACACCATTCCTCAACGTCGTCCTTCATATGAAGCCAGTAAAAAAATTTTCTTACTTTCGCCAGGGTTTTGTTGATTCCTAGATGACCGCCGCATAGTGGGGCTCGTCCATAGAAGGTTCTGCTCAAAACTAAATTTTCAAAATGTGGATTTTTGCAAAAAAAAATTTATCAGCGTAGTTGTAATAATGTATCAGATAACGTGTACAAATATTGAGTCGCTGACGGTTATAAGTCATCGAGTGCATCAGCTTAAAGTTTATGGTTTAGGCAAAATAAAAATTATCCGATAACTTATGACAGTTTATGCGCGATATTAAAACATTTTATTTCTAACGTTTAATGCTAAAATCTATTGAAATGTATTATGTCGGTGTTCAAGCAAGGTATGTGGATTCTTATACCATTTTTTATTATATTATAAGTTAATCGGTTTCTTATATAGGACTTAAATTTTGTGGTAGTGTGGATTTTTTTGTAGGGGATTTTTTTAATGACATTTTTTCCAAAATGCGCAAAGTGATAAAACTTTTTTGCAAAAATCCACATTTTGAAAATTAGTTTTGAGCAGAACCTTCTATGGACGAGCCCCACTGTGCGCCGGTTCTCCCATCATGAAACTCGCGAAGAACATTCTACGCGACGTATTTGCATCCTATGCGATGTCGCATAATTTTATCCCATTTTCCTTCCATCCCAAGAGCAGTGATATGTCTGGGTCACTGACATATACATATATAGAATGGAGTGCTCATCAGGAAATTTTCATGGCGCCAATTCGTTCCATAGGTGGCAAACCTTTTTTCACTGACATATAAACACGTCAGTTACTTTTGTAAATTAAAATTTTTTTATTCGTATTTGGAAGATGGAAACAAAATATATTTTTGTAAAAAAAATAATTTTGCAATTCTGATGTTATTTTCCTTTTAAAATTCTTCTTTTCATCAATTACAAATATTTATGTTAAAACATGCGAAGTTCTCTACCCCTGTTTCAACATATTCCGGGGGAAAGAGAAAGAAATAAAAAAATCACTATATCCATCTATTTTTTGTAAATATCCTGACATTAGTTCAAAGGAAAAAATGAAATAAGGTATGGGAACTTTAATATTGTGCAACCGTTTGTGGCGTTTTTTTAATTTTCGCTTAAAATCATTCCAGAATTTTATTTACCTTATTTTAGTCTGTTAAATGTCCCAGATTATTACTTAATCCGCCGACGGACGCAGCGACACAAAGTGCCCCTTGGCAAGACGACACACAGTGGGACAGAATCTCAAAAAGCTGGCCAAAACCTCAAAACGTGCAATAATCGCTTTGAAATTTCTTACTTGCGGATTTTCGAGGTCGCTGATTACGAATTTGACATTATTTTTTCAAAAAACAAGATGGCGGATCCAATATGGCGGACGACCACATGAAAAAATGCATATTCGCGGATGAAATTCTGTACCCGGAGGTTTTCGAGGTCGCTGATTAGGAATTTGACATTATTTTTTCAAAAAAACAAGATGGCGGATCCAATATGGCGGACGACCACATGAAAAAATGCATATTTGAGGATGAAATTCTGTACCCGGGGGTTTTCGAGGTCGCTGATTACGAATTTGACATTATTTTTTCAAAAAACAAGATGGATGATCCAAAAGTGCAATTTGTACATGACGTATTTAAAAATTTTCTTCACTTCTTCAGTCATGAAGTATGCGAATCCTAATTGGAGCGTCATGTGCTTCTCAATAGTGAGAGCTAATTGGTCAGCAGATTCAGTATAAAGAGCATCTTTAATTAGGCAGAAGATCTCTTTTCGTGTTAATTGAAGTACTCTTTGGGTTCCTGAAAACATAAAAAAACGTTAAATTTAGTAGCTTCGACTACAATTTAACAACAAAGAAAAGCATTAAAACGCAGGAAAAAACCGATACATGATATGCCCCGGCAAATACAAAAAAATTTTAAAAATAATATTTAATTCGTAATCAGCAACCTCGAAAACCCCCGGGTATCGAATTTCATTCGCGAACATGCATTTTTTCATGTGACCGTCCGCCGTATTGGATCCGCCATTTTTTTTATTAAAAAAATAATATCAAATTCGTGATCAGCGACCTCGAAAACCCCCGGGTACTGAATTTTATCTGCGAATATGCATTTTTTCGTCTGGTCGTCCGCCATATTGGATCCGCCATTTTGTTTTTTGAAAAAATAATGTCAAATTCGTAATCAGCGACCTCTAAAACCCCCTGTTATATAGTTTTCAAGAGATTCCTTGCCATTTCGGAACTTTTTGTCGGTTTCATTACCCCCTGCTGTGCAACGATTTTTGCGCGATTTCAGAAAAAAAAATTGTATCTCCAAATTCGCACTTTAATTTACTTCTTGTTTTTTCTTCAGACTATGACAAGTGAAAAAAAAAATTTTTAGAAAACGAGCGAGGACGACTAATAAACTTTAAGTTATTTGAAAAATTAGTTTTTCTCTGGGTTTTGCAAAAAAGTTGATTTATTTAAATTCATATCAATAATTCTACGATGAAAATTTTACGATTATACATATTCGATTTAATTCCACTCACCTTCATGCACTAAAGCACTAATTGGCACTATTTAACAAATAGTTATTTTCAATTCACAATATGTGTTAGAAACTTCGATAGCTGCGTCTCGTGTAACGGCCACTTTCGAACTGATCCTACAAAGGGAGAAAACGTACCTGTACCCCGAGGACAGATGTTCTATGGCCCTCGGGGCCCCTACTTAAAATTCCGCAAAGAGAAAGTCCCGAAATAGAATCTTCATTTTAGGGGTTTTGGCCAGCTTTTTCGGATTCTGTCGCACTGTGCGACATGAGAAGACAGCACTGCTACTTTTGCACGATTTCTTTCAAGACGTCAGAATCTCAAGAAGGTCCATGTTTGTGTTCTAATTATTATTTTCTAGTTTTTGGTACAGCTTATGATTTAAAATAAAACGATTTAACTTAAAAGTTTTTTTACCTATTTCTTTTATATATAGATATTCTCAAAACTTATTTTAAAAAAAATTTTAAATCAAATGTCAAATTAAGTTGGGTACAGTAAAGATTCTGAAAATAATTTTTTTTCGAATACGGCTAATGGGCAGATAACTTTATTAGTATGTACGAGATCTGTTCAAAAAGTAAGGTGAATTTTCAAATTTCGCGGGCTACGTACATTCGATTATCGATTTTATTTTGTTATGTTGGCATACATGCCCTGAAGTATAATAAAATATTCAGCTGTATTCATTGTTTACTTTGTCTGTGGCAGCCGCTAAGGTTAGACGTGTTTTCCGTGTTCGGCGATATTTTGCTGTCGAAAAAAATGGATCAAAGAATTTGCATCAAATTTCCTATGCTCAAAGTAAAGATTTTGGTTTTTTTAACTAAAATTTCAACTAAAACCACCAAAATACCTCATTAACTAATATTTCTTTTTTGCAAAATTGGAAAGCTTGGACAATTTCCTATGAATAATGTCCAGAAAATTTTTATCCTACGGCTTTTATTTTTGGAGTTATAAGCAATTTCGTACTTTTTTAGTACTTTTTCAATAAGCTTTGCTAAAAAGTACCCAATAAGCACCAAATAAGGCCAATTTTAACATCAAACTTGCTAATAACTTCAAAAGTAAAGGCCTAGCATAAAAATTGTCCGGACATTATTGATAGGAAATTGCCCAAGTTTGCCATTGCCAATTCTGCAAAAAAAAATTAGTTAACTAGGTGAAACGGTTTTAGTTGAAATTTTAGTTAAAAAACCAAACTTTTGACTTTGAAGATTCATTACTCTGGAAGTTTGCAGGGTGAAACCTTGATTTTTACAGTTTCAGATAGGTGGGAGTATTCTCGGTTACAAAAATACAGGGTGATAGCTCATAGGGTTACAAAAATACAGGGTTACAAAAATACAGGGCGTAATTTTGCTGGACTAAATGTGAAGTTGATACAAAAAAATACTGCAAGAAGAAACCGCCTTCGAAATTCGTTGGAAGACCTATTGGATAATGCTCAGAAAAGAAAATGATGTTGAAATACCATTTTTGAACGATGTGCTCATTGATTTAAAATTTACTTTTTTTGGTCAAGAAAGTGTAAATTTTCGATAATAATGCTCATATACGTGATATATGTATAAATATCAAAAGCAGCATATCAAAAATCAAAAAATCCATGAAATAATCGGATTTATTCATAGATCAACCATTCTCGGCTGATGACGTCGCGACGATACTAAATCAAAATCTGGAAAAAACACTATAATTATTGGTGTGGAAAGGAAAAAATCGATTTGACCATTCGTGTAACTAAATAAATAAAATAAATAAATAAACAAATAAGTAATGAAAATACAAATTTTATCTCAATTTAATTTTAAGATTTTAAATTTGTCAAAACAGCAGACTCAAAACAACAATAAAATTCAATGGAAATGCGTCTTTTGTATGTTTCTAGAGATGCCCTACAGCCTTCATTACAGTCAAATGATGGTAGTTTTACCCTCTCTATAATACCATAATAACGAGACATCATAATGACGCAATTTTATCGTCATATTAAAGCTTACTTTCATAAGTGTGTCAAAGGCATTACTTGGAGCAAATTGTGTGTTTTTTTGCATTCTAAAATTTTAGTTTAGATTTGGCTTAGTGTGTAAAAATTGTTTTTGCATAAAAAATAATTACGGATTATTGCCTCTACTTGCTGACGAATAAGGATACATTTTAAAATATACATACATATATAATGTCAACGAATTCGCTTTAGGCACTAAGTGGACAGCACAAGCAAGAAGGCAACTTTTTCTCCAGCTATAAACAGTCCAAGGATGGTATATTTACAAAACGAGCAGTTCAGTAAGAACTAGACAGCCTTCTTATCTTCAAAGGAGAGAAGAAATAAAGCAGGTACCAAGAATGGAGTCTCGAACGGGTTGGTGAACTGGTCAGCCTTCAAACAATAATAATAATAATAATAATATATTACAAAAATTAATTTTCGCAAATAATGAAGCCCCAAGAGGTGGACTTCGCTACCACAAAAGCTCAGTTTATCGTTGTTAACATCCTTTTACGTTACAGATAATTTCGATTAACACTATATTTAAGAATGTGTCTAACAGACATTTTTTTTGCAATATTTCAACAAATTTCTACTGAATATTATAATGTTGGATCTAGGTCATTGGTACGTTGAC
The DNA here is from genome assembly GCA_963855945.1 of Thereva nobilitata. NCBI lineage: Eukaryota > Metazoa > Arthropoda > Insecta > Diptera > Therevidae > Thereva > Thereva nobilitata. Next base: position 99,751,958 of record OY979695.1, read on the forward strand.
TATACACGGAATTTAACTTTAAACAACGCAGCTCTGGTTGGTCTGCTGGGATCTATACAAAAAGATTGTAGTTTATTTCGCGGTTATGTTTCGTAGTCTAAATGTAGAGAACACAATATATATAATTTGCAATGAAAAAAACAGGACAAGGGCAACAAGTGAATGTGAGTCTCAATTCTATTCTCAACCCAGTTTCTGTTTTTTTTAGTTTCTACCATTAATTATTAATCCAACACCTGCACAGTCGAATTTGCATAAATCCACAGAAATAAGACACGCAAAATTCCTGAACAAATTTGTACTCCAAGTGAAGAATTGCTTTGCATGAACTGCGGCTATAGAGTACAGGTCTAGGTCTCGTGGCATTGCTATAAGAAGTGATTTGTATACTTGGGGCTTCCTTACAGCAGTCTGTCAGCCTCAGTTATACACGAAACTTGGCCACCCTTCTTGACTCACCAACCACCATTCACTGCGGCTAGTGTGCTATGATAATGGTTGGGCTTATCTATGTTACAAGGAGTAATGGTCACTCTTGATAGGTTTATAACATGCAAACTATTACGTCACGCTTTCTCGTTCGCAATACAACGTCCCTTAGGCTAGGAAGTAACAACAGCGGTGCCTTGAGGGTCAGGCATTGTATCCTTAGTAGCCAAGGAGAAAATTTATGGCACCAAAAATCAGGTTAACCCTGTAGAAAGTGTTTTACTAAAATACATGTCATTAGATGGAGGATCTTGTAAGGGACTTATGCTGGCCTGACCTTTGAAATAGGGAGAAAGTTAAGATAAGGAGTTGAATAACGACGAAAGAATGTTGGGGTTGGAACCTATGGTGGAATAGGAAGTTTGGCTTTTGCCAATTAAGTCGTTTTTATGAGTGGGCAAATATATTTTCAACAAATATAATTCTAAAGGGCGAAGCTAATTTAATAACCAAATGATCAAAATATAACCAGCCACGTTTTTACCTAGCGAATAACAGAAAATTTGTATGTGTTTAAACATATGTGAAACTTGTGAGACAAGGTTTATTTTCTGAAAACATCTTTCAAATTCAAGAAAAAACTCGAGATAACTTTTCGAGATAATTTCAATATGATAGATGAGTAATTCGGAGAATAAGAAAAGAATATTTGTGCAATGCAAGATAATGCCTTAAAGCGATCTTTTTGCAATAATCTATCGGCCGACAGAGGCCCCTCTATTTGAGTTTTCATAGTAACGACGTACAAAATTCGCGTCCTTGGTTGTTACGATGGTGAATTTTCGTTATTGCGACGTCCGTGTGTCGAGGATATAACACCTTTTAATTAACTGTCGTTTTCTAAGATAAATACATAGATGTTCAAAATTGACTTAAAGATATAATCTATGTTTTATGCATTAACGATCTCTCAAGGAGATTTGGATTTACTCATTCAATCATTAACTTATTCATTTACTATTTTATAAATAATAAATATTTTCTTCTTGAATGACGCTTTAGGCTTTGTAGAATTCTACCCTCTAGATCAGGCCTGGCCAATGCGGTCCTTCACAAGAAATTTTGCGGCCAACCAAATTCAACACGATTTAACAATATATGTATATTTGTACTACATACAAGGTTCTAACATATGAAAAAGAAAAAAATTACGCAGCTTCCTTTAACGTTGCTATTCAGACAGTTCCAGAAGATCTGCAAAGTAGTGTAAGTACGTACTTTTAGTGTATGCGTACCTGCTAGCTTGGGCCGACCGCCAATTAACATATACCCGGTGCTAAAGGTAAGTAAAAATAGTATTCACCTTTCTTATTGTTTAGCTGTCGACCGTTGCCTTCACCAGAAATCACCTGACGGTCAATGCGGGACACGTGGTGATGAAGGAGGTGAACTGTTGGGTGGACAAGTAAACTTTACCAGTTGTGCACAGTGATTTAAAACATAAACCACCTTGACTGGCTGTATGCAAAGAAAAAAGAATATCGTGGCAATTGATATTCTAGTCGTGATTACAAATGATAAGACTATATGTGAATTATGAAAATAAATTTATTAAAAATTCTTATGTCTTTTAGATATATATCAAAAATTAGTATTAAGGTAATTATGGTGGTATTGCATACAATTGCATGTGCTTCTTCCACGTTCACCAAGTTGGCATGTGTGGCTGGGCTTTCACAATGTATGGTTTACCTGTATTTTGTTTATTATTATATTGTTAGTAATAATTGAATTTGAAATATATAATTTTATTTAATAAAAAAACCAAACACCTTTCTTGTACTTCGAAAAACATGCAGTTTATTCTCGTACTTGCACCAGTTTTGGCATGTATAAGAATACTCACAATGATTTTTTCTAAAGTTGACACTTTCTGATTTCACAATATCACTGATGGTTAAAAGCATTTACAAGAAACTTCACCCAAAGGCATAAACTTGCTTCACTTGGAACTCTATCAAACGAAAGAGACTGAGTCCTTGTTGGTTCCTGTTTATATATCCTCAAAAGTGGTACTTGGCGAACTGCCTTATCAAAGTACACTTATTTTCTTATTGCCTTATTCCAGTCATCTTTTTGACACCATTATTCATTTTTCTTTTCTCTAAATTAATTCTTGAAATTTCCAATTTATTCCAATTTTCTATCTAATTTTTTCTTAATAATTTCATTATTTTCGAAAATGCATATAATTTATCGACGCCATTTCCGGCATCCTTTTTTGCATAAATATTTTTTATTTCGCTCTATTTTTACATAATTGGCATCTCCTTTACTCCCATTAGCCTTATGGAAAATTATATTTTTTATAATATCTTTTTTAATAGATAGAATTCGTTTTTTATGGCATTCCCAGCGAATTCGCCACAAAAAACAACATAATACGGCGAAGTGGCTTTATGTCGCAACATAAAGTTTGACGTTTTATCTGCCGTCAAAGTTTCGCTGTGCGCGCGCCGTGTTTTTTACGCGAAAACTACCCGTTTTGGTGTTTTCATCAGGTGAGTTTAAGTGTTTTGTCCACCTGTAGTGTTTTTGCAGTGTTTTGAATGTTCAGTTTTGTGATGGTGTCATTATTTGTTTAGAAAAATGCCAGAAAGTGCGATGGCACATTGCCTGTCAGTGCTGCTTTGTTTTACGTTGTTTTTAGTGCATATTTGTTACCTTTATCCCTTTATTAGCAAATACCTTTTACTTGTTTTGTGTGCAATATGTTTATTTTATGTCGTGTACGTGAATATATGTAATTATCAATGTTAATTATAAGTTCAAATTTTGCCTTGTTATTGTTGTTGTATTCCATGTATTGTTGTTTGTGTAACGTTTAAAATTCAATGTAAAGTTTATAATTCATTTGTTTATTTATATTATAAAATTCAATTTTATTTACATTTTCAAATTTATGTACTAATTCATTTATTTCTTTTCAGATAGTCCATACAGGTGAGTATACCATGTTATTTATTTGTTTTCAATTGTATGTTAATTTCTATATTTTTAGGTTGGGGCTCAACATTCTCCCCCTCGTTGAACGCCTGCGTTCAACAAAGCCCTCTGTTTTCCGATCCCCCTCTTGTGGTGGTGGTGGAAAATAATGGTACCATCGGCTTTAATATGTAGGCGTACCTGGTACTTATCAGGTAAATTCACTGTAAACTCTTTATGTCTTCGTTGTTGTATTTGAGAGAAGTTTAACCTTTGTAGCACCCGTTTCGGAATGTATAAATCTTCACCTTCTCGGGTTATGAATTTTTGGAAATCATTGTTGATCCTTGTTTCTAGTTCTTGGATATTTGTGGTAGGTTTCAACAATGATAAATTCAGTAGCGGTCGCCCATTTATGATAGTTGAAGTCTGTACGGGTACGTTTGCGTTATCTGCCTTAGTTCTTACTACTGATACACTGGTTGTTGTTCCTACGTTGACCCGTGTTGATTTATGTAAGGAAATGTTTGTTCTAAACGTTTGTGATGGTTTTGCAGTTATGGTTGTTGGCTGTCCTTTGAGGGTTGTTTGTGGATGTTCCCTGATGTTCTGAGTTGCCTGTCGCTTGGAAGCTGGTGTATCTGGACCGGTTAGATCAATTATGATGCTCACTGGTTGTGACGTCGACTCAGGGCAGGGTTTTTTTTTGTGATTGTTGTATGTTGATGTCATCTTTAGGTGTATGTGCTCTGGTTGGTTTAGTCAGATCGCTGCCGGGTTGCTTTAGTAAACGGCGATTGTTGGGTTCATCAAGCTTTCTTTTTAAGGTTTGTTCAGTTGGCCCTGGTTTAGCTGTCTTGGGTATAGCTGGTCCCTTTTGCGATTGCGTGGAGCTGGTCTTCGTGGTGCGCATCTTTCGCGGCTGTGTCCGAACTCGGAATTCTGGTCCACATGGCATGGCTTCGAAATTTCTCCTTGGGACTGGTCGTGCTGGAGAACTGGTCCAAGGCCTTAGCGGGACCTCCCGTGTTGTTACCTTTGGAGGAGTCGATGGTCTTGGTGGACTAGCTGGCTTCCCCGTACCTTGTTTTGGTTGACTCGTCTTAGGTGGACCGTCGAGTGCTGCTGACAATTCGGCAAGTTCTGCGGCAAAATCGCAGTCAATCTCGAGGAAAGGACTTCCCATCGGACCTGTAGTTCCATATAACCAGTGGTCTTCGGCTGCGGCGAGATCTTCCTCGATGTAATCTAACTCAGACATCTAAAATGAGTGGATAATATGGAGGATTTTGATTAAAGTAGGAAACACAAAACAAAGAACACTTAGAACGATACTAGTCACAGGACAACATGACGACACTTGCTGAAGGTTGCTCCTTCATGAAGTTGCTACTTATCCTGAGCTGTGGATTGCTCTATCGGTAGTCGACAGATTTTAGCTATTGGTCGTTGAAATATATTGTTGCCTGTTCGTACTTGTACTACCCGTGTTAAACCGTCTGGTCCAGGAAACGTTTTTTCAATGGTACCTAGCGGCCACTTTGTTGGTGGTAGATTTTCATGTTTGATGAGTACGATGTCTCCGATCTTGATGTTATGTTGTTCTTGTTGCCATTTTGGTCTTTGTTGAAGTTGGTTGAGGTAATCTTTAGACCATTTGTCCCAAAATCCCTTGACTGCATGTTGGATGTGCTTCCATCGCAGCGATATGTTCTCGCCATTCATTGGTTCAGGTATAGCATTGAGAGCCTGTCCAATCAGGAAATGTCCTGGAGTTAGTATGAATGTATCATCTGGATCATTTCTAATTTGGCATAGTGGGCGAGAGTTAAGACATGCTTCGATCTGGGTAAGTATTGTTGAATATTCTTCAAAAGTGTATGTTGACTTTCCTATTGTTCTACGCAGGTGATGCTTGATAGATCGAACACCGGCCTCCCAAATGCCTCCGAAGTGTGGAGCTGCAGGTGGGTTGAAGTGCCATACGATTTGTTGTGGGATGAAATATTGTGCAGCTGCCGAGGTGGCCTCCTTGACGGCTTGTTTAATTTCCTTATCGAGGATGGCTTTAGCTCCTATGAAATTAGTGCCACAATCGGAGTAAATATTGGAACATAGACCTCGTCTGGCGATGAATCTTCTTAAAGCGGCAAGGAATGCTCCAGTGGATAAATCTGACACTAATTCAATATGTATGGCTCTTGTTGTAAGACAAATCAATATACAAATATATGCTTTGAGTAACTTGGCATTGCGGATGTTTGATGATTTAATTGTTATTGGCCCAGCATAGTCAATTCCGACATTGCTGAATGGTTTGTTAATAGTCACTCTAGGTGTAGGAAGTTGCCCCATTAGTTGTGTTAATGTTTCTCCTTTTTGCTTAACACATGTGACGCATTTGTGTATACGAGAAGCAATGCATCGTCTGGCGTTTAGGATCCAATATTTTTGTCTACTTGTACAGAGGACCACCGAGACTCCGCCATGCATTGTTGCTAGATGTATTCTATCAATAACTAAATGTGTGATGTAGTGTTCCTGTGGTAGGATGATTGGATGTTTTGCATCATGTAACATTATTGCCTTCTGTAGCCTGCCTCCGACTCGTATTATTTTATCTTTATCCATGAATGGGGTCATTTTAAGCAAACGGCTATTTCGTGCTAGTGGCTTGGCATTTGCTAAATTTTTATATTCTTCTGGAAAACTTGATTGTTGTACAAGTCGTACAATTGTTTTCTCTGCTTCTTGCCACTCACAAGTAGATATGTGACTCCTTCGTTTGAATTCTGGATTTAGACAGTTGTGCTTAAATCGTTGTATCAATGCAATGATGTGAGTGAGTCTTGTCATTGATGAATAGCGTAGCAAGATATTGTTTTCAAACGTAGTGAGGAAGCTTTTCACTTTTGGTTTCTTTGCTTCTAACTCTGTTTGCTCGTTTGTTTCTCGAAACTTAGGCCATGTTTCTTGGTTGCTGGTTAACCAACTTGGTCCATGCCACCATAAATTATTGTTTGCCAAACTTGATGCTGATATGCCCCTTGATGCTAGATCGGCTGGATTGTCCTTGGTAGGGATGTATCGCCATTGATCATAACGTATCACATCCTGGATCTCCACAACACGATTAGCTACATACGTTTTCCACCTGGACGGGTGTTCTTTAACCCATTGAAGGGCTATAGTAGAGTCCGTCCAGGCATATGTTGTAATGTGCTGCAATTGCATGTCAGTGATCGTGCTTTTGAGTAATCGGGCTAGGATGACAGCTCCGTTTAGTTCCAATCGGGGTATCGTAGTAGGTTTAATTGGCGCTATTTTGGTTTTAGCCGTAAGCAAGGTTGATGTGATTTCTCCATTCTCATGTTCAACTCGTAGATACAATACAGCAGCGTAGGCCCTTGTAGATGCATCGCAGAATCCATGTATTTGTGCATTAGTGCCTGGGGAATATTGTATCCAACGTGGAATTTGTACTGCTTCCAGAGCCTTCAGCTGTTGCTTAAATGTAGACCACTGGGTTTCTATTTGTGGGGATACTTGTTTATCCCATGCGCTGCCAGTAATCCATAATGTTTGTATAAGCATTTTGGCGACGACTATGACCGGGGATAACCACCCTAATGGATCATAAAGTGATGCTATGTTGGATAACATGTTGCGTTTTGTAATGACCTTGTGTTCACGCATTGGAATGACTGAAAATGTGAAATGGTCCGGTCCAGGATGCCATCGAATGCCAAGTGTTTTAACCGTGTCGTTATCGGAGAATGTTAGTATGTCCTTTAGCTCACGATGTTCCACGGGTAAATCCTTTAATAGCTCTGGGTCATTACTAGTCCATTTGCGTAAGTTGAAACCTCCTGCTCGGGTTAAGCTAAGAAGCTCGGACTGTATTTGTTTTGCTTCTGTGATACTATCAGCCCCAGCTAGCAGATCGTCGACATAGAAGTTTGAGTATATGGCCTTGGACGCTAAGGGCCACTTCTGTCTTTCATCTTCTGCTAGTTGTTGTAGTGTGCGGATTGCCAGGTATGGGGCACATGCGGTGCCAAATGTTACAGTTTTTAATTGGTAATCCTGTAATTGTGACGTTTCTGGATGTCGCCAAATAATCCTCTGAAACGTTCTGTGGTTTGGATGTATGTCGATCATACGATACATCTTCTTGATATCCGCATTCATTGCAACCTTGTGTTTCCTCCAATTGAGTAGAGTCGCGAATAGTTTAGGTTGCAGAGTTGGTCCTGTTAAAAGGTTTTCGTTGAGGGAGACTCCAGCTGTAGTTTTCGCAGATGCGTCGAATACTACTCGTAATTTTGTAGTACTACTTTCCTTGAAGACCGCATGGTGAGGAATATAGTAGTGCTCTTCCTCATTTGAAGGGGGGTTGACTTCCTCCATATGTCCCAGATCAATGTATTCATCCAGGCACTTTGAATATTCCTTTTCAAATGTAGAATTTTTGCCGAACTGGAGTTGTAAAGACTTAAATCGTTTTAGGGCTTGAGGCCTCGATTGTCCTAGAGCTGGTATTTGCTCTTGAATGAAGGGAAGATTAACTTGATATCTTCCGTTTAATTTCCGTATATGCGTCTCCTCGAATATACGTTGACAGATTTCGTCTTCTTTTTTCAAAATCTGCTGCTTTGGAACTTCTTCCAATTCCCAAAATTGTTTGAGCTGGCTACTCAAGTCCAATTGAGTGGTTGTGACTGTGCATGCTGTCACTTGGCTGAGATATGTGTCTGCTAATGGTCCAATTAGAATCCATCCAAATATTGTATTTATAGCTGTTGGGGCTGTGTCAGGTCCTCGTCGGATGCCTTCTTGAACGATTTTTGCGTAAATCCGTGCTCCCAATAGTGCGTCAATATTTCCTGGCTTCCAAAATGTTGGATCTGCTAGTTGTATGTTTTTAAGATGTTTCCAGTTCCCCCTGCGTACTATCCTTGTTGGTAGTGGATCGGTGATCTCATTGAGGACTAGAAATTCATCTGCCAATGTGGTTGTATTAGGGCGATGTGCCTCTAAGGTGAGCCTTACTTGTTGGCTTGCTGTTGCTAGTGGACTTTTATTTATACCATTGATGGTTATCGCTGCGTTTGTTGCTGTAGCGCCAAGCCGCGTGCATGCAGCTTGTGAGATGAACGATGACTCTGAACCAGGATCTACGAGGCATCGTAATGTCGTCCTTCTGCCTTGCCTAGGATATGCACTTACTAATGCTGTCGATAGTAATGCATGATGGTCCTTTGTAGCTAAGAAGGATTGTATTGAATTAAATTCATCAGCATTGCTGGCTGATTGTGTCTTCATGGTTGCGGGAGAATGGTTTGTGCTGCTTACTCCCTCATGAAGTTGTATTTTTGTGGACCCCGATGATCCAGTGCTCTCTCGTTTGAAATCGGTATGTAGTGTAGTGTTATGCTTCTGTTTACATTTGTGACATCTGTATTTACTAGGACAAGCATTTGTGTCGTGCTGGGTGGACAAGCAGTTCAGAAAATGGCCGGCTGTTTTTAACAACTTGTATCGTGTTTCCGGACTCATTGCCTGATACTTCTTGCACTTGATGACAAAATGGTTTTGCTGGCAGGCGGGACAGTTGTTCTGTTTCCTTGCATGATGAGCATGTGTATTTCCTCTGGGTGATACTGACTTTGGTTGAACTGCAGGTTTGGACGTCACCAGATCTGCAATTGATTCTAATACTCGCAATCTATTGTTGAGAAATTCGCAGAAAGCTTCATAGGTTGGAAGGGCTTGATTTGTTCCTTGCTCTTCTTCCCATAGGCGTAATGTCACAAATGGCAATTTTTGCACGAGCAAATGAATCAGGATGACATCCCATGATTTTGTGTCAACTTCAAGACTCTTCAACTGTTGTAGACATTCCGAAGTTGTATTGATTAAGATCTTGATACCCTTTGCTGTTTCTGTTGCGAGCTTGGGTATGTTCATGAAAGTTCTTAATTGATGGTTTACTAATACCTTCTTGTTCTCGTATCTTTCCTTCAGCTTTGCCCATGCTGGCGCATAATCCTGGTTGGTAGTTGGGATGTGTCTCAGTAGTGCTTCTGCTTCCCCAACTAAACATTCCTTCAGGTAATGTAGTTTCTGTACAGGTGCCAGTTTGGGATTGTTGTGAACCAATGACACAAACACGTCGTGGAAGGATCGCCATACATCATAATCACCGTTGTACTTTGGCAAGCTAATCCTTGGTAGTTTGATGTCATATGATGACGTTGGTGGGGCAGTAGTATTACCTGTGGTGAGTTTCCTCAATCCGTCCATCAGATCTGCCATATACTCGCTGTATTTAAGTTCTGCGTGACTGTATTGGTCCTCTTCCAGATATGCCTCAGAAATTTTTGATGTCTCTTGAAGTGCTGCCCTTTGTATTTCGATATCATTTTTTGTAAATTCTTTCCACATAGCAGTTAATCCAGCTATTCTCAATTCATAGAAGCCTTGTGTTCTCTTAGGTATAGCAGTTTTCTTAGCAACTTCGATGTATTTCTCTAACTGCGTTTTCAGGATTTGTTGTGTTTGACATAACTGTGTTAATAATGGCATTGGTGCCTGTTTATTTTCAGAACCCGTCGCCATATCAATATATAATCAGACCAGAATATGTTGCACACGAATTCCTGGATGGAACCACCAAAAAATGTTTAGCTGTCGACCGTTGCCTTCACCAGAAATCACCTGACGGTCAATGCGGGACACGTGGTGATGAAGGAGGTGAACTGTTGGGTGGACAAGTAAACTTTACCAGTTGTGCACAGTGATTTAAAACATAAACCACCTTGACTGGCTGTATGCAAAGAAAAAAGAATATCGTGGCAATTGATATTCTAGTCGTGATTACAAATGATAAGACTATATGTGAATTATGAAAATAAATTTATTAAAAATTCTTATGTCTTTTAGATATATATCAAAAATTAGTATTAAGGTAATTATGGTGGTATTGCATACAATTGCATGTGCTTCTTCCACGTTCACCAAGTTGGCATGTGTGGCTGGGCTTTCACAATGTATGGTTTACCTGTATTTTGTTTATTATTATATTGTTAGTAATAATTGAATTTGAAATATATAATTTTATTTAATAAAAAAACCAAACACCTTTCTTGTACTTCGAAAAACATGCAGTTTATTCTCGTACTTGCACCAGTTTTGGCATGTATAAGAATACTCACAATGATTTTTTCTAAAGTTGACACTTTCTGATTTCACAATATCACTGATGGTTAAAAGCATTTACAAGAAACTTCACCCAAAGGCATAAACTTGCTTCACTTGGAACTCTATCAAACGAAAGAGACTGAGTCCTTGTTGGTTCCTGTTTATATATCCTCAAAAGTGGTACTTGGCGAACTGCCTTATCAAAGTACACTTATTTTCTTATTGCCTTATTCCAGTCATCTTTTTGACACCATTATTCATTTTTCTTTTCTCTAAATTAATTCTTGAAATTTCCAATTTATTCCAATTTTCTATCTAATTTTTTCTTAATAATTTCATTATTTTCGAAAATGCATATAATTTATCGACGCCATTTCCGGCATCCTTTTTTGCATAAATATTTTTTATTTCGCTCTATTTTTACATAATTGGCATCTCCTTTACTCCCATTAGCCTTATGGAAAATTATATTTTTTATAATATCTTTTTTAATAGATAGAATTCGTTTTTTATGGCATTCCCAGCGAATTCGCCACAAAAAACAACATAATACGGCGAAGTGGCTTTATGTCGCAACATAAAGTTTGACGTTTTATCTGCCGTCAAAGTTTCGCTGTGCGCGCGCCGTGTTTTTTACCGTTTTGGTGTTTTCATCAGGTGAGTTTAAGTGTTTTGTCCACCTGTAGTGTTTTTGCAGTGTTTTGAATGTTCAGTTTTGTGATGGTGTCATTATTTGTTTAGAAAAATGCCAGAAAGTGCGATGGCACATTGCCTGTCAGTGCTGCTTTGTTTTACGTTGTTTTTAGTGCATATTTGTTACCTTTATCCCTTTATTAGCAAATACCTTTTACTTGTTTTGTGTGCAATATGTTTATTTTATGTCGTGTACGTGAATATATGTAATTATCAATGTTAATTATAAGTTCAAATTTTGCCTTGTTATTGTTGTTGTATTCCATGTATTGTTGTTTGTGTAATGTTTAAAATTCAATGTAAAGTTTATAATTCATTTGTTTATTTATATTATAAAATTCAATTTTATTTACATTTTCAAATTTATGTACTAATTCATTTATTTCTTTTCAGATAGTCCATACAGGTGAGTATACCATGTTATTTATTTGTTTTCAATTGTATGTTAATTTCTATATTTTTAGGTTGGGGCTCAACACTTATAGTCTCAGTGCTGATTTTTACGCTTGTTTTAGATAATATAGTTAGAAATTAATAATCAATACTGCCAGACACTTTCCGTCGGCGGTAACTATTACCAGACGCTTTAAAGCTCCCAAAAAAATAATGTAACTTTACTTATAATCTCAGTCTTGATTTTTATACATGATATTCAGGGAACTATTTCAATATTGTTTGTAAGCAGCCAGACCGATCGGATGGGCCAAACATCCCCCCAGTATGTATGTTCCCTAATAACTCCTAAACCATTGGTTGAATCCATTGGTTGGATCGCCACAAAAATTTAACCACATATTACTTACATCAAGGGAGTGGTTTTGGCATCGGTGCCTACTTTCAAAAATCACTTCTAGGGGGCGCTGTCATAGAGAGCTAACATGTCATTCTAGAGATCCATCAAGAACCAGATACAATAGCCGAACAAATAAACCTGAGAAAAATAAAATTTGTCATTTTCATGCCAAATTTGGAGAGCAAGCCTTCAGATGTATACAGCCTTGTGTTTTCAAAGAGGAAAACACAACACCAACAAAACAGCAGGGACACTAGATCTTCTGGCGTTTCCGGAGGCAGGAGACGGCAGCAAAGCTACTATTAGCCTCAAAAAAGAAAAAAAGACTTTTTATTACAGATCTTTACACCAAAAAGCAATTTTTAATAGACACCGGTTCTGTAGTTTCTGCGATACCTCCAACCTTTGTTCAACACCAAGTCAAACCAGGAACAGCAGAACTTTTCGCAGCAAACAGCAGCAGAATTACCACTTTTGGTGAAATAAACCTGAAACTCAATCTCGGTTTAAGAAGAGCATTTAAATGGACCTTCATCATCGCTGATGTCAGTACAGCAATTTTAGGAGCGGATTTCAATAGGACCAAATTAGCAATTAAAGTGAAGTTGGCGCAGACAAGTATCTACAATCTGTCAACCATTAGCAATGATAATGTTCATGCTGAAATCATTAAGGAATTCATTGACACTACCAAGGTCAACAAACTTCCATGTCTGCCACTAAAAACAAAGGTTTTTCATCACATAGAAACTACAGGACAACCAATCGGGGAACGTCGCCGTCGCCTGACTGGAGAGAAATTCAATGCCATGAAAGCAGAAATCGAATTTTTATTGGAGAACGGAATTATCCGGCCGTCAAGTAGTCCATGGGCGAGTCCTATACACATGGTGAAGAAAAAAACGGGAGGTTGGCGTATGTGCGGAGATTACAGGAAACTCAACGCGCAAACAATTCCTGATCGCTATCCCATAGCGCACATTTTTGACTTCAGTGATCGTATTTACGGGAAAACCATATTTTCCACTTTAGGTTTGGTTCGAGCGTATCAGCAGATACCTATGGCATCCAACGATATACCCAAAACTGCCATCACGACACCGATTGGTCTTTTTGAGTATCTTGCAATGCCTTTTGGCTTGAGAAACGCCACCCAAACCTTTCAACGTCATATCAACCAAATTTTTCGTGACATAGATTTTGTGTACTGCTATATAGACGATATTTTAATCATGTCGCAGAATGAAGAACAACACAGACAACATCTAAAGTGGTCTTAAGCCGACTGCGCGAGCACGGTTTGACTCTCAACATTGAAAAATGTACCTTCGGACAAACCATAGTTCAATATCTAGGCTACACCATCGACAAACATGGATGCAAACCCCCTCAGGAGAGAGTCGAAGCGATAATTAACATCAAGAGACCTGAAGAAATTGTTGAACTTCGTAAGTTTTTGGGAATACTTAATTATTATAGAAGATGTTTACCTCATGCAGCACAGCAACAAGCTATTCTCTGTGAATTCATCAAGGATTCTAAGAAGAATGATAAAAGGCCAGTTCCTTGGACAGCTGAAACCATCGAAGCTTTCGAAAATTGCAAAAAAAGTCTTGCCTTGTAACACATCCAGCACCCGATGCTCCTTTAGCTTTGAGCACAGACGCCTCAAACCTGGCAATCGGAGGAACACTAGAACAGTATGATGCAGACATTTGGAAACCTATAGGGTTCTTTTCAAGGAAACTGTCTACTACAGAAAAAAATTATAGTACTTATGATCGCGAATTATTAGCTATTTTTGCGGCTATTAAATTCTTCCGTCACTTATTGGAAGGACGCAATTTTGTAATCCGCACCGATCATAAACCGATAATCTATGCTTTCTCACAAAAACTGGACAAGGCTTCTCCACGACAGCTATTTTATTTCACAATTTTCAACGGAAATAGTCCACGTATCCGGTTCCGCCAACATCGTAGCAGATACACTATCTAGAATCAGTGCCATCAACATGCCTACTACATTGGATTACAAAGAGCTACAAGACGAACAAGAAAAGGATGAAGAGTTGAAGAACGCAACCATCAATGGTGATACTTCCCTACAGCTAGTTAAACTCCTTTTTGACGAGAACACTATCCTTTGTGATATTTCAACTGGGATAGTTAGACCGTATATACCCAAAACTCTACAAGAGAAAGTTTTTAAAATAATACACAATATGTCACATCCCAGTGGTAAATCTTCTCTTCAGCAAATACGCCAGAAGTACGTTTGGGCAGAAATGAGGAAGAATATTCTTTTATGGTCAAGAAACTGCATTTCGTGCCAAAGAGCAAAAATTCAGCGACATCACAAGAATGTTCCTAAGCACATCACAGTTCCAGATCAGCGTTTCGACCACGTGCATTTGGACTTAGTTGTTCTACCTATGGTCAAGGAGTATCGTTATTGCTTGACCATGATCGATAGATTTTCTAGATGGCCTGAGGCAGTACCCTTAAAGGATATGTCTGCTGACACCGTAGCCTCAGCCTCCTATCATCATTGGGTCTCCAGATTTGGAGCTCCAACAATTATCACCACGGATCAAGGTACTCAGTTTGAGTCCGCGCTATTCAACGCACTAAACAACACAATCGGCGCCAAGCGAATTCATTCCACTCCGTATCACCCGGCTGCAAATGGCATCATTGAAAGATGGCATCGTTCATTTAAGACAGCATTAATGTGTCAACCATCCATACCATAGATCGAGTAACTACCAAGAGTTCTACTAGGATTAAGGACTGCATTCAAAGAGGACTTGAAGGCATCTCCAGCTGATTTTCTGTACGGAGTACCACTACGAATACCGGAAGAATTCTTCACAAGCGTGGAGACACCAACTGATACAGGAATATTTTTGGAAAAATTCAGGGAACATATTCAAGTTATGAGGCCCACTCCTACCACTCATCACATACGTCCCAGAGACGACAGCGTCGAGCCACCTCTCACACCTCCCTACACCGGACCACACGTGGTAATTAAGAAAATAAATGACTACAATTTTGTGATTCGTGTCAAGGACAAGGAAGTAACTATATCAACAGAAAGACTTAAACCAGCCTACTTAACAATTGATGACCCTATGGATAACAGTTTTGGAACTTTAACCCAGGATAATAATTCACAGATATCAACATCAGAAACTTCAGATAGACACATTTCCTGGTTGGATCAACCACTTCGGACATATTCCAGACGTCAGTACAACCAAGCTGTGACTCCATCACTAGAAGGGGAGTAGTTGTGGCAGCTCTGACACTTCAGTAATACAGAACTTCACCGCTTGAAGAAGATTTGTCGCTTATCACCCGTTCCGTTTTTTAGTGCTGGTACACACGCATCGGATTATATGCTGTGCATAAATATTATAAAATATTAAGTGGTAATCAATAAATTGTTGTAGTTTAGAAGTCTCTTTTATTTAAATATAATACACGAGCAATAAGTAATTGCAATTGACACAACAAGATAACCACAAGCTTTGTTAAAAATTTGATAAAAAGCATTATAATATAAGTTCTACGATGGTAAAAATTTAAACATAGAGGTTTCTGGGTACGAGAAAGCAATTTGTGAAGTCCATTACTTGCGCAGAGATGGCGGTTTCAAGATGGCGGCCGCATTTTGCAATTGTGTTCCCCGACCCCCGACATGAGTATCAAATGAAAGGGTATGACAAATAGAATACTATTAACTGTGTGGCGTCATTCCAAATAAATCCCTCCTGTACTTTACCGCCGATTTTTGTTTTTCTGTTTTTTGCATAATCTACAGAAAAGTTGTCTATCGGTGTTTTTTTAATACTCTTCTCAAACTTACTATCATCTTGCTCACATTCTGCGATAAATGTTTTACGTTTTATCTCACCATTTTCTTCAATATTGAGAATTTGCAAAATCAACATTTTGATAAATTATCCCTACAGTGTTTTTTATTGGAGATATGTAGGAAATTTATGGTTTTCAATAAAATATTAATAAAAGTGTGCTGTGATCTTTTTTTCAATCTTCATTATTGAAGGGTTTTTAGAATATAGTATTCTATCGAGTCTATTCAGTGCAGTTATAACGTGTTTGAGTAAAATAAAAAATATTTGCATAGTTTTAGACAATATGCGCCGTGTTTTTTAATGAACTATATAGTTCTTCCCCATACAAATCTGAAAACCCAGGTTTTATCGAGGTTTTTATCCAGGTCTTGGGACATTTCAAAATTTCCCTTTCTTTTCGGAATGTAGCATACTTACCGGCTGTCGGAAAAACGTCATTTAAAATAAAAACAACTTAGAAGTGACAAGAGCAAATTTGAAGGCAGGAGGAAACAAATAATTTATTTTTTAGAAACTTATTTATTATTTTCTAGAGGGGAATTCGTGTAACAGTTGTTTACTGACACGCAACTTCGGATTAATTTTAATATATTTAAAGCACTGAAGATGGCGCTTAGTGAAATTTCCCTTGTCGTTTTTTTAATGAACTGGATCGAAGACCTATATAGTTCATTAAAAAACACGGCTATGATGGCAGAATTATTAAACTGCGTTTTTTGTAAAACTTCTAACGTGAATTTAATATTGTTTACGGCAGAGACGTTGAAAAAGTGTCAACAAATATTAAAATATCGAAGGGAGCATGACCTAAAATTTAAAGATGTTGTTTTGCCGGCTCATTTATACAGTGGTTACCATAGACAATGCTATAAATCATTTACAGGTTTAATGAAAAAATATTATACTTTAAAAGCTACAACTACAGACAAATCTGTTCCAGAAGAAAAATCGGTAAACATTATGGAAAATTTATCAGCAGCTTGTTCATCGACCTTTGAGTTAAATTCACAAAATATCGAGCGACAATCTTCTATTCAACAAGTTTCAAGACCAGCAGCTTCTTCTATACCTGACCCTGTTGCAATACCTGAGCCGGTGTCCTGAAACAATTATAAAATCACCACATCTCTGTACTGGGGTCGCTTTTGACAATTTTGATCGCTTTGTAGAAACGAAGAGTGGCAAGGATACATTGCATGATACTGTAGGGATAATTTATCAAAATGTTGTTTTGCATACTCCAGATGAATCAGAATTGATAAATTTACCCTCTGTTAACAACGAGACAACCTTAAACTCAAAGAAGAGGAGGCGAAGAACTTTTGAAGCTGTAACTGTGGATCTGCAAGAAGAACCAGTCGCTAAAAAAAAGAAGAATGATATGGATTTGTCGGCTCATGAAGGTGAATATTTGCTACCTGAAAACTTACAATTGTACAAAATGATAGATACAGTTTGGATGATTAGTCATGCTCGACAGTTACCAAATGTCCCAATGTAGATTGGGTTCGATTCTTCACTAAGTTTTAATGATAGCCTGAAACAAATAGTTAGCTCCTATCAATGATTCGCCTACTAACAAATCAGTTGTTTTGGAGACTATGAAACAAAATCAGATAATTTGTGAAGAAGTAAAGCAATCATCCATTCAAGTTACGTACGATCTTGCAATTGCGAAAATTGCTTTACATATTCAAGCTACCAAAAAGCCAGATTTTCATAATTTGTTCATACATTTGGGGCCTTTCCATATCATGATGGCTTATTTTAAAGCAATAGGCAAAGTAATCAAAGCAATTTGTTAGCTTCGGGCTCCGTAAGTGGTTTTCTTGAAGGTAAACACTTCAATAGGTGTAAGAGACTTCACCCTTTGATGGCTGTGGGATTGGAAATCTTACATTTCAACTCATTTTTAAAAATTAACAATGTTTACAGATGAAATGGCCGAAGAAATTACACGACTGAGAACTTCATCAATTTCGTCTTTTGAAATAGAGAATGAAGAACTCAATGAACTAATTAATAACTATCACATTTACAAGCAGCAAACTCTGAACGGCGAGTTTGGTAAAACACCGCAGTTTTATTTGATTTACAGTAATCTTGTTCAATATTATCTAAATTTATCAACAAGAATCCGCACAGGGGATTTTGAGCTGCTTAAATTTGTACTACCAAAAATCACTAATCTGTTCTTCATATGTAATCATCCAAATGATGCTCGCTGCACATGTACATATTTTGATAATTTGATGAAAATTGCTGAAACTCACCCTGATTTGTTTGAACAATTTCAAGAAGGATTCTTTGGTGTTCAAAGAACAAATAAACCCTTTTCAAAACAACCAATTGACTTAGTTCTTGAACAAACGATTAACGTAGATGCAGCCAGAAGATTATTTTTATTTATTTATTTATTTATTTATTTATTTAATTAAACATATTTGTACAAAATAAGAACAAGCCTTTACATATGTACATAGGCCAAAGGAGGTGTTGATCATATATGAATGTGGTAACCTACATTTCTTTAAATGAAACTACAAACAAAAATTAAAAAGAAATCGAAAAAGTTAGGACGAAATTACTACTATACTAATTGACTAAACTAGGGGGCTGAAAAATAAACCATAAGTTGTCTTCTGAGCTTTCCCACAGCACCAGCACGCTTAACATCTACTGGTAGGGAGTTCCACAGACTAGTGACGTGAACGAAAAATAAACGTTTAGATTGCAAGCACGAGTAATGGGGCATAAGTAAATTATTAGTTCTAGTAGACTGAAAGAATGTGAGTTTTTCTCGGAGACATTGCGGTTTACCAGAAAGGAGAAGTTTGTAGAGGAATATGATAAGCCGAATTTTAAGATATGTCGAGAAGGGGCAACCAAGAAATACGCGAGTATATGATGAGACGTGATTGAAACGGCGGATTTTATAAACGTATCGGACAATAGAATTGAATGCTACATTCAATTTCATCTGCGAGAATGAGTCCAGGTTACAGAAGATTACGTCACTATATGTTATTAAGGGCATTAAGAGAGATTTCGCAAGCTTAGAGCGAGTATTAAGGGGTATAAAGTTCAACGTACACCAAAGTTTTCGTAGGCTACCATAGATCTTGCCAATTATGTAGTTAATATGATCCGACCATGTTAAGTTCTTATTCAGGAAAATCCCCAGACTCTACCTCTTCACAAAACGGAATGATGTTACGGTTTAATAATACTGCAGGAAATCCATTGGTATTTAGAACATTCTTAGATATGATTATTGCTTGAGACTTGTCAGGGTTTAGTTGCAATTTATTCATACTCGCCCATCCAGATAACGCCTCGAGGTCTTTATTGATTCGCCATATACAATCCTCAACCATGCCAAGCCGGCAGCTCAGGTAAATTTGAACATCGTCGGCGTACAACAGGGCTTTACAGAAATTTAGTTCTTTTGGAAGATCATTGATGAAGGGAGAGAAGAGGAGCGGACCAAGTATAGAACCTTGAGGTACACCCTTAGATAGGAAACTGGACTCTTGATTGTCTGTGCAAACCATTTGAGATCTACCGCTTATGAAATTCCATATAAGACGAACTGCGGACGATGAGAAGTTGAATTGAGAATATATTTTTTGGCATAAGAGCGTGTGATTTACGGAGTCGAAAGCCTTAGAGAAGTCCAGTAATGAGAGAATGGTTAACTGGTCATGATCAATGTTCAGGCGTAGATCATCCGTTAATTTTAGGAGGGCAGTACTACAACTGTGGTCCTTCCTAAAGCCATGTTGGGATTCGGTTAAAAAGGAATTAGATTCAAGGTATTGAGCCATTTGAATGTACATTAACTTTTCTAAGATTTTCGAGAGGCAAGAAAGGAAACTAATGGGTCGGAAATCCTGTGGAAGAGAGGCATTGGGTTTTTTAGGAATTGGGATAACTTTAGCTTTCTTTCATAAAGACGGGAAGTTAGAAAACGTTAGACAGGAGTTAAGATTGTGGGTGAGAAAAGGAAGTATACAAGGAAGGATAATTCGAAGAAATTGTAAGCTAATGCCGTCAACGCCGACTGCATTTGACTTAATAGAGTTGATGACAGAAATGACATTCTCCTCTGACACCCTCTGAAAGCTAAAACCGGAGTCCGAACCGATGTTCGAACCGACATTGGAGAAATCACTGGAGCATTCTGGCATTGAAACTGAATTGAGTATATCATTGTTGTCATCGGAAGCAGAGCCAACAGACGTAAAAAAGTTGTTAAGAACAGTGGGATCAATGTCAACATTTGATAGATGTAAGCCGATGTTACGAAGGTTCTTCCAGAGCACTTGAGGGGGTAAATTAGCATCAAGTTTGGCTGTATAATAGTCCGATTTGGCTTTTTTTATTGCGTTCGTAGTACGATTTCTGAGCAAGCGGAATACGTTCCAGTTTTCATTTGATTTGCACCGTTTCCAGTGAGCATAGGCTTTATCACGCTGTCGTAGGAGAGATTCTATTATAGGCGAAAACCAACTACATATCTTTTTATTGGACCTGGAGTACTTTAAAGGCACGTATTTGTCTAGGAGATATATGCTGAGTTTGTTAAAGTGTTCAACCTGAATATTAACGTCTGACATCGAATATATATTACTCCAGTCGAGTGAGAACGCTTCAGCAAGTAAGGGGGCATCCATAAATTACGTGAGGTGTTTTTTGCGATTTTTTGACCCCCCTCCCCACCCTGGTGAGATGTCGTGAGATTTGGCTCGACCCCTCCCCCCCACAACCTCACGTGGATTTTTAAAATTTTAAAAAATTTGTAAGATTTACACTATTATGCGTATTTTTAGTGTAAATACCTTAATCTGTGCTTGATTGCGTTGGATTTATTTAAAAAAACATAATTTGTGTTAAAGAACAGTACCACAAAATCATAACAGCACCAACTCGGCATGCACCCAATATAAACTACAATACCTGTGGATTACCATTAAGCAGGTGATTCTGCTTGAAACAAGCATAGGTTATGTCCAAAGAAACCAGCAACACTGGATCTCGGACACAACCTGGCAAAAAATTGAACGCAGAAGGGCCCTCAAAAATAACGTGAACTCTACAAGCGACCCGGAAAAACGACAACAACTTGAACGGGAATACTCCCAATTGCACCGGGAGGTAAAGAGAAGTGTCCGGCGTGATAAAAGGCGGCAGATAAATGAGCTCGCAGAGAAAGCGGAAAACGCGGCAAACACAGGCAACAGTAAGGTGCTGTACCAAATCACTAAACAGCTATCGGGAAAGCACTCTACTAAAAAGCATGCCGTAAAGAGTGCGGATGGAAGGCTGCTGTGCAGCGACGAGGAGCAACTCCAAAGATGGAGAGATTAATTCTTCGCCGCCCTGAATGGTTCATTTACACAGGAACCTCAGGAAAACAACAGCAACAATGCACAGCCAATAAGAATCACCACTCGTGCCCCATCCAAGACTGAAATAGTAACCGCAATTCATGCAATGGCCAATGGTAAAGCAGCTGGAAAAGATGGCATCCCGCCAGAATTGTTGAAAGCCGACTCAAGCCTCATAGCAGATGCGCTACAGCCAATCCTGGAAATAGCATGGAACACCTGTACCTTTCCGGAGGATTGGACGGAAGGTATCATAGTCAAAATACCAAAAAAGGGGGACCTAACAATATGTGACAACTGGAGAGGCATCTGTCTATTATCTACTGTGGGCAAAATCTTGTCCCACATATTACTATCAAGGATAAGAGAGGCAGTAGATCGAACGCTTAGAAGACAGCAGGCTGGATTCAGAAAAGGCCGCTCCTGCATAGACCACATTAACACCTTGAGAATCATAGTGGAGCAGTCTACTGAATTCCGATCCCCCCTTTACCTTGCTTTCGTAGACTATGAGAAAGCGTTCGACTCGGTTAATAGGAACTTTATATGGCGAGCTCTTCGGCAACGTGGACTGCCGGATAAAATAATAGAATTGATAAAAGCTCTATACAACAATTCCAAATGCAGAGTTCTTCACAATGGAAAACTCTCCGACAGCTTTGAAGTGAGCTCAGGAGTACGGCAAGGATGCCTACTTTCGCCATTACTATTTCTTATAGTAATAAACGACATCCTTGTCAGCGCTCTAGATACTAGAACAGGTGGCATACAATGGGGATTGTTAGACCGCCTTAAGGACCTCGACTACGCGGATGATATCTGTTTGCTGGCCCACAGACACCAGGACCTCAGAAACATGTTAAACAATTTGGCAACAGAAAGTAGTTCAGCAGGCTTAAGGTTAAATCCGACTAAAACCAAAGAAATGCGGATAAATGCAAACACCCTTGAACCAACAGCGCTAAATAACCGTGACGTGGAACTGGTAGATAAATTCTGTTACCTCGGTAGTATTATTACCGAAAACGGCGGTACAGAAGAAGACGTCAGTTCCAGAATAAATAAAGCAAGAAGCGCATATGCATGCCTGTTTCACATATGGAGATCGACGGAGATCTCAATTAACACCAAATTGCGGCTGTTCAACTCCAACGTTAAGGCAGTTCTTTTGTACGGTTGCGAAACATGGAAAGTCACCCAATTCATCACAGGGCGCCTACAAGTTTTCATCAACAGATGCCTACGTCGTATCCTAAAAATCCGCTGGCAAGATAGAATTTCAAATGAAGAACTATGGCGCCGTGCCGGCCAAGAAAGGATAGACGACCAAATCAGGCGAAGGAAATGGAATTGGATTGGCCACACCTTGCGACGCGAAAACGAGAATCTAGCCAAACAGGCCCTCGACTGGAATCCGCAAGGAACCCGTCGAGTCGGAAGACCTAGAACAACGTGGAGGAGAACCCTATTAGCAGAGGCCGCAACAACCGGGAGATCCTGGTCAGAGCTGAGAGCTGTCGCGCAAAACAGAGTCCGCTGGAGGGCAACTGTTTCCGCCCTATGTCCCATGAGGGATTAAAGGAGCAATTAGATTAGATTTAGGTGATTCTGCCTATCCTTTGGAAACCAACCTCATGGTGCCTTACAAGGATAATGATTTCTTAACAAGAGAACAGAAAAATTTCAATTCTAGTTTGAGCTCAACTCGTGTTATTTGTAGAGCAAGCAAAATTTAGCATTTTACAATATATTGACATACGAAGATTGACTTTGGCATCCACTGATTCGTTTTTAGAGAGTAACGACTTGACTGTTTGAATAGTAATGGTAGAGCCATTCTCTGGAGATATACAAACTTCGGAGCATTCTTCTATAGATGTCATCTTTGGGTAAAAAACCTGTGACTGAATGACCCAGGGGGTTATCCTGAAATGCGATTCGAAAGCCATGAAATTCGGAAATAAGAAAATGGTATCCCCCACCAATGCGAATTCGATTTAAATTTGTCCGCCTGTTATCGGATTTCAGTCCGCGAGTAAAGCCATTGGGCATGCGCTGCATTTATTTGTTTGTTTTAAAATATTCTAAAAACTCTTTAAATATTCTTGAAACAATTTATTGTTCGCATCAAAATGTGAAATTAAGTTAATAAATGAAGTTGGTTGGCTGAAAATAATTTCTTTTCGAAGATTTATCAGGCATCGCTACTAGCTCCCGTTTGCTTCCTACTTTCATATCGCCTTAGAAAAGCGAAGTCTGAAGTCACAGCCAGCTTCTCAAATTGACGTTTGAGCCGCCTGTACATCAGGATACAGATTCAAGAAGTGCGGATCTGTTCGACTTCCATTCTTCACAACTCTCGATAATGATAACAAAAGGTTTTCAAAATCTATCTTGGCCTCTAGTAGGTATGTCAGAGCAGATGGTCGTCGATTCAAAATTCGAGTCCTGTAAGATGCTTAGATAGCTAATTATGTCGCCTGGTGCAAATGTCTGCTTTTTGTAGTGACAATGCATCGCAGATAGCATGTGTTCTGACTGATGTGAAAAGAGCCGATTCTTAATATAATCTCTATGATTGCAGTAGGATTGGGTACATTATGCACTTGAGATACTTAGGAGGGCATTGGGTGCCAGGTTTTTCAATTGGGCTTCTAGGCCTTTTTGTTTTGTTTAAGCTTAGACCCCCATTCATCGTAGGGTCGCAATCTGTCCAAAAATGGTCGTATAAGTCAATGCATACATTACTTTTGCAGTTTTTCCCAGACCATTGTATAAAATGATAAGAATTTGTCATCACGTCATACACTCTTCATTCCTAGATATTTAAATTATTTTCTTTACTTTTTTTTGGATGTTCCAGTTGGATGGTATTTAAAACAGTGAACAAATACAGTGTAAACGGCAGTGCAAAATGTTTACCCAATTGCTAATGAGTCGAAATATAGTAATAGTATTTGTATAGTAATAGTATTATTTTTATGTAATGGATTCATTATTCCTTCTCTATTTGCAGTATTGATAAAACCTTTCACCATGTTCATCTGATACTGCACCAAGATTTTCGTGAATGAAATCTAAGTGCGGTTCAAAAAGACGATTTTAAAAATTTTCTCATTTACAAATATTGTACTTAAAATTGAAAAAAACAAAAAGATATTAACAAATATTGCAAAAACAATTACAGAAAAATCGAAAAATACCCATTTTGAGGGCTAAAACCCCCTAAAAAGTGGGCTTCCCGGGGTAGAAAATCTGTAGACTTTATAACCCCTTATTAAGAAGCCTAAAAAGAAGCTCTCTGCCAATTTTCAGCCTGTACCTAATTATTTCCGCTATATCGCTTTTTTCGGCTTAATTTACCTGTAGTATTAATTTAACCCAGTTTTCTCGCGATTTTACACTGTTTCTTGCGGAAAAAAATTACGTGATATTTGCGAAGACCCCCTCCCTCCCCCACGTGAGATTTGGTGAGTTTCGGCTCGACCCCTCCCCCCCTAAACACCTCACGTAATTTATGGACGCCCCCTAAGCTGACACAGTCGAGATTTCTAAAATTTCTAAACTTATTTGGCTTAGTAAGATCCTAGCAGGAAATATGTTATAATTAAGGAAAATTAGGTCATGGTCAGAGACTCCGGGAACGGATATTTGATTTGAAAAGGTTGCAAGGTTTATATTATTAACTATAAAGTAATCTAGTAAAGAGGAACAGGACGCAGTGAAATGGGTTGGAGCAGTATTAACGATTGATAGAGAGTGCGAGTGCGATTAACAGGTATCATACAATTTACCAATTCTATCTCAGCACGTCAACGATGGGCTCTCAGCCATGATATAAGATCAACAATTATTAGTTATGTTTATAAAGATTTAGATTTGCAAAAAGAACAAGATGTAGCAGCTGGGTTAACTAATCACAATGTGAAAAATAATATCAATCAATTACAAAAATTCATTGATACCTTTGATCAGTTTATCAATCCATTTGACCTTGAAGTGCCTCGGAACCAGTTGAAAAATAGTAAGTAAAGCAGCGAGGTAAAGCAGCCTCAGAACCATTGAAGAAAATGGTGAGATAAAACGTAAAACATTTATCGCAGAATATGAGCAAGATGATAGTAAGTTTGAGAAGAGCTTTAAAAAAACACCGATAGACAACTTTTTTGTAGATTATGCAAAAAAATAAAAACAAAAATCGGCGGTAAAGTACAGGAGGGATTTATTTGGAATGACGCCACACAGTTAATAGTATTCTATTTGTCATACCCCTTCATTTGATACCCATGTCGGGGGGTCGGGGAACACAATTGCATAATTCGGCCGCCATCTTGAAACCGCCATCTTTGCGCAAGTAATGTACATCACCAATCGCTTTCTCGTACCCAGAACCTCTATGTATAAATTTTTACCGTCGTAGAACTTATATTATTATGCTTTTTATCGAGTTTTTAACAAAGTTCTCTATGACAGCGCCCCCCCCCCCCCCGAAGTGATTTTTGAAAAAACCACTCCCATGATGTAAGTAATATGTGGTTAAATTTTTGTGGCGATCGGTTGAATGGTTTAGGAGTTATTAGGGAATATACATACATACATACATGTGTGTCTGGCGGGATGTTTGGCCCATCCGATCGGTCTGGCTGCTTACAAACAATATTGAAATAGTTCCCTGAATATCATGTATAAAAATCAAGACTGAAATTATAAGTAAAGTTACATTATTTTTTTGGGAGCTTTAAAGCGTCTGGTAAAAGTTACAGCCGACGGAAAGTGTCTGGCAGTATTGATTATTAATTTCTAACTATATTCTCTAAAACATACGTAAAAATCAGCAGAGACTATAAGAAAGGTGAATACTATTTTTACTTACCTTTAGCACCGGGTATCTGTTAATTGGCGGTCGTCCCAAGCTAGCAGGTACGCATACACTAAAAGTACGTACTTACACTACTTAATCCCATACATTTGGCTTCTGCGAAAATAAGTAAGGTCTGGCGGCCCTGGGATCTTGCTCTATTGGTTTACATGCAATAATAAATTAAAAAGAATTTTCAGGCCTCAGATTTAAAAATTGATTTTTATAAGAAATATGTTGAGAGCGCTTTTCTCGAGTAAAAATAAGACTCGCCCGTTCTTAGCCTGAAACAGACACGCACAGTGTTAAAACGTTTGTATTATACCCAAAACAGGCCCAGTACACCTAAGGACAAATTATACTTTTCCAAAAACATCCCTCTCTCTAGAGGCACCGAACAGACGCACCGAATAGTCCAAACGAAGCACGGTATGCTCATAATTTTTCTAGACTAAAGGGAGCAAAATTGGAGCATTAAAAATAATTTACAATTATTGCATTGGATGAAGAAAACGGCTAATTATCTTTGTGACCAAGAAGGGTGCAATGAGCATATTCAATATACCGATTCTCATTCGATTGCGAAGGTCAAGCGGCATGGGACGTAGTTAGTACTACGTTGGGGGCCGCTTCATATCTGTAACAGGGGCGGGCATACCTCTATTGCGGAAGAATTTTCCGATTTTGGGAGCGTGCATTTGTTCGCTATGCTAGCTAGTTGCTGGGGCATATGCTTTTAAAACAATTAGACAACTAAATTATTGAAGTGAAACTTCCTTGCTCTCGTTCCGGGTATTTTGAAGTAATTCGAAACTAATTCAGAAAACGAAAACAAGGACATTTGTACGAAACGGAAGTTGCCTTATCACTCATTTACAACTGTCACAATTCAGAATCGGCAACGAAAACAAGGACTGCCGTATGAAACGGAAGTTGCCTTCTCACTCGTTTACAAAATAACGAGAAAAAACAAAAATCTTGAAACAAATTAAATACAACAAAACACAAACTCAATGAATGCACAAGTATACATACTAAATATTTAGTTTCCACTGTATTTCGTTAAACATTTTGGATTTAAACAACCAAGCTGATGAATTTCGCGAATATCACCGCCAAAAGAGCAGCACACAACAAACCAGGGGCGGCGGAGCGCATGGGGATGGAAGGAAAACTGCACACGCACTTTCGCTTTGGGTGGGGAAATCCACACCCAAAATATTTCATGTAGACCCAATACCCCAGAAAGTTAGAGGACCGCCTCGATTGCTGGCGATGAAGGATCATGGTCGAAGGGCAGCACACAAGCAAGGCTTTTCATACAAAAACTAAATATATTATGTTAGAACTATTAACAACTCATATGTATAGCCTAAGTTTTTAAAACCCCACCCGACTAGCATTTAAAAAGGAGATTGCCTCTGGGCATGCCGAAAGAGGGCTTTCCCCTTTGTTTCTTAGAACCCCAAAAAAAATAAATCAGCGATACTGAAGTGAGGTATGCCTTATCAGTTTCTTATAAGAGGTCTATGAGGGAAACCTCAGTACAAATGAAAAGGGGCAATCCCAACATCTCCCTTACGTATTCGGAAAGCTTTTTAAGAAGCTTTAAAGTAATACCCTTAACCTTTAATTTTCCTCATACAAAGTTTTAGCTTTTGTTGTTGCATTGGCCCCTAGTACGAAATTCGATTCGTCAATTGATCGAGAATCGAAAGCTGATTCGATTGTGAAAAGGATTGGTAGTCCTTAACGCAGTCGAATCGAACAAAACGTACCGCCATTGTAACTGAGAATTTTCTGTCATTTTGAGGAATTTTTCGAAGGAAATGTAATGGCAATGTTGTTGTAAAAAAGTTGTTGGTGTTTAAATTAAATAAACACAACACACGCATTCGACCATCTAAATGCAATCGTGAAATGATCGACTGCAATCGACTCGGTTCACTACAATTGACAATGGGACTGCCACTTTCTCGATCTAGGATTCGTTCGACTGTTTGACGAGAATCGGACAAGGGGTCATTGCTTCATATTTCAGGCAATTCATTGGTGACCGTGAAAGGTATCATTCAGCGTACTCAATAACCTAACATTTTACAATTTACATCTGTTCACGTGCTCCCCACCCACAATGATTATGCCCCGCCGCCCTTGCAACAAACACAAACAAATTTCACAATTCAATGAATGCACAACTAAACTAACAATTTAGTTTCCACTCTATCTCGTTTAACATTTTGTTTTTTAATAAATTAAACTGATGAATTTTGCGAAGATCACCGTCAGAAGAGCAACTTTCCACACTGCTTCAACCAAGTAACCATGGAGAATATACAAGGAAGGAAGGAAATGGATGGGTAGAAGAAACTAAACTTCTAGTTCATTTTTGGCCACAGATGTCACCTTTGTTCGATGTACCCCACATGAAATTAATAAAAATTCATTGAAAACATCAAAAATTGATTAATTACGAATAATCGCATTGATATAAATTGAATTTAGAAGCTGTTAAACAGCTGCAAGCTGGTAAACGTAAAATATATTAGTAATAAACGAACTTTGCCATGAACCGGATAAATACAATCGGCCATGTTTTTTGGGGTACATTTGACTGCAGCGCCACCAATAACCAAACGAAAATTGACAACACGGAGTTTTATCTCCTTGTATAGCCTCCATGCAAGTAACTGACAGCGTCAGCCATGATAGCAATTAAGTGATGCCATATAAACAAATTCTACCAAACTAGCAGGAAAATATTTACAATTTATTAACTTCCCAGTAGGAAGTTATTGTAATCGGTCCGAAAATCGGATTCGAAATTTTCAATGTATTTACAAGTTTCAAGGTCCCAATAGCATTTTAAGCAAAAATTTGAGAAGAAATATGTGTGTGTGTGCGTACGTATGTGGTCATTTTTTCCTGCACGATTTCGCGCGAACCGAAAAAGATATCGACTTCGTTCAGGTGCCGTTCGAAGCGTGTTCAAGGAAATATGATCTGAAAAGATTTTCATAAAAATTGGTCGAGCCGTTTTTTTGTTTGAACGACTTAAGTGATTTTTGTACCGGCACGATTTAGCGCGAACCAAAAAAGATATCGACTTCGTTAAAGTGCCGTTCGAAGCGTATTAAAGGACATATGAATTGAAAAGATTTTCATAAAGATCGGTCGAGCCGTTTTTTTGTTTGAACGACTTAAGTGATTTTTATACCGGCACGATTTCGCGAGAACCAAAAACGATTTCGACTTCCTTAAGGTGCCGTTCGAAGCATGTTAAAGGACATATGATCTGAAAAGATTTTCATAAAAATCGGTCAAACCGTTTTTTTTGTTTGAACGACGTAAGTGATTTTTGTACCAGCACGATTTCGCGCGAACCAAAAAAGATACCGACTTCGTTAAGATGCCGTTCAAAGCGTGAAAAGATTTTCATAAAAGTCGTTCGAGTCGTTTTTTTGTTTGAAAGAATACTGGGAAGTTAATCTTGTGGACCGAAAGGGTCAAAAGCCACATCCCAACTAGTTTAAATTCGTACATGGATGGCGCAGGCATCGGTAAAGTAAAACTGAGGAGTCGGTTATTTAAAAAATTAAGATTGTTTATTAAAGATAAAGTTTTTGTAAAAGCAGCGAAATGTTTTTGATTTTATACACTGTACTGCATTACTTTCAAAATATTATTTATACTATGACTTATCAATTGATTTAAAATATTATGGTTCTTACTTCCTATCCTGCTTCATTCATATTTTAGATTATAACACAAGACACGAGCAAATGAAGAAAAAAAATACAATAATAAAGAACATATAGACATAAATATGTTTCAATTCTGCCTTGTGTTCTTTAATACACAATAATTTTTTTACTCGGGATGGTTTAAATTACATCTGAGAATTGTTCTTTTCGGAAATGATATTTACAAAAAATAACCCAGCTACCACAAATTAGTAGCAATAGGATAAATGTAACAAGAAAAAGAGTCGCAAGATAAAATATGTAATGCAACTGTAGCTCAATTGCGACTGAAAAAACAGATTTTTAACCTTTATTTTGTAACAACTTTGGCGGAGGCGACAAATGTGTTATACCTACATATGTTTTTAATGTATTGTTGCCACAAACTGAAGTTGCAAGCAACAAGATGAAACAGGATTGGGACATCCAGAAAAGTTATTTTTCTTTTAATCGAACAAAGTAATTATGTATTTGTAACAAAAAAGAAATCGTAATTATCTTATATCAATGTATTTTGTTAAGTGTGTCAATAGTCAGAGACATAATGGAATGAAACAAAAATACAAGACATTACTCAATATGTCACTTTGAAATTAAAAAATTGCCTGATTTGTACACCAAAATTTTACAACGAATGCCATTTTGTCGAAGAATGTGTCTAACTTGCCTCTGGAAAATTCACGCGCCACTGAAAATATTAATATTTGGAAAATAATTGGGAAATTAGAAAATTTTCGATTTTTTAATATCACCATGGAAATCTGAAAACTATAGCTAAATACATTTTTTAAGTTCCTAGTATCATGTTGCACTGAAAATTGTTTTTTTTTTATTTATTTATTGCAACTTATAAATATGTACATAGTGACTTAACTTACAACTATGGTCTAAGTTAGCCATCACATAAGAAAACTTGTGTGTGAGAGCCCTAGCAATCCTAACTTCTTTGGATATTGCTTATATGTAAAGGTACAAAAAAAAATTGCAACTATTTTCAAATATTATTTAAACAATTGAAAACTATTTTCATTGCTATGATATTGAAAATTAATTTGCCTAACATAAGTATTTTAAAAGTTCATGACTGTTTATACGGATAAAATATTTAAGGATAGTTCTATAACTTGACTCATTCAATGATTGCCTTATGCCAATAGAGAGTTCATTATACATCATCGGACCCAAGTGACTGGAATGTCTTTGAGATACCACTTTTCTGCATTTTCGTATCGCAAGAGGGCGTGTTAATTGTCTTCTGGTTTGACAGCTTGAGCAGTGTACAGTCTAAAATTTTTATATGTAAATTTAAGTAAATTAAAGCAATAGATTTGTCGGACAGTCAGTACATTAAATATGGATAACGCTTCAGTAGTGGAGAAGAATTTAGATTTTTTTATGCACATTTTAATGATTTTCGACTGTAAATTAATTAACGGTTTCATGACATTTGTGTATGCAGAGCCCCAAGCTATAATACAATACTGAAAGAGCGGTTGTATTAACGCAAAGTATACTGTTCTCAGCGTTGGTCCATCAAGAATATTTCGAAGTAGCAAAATTTTGTATTTAGTTTTCCTTATCTTTTTACATATACTAAGAATATGTTTATCCCATTTAAGCCGATTATCTATTATTACCCCTAGGTATTTGATATCTGTAACACATTTTAGTGGGGTATCGCATACCTTAATCAGGTTTTGATTGAGTGGATTTATGTTGTGGCCGAACATAATAAAATGTGTTTTTTCTAGGTTTAGCGCGAGCTTATGCGTACATAGCCACTCGTAAAATGTTTCCATTCCACTATTTGCTAAGCTGATCGTCGTGTTCCAGTTATCGCTTTTAAATATTAAGACAGTATCGTCAGCAAACGCTACTACGTGTCCATTTGAAATATTATGCTGCAGATGGAAAATATCATTGACATAAATGAGTAATAATAAGGGACCAAGCACAGTTCCTTGGGGAATACCACAACGTACTATACTATGCTCACTTTGTGTATTCCCCACTTTAACTACCTGCGATCGTTCGTGAAGATAAGATTTGAATAGCGATAAGTTGCCCCCTTTTAAACCCAACTTTTCGAGTTTCTTGATCAAAAGCTGGTGATTTACTGTATCAAAAGCCTTTCTAAGATCAAGGAAAATTGCTAAGACTTTCTCATTTTTGTCCACACTGGCGTTAATGAACGAAGTGACGTCAAACAAAGCATGATCTGTACTAATATCCCATCTAAAGCCATATTGATTTTTTTCAAGGATGTTGTTATCATCCAGAAATTTCAACAGTCTACTCTTTAGGCACTTTTCGAAAATTTTGGCAATATTAGAGAGCAGGCTTATTGGTCTGTAATTATTCGGGTCACTTTTGCTGCCAGACTTATGCAAAGCGACAACAACAGCACATTTCAACTTGTTGGGGAAAATACCCTTTTCTATAGACAAATTGAAAATATGTGGGAGGGGATGTTTGATGTTGTGTGAAATACTTTTCAGAATTCCCGCAGTAAGCCCATCGCTCCCAGGTGATTTATTTATTTTTAAGTTTTGTATGTGAAAACATATTTCTTCACAACTTATTGGTGGAAACTCTGGAGGATAACGGATTGGTGTATTCGGGAAATTAATCATTTCATCTACGGCGGAGGTGGGAACATTAATTGCGATTTTCTCGCCCTTGTTATAGGAAATATAAAAGACTATAGAAAACCGTATTTGATTTATTTCAAATAAAATTGCATGGTGTAGGAAAAACATATAGAACGACGAAAAATATGGCGAACATGGAGATTTTAGGCAGATGTTTTCCAAAGTTCTTATAAATGAATAAAAACCTCCCTGCAGCGTTCTTGTAACTAACTGAATTTTTTAAGTCAAAGTGCTAGATAAGCTTTTTAACTTCCCAGTAGGAAGTTATTGTAATCGGTCCGAAAATCGGATTCGTAATTTTCAATGTATTTACACGCTTCAAGGTCCCAATAGCATTTTAAATCTGTTGGGCGGTTTCGGAGATTAGCGTGTACAAACATTGTGACACGTAGTTTTTATATATTAAGATTTATAGTATACTAGCTGGAACCCGTATAAATCCCACATTTCCGCTTCTTCTTACCGTCTTACCAAAAAAACCTTGTTGATCAATTTGGAACCGATTGCTTAGAGAGCTTCAAGATACACTATGTTCAATGTTTTTCCATTTGTAGTTGGAATGTAAAGATTTTCCGATTTTTCAACTCTTGAACAACCTACATACAGCCAACCGGGAAATGACACTTATTTGACAAAACTCGTCCGCCATAATGAATTTATATGTTTTGATCATAAATTCTTTATTTGCTACCTTAAAAACTCCCGATTTTCATTGGAATCGGAATACAATTGGCAAAATCATCGGCCATATTGGTGCGGTCATTTTGAATTTAAGTTTTGATCATAAATTCGGTATTTGCTACCTTGAAAAACCCCAGATACCGATTTTCATTGGAATCGGAATAAAATTTGGCAACTTCAACCATATTTCTCTTTTGAATT
Organism: Thereva nobilitata; assembly: GCA_963855945.1. Lineage (NCBI taxonomy): Eukaryota > Metazoa > Arthropoda > Insecta > Diptera > Therevidae > Thereva > Thereva nobilitata. Next base: position 99,785,468 of record OY979695.1, read on the forward strand.
ACGGTCATATTTCGGCGGCCATTTTGAATAAAATATACCGCATGTTACTCACTGATAATAGAGCTTTCTATTTGCGAAAGAATTTTTAAAATCGGTTCGGTAGTATATGCTTTTTATACAGTAAAGCAATTAAAAATATGGATGTCGAAAATATCATTATTGACGACAGGCTATTAGTGGCAGCATCGTTCTCCATTTTATTTTCGGTTGTATTGAACTATTTTGAACCAAATTCACCATCAATTTAGTCAACTCTCAAAAAATATATGTAAGATAAAATAGTTATTTATTTATCTAATATTAGTATTCGTAATTGTAGTATTAGTAATTAAAAAGTCTTATATTGTACGCTAAAGCTGGCGTCCCACGATGCGCGATCTTGCGGACAGACTCGGACGGCGCACCATGGGAAGAATGTCGTCCGTGAAGGCGCAGGCAAGTCTGTAGCGGTGCGTAGGATCCGCCGCGAGTCGGTAACTTCAAAGGTGCGGTGCGAGCTTGTGCGGTGCGGTCCGAGAGAAGCCAGCTTAAAAAAAGCAGTTTTCCTACGTTTTCACCAAGCAAGTTACTCCGGCGATCTGCGTATATTTCTCCAGCGGCACTAAACAGCACGAACTCCCCCGAACGAAGCGCGACAATTCACGAATACTGAGTTTCGGCGCGTACGAAGTTTCGGCTAATTTTTGGCCGAAACCGAAACTATGGCCGAAACTAAATTTTTTGGCCGAAACCGAAACCGAAGCCGAATCTTCGGTCGGTCACTAGTTAACATATTGTCGCCAATAATCTGCTATTGGAATATAAGCAGTATAATGTCCCGTTGAATTTCGTTTGAATGTTCCAGAATATGCTGACGGGTGTAGGTCAAATGATAGTTTTTGCTCGGTGACATATTTAATGTCTGTGGAATTGTATTTAAAACAGTTTTGAGAGGTTTTCCTAGATCTGTTTCTATAATGAGGTGTGGTCCATAATCAATACTAAGACTTTTTGCCACTCCACAACATTTTCTCGGTTCTTCAAATGTATTTATTATTGCTTTTTTTATCATGTGGAAACCTTTCTCAATTACTCCGAGATATGCGGGAATTGTTGCCTGATTTCTGTGGTTCGATTTAGTGCACTTTTAACACGTTTGAGTTACACAACAACTAACACAATCTGCAAATAGCGAATACGCTAAATTGCCAATATTGACATCTCCATCTATTTTTATAGCACTACATAAAACTTGCTTAAACCATGTGTAATTAGTGTCAATGCAGTAGTGTTGGGCAGGACACGATTATAAAATGAGTTTGTAAGAGGTGCCTCTTTTTTCTTTTGAGCCAGTACAATGTCATACTTCAAATGAGGCGAGGTGCTATTGTAATGCCAAAATGACAAAAACAAGCAGATTAAAAAAAAGAAAGAAAATAAATACCAATGAAGTGAATTTTTACAAGTCTAATTCTAATATTCATTAAACTGCCTTAGAGTAAATAAGAAATCTATGCCTCCACAATGTACAGCCACGGACAACTAATTGGAAACAGTTTCATAAAAATTGCATTTATACATTTTTTATGTTTTTATGTAACAATCTTGTTAATTCGTTATGATATTGTTATTGATTTCCTTCTGTCATTATATATTTAAAAAAACATTAAGAGGAGGTGGTGGGAATTCTTTAATTTGATTCTTAAATAAAAACTGTATAAATGCAATTTTTATGAAACTGTTTCTAATTAGTTGTCCGTGGCCATATATTTATATTTTGCAATCCCACCTCGCCTAATTTCAAGTTGGAAATTCTGCTAAAAGTAAGAAATGTGTCTGCAGGAAAAAATTTCACTCCCTCAAAAAATGTAAGAATTATCTCTTCAGTAGGCATGTCGATTTAATATCGAATAATCGAAAAATCGATCTTTTCGAGTGAAATAATCGATTTTTTAGATCGATCTAAAACACTGAATCGTTTCAGTGAATCGTTCACAAACCCCTCGAATCGGACCCGATTCACATTGGGTTGTTCCACACGCTGAAAACGTCGTTTGTTGAGAAGAGGGTGAGAGAGGATTTTTTCAACCAACTTTTTCAATGGATTTTTCAGCCAACTTTTTGACAGCTGTGTGGTTGTCTTGTTTTTTCTGAAATTCCCTTTTGCTAGGAGCATAAAAGAAAGGGAAATTACAGTAGGCGAAAGAGAAATTAAGCAAAAAACAACAACATTGTGGAGTACAGTTGGTTTTAAAAGTTCGCTCGCGGGAAAGCCCATCCGGTTTTTATTCACTTTCAAAAGGGAATAAATGGATGATTATAGCCTATTCTATAGTTGGTTAGCCGTCGGCCCTTGTAGAAGAGCCCTATATAGAAATAAAAAGTATTTATACATATAACATACATACACTCAAAAAAAATTGATTTACGATTCGATTAACCGAGAATCGATCTTTTAATGCTCGGTTTATAGACTTCAACGAAAAAAAAACCGTCCTGAAAAGTTGAAAAATCAAAATTTTGTCCCTCAACTTTTTTAATTAAAATTGGACCGTTTTTTTAAATTAAATTCGTTAAAAAAGAAACAAAATTATCCATCGCTTTAAAAAAATTGCAGCTTTTACAAAACATAAAAATGAAAATTTTCACCAAATTTCATTAAAATCGAATCGTGAAAGAGAAAAATGATAAATGAAAAAATTGGTTTTTAATGTTTCTTCTCGTTTTGCTCCATTTTTTTGAGGTTATGGCGATAAATGGTTTGAATAAAAATTATAGATTTTTTAATTATCTACAACTTTTATATTCAACTTTTTTCGATAGGAGGTCTACGTTTGCCAGAAATCGTAAAAAACCGCGTTCCAACCCTAAAACACACATTTTGGCACCCCACCCCCCTTCCGGTATTCTGTAGCAGGGCTCTCGATTTTTCACCGTGTATGTACAATTTATCCTAAATTTTGCTGCCATCCATATACTGCTAAGAATTTTTTTAGTTTTTTGGCCTCTCAAAAGCGTTTTGGAACTGGTCTATTAATGGAGAATCGATTTTAGTGCGTTCGATTCGAATCGAAGATCGATTTTTTTGGAATGAATCGACATGCCTACTCTTCAGAACACTCACTCGCTCGAAAAGATTGTCTCTTCAGGACAAAACCTCACTCCCTCGAAAAATGTAAGAAATGTCTCTCCATCCAATTCGTGTTTACAATCTCACCTCGCCGCAGTTCAAATTGGATATTTTACTGCCGCAAAAGAAGGAAGAAATGTCTCTCCGCTAAGTAATTTACAATCACACCTCGCTTCATTTATCTCGATACACGCTCATATACCAGTAGGACATTATTTTTGAACCGGGACATTAAGAAAAACTGATGCCTCAGTACAATTTACGTCGTGTAAGGGACAAATGTACTACCTCGTGTAAGTTCGGCTCAACACTACAATGCAGCCTCAACTACTGGTATATTTTTTTTCTACAAACTGCCGATATTTTTGACAGTTTTTTAATGAGGTGGCTATTATTTGACAGATACTATCAATTTGGCACGATAAAAGTTTTTTTGTCCAGACGAATATTTTTACAGAACGACCCATTTATAATGAGGGTTAACCTTAGAAATATCTCTTGCCTTGCGTCAATATCCAGTAAATGATCCGCATATAGTACTTAGAATATTTTCGTCTTTTGCTCTTGTTTCGCCAATTTTTTTCTTTCTGTAACTCGGATATGTCTTCACTATTATTAGAAGAATGTTCAACTTCCATTTCTTTTTTGTTTGATTGACACAGTACTACAGCTCGAGCACATCATGACACGATCAAGGTTTCGGCGGAAAATATAAAATGCGGGGCCAACTTCTAAAATAAAAATTTTATTTTCTTTCAAAATTCGCAAACATATGAATGAGTCTTTCTTCCGCAATTATATTTTTTGCACTTGACAGCACATCTTGAGCACATTATGGCACAATTATTGTGGTTTTCATCAAAAAAGATAGCGGGGCTAACTTCACTTAAAAAAAGGACCTCCTCATAAAATCTATATCCTTTGAATAAAATTTATTTTTAATACGGCACGTTATAGCACACATCGAGCACGTCTTAGCACATTATCATTTTTTAAATATCCAAAATGGCGGCGCCAACTTAACGGACATTAGCCTTCTGCTCCGCAAACATTGCCAAGGGCCGATCTCTTGCCTCATCTCCTTCGACGATTTTTTCTTTCGTCTTTTGAATGCAACTCAAAGTGGTCTTGAAGGCTGCGGCTAATTTTCGGGCTTGAGACAAACATTGACAGAATTCAAAATGTGTGTGTAACGTCTTTAACGTGCGGACACTTTGAAACTGGTTTTGTCCTGAAAAAAATCGTTTCTGTTTATTGTTTCGTCATTCGTTTATCGTTTGTCCGTTTGTTTATTGTCTGCTGCGTGTGCCAAATTGAGATGCCGCCTTTGCCGTAAAATTTATAAAATACTAGCAAAACCCCGCGTGCGTTGCAACGCATTTTAAACTTATCTGTGCACAATCCGGAATAGGAAAAACGTAAAATGAAAAAAATAACAAATCTTCAAAACATAATTTTGGGCACATAACTCGACTGTAGAATAATCTCTCGCAGTCAGTATTTCCGAACCCCTACAACATCCAAGAGTTCAAACGCAGGGTTCATCGCCACCTTCTTCAAAACCCCTCGAACCACCATAACCCTTAACATGTTCCCCCCTTACTAAGCTCACTGCTAGACATTGCACCATGACTTGACAAATGACATATCGGACTGGTAGTACAAAGGGTGATTCCTGAGCTTAGCACTGCCACATAAAAAAATAAGCAATTTTGAGTTACTCATAATAACTTGTGTTACAACTTTTTTAAAATTCGATGTTGAGCGCCACATATTGAAAAAATTTTGTGCTACATTGCCAACAATCATATTTAAAACACGTCTCTCACCCTGTGCAGAACTTGCCCCATGGTGTCCTCAACATATTGTTCCCCTTGTTCATTGTGTTCGATATCCATATTCCATGTCCCACTATCATCCATTGTTCATTGGCGGAGGTGACCTTAATCCATAACCTTCACATTATTTCCGCAAATTGAAAGAATAATATCTCACCGTGACAGCATTTCATTCGCGTTCCTTCGATTATCGAGTCATGTTTCGGTCTGACCCGATAGTCGGTTCAGAGTGAAAGTAGGCTAAACGCATAAGAAGATACTGAATCATCCCGTGAAAGTCCTAAAATCGGATTAAGCGTTCCGAGATTTGAGGTTTACAATTAGAATGACAAAAAAAGTTTCCACTCGCCTTTCTCCTATCGGATCAAGTTTTTCGTCTGAAGCAATAGTCGGAACCGACTGAAGCCTAAAACATGCCCAAGAAAATGCTGAATCTTCCCATGAAAGTCCCATCGCAATCGGATTAGCCGTTTCCAAGATTAGCCCGAACAAACACGCTTTTTTACATTTCGAAAGGTAGATTGTTTTTATATACTGGCTGGAGCAATAAAAACTACGTTCAAAAATATTGTTTACTTTTTTAGTTCATTTTAAAATAAAAGCCTATTTTTTAGTTTTTTTTAAACTATTTTTTGTATTTTCTCTTTTTAGTCTATTATATGTCTTCCGCCATTTTGTAGTGACCGCCATATTACATTTAAAATGAAGTCACACCGCTTACTGTACTATGCTCGTTACACGATTTCCTTTGGTATGGGTATACCGAAGACGTTATAAAGAAAAAGGTAATCCGCCATTTTGTGTTGGCCGCCATTTTGAATTTTGAATGACACCGCATAGCTAATTGTATTCTACTTGTCATACCCTTTCATTTGATATCCATGTCGGGGATCGGGGAGCACAATTGGAAAATTCGGCCGCCATCTTGATTTTGTTACATAATGGTCTGATTGCATTGCCACGCGAACTATACATATGTGCAAAATTTGAAGTTGATCGGTTATATGGAAGTGGGTAAAAGTCAAGTTGCAATATTTGTCTACATACATACATACATACATATACAAGCATACATACCTATATACATTAAAAAAAATAGCCTAAAACATGCTCACGAAAATACTGAATCTTACAGTGAAAGTGTCATCGCAATAGATACGCCGTTTCCGAGTTTAGCCCGGACAAAGAGACAGACAGACATACAGACATACAGACACACAGACACACGGACATACAGCCAGACAAAAATTTTAAAAGTACTGGATTTTGTTTTAATATCATGTAAATAACCGTATGAGCTTAGAAAATGACAATTTTTTTGAAATCACAGACAGACACTCCAATTATATTTATATAGATATTGTACAAATTTTTCGCTCCCCTAGAAGCCGTCCTTCCAGAGTCCCGCCCAGTGCAAATGCACAGTCTACAGATATGCGTTGCGATTAACGCACGATTAAATATCAAAAAACTTCAAATTTCAAATATCAATATCTCGAAAACTAAGTGATATCGAAAAAAATTATTTTTACATTTTCGTCTTATTTTGGGGCGCCTTATCAAAACCCATCGTCAAACTACGGCGCCACGGAAATTGTCGACTTTCCCCCTAATCGCAACCCCCGCCCACGATCGCTATAATAAGAAAAATATACCTCCCCCGCTTTGAAATTACTATTGGGGTACTCAAATAGCACTCTAAATAACTTAAATTTTTTTTGGAGCGATTTTACTCTGGAGCCCCAAGTCTAAACATTTAGGCTTTGAATGATGTGCTCGTTATGTGTCAATTACTACATTCTTTCTTGCCGCTGGCTTGGCTATCCACTATCCGTTTGAAGTTAGTAGGATCATCTCGAGACGATCTTCGTAGGGGATTGGGTGTGAGAGGTAAAAGGTATATTCGAGGACCCACTATCTAGCTGCAATGTTGTCATCGAAAAACTTCAAATAGAAAGATGGAGAAGCTGGCAGCTTCAACGATCTTCGACGATCGTCGATTTCCTAAACCGACCAACGAAAATATACTTGTACAGCAGTAACGACAACGCCACCTAAGATTTGAAAACACGTGAAGAATTTAGAAAACAAGAGAAGATATTTGCAGTTGTTTTGAAAATATTGAACAGGACAGATCCTGTATAATTTTTATCTAGTACGTTTATAAATTCATCGAATAAAGCCTTTTTCTATTACGTCTTATGAATTATTATTATTTTTCATCCTGATACTCTTGTCTTATTCCATGCCAAATTGACTTACTCGAAACTCGAAAGTTTACCATCAAAACACTTCGTGTAATTTATTATAAAATTTAAAACAAAATACAAAATTTAATTTACACTCCTAAAATTTTTTTCATCTTATCATCGATCCACTCTCGCAAAGCAGATACTTTTGTGTATACTCCTGGATAGTGGGGCCTAGCACATCCGATCCCAAAGGAGACAAGTCCAACGAGAGTGCTCAATCTGTTTTTTCCTTTAATCACAAGAGGACCACCAGAATCTCCAGCGCACGAATCTTTACCACCTTCATCAAATCCAGCGCAAATCATACTTTCAGTCAATCTCCCAGAGTAAGATTCATTGCATGCATTAATGTCAGAAATCGGAACTTCTACGAACCTAAGTTGATTAACTGACTTCTCCGATTCCGTACCCCATCCGCTGACATTAGCAAAAGTGCCTGGATTAATCTCCTCTTTGGATTTAATCAGAGGAATTGGTTGAATTTTGTCAGAAAATTCTAAGGATTCCTTCAGACGGAGCAATGCGATATCATTTTCATACAATTTTTTTTTATTATATTTCTCATGAATGATGATTCTTGAAATGTCTGTATCAACTCCATCTTCAAGCTGTTTCGTTGCTCCTGCTCGTATTACTATAGCATATTCTGGGATATATTTGACACAATGAGCGGCAGTGATAATTGTAACATTATTAACAATTGATCCACCACAATAGTGATTTCCCCAAACTCGCAGTGATATCTGATAAGGAAAATTTTGGATTATTGTTTCAGTTCCTCCGACAATGCGACCTCTGGATGTAGGAATTGTTTCGGTTAACTGAGCTGCATGCGTCAAGCTCAAAAAAGAGCCAATAATTAAGAATCGAATCATTGTTACTGTGTAGATTGCTTCCTTATTGTAAGATTAGTTTAGAATTATTGTCAAGTATTTACAATGTTCTTGCAAGACTAGTTTAACACATATTCTGAGTCTGCTTTTATAGTCGCAAAAATATTTTACACACTTGGGATTAAGAAGAGAAATACATATAATAGAATATGTGGAATGTACATAAATTTCATTTTGTCAATATTTAACTCATATAAATTCAGTATTTATCTGACTTCTTTAACATAATTCACCCTATTTGTCATAATAAAAATTGCTCGTTTCTATTTCTATGTACAAACTGCACTCGTAAATTCAAATTGTCCTGAACTCTAATACATATTCACACTTTGGTTTTTTACATTTTTAAAAACTGCACGCATGCGACACTTACCATTTTAATTCTTCCCAGAATACAAAGGCAGGCTGCGTTAGTTACCTAATAAATAAAAATGATGGCTTTTTACTAAATGAAAGAAAAAAATTGTTTGACAAGAAGCTCTTATGTCTTCCAAAACTATGATATAAAAAAAACTAAAAAGGAAAGATCTATGAATTCTACCAATAAATCGTTGTTTTTTATCTGATAAATTAAGCTTTGCTATGATAGTAGCGATATAATTTTGTCAGTGCTGCTACATTCCTACGGTGGCTCAGAGGGCCGATGGTGGAGCAAACGGCGTCGTCAGCGCCCTTTTTTGAACTTTCGCCGCCCAAAATGAGAGAGTTGTATTCCAGAAGCGGCCAAATGCAGGATTTGTATATTACAGCAGCATATTACTTGCACCTCTTAAGAAATCCTTGTTTGGCGATTTGAAATATATGATCATTCCATCGCAAGCCTTCGGCTGATGTAACGCCTAAGATGTGTTGGGATGCCATTAGTTCAGGTTCACTCTTCACCCACTGTCACTGTTGGAGAGGTGTTGCACTTTTTATTGGAAATAACATAGTACTTGGTTTTGGTGAGGTTGAATTCGACACGATTCTTGGGGCCTCATTCTAGAATGAGTTTAATGTTTTTATTTGTGGAATTGGACATTAGTTCGTGATCATCAAGGCAGGATCTGGCACGTGCTTGTCTTGCATTATCGAAGCCGTAAAAGTAACATAGGGTACCGTCGTCAGCAAGTGGGTTTGACGGGATTGAAAGTAGGTCATTTATAAAGATAAGAAATAGGGCAGGTGATAAAATTGACCCTTGGGGAGAGATCGGGCGGGGTTCGGATTTGACGCCATCCAATACTACCTTGATTGAACGGCCAGAAAGGAAACTCTCAATCCAGTTCTGTAGAAGTGAGTCAACACCAATAGCCTTGGGTTTAGCTAATAGGGCTGAGTGCCATACTCAGGGCCTTAGCCAGCTATAGAGCCCGTAGGGCCCGCCCCCCCCGAAATTCTGATTAACAATATTGTAAATTTTGAGTTTTTAGAATAATTGTGAATGTCAAAAAGTTCGGAAAATTTTGAATTTCCAATTTCGAATTAAAAATTCGCAGAATTTTCCAAATTCCTATATTTGCATTTTCGAAATTTTCCCGTTTCCCTAATTTTTAAAATTTCCAATATTCCCACAACTCCAAATCAAAATTTTCAAATTCGTAATTCGCGAAAATCTATACTTTTCACATTTTAATCGCCAAAAACGGCGAACCCCAACCCAATTTTTTGATATTAAGGCCATTTTACATCCCAAGCGAAAAGTGGAAACGTAAATGGGAGCTCTTTTAGCGCACAGAAATTTGAATGCTTTCTCTCTGTCTGGAATTCACGTTCGTGCAGCAGAGAGAAAAACATACAAATTTCTGTGCGATAAAAGAGCTCCAATTTGCGTTTCCACTTTGCGCTTGGGATGTAAAAGGGTCTTGCTTGTTTACGAACGAATCGAATCGTCGCGTCGGAATGAAACGCGCACAAGGCCAACAAAGTACTCTGCATTTTGACTTAACTGACAGTTGGGGTTGAGGGGACGTAGGAGAGGAGGGGTAGATGGTCGGCGGTTGAAGGGTCATAGGGGTGGTTGTTTTGGGTAGCCGTTGGGTGGACTACAAGAATAAATTGTTTTACATTCAGAAATCGGTTATATCCCTCTAGCCGCCTGGAGGTGATTTTTGGGAGGGTAAAATTCAAGAAAATTAGCCCAAAGCCATTTTCCGTAGGAAAAGTGCGGGGTCCTTTCTGGGAAATCTAGGATCATCTCAAAAACAGCGGTCTGCTTACTTGCAGCAGTTCAGAAAAGCGAGTTCATCATTAGTCTCTTGGTTTGTGACAGACTTCAGTTTCACGCTTCCTTTGTCAGTTCGACTGCAAGAAAAATCATGTAATTTGGCATCAGCAGTAAATCATGTTCCGAACACGGTATACAGAACCAAGGTAATGTAAAAGACTGAATATCGTTTTAGTGCGACGTCACTCCGTGACCTCTTCCCATATAAAATCGAAATTGTTGTTGTTGTTTCTTCATTAGTGCTGACGTCACTCTGTGACCTTTTTCTACGATACTCGAAGCTGTCAGTCTCTGTTACATTACCTTGTTTCTGTATACCGTGGTTCACGAAATTGTGGAAAACGAAAAAATGCAGAAGTATCACTCGAGGACATTTTTAGAGCAGCTGAAAAACTCGCGAAAGACGTATTCGATATCGAACTCAAAGTTCCGAGACACGTTGAAGCAAACAGGTCTTTTTAATTATCAAACAGACTCTGTTGAAGCGTAGCTTTCGTCCTACTATTTTTATTCCTTGGGTCGATACGCTGATTCAGAATTTGTCAGACCAATTTTTTAATGGGAATGCGGGAATCCTTTCAAGCTTGCAGATACTTCTCCCTGGATTTGCCACAACTGGAAAATAGATTACTTGGATCATTTTGCTCCATACTTCAATGATCGAGTATCAGAATCAGCTGTAAGAGCTGAAAATAAAGAGAAAGATTCCGAGGTTTTGGAAGTTTTTGATTTTTGTGACAACAGCAAGTGTGGAGAGGGCATTTTCGACACTGAAGAGAATGAAAACTTACATGAAACTCAACGGGCAATGAGTGACTCAGTGCCCTCGCCGTACTGTCAATCCATGGGGACTTAGGTGTTGATCCTAATGAGGTTCTCGGGATTATGTCGAAAATTGAATTTTTGAATTTTTTACTTTGACCAACATTTGATTGACATAAGGAAGCTGTTTTTCACTTTAATTAATTTTACTTCAATAATAGAATTATCCATGTAACCCCCTCCACCGCCCAACGAAGATTTCTAACTACGTCCCCCCCGGACCAAATTTCTGGCTACGGCCCTGGCCATACTCTATCAAAAGCCTTGGAGATATCTAGTGCAATCAGACCAGAGTCACCAAATCGATGAAAACTTCGATTGAGGTGTTCTGTAGGGCTAACTAAAAACTCGTCGGTGGATTCTTTTGACGGAAGCCGTACTGTTTGTCGTCTATAAGTAGGTTGGATTCTAGATATCCCATAAACTTTTTGTTGATTGTCGTCTCCATGGTCTTGGAGAGAATAGAAGCAGTTGCTATTGGGCGGTAGTTGTAGGGACTGCTGGAGTCAAGCTTGTTGCGGTACTGGCTGAAAATGTGCAAGTTTCCAAGAGTCTGGATAAACTCCGGAAAAATATGATAGGGCAAAAAGTTTGCGCAGAGGTTTAGCCAAAGGTGAAGGGCGTTTTTTAAAAGGACAGGGGGTATATTGTCGGGTCCAGTGGTTTTGTTGGCATCGAGCTCCTTGAGGCACCTGTACACCTTGCGAGTCCTGAAGAATACCTTGTCCATTGAATGGGCGTTGTGCTCAAGAAGCGGAGGTAGCGTATCAGTTTCGGGTAAAGAAGAATTTGAGGCGAACAAAGCTGATAATAAATCGGCCTTGGATTTGCTGTCTGTTATCACCTGCTCATCGTAGATGAAGGAAGGGATTGTGGATGTTGTGAAATTCTACTTGATGGAGCTTACCAAGGACCAGAAGTTTTTGCTACCACCGCTTGCACTAAGGAGCTTGCTTCTCAACTTGTTGTCAAATGAGGTTTTGACTTTTCTGATGGTGGATTTGTAGGAATTTCTTCGTTTTATATACTCTCGACGGAGCGATTCGCTCAGGGAACTCTTGTAAACTCTGAAGGCAGCTTCTTTAATTTTGATTGCGTTCGTGCACTCCCGATTAAAGCATCTGTTCGGCCTAGGACAGATTTGAAGGAATGGAGAATGAACAAATGCATCTCAGCAGATCCCTGTCAGCAGATTGGAAAAAAAATTATAAGCCCCAGGCAATTGGCCTTCCCATAATGACACACAGTTCTCTTAGCTGGTTTGGGTGGGGTGGGAAATTGCCATGGGAAGTTAGCGCTGATTAGGCACTGGGCGGAATTGCCAAGAGGTGAATCAACTTCGATGGAGTATCGCGTTGGGTGAGAAGTAAGAAATACGTCAAGGATGGGCTCCTTGACTAGTGACTTCGGGGACTCTCGTGGGAAGTAAATTATTGGTGTCTGCAAAGAGCTCCCCCGCAACAATGATTTCACACTCAGGATTGGATGACAAAAATCCCGAGATTCGTTCGGAAATAGCATCAAATGATGAAGTTGAGGCTTCGTTACTTTTGTTAGGACTTCTGTATAGGAGCAGAAGAATATTACGTGGTTTCTGAAGATGATTTTAATCCAGACGTAGTTAAAATCTGAAAACGTGCTACGATACGAAAACGTATATTTTATGGTAAGCCACGTGATCCCTAACAGAGACGAAAATGGGGTAAGAGGTTGTGCACTAAAGGGTACCTCGACACTTGGTATTGACCTAGGGACCTAGGGTTTCACTAGGTGCGAAAATTGAGGGTTTAAAATTCGATAAGTGGAAGAAAGAAAAATTCGCATTAAGTCCCCGAATGTTACAAAAGTCAACACAAAACCGAGACTTGTAACGACACTTCAGTTGCGCGGGTTCAATCGCCACATTTTTCCCAGGGAACGCAGTCGCCACAACCATCAGAGCCAATAAAACTTGTCCGCGTCAGAGTGTTATGCCTCTTAAGACGGGGCAAGTTTCATCGACCAACAGATATTGGTCGCGACACCAGCTGGTCCAAGCTTCCTAATTGAATGGGAACAAAGGAAACTTAAGCTCGTGGATGACAACGCCGCCGCGTTTTTGCCACAGCGAAAAATCAAATCGATTTTGATTTTTATCCGTTCGCTGTACACTGTATGACGATAGTGTGGATGAAAACTGTGTGTCGTCATTCGTCGTTAAGCAGTGAAGTATATACCTGTTGTGCACAAAAAAGGGTTTGCACCATACACGTTTTTTTCCTTACAATTTTATTCAGCAAGAACCGGCGCTACTACCAACAAAGTATCTTCGTTCATGGTACTAAGCGAACGAAACGACCAATAATGTGTATAGAATACTCAACACTCACAAAAGAAAAGCATGGGACAGCCTCAAAGCAGTGGTTCATGTTTTTTCGAAAACAATAGAGCTGGCAATTACAAACAGCTTATTTCAACTACGAACAAGGTGAACGTTTTCATTAAGGCAAGGCGCAAATTGAGACACGTATAGAGCGTGTGGCGTGGCACAACACAGCGCGTTTTTTTGTAAACTATGAAAACGAATAGAACCCCGCAAATTGGCAAGGCGGCGGAAGGTGGCGCGACTCGCGTCGCCTACTACACGCGTGGCGTTGTAGTGGAGCCACAGTTTCTCGTGCCGGTCGTGCCAACACGTGTCAACATTTTCTTATAATATTATTTTGTTGTTGTTTTTCTTCCACCTTTTTAGTTTGTTTCTTTTTACTGTCCTTTTAAATACCTACCTATGGCGAAAGAAAGGTTAATTGGGCAGTGAAGGGGCACAAAGAGCTTTATGACACAAATGATGCGTATGAGTTCTATATGAAGACAAAATTGGAAAATGGGATTTGGGTAGACCTTGCAAGTTTTCCCTTGGTTGGGATCCGTTTTTTGGGCATCCATTTGAGCCAATGGCTTGTTCGCTCATCCCATGAACTCCAGGAAATTGGCTTCGGCTCATTCGGAAGTATTTGGTGAAATCAGCATCACTCATTATTGTAGTTTTAAATTGTCCACATTTTTCCCTTTCCAACAGAATATACTTATTGGGTGATTTTAATTTTTTAGTCGTTAAATAAAGCAAAAGTTCATCTTAAGCATTATTATCTGATTCTGATTCTGAACTTAAGTTTAATAACAATGTTTTCTTCCGTAAGTCAGTCATAGTGGTACGCTAGCTACATCGAAACTGCGTCTCAATATGCGGATCACCACGCTACACGAGTGACACGTACGTGTCATGTTGTTCGCGTCATGTCAGCTCACACGCTCTATACGCTTCTCAATTTGCGCCTTGCCTAAGACTTTCATTCTGTCATCTACATAAGGAAACTTTTTCAGGTAAAGCTATTTTTCCTTTAATTACACTGTTGTACAGAATCGATTTTGAAATTTTACCTAAGAAAACCCTTTATTGTTGACGTGACAAGTCCAAAGAAAATTTGACTGATGAATTAATTAAATTTGAATTGACAGGAAGACAAAGCAACCTACATATGGCAGTTCCAGTACTATAAAAATTATAATGAAAGTTTATCAAAAGCTCGCCTACTAGAACATTAGAGCGAGCTTGAGCAAAGTAAACAGAATAAAAGGCGAATTTCGGCACAGAAAAATCATTCTTTATCCAGACGTGGGACTCCCCACTGAAAGTAAGGAATCCAACAAAATAGGGTTTAGACATAGTTTGGGATCTACCACACTATATCACAGTCAGACATTTTTTAAATACAAATATTCAAGATAACCAACAGGTTATTACAAGACTGTAAAAAGTATCAAAGGATATTACTTGTTTTGTTCATATTAATAAATTATAATATTTTCTATTCATTATATTGTCTCATTTCTTTACAATTCAGCAACTGAAATATCATTAATATTCATACCAATTCTACCCTATAAACACAAATAGTGATTATCTGTAAAAAGAGAAGTCACACGCAAAAACATGGTCCTTCGAGCCGGATTTGGCCAGCGAGTTATCATCACGAAAGGGCAACAACTTGGTGGCCAGTGACGCAGCATACAGTTAATATCATTTAATCCAATCATAAAGAAGTTCCATCTTCAATTCTACAGCTTGTACCGTGAATCAACTTACCAGAAGTGAAATGGCCGAATTAGCCAAATTAAAGAGGAAACGGGCTTATATTATTTCAACCGTAACAATTTTGAGAAATGTTTTAGACCAATGGGATACAGACGCGACCAATCACAACATTTATTTAGTGAAATCAACCCTCGATACTATGGAAAGGGCATTTGAGAAGTTTGAAGAATTACAAACTGACATAGAAGAACTTGATAAGACAGAAGAAGAACGTCCTATTGAAATTATTGAAAGTTATAATTTGGAAAGAAGTCGAGTATTACAAATACATGCACAATATTCTGACAAAACCAGTAACAGTGACACATCAACACGAGATTCATCTGTGCAGAGAGTTAATCATTCCGCAGTAATCTTACCACCAATCCCATTACCAACTTTCGATGGAACTGTCGAAAAATGGGCTTCGTTCTATAGTCTCTTTAGTACGCTTATTGACCAAGAAGATTTGCCAGAGATAAAGAAATTACAGTACCTGCGCTTATCACTTACAGGAAGAGCTGCTAGAGTGATAGAAGCATTAGAAGTAAATCAAGGGAATTACAAAATCGCCTTGAATATTTTAAAGGAAAAATTCGAATGCACTGGTAGAGCATTGCGCCGTCATTGGGAAATCTTGCGAGAATATCCGAAGCTACAAAAGGATACACCTTCAGCCATAAACCATTTAGTTGACACTTTCCAACAGCATACGAGAGCCTTAGAAAACTTAAAGGCACCAGTATCTCATTGGGATATACCGTTAGTTGATTTAATAGTATCAAAATTAAACTCTAGTACGGTATTACAATGCGAGTTGTCGTTGACTGGTAATGAAATGCCGTCATATATAGAATTGCTCAAATTTCTGGAAAGACGAACCACTTGTGTAGCAAGTGTTCCAACTGAACAACCAAGCTATAAGTCCTCAAGACAAGGTAATGAAGCCAATGGTACAGCTAGAGTTCGCGACCGTTCGCAAATCTTTACGGGGACAGTTAACAGCAATAATGATTCAGGTATCATGTGTCCAATGTGTAATGAATCCCACAGGATTTATACCTGCAATAAATTTCGTGAGTTGACAATAGAAGAAAGACAAAAGGTAATTTCTAAAGCCTGTTTATGTTTTAATTGCTTTGGCAAAGGCCATGGAGTAAATCAGTGTAAATCAAGGACATCGTGTCAAAGATGCAAGAGACGTCACAATACACTATTGCATGCCGAAGTTGAGGAGAAGAAGGGCAACAACACCCCTTCAGAAGGGTGTAAGGTCAAACCAGACACATGACCAAAGGAGAATGCTATACCGAGTAAAGGAAATGCAACTAGTTTAATTATAGACTCGGTGGCAAACGATATAATGGTAACGGCTATGCTAAACATTCTTGACAAGGACACTCAACCGATTCAATGCCGAGCTTTATTGGACACCTGTTCCACCACGAATTTTATGACCGAGAGTCTAGCTAACACTCTAGGTTTGAAGAGGAGTATCTGCAATATACCTGTAGGTACGCTAAACAAAATGACAACATTCTCAAAGGAGATGGTAATCACAACCATACAATCATGCAAGAATAGTTATGAAAGAACATTGACTTTCTTAATTATACCTACCATCTCGCAAGCAGTACCAGAACAACAAATCAAGATCGAAACTGGTTGTATACCAAGGAATCTCAAACTAGCGGATCCGAAGTTTTACTAACCAGCACCAATCGATATCTTGTTAGGAGCAGGAACGACGCTCTCAGTACTATCAGGGCAAATACGAATGGAATTACCAGAGAAGCAAGAGTTCGGAGGAAACGGCATGTGAACATCATTTTCAAAAGCATGTCAAACGAGCATCTAACGGAAGATATATTGTAGCATTACCATTCAAATCACGATTTACTAACTTAGGAAATTCTTACCAATGTGCATTGAAGCGTCTTGAGAGTGTTGAACGAAAATTGAGTAAAGACATAAAGCTTCAGAATCAATATAATGACGACCTGAAAGAATATTTAACATTGGGCCATATGTCACCGGTAAACGAAAAACCGAGTACGTCAATAACTTACTATTTATCACATCATGCAGTCATAAAGGAATCCAGTATGACTACAAAGGTTTGAGTTGTTTTTGATGCATCTGCCAAATCTTTAAATGATAGTCTCTTCGTGAGCCCAACTATTCAGTCCAATTTATTTTCACTGTTGATACGCTTTCGAAAATATCTTATTGTGCTAACTGGAGATATAGAGAAAATGTACCCACAATTCTTAGTCCGAAAAGAAGATAGGAAGTATCAACGTATTTTATGGAGAGATAACAATAAAAGGCTACAAACTTACGAATTGAACACCGTCACGTTTGGGGTATCATCTGCTCCATATCTAGCAATTCGATGTTTTCATCAACTCGCCGAGGATGAAGGTCAGCCTTACCCAAGAGCTGCACAAGCACTCAAAGAAGATTTTTATGTAGATGATGTTCTTACCGGAGCAAACAAAGGGGAGGAAGTCATAAAGCTCAGAAGAGAATTGACGGAAGTTCTATCAAAGGCAGGTCTATCAATTCGTCAATGGGCATCAAATGACTTATCAGTGTTAGAAGACATTCCTAAAGCCGATGTTCACCTTAAGTTACAACTTGGAGAGGCTACAACCTTAAAAACATTAGGTGTATTTTGGAATTCAAGTTCTGATTCAATTATGTATACAGTAAAACCATTGAAAGCCCCGATAAAGATTACCAAGAGGCATATATTATCAGAAGTAGCCAAGATTTTCGATCCATTAGGATTATTAGCACCAGTGGTGGTCGTAGCTAAAATGTTGTTACAAAAATTATGGACCATAAAGGTACATTGGGATGAGTCTCTCTCACAGAGTGGCAGATATATTACAATCAACTTCAAATCTTGAACAAATTGTCCTTTCCAAGGACTATTGACACATCTGACATGAAGGATATTCAATTGCATGGATTTTCTGATGCTAGCGAAAGGGCCTATGGAGCATGTATATACCTAAGAACAAGGGATAACGACGACGGAATCAAAACGCTATTATTATGTGCCAAATCACGAGTAGCACCTTTGAAAACTCAAAGTATACCGAGATTGGAATTTTGTGGTGCTCAACTATTGGCGTCCTTGACCAACACGGTAATCTCAGCGATTAAATTGAAAATCAATCAAGTATTCTATTGGACAGATTCTACAATTGTTTTGCACTGGTTGAATACCTCACCTCACCAATTGAAGACATTTGTAGCAAATCGTGTCGCTATCATACAAGAAATATCAGATACAAATCATTGGCATCATGTGCGGACAAAGGATAATCCGGCACACCTCATTTCGAGAGGCCAATTACCAGCAGTGTTCATTTCATCACTTATATGGAAAGTAGGACCAGCATGCCTAGTGAAGTCAGAAGAAGTTTGGCCTCAGTCTGAGTTCACACGAATCCATGAAATACCTGAGTTGCGTCACCCTATGTGTCTATCAACAAGCGTAATAAGAACAGAAGAAAGTAAAAGTTTCGAAAGATTCTCTTCTATAGGAAGACTAACACGGTCAATTGCTTATTGCTTCAGATTTTGCCGCAACTCTAAGGTAAAGGGTCCATTACGGGTTCATGAATTACAAGATGTATTGAATAAGGTAATAAAGATCATCCAAACACAGACCTTTAATCAGGAAATACAAGTGTTAAACAAAGGAAGTTCAGTTAAATTAAAATCACCGTTGATAAATTTAAATCCTTTCATCGACCAGAAAGGATTCTTGAGAGTAGGAGGGCGCTTGTCGTTTCCTAATTTGTCATATGACTCAAAACATCCAATATTATTACCAAAAAATAATTATGTTACAAATTTGATAATAGAAAATGAGCATAGAATTCACTTATACGCTGGCACTCAACAAACCTTGTATGCCATAAGAAGGAAATACAGGATTATTGACGGGCGAAGTCAATTATGGAAGGTCATAAAACGATGTGTAAAATGTTCTAAAGTAAATCCGTCACCAACAAATTATCTAATGAGTGAATTACCAAGAGGTAGAGTGAATCAATCTCGACCATTTAGTCAAGTGGGAGTGGGAGTCGATTATGGCGGTCCATTTCTATTGAAAGAAAAGAAATTCCGAAATAAGATCGGAATCAAAGCATATGTTGTAGTGTTTGTTTGCTTATCTGTAAAGGCAATACATCTAGAACTGGTAACTGATTTGACCACTGAGGGATTTATTTCAGCACTCCGCCGATTCATGTCCAGACGAGGCCCATGTGAAGATAAGTGATAATGGAGCAAATTTTATTGGTGCCAATAATTCATTGAAGGAATTGATCACAATGTTCAATGACCAAAAGAACCAAGAAATCATCCAAGGATATTTGACTGCGAAAAATATACAATGGCATTTTATTCCACCACATGCTCCTCATGTGGGAGGCTTGTGGGAAGCCGCCGTAAAATCCTTTAAAAGGCATTTGGAACACGTAGCTGGACAGGATATGTTGTTCACCTATGAACAGTTTAATACGTTAATAATCGAGATCGAAGCCATATTGAATTCTAGACCATTGACACCTATTTCATCAGACCCAAATGACCCACTTGTCCTAACCCCTGGACATTTTCTAATAGGTGATTCGTTGACCAACTTACGGGATCGTGACTTACAAGTGAAACGTACCAACCTGTTGACGAAATGGGAACATATTCTGGAAGCGTTGGAGCCAGGAGTATCTGAATGAGTTAACCAAACGGAGAAAATGGACGCATCAACAATCAAATATAACCATCTTACTCCTGAAAGAAGACAATTTGCCACCAGCACATTGGGCAATGGGACGAGTGATAGAATGTTACCCAGGCAGCGATGGTGTAATACGCACAGTTTTGGTAAAAACAGCTAAAACCAGTTTAAAAAGAAATGTTCGAAAACTTGCAATTTTGCCGATTAAAATAATGAACTTACAGTAGACGTAGAGAAATAACATAGTAGTGCCGAGGCAATAACTTGTCTAGTCCAAGACAATAAAGCGAATCTACGTGACATTAAAAAAAAAGGATAATAAAAAAAAAGTAAAAGTAAAATAAATTTCATAATCATTACACTTGCAGCTCAGGTATTATAACAGAAGAATCTGTCAATTAAGTTAATTGTTTAAATTTAATAAGCTTAACACATTTTATTATAGATGAACCCAGCAGTTGACTGGGACCTTGAAGAACCACTATCCCAACCAACTTATTGTCGGACCCCAGGACGACAAATCGGAGAGTGGTCTATTACCACACCGCCCACGCCACGGAACCAGCTGAGAGCACGAAGCTCAACCCCAATCAGTCCAACTCCAGAGGACAGCAATATCCATCAGGACGAGTTGCCCATTAAGTTACAACTGGGAGAAGATACAACCTTAAAAACACTAGGTGTATTTTGGAATTCAAGGTCGGATTCAATGATGTATACAGTAAAACCATGGAAGGCTACAATAAAGATTACCAGGAGACATTTTTTATCAGAAGTAGCCAAGATATTCGACCCATTCGGACTATTAGCACCAGTGGTTGTTATAGCAAAAATGCTATTACAAAAATTATTTACAATAAAGGTACATTGAGATGAGTCCCTCTCTAATGATATTCACACAGAGTGGCAGACATATTACGATCAACTTCAAATCGTGAATAAATTGTCCTTTCCAAGGACTATGATCAAATCTGACCTGAAGGATATACAATTGCATGGATTTTCTGATGCTAGCGAAAGGGCCTATGGAGCATGTATATACCTGAGAATTAGGGACAAGGACAATTGAATTAAAACGCAATTATTATGCGCCAACTCACGAGCAGCGCCATTAAAAACTCAAAGCATACCGCGGTTGGAATTATGTGGTGCGCAATTGCTGGCATCATTAACCAATATGGTAATCTCAGCGATTAAACTGAAAATAAATCAAGTGGTATATTGGACAGATTCTACAATTGTGTTGCATTGGTTGAACACCTCACCTCATCAATTGAAGACATGTGTAGCAAATCGTGTCGCCAACACACAAGAATTACCAGATGCAAATCATTGGCGTCATGTGCGGACAAAGGATAATCCCGCAGAGCTCATTTCTAGAGGCCAATTACCAACAGTGTTCATTTCATCACCTATATATGGAAGGTAGGACCAGTATGGCTAGCGAAGCCAGAAGGAGCTTGGCCCCAGTCGGAGTTCACACGAGTCGATGAACTACCTAAGCAACGTTAACCTATGGGTATATAAACAAGAGTCATAAGAACAAAAGCAAACACAATTTCTGAAAGATTATCTTCTATAGGAAGATTCACGCGGCCACTTGCTTATTGCTGCAGATTTAGCCGCAAACCAAAGGTAAAGGGTCCATTACTGGTTCATAAACTAGAAGGTGCATTGAACAAGGTAATAAACATCATTCCAATCCAGACCTTGGGTGCCATAAGAAGGAAATATTGGATTATTGACTGGCGAAGCCAAGTATGGAAGATCATAAAACTATGCGAAAAATGGTCAGCAACAAATTATCTGAAGAGCTGACAGTAGGCATAAATAAATGACGGAATATGTTTGAGACAATAAAGAGGACCAGCTTTGCCATCACTAAAATCATGCAATAATACACTTTTCAAACTATCACAATATTCAGAATAGCCTAGGTATTAGGCCCACAATAAACTGTTAAATAAATTAATATGTTGTAAAATTTAATTAATTGAATCTCTTTGATATTTGTATAGCGGGCTGAATTCCTTTAAACAGCCGCTAGTGATTAATCTTTTAGTTCTTGGCGCAGCCTCACGCCAAGTAAAACAAGTAAAGGCTTTAATTGCTGTGCAAATACTGATTTTATTAAAATTTCTTAATTTCTTATATACTAAATTTGTTAACCAAAAAGACAATTTTTAAGCGTGAGAATTCATAGTAAGTAAAATAAGCGTGAGAATCCACACTTAAGTAAAATAACAACGAATTTACGATTCAGCAGTTTATGAAGTGCAAATTATTCCCAGACGAAATCTGATGCATGATATAATTATGCTCAGAAATAATTTGACACTCTCATAAAATACTGATCGTTGCTGTCTACATTGAGTAATAATAAAAAAACAGAAAAATTCTGTGATATGTCGAACACTCTTTGATTATAGATATGAGCACGGATGATATTGTGGACATCCACCCAGAATTTGACTGGGATTTTCATAAATAAAAACCAGCATACTGTCGGACTCCCGGACGACAAATAACCGAGTGGTCTATTACCACACCGCCCACGCCACGGAACCAGCTGAGAGCACGAAGCTCAACCCCAATCAGTCCAACTCCAGAGGACAGCAATATCCATCAGGACGAGTTGCCCATCACTCGAGGCAGGGGTATAAACTGGGAAGCGATGGGCATGCCAAATTCACCAGTAAGACTGCAGGAGCCTGAAAGCTTGAAAAAAGAAGCTACGATGGATCAAAGGGAGTACACAATTAGGACCAAAGAAGGGAAGACTTTCATTATCAAATTTCAAGAGCTGCACGCCATACCCTGGAAGCATATCAGGGCCACTGCCAGAAAGCGGTACACCATTTTTTTGACCGAAGAGCGCAGTGTCAGGATCTCGATTCGTCATCACAAAATCATTTGGTCAAACTTTAAACATCATGTCTCTAAAATTCAAAAAAATAAATGTTAATAAAAATTTAAAAAAAAAATAAAATAATACCATAATATGTTGAGCAAATAAATTGCTCACCGGGGGAGTATGTTGACGTGACAAGTCCAAAGAAAATTTGACTGATGAATTAATTAAATTTTAATTGACAGGAAGACAAAGCAACCTACATATGGCAGTCCCAGTACTATAAAAACTATAATCCCCGTGTTCTTTTAATGAACTGGGTTTTGAGAGCTTTTGAGTTCCCATACAAAATCGAAAACCCAGGTTTTATCTGGGTCTTCTGGTTCTTCGATTTTGTATGGGAACTCAAAAGCTCCTCAAAAGCTCTCAAAACCCAGTTCATTAAAAGAACACGGGGAATGAAAGTTTATCAAAAGCTCGCCTACTAGAACATTAGAGCGAGCTTGAGCAAAGTAAACAGAATAAAAGGCGAATTTCGGCACAGAAAAATCATTCTTTATCCAGACGTGAGACTCCCCACTGAAAGTAAGGAATCCAACAAAATAGGGTTTAGACATAGTTTGGGATCTACCACACTATATCACAGGATTAGTCAGACATTTTTTAAATACAAATATTCAAGATAACCAACAGGTTATTACAAGACTGTAAAAAGTATCAAAGGATATTACTTGTTTTGTTCATATTAATAAATTATAATATTTTCTGTTCATTATATTGTCTCATTTCTTTACAATTCAGCAACTGAAATATCATTAATATTCATACCAATTCTACCCTATAAACACAAATAGTGATTATCTGTAAAAAGAGAAGTCACACGCAAAAACATGGTCCTTCGAGCCGGATTTGGCCAGCGACTTATCATCACCAAGGGCAACAACTTGGGTGCCCAGTGACGCAGCATACAGTTAATATCATTTAATCCAATCATAAAGAAGTTCCATCTTCAATTCTACCGCTTGTACCGTGAACCAACTTACCAGAAGTGAAATGGCCGAATTAGCCAAATTAAAGAGGAAACGGGCTTATATTATTTCAACCGTAACAATTTTGAGATATGTTTTAGACCAATGGGATACAGACGCGACTAATCACAACATTTATTTAGTGAAATCAACCCTCGATACTATGGAAAGGACATTTGAGAAGTTTGAAGAATTACAAACAGACATAGAAGAACTTGATAAGACAGAAGAAGAACGTCGTATTGAAATTATTGAAAGTTATAATTTGGAAAGAAGTCGAGTATTACAAATACATGCACAATATTCTGACAAAACCAGTAACAGTGACACATCAACACGAGAGAGCATTTGTGAAAGACATCAAGAGGATTCATAATCCAAAATTTTTAACAATTCTATATAAAAATTAAAAAGTTATTAACAAAAAATTGTTAACATTGAAAATTAGATATTTTTTTTGTATGAATGTATGCAGAATTTCCATTTATAACTTTTCTTTTAATTTTTTGACAAATTTTCGTGTGAAAAACTTATATAATTAATTATTATAAAAAATTGTTGATAACGTAAACAGTTTTAATTAATTCTTCTCTACACGTATACCAAAAACCAAGTAAATTGGACAATATTTTTTTCGTCTCTTTTCAAACTTTAAACATTAATAACTTTTTAATTTGTTTATGAATTTGCATAAAACTTGGCGAAATATCATATTTCAATACAATGAGCCCATTCTGCTTAGTCTCGACCTTAGGTAAAATTCGCTGTACAACAGTGTTAGTAGTAGTAGTAATTAAAGCGAGAGAAATACTAATCAGATACCCAGAACTCAGACTCAAAATTAGCCGTGTTAGCTGAAAAAAAAGCAGAGCAGCTCAAGGCAGCTCACAGTAGAGCAGCTGTCAAAAAACAGTCAGGCAAGTTGGAGCAATTCAGAGCAAGAAATCTCATGAAACACTTTTCAGGCAACAATTCTCAAAGTGACTTGTCAGAAGTTCAATCTGCCAGTTTTTAAAAGTGGAAATTTTAATTTTATACATACGCTACTATTAAAAAAATGGAAAAATATTTATTAACTATATTAATGGAAGCAATTGATGATTTATCTGATTCAGATATGTCGTTTTTATCCTCATCAGAGGTGGACAGCACTGAGATTAGCGGCAGTGATGATGATGATATTGTTATTTTAGCCGCGACGAGAAATAAAAGAAATTGCATCCAAAACTACTTGGAAGAAGTAGTTCCCAAGTATACGGATTAAGAATTTGTGATGCATTTTCGTGTGACTCTAAATGTATTCGAATTGCAACAAGTTTGATAGTTCAGAGGAATTCAGAAAACTCGATAACACCAAAGTATTTAATGCTAAAATGCATGTAGCATTATTTCTTTGGTTCGCGGGACACGAAGCCTGTTCGATCGTGGATATCGCTGACCGCTTTAATGTATCCATTGGAACCGCAAATCGAATTATTGGAATAGTTACCTATTTCATAAGTAGTTTGTCCAATCTTTACATTCAATCAGTGATGGGCAAGTAATTTACAAAATGTAGTTTTCGTCTTTGATTACATGTAGAAAACTATGTAGTTTACATCGTTCGTTGTTTACGCGGTTGGCGTAGACAATATCGACTACGTAGACAATTAATATTATACAGAGGAATGTATCAAAAATATAAAAGAAAGAAAGGAAAAACGTTTTAAGTATTGTATTCAACTCGTAAATAAGTACATATTTAAATTACATTGCCATAGTTACATTTTTAATATCAGCCAGTTTGTCTGCATTCTCGGTTTTTCCTGGAAGATTCCAAGCGTTAATGAATGCCTCCTCATCATTCGAATTATGGATTATGGACACCACTGTTTTCGTATTTTTCCCTCGATTAATACCTACTACAGATTCACTTCCGATTGATTTCTTACTAGAAGAAAGACACTTTCCCCAAATTTTATTTAATATAGTTGTCGATTTGGTATATATTCGTAATAAGCAGGTCGAATTTTTTTTATAATTTTTTTAAAATGTACTGATTTTATAACAGTCAGTGGAAGATTACAACCGACTATGAACCTTGATAAGCAATTATTTCTACTTCTTTTAATGATTGCATCCATATAGTTACTTATTTTTCTTCAATCCCTTTTTTGTGTTCACATAAAGCAGATGATGTCGATGTAATTTTAGAGCAACTAGAAGATGAAGTTAGTAAATTAAGTGATGATGGTGGTGGTAATGAAGATGTTGATGGAATCGAAAGAGTTTTACTAAAAAAGTATGTATTGGGGCGTCGAGTTGCCTGCATCTGATGTATCGAAATCACTAAAATGGTTACTCCTTTACCCATAATCGAGACTGTCTTCTATAACAAAGCTTATTGCCTCGCTTCCATCTTTTTGCAATTTACAGATATTTCTCCAAGGAAACAAGAAATAAATGTAATAAACTGACAAATAATTATGAAAATTTTAATTTTAATAGAAAATTTTTACCTGAGAGCTTTTAATCGGGATGCAGCTGTATTGGCTAATTGTTCATTGCATGCAGTACATAATACTGCATATGTATTCTTTTCTTTTAATAGGAAGAATCCCAGTTTTTCGAAACATTGATTTTTCATTGGCATTTTATATGTTATTATTATATTTTATTAAAAATTCACTTTTCCAATTCACTTTTACACTAGAAAGCCATTTTTAAATAAAATGTCAAAATTGTTTACTTTTATCTACATTGTCTATGTTGTCTTCGGGTTGTCTACCTAGTTTACTCAAAAACGTAGACAACACAAATCGACACGTAATTGCCCATCACTGCATTCAATGGCCAACAGAGGAGGAAAAACGAATAACTTCAGAATTTGTAAAAGCTAAAACTGGATTAAGTGGAGTCATTGGTAGGTGAAATGTGTTAATAGGGGTATTCACGATCTGGGTTATTTCTGTTATTCGTGTTAAATCGAGAAACTCCTTAGTAAATGACTAAGGAAAGTTTCTCGATTTAACACAAATAACACATCATGAATACCCCTATTGTTGCCCTACATATTCTGTATATTACATTTTCTCTTTAAATAGGTGCAATAGATGGGACACATCTAAAAGTGAACCTTCCAAAGGGCTTATCGGACTATTTCGTGGATAGAAAAAATGTTGTCAGTATTCAATTGCAAGCAATATGCAACGAAAAAAAAAATTATCGATATGTTTGCTGGGTTCCCAGGCTCAACACACGACAACCGAGTGTTTGAAAACTCAGACATTTATCTCCATCTCCCGGAACTCTGTGGTCAATATTATATTTTGGGCGACTCTGCCTACGCCTGTTCAAATTATGTCATTACACCATATAAGGACAACGGACACTTAACAGCTGCCCCAAAAATTTTTAATAAAAAACTTAGCTCAGGTAGAGTGATGATCGAGCATTCATTTGGGCTGCTTAAGCAAAGATTTAGACAATTGTATTATTATAAACTAGCATAAAACCCGCGTGCGTTGCAACGCCTTTAATTAAAAAACGTTTATGTGTGCACTGTCCGCGGTAGGACAAAAGTATAATGAAAACTACAAAAATTCTGGAAAATGATTTTGGATACCATATAAAAATTTAGAGTTACCTATACCGAGCGTTCTCAATTTATTTCTTTAAAACAACTTTAATTTCAAAACAAAACTTCTTGCACACATGTGCTCCTCCTTCCTCTTCTTGGCGGTTCAGTTAGAACAACCGTACTAAATTGAGATGTGACACTGCGTTATGTATGTATTCAAGTAGGTCCCTATGAACATGAAACTTCTCGGTGAATTGGAATTTTAACTTTCTCTTTTCGGTTAGCCGTTACACTGCCCCCTTCTTACTTAGTGTTCGGAGCTAGGATGTGAAGATTTTTCGATTTCCCAACTCTTGAACAACCTACATACAACTGACGTGGAAAGGCTTATTTGGCAAAATTCGTCACCCATATTGGCCCCGAAATTTAAAATTTATAAGTTTTGATCATAAATTCTTTATTTGTTACCTTAAAAACCCCCAGATACCGATTTTCATTGGAATCGGAATACAATTGGCAAACTCATCGGCCATATTGGTGCGGCCATTTTGAATTTATGTTTTGATCATAAATTCGTTATTTGCAACCTTAAAAACCCCTTGATATCCACTTTCATTGGAATCGGAATAGAATTGAAAAAATTCGTCCGCCTTATTGGGGCGGCCATTTTGAATTTATAAGTTCTGATCATAAATTATTTATTTGCTATCTTAAAAAACCCCAGATACCGATTTTCATTGGAATCGGAAGACAATTGGCAAATTCGTCGGCCATATTGGCGCGGCCATTTTGAATTTATAAGTTCTGATCATAAATTCGTTATTTGCTACCCCCAGATACCGATTTTAATGGAAATCGGAACACAATTGGCAAATTTGGGTGGCCATTTTGAATTTCGGTCATTTTGTGGCAGCCATTTTGAATTCCGAAAATCGGGCTTCGAGGTGCATCATGGGAGACCCCCACGGATCTTCGTGCAAAATTTCGAAGCTCTACGATCACTGGTGCGCCTGCTATAGCGCACACATCGCACACACATACAGAAACTTTCTTTTATTAATATAGATTGAGAGGAATTGAAAAGTTTTGTCATTTTGAGAATGAACCTGAATCAAATATCGCCGATGAGCAAAACAATCAAGTTGGAATTGTACGCGACGGAGCTTTGCGCAATAGATTATGCGAGGAGTTAAGTGCTAATAGAAATAATAATTAAAGTAGTTACAATAATAATTTAATAATAAAATAAAACATTTGCATTTACATTAGTTATCATTTTTCTCTTTACAAACTTGCAACAATTCTTGTAATATTTTATTCTTTATCTTTGCCTCTTGCGTTCTTTCTTCGTACGCTCTTAGCTTTTGTTTGCTGTAGGCGCGTGTTTCCTCCCTTTCCTGAAGTTTTTCTTCTTTTGCCTTCTTTTTTTCGGCGGCTCTTGCTTCCCTCCAGAGTCTGACTTCTTTCGCAACGGAAGCCACACGTTTTGAGGAAGTTGCGGTGGTAGTTTCGTTAACTTCAATAACTTCTTCCTCTACTTGCGATGGAATTTCCCCACTAGACGGATCCATATCTTGTAGACCATGTCCTTAAAGCAAATTTAAGTTTAGTATTTTCTTATCTTATTATATTAATAGGCAAACAAAAAGTTTGTACACCCTAAGGCTTTTTTGTTCGTGAACCGATTTCTTTTAAATTTTCAGAAAATGTTCTTTTTATGGAATTGTTTTGTAATAAGGAATTTGAACGAAATCGAGTTTCGAATAAAAAAGTTATAGCGATTTTAAATTTTCTAATTTGAAAAAGCCGTTGGAAAATTTGAATTTTTTTGTGAGCATGAACGTAAAGCTGAGTAGCCTACGATTGACACAAACGCCGTTTCATTGAAGCGAATGAGAAACAGGGAAAACAATCGTTTGGTGGATTTTTGGCGCCATAACTGACATAAAAAAACTCGCTTACTTTGTGCGTGCATTTTTTTATTCTCTTTTGTGTATAGTATTATCGTATTGCATTGTGCCGTTCGTTTTTTGGCGAGTGAAGTCAAATGCAAAGTGATAGATGCAAGTTACACTATCCATCACTTCGTTAATTACCCCCATACACAAACCGACTTTTTAGGCAAGGGGTCGCAGCGAAGTATTCAAATTACACGCATGGCATATACTTCCCTGCGACCCCTTGCCTAAAAAATCGGTTTGTGTAGGGGGGTAATAAACGAAATGATGGATAGTGTGACTTGCATCATTGAATGCATTTATTATTGGAATCGAATTTAAAGAGGCAAGTTGCGGCGTTATTTTTTTCAATATTTTAATTTTGATTTAATTGTTTTATTTAGTGTTTCTTTTAGTTTTATTTTGTAGTTTTGTGCTTTTATTGTTTATTAATAATTTGTTTGTATATTTTTCGCGTTTTATTTTCGAAATGCGAAGACAAATCGTGTTAGAAATGGTAAATTCAAAAACTCATCATTACCGCATCACTGCAGAATTCAGCTACAGACTTCCAATCGCTGAATTCTGCAGTGATGCAGAGTTGTAGAGTTTTTGAATTTACTCAAATTTACGTAGTGCTCATGAATTGCATGTTGTAAATAATGAATTGAATGATGATGTGTGAATTTAAATTCGAACAAATCGTGAATTTTATTTATTTTTTTGTGACCGAATTTCGGTAACGGGCGTCCCTACTAGTATACATAAATCTAAATCTTTTTACCTAGTTCAGCAGCAATGCCAGTTTTCTTTAATATATCGTCATTGCACCTACCTTCATTGTGAGAGCTTAATAACTCTTCACCATAACTTCGGTTAATTCTCTGAAACAATACTATTATATAAAAGTAATAAAGAAAGAAATTATGACGTATTACTTGTCAAAACTGCGGCTGGCTCTTTCTCTTCCCGACTTCTTGCTATGGCTGGTTTTTTTAAAGCCTCGCTCTAAACTTTTCCACTTGCTTTCGACTTGGAAAGCAGTAATATTGTGGCCCTTTTCGTTCATTTTTTTAGAAATGTTGGCCCACATTTTTTTCTTGTTTTTGACATCTATTTGTTTCCCAAGATTGGGACGGATTTCCTTATACAGTGCTATAAGCAGTTTGCACTGACTATCAAGCCAAACAGCTTTATTAGGGCTGGAGTTATTGGGAACTATTCATTGATGTCATCTACAACCATTTCGTTCAGGGGAACATAATTATCCTCGGTACTTGGGTCATTCATTGGATCATTCCCCATTTCCAGCTGCACAGATTGTTCACCTGATTGTGAGTTAAAGGACCGCGACAATAACTCCGAACAGAGCCGTGGATCTTAAATACACAAATTAATCATTTTGCTAAAATTTACTCACAGTACATTTCAAACCTTTTTTTAATGCCTTTGCGGTCTGTGGAGAGCACTCCACCGTTAAAATCTCTCCACTGGCGCTTGTTATTTTAAGGCTTTCCATTTTTCACAAAAAATACACTTTAAAATTCAAAATAAAATAACACTAAAATTCAAAAATAAATAACACTATAAATAAAAATACTATCACTAACACGTTAAAAGTCTATTTAAAATATTAAATTTAAACTATTTAAAATATCTAATTTATCCTATTTAAAATATTAAATTTCAACTCGAGGTCTGGCGTGTACCTATTAAAAACCGGTACTTCACTTCACTGTATTGCAATTTATTTTTAACAGTCTTTTAGATTAACGGTTGCCGGTTTTGTGACAGTTGACAAACAGCTGATTGCTTGCCCGAAGTTGCTCTACCAAAAAAGGTAGAGCAGAAAACCGTGCTCTAGCTCAACTCAGAGCAGGTTCATGAAACACAAATCAGAGCAACTTCAGACAAATTAGAGCAACCTAATTGCTCATGAAACACATTTTCCTGAGATATCTCAACCTAGCTCAACCAAGAGCAGCTCAATAAACACAACTATTTGTGTTGACCGGTGTTATCTGTCAGTTTTGTGAGAATTTATATGCCACGGAACCGGTTCGCGGTCAAGTAGCAGTAAGGGCCTCAGGGACCTTTGTTGGTGCCGGTACATCAAAGAGATAAGTCCTGAGAAACGCCGTCTGCGATATAAAGTCTACGCGATCTAAGATCTTCCGATATGCTACCCAATCCTACCTCCACCTCCACGAAGATGTTGACTTTACAAGAGGGGAACAGACGGACAGGCGGAGGAGGGTGAAAGGCGAGTGTTTCGCGCCTCAAACGAAGCAAATACCGGACTGGTCCTTTAAGTTGGGGGTTGGTCGGCAGGCTGACAACCTTCCACCGTAAAAACCCGCTCGTCAAGATTCCTCAAGGCAGGCCTCGGACAGGACGGACTCAACGGCAGCGACCCAGGCAACGGAATATGGAATTCGATCTTGGAACATGGAACGTCAGGACGCTCAACAGAACAGGCGCTCTGCATTCGTTTTTATTAGTACTTAAAAAATATGACATAAAGATCACAGCTCTTCAAGAAACCAAATGGACCCATAGCTCTTAACACTATTTCTACCACGAGTTTGTGCATACCTAATTCGATCAAAAGGTGTCTTTTGACTCTTTTGCGTTCGAATGCAAATAATTGCCAAAACTGTTGGGAATTTAAATTATCAGTTAAATATAGATAATTTGTGCAATATAATGGGAACAATATAATTAAAAAATATTACCTTCTTAATTTTTTTATGTTTATTAGAAAAATAATCAAATATTGTAATATCATGAACTGTTGTGTCGTCAATGCCGAAATTGGGCTCTGATGCCCATTGTTGTTGTTTCAAAGCCCATCGGTCAATTACAAGAAGGAAACTAATACATAATAACTAAACACTTTACATATGCCCGACTACCTGTAATTAACATTTATTGTAATATTAGTTAGGATTAATTAGTAAATGTACTAAAGGGATTTCACAATAACAAGAATAATTAATCTAAAACTTTCTTAACATTTCACTGTGTCAACACTCGCAATGTGAAAACGGTAAAATATATAATTCTTGGCACTAACAGAGAACTTTAAAAAAACTTGTGTTTCTCTCAAAAAAGTTTTCTTAAAACGTTGACTCGACTCTCGCTTCTGCTCGATAGAGGTCCGTGAAAGTGAATCCTAAATCTCGGTGAACTCATTTTGAATTGTAAAATTAGTTATACTAGAAAACTCTAAAAAGTTACGTGAAACCAAAAGATTATTCAAGTGCAGTGTGCATATGTTGGAATTATTAGTACTCGAAACTTATTGTGAAATCCCTTTAAAACAAAGGAAAGATTTGATCGAGATTTGAAATTAGTGTTAATAGTTTTCTAATAGAAATTGGTTATGTGAATAGAAAAAGCCATGTTGTGAAATATTTAGCAAATTAAAGGTCAATTATAACGTGAAAAGTTGAATTCTATTTTTTTTTTTGAGAAATCAAATTTGATGATAATAGTAACATTTTTTGGTCCTTCGAGCCGGATATGTGAAATGCATAACGGTCCAAGTGAATTATGAAACTTATAACAGATATTATTAACTGTGAAACTTATGACGGTTTAAACGTATTGTGAAACCTATATCAGATAGGGTTAACTGTGAAACTAATAATAGATAACTAACGTGAACGGTGAATATCATAACGGCCTATTTTGAAATAATTAATTGGAGTTGCGTTCCATTTTGAAAACACGTGTGCTTTCATCAAACAACTGTACCGCAAGTTTATCAATTGTTACAAGGAACGGCATCTCATCAAAGTATATTCCACATTGAAAAACGGTATTTAGAACTTTACTCAACTTTCAAATCACGCGGTGAGTACAAGCTTTCATTACTTTTAATTTTATTTGAATAACAACATTGACCTCCAAACACGTGGACAATTAATTCCTTAACCATGGATCAAGTAGTGAAGCAGCAAGAAATTTTGTATATAGACTTGAAGAACGCAGTTCGCAATTATGGAAAGGACTCCAAATTGAGAAAATCTCTTTCCTATTTTCAGAAACGCGTTGAAAGTGCGAAATCTTCGTGGGAAAATTTTCAATCAAACCATCAATACATTGTTTCTAATGTAGCTTTAGAAAACCCGTCCAAGATGGAAGCATCTTATTTTGAAAATCAAGTATTTTCCGAAGCTGAAGAAACATATCTCACGTTCATAGGGGAACTAGAAGATCTTTTATCGTCGGAATTACGGTCGCTGAATGTTCCTAGTCAATGTACGAATCAAGAAAATGAATCTCCAGGTACCTCTCACACTGCCGGTACTTCGACTACCACCTCTTCGTTAAAGCTTCCTCGTATTTCCTTGCCCAGCTTTTCTGGGGATTACAACGACTGGACGTCCTTTCATGACCTTTTTGTGGCTCTTATCCACAGTAAAAAGGGTTTATCAAACGCTGAAAAACTACACTACCTGAAAGCAAGCATTCATGGGGAAGCAGAACGATTAATTCAAGGATTCGCGATCACCGACATGAATTATGATACCGCATGGAAGGTTTTGCAAGAGCGCTACAATAATAAAAGAATGCTTGTGAGCTCGCAATTTGATCGTTTAGTCAACCATATACAGGCAACCGAATCCGCTGAATCTATAAAGAGATTACATGATACAGCCTCTGAAAGCGTGGAGACTCTAAAAAACATGAACTTATCAGACCTAGGCGATTTCATGGTCGTATACATTTTGACAAAAAAATTACCCAAAGACACATTGCAACTGTGGGAACAACAGCTCGCGAATACCAACGAATTGCCTTCTTTCGCCACCCTCAAACAGTTCTTGTCAACCCGTTTTCGGACGTTAGAAGCTGTTGAGTTCTCCCGGTCATCATCCGTCAAGCCTACAACACCAGTGAGAAACAACGTTAAATGTCGATCCTTCTTAATCAACAAGAAAACCCTATGCCGTCTATGCGGTGAAGATCACATTCTTAGAAGTTGTCCAAATTTTATCAAATTACCTTTTGCTGAAAAGAACAAAGTTGTGCGGCAAAATGGGTTATGTTTAAATTGATTGGGTCATGGACACCTTTCAGCGAATTGTCCGAGCAAATATTCATGCATTCACTGTCGTAAGCGTCATCATTCCCTATTGCATATTGCTGAGCCCGGACCATCATCTGCGTCCTCATTTCCGCAGAGTATCTCTACTGCGCCCGTCACACCCTCAGACAAAACATCCATGAATCATTTGAAAACTGGAGTGAATACCTTACACGTATCCACACAAAGGGAAATCCTTCTGTCGACTGCTTTAGTCACCTTACAAGGGAGGCACGGGATCCAAAGAACATTCAGAGCAGTAGTGGACCCAGGTTCTCAATCATCTTTCTTGAGTGAATATGCCGTCCAATCTTTAGCACTCCCTAAAAGGTCAGTAATCGCAAATATTTTTGGTGTAGAGCAATCCGAACTTGGCACCGCGCGAGCGATGGTAGATACAGCCATTCTTATTCCATCGGGAGGCAACATGGTGAATATTCAAGCATTAGTGGTGAAAACGGTAACTCATAACCTCCCGTCCAAACCAATCTCATCGTTTAATTGGAAACATATTCAGGGACTCAAATTAGCCGACCCGACGTTCAATCTGCCAGGTCGTATCGATGTTTTAATTGGTGCAGATGTCTATGGCTCCCTCCTTTTGCCAGACATCCGACAGGGACTCAAAGGTCAACCGGTCGCTCAAAGTACTGTGTTGGGGTGGATTTTAAACGGCGAAGCTTCGCAGGACATAGGAATATCTCCCACCACCAAGACGTTTACCTCTATCGTGTCTTTAAGTACCCTCAGCCAGCAAATGCAACAATTTTGGTCAATCTAAGAGGTCCCTGTGAGTTCAGTTGTCAAACCCGAAGATCAGAAATGTGAAGCCTTCTATCAGGATACTCATACACGTTTGCAAGATGGGAGATATTGTGTCCGCCTGCCGTTCATTGACGAAAACCATAAACAAGCCTTGGGATGCTCTCGTTCCATAGCATTACGCAGTTTTCTGGGCCTGGAAAAACGTTTCGAGGCTTGTCCGCAGTTAAAGAGTGGCTACACCCAATGTATCAATGAATACATAGATCTACAGCATATGGTTCCTGCTAAGACTACAGAAAAGGACAACGAAGTTCGACTAGAGAACACCTTATTCTACACTAGCTATTATCCCTCCCACCATGCGGTGTTCAAAGAAAGCACCTCCACTAAATTAAGAGTGGTATTTGAGGCGTCAAGGAAAAGCAGTTCAGGATATTCACTTAATGATGTACTACTTACTGGCCCCACCTTGCAAAACGAACTCATAGGGGTCCTCTCCAGGTGGAGGAAACATAAGGTTGCTCTAATCTCAGACATTGTGAAAATGTATCGTCAGGTGTTGATGTATCCTGAAGATATGAATTATCAGAGGATAATTTGGCGAAATTCCCCCCAGGATCCCCTGCAAGATTATTGCCTAGCTACAGTAACTTTTGGCGTAACCTGTGCTCCGTTTTTAGCCATAAGAACGATTCAACAGCTAGCAAGGGACGAACGCGATAGGTACCCTGAAGCATCTCGTATCTTATTACAAGACTTTTATGTGGACGATCTCTTGACCGGCGCCGACTCCACTATTGAAGCAATAACTATCTATCATAACCTAGACGAACTACTACAAAGAGGAGGTTTCAAACTCAAGAAATGGCTGTCAAATGACCAGCAAGTTCTCGCAGAAGTTCCGTTGGAAGACAGAGCAATTCCAGAAGCCATTCATCTTAGCTTCGACCATAGTGTTAAATCTTTAGGTCTCATCTGGTTTCCTGTGTCGGATACGTTTAGCTATAAAATAAACCTAGCAGTCGAAAAGATGATAGCAAGCAAACGGGAACTTCTATCTGAGATAGCAAAACTATATGATCCATTAGGCTGGATTGCACCAGTGATCATTGCAGCAAAAATTCTCATGCAATCCCTATGGACCCTTGGCTGTGATTGGGACGAAACTGTGCCCATGAAGATTCAACAGAGTTGGGCAACGCTGAAATCTCAACTATCCGCACTCGAGCATCTTCGAATTCCTTGCTGGTTCGGCACAACGAAAATCTCCAAAGACATCCAGATTCACGCGTTTAGTGATGCATCCCAGAATGCTTATGCAGCTGTCCTTTATTTGCGAACTCCCAATTCAGAAAACAATGCTCATGTCCGAATTATCGCCTCTAAAACAAAGGTCGCTCCAATTAAACCGGTAACCATTCCTCGCTTAGAACTGTGTGGCGCGGTGCTTGCGGCTAAATTAGTAAAACACACTTGTGAAACACTGCAGCTAGACGACATCGAAACTCACATGTGGACCGATTCAACCATCGTGCTCTCATGGTTGAAAGGACACCCGAGGAAGTGGACCACCTTTGTTTCAAATCGCACGAGTGAAGTCTTCAATCTAGTTGGAAATGCTCCGTGGCACCACGTCTTGTCCAAAGACAACCCAGCAGACTTAGCCTCAAGAGGGATCCTTCCTAATGAACTAATCGTCTCAACGCTGTGGTGGAACGGACCCCAATGGTTATCCGAACATAGTAATCAATGGCCTCGCTCATACACTATAGTCGACACTGATATGGAAACAAAAAAGAACATCCACACCTTCCACATACAAACTGCTGATGAACTATTCTTATTTGAGCTGCTGCGAAAATTCTCGTCATTTTCAAAATTAATTCGAGTTACGGCGTACTGTTTGCGAGTCACCTCTCACGTTAAAGGACATCAACTCCAGTCCATGAGATAGACCAAGCTACCCATTTCTGGATAAAATTACATCAAAGCACACATTTTGCGGGCGATTTGAGCGATATTCGAAAGGACAATATTATATCCGCAAAAAGCAGATTGAAAAGGTTAACTCCATTTCTCGACAACGATGGGATATTAAGAGTTGGTGGACGTCTCCAGAATGCTGTGCTAAGCTATGATGAACGACATCCGATCATTCTTGATAGATCCTGCCCCCTCATCACACTCATTATTAGAAAATGCCATCTGTCCTGCATGCACGGGGGAACGCAATTGACGTTATCACTAATTCGAAAAAATTATTGGGTGTTGGATGGGCGAACGGCAGTCCGCAAAGTTATTCGACAATGTGTTACCTGTTTCCGATTGCGTGCACAAACAAATAC
Organism: Thereva nobilitata; assembly: GCA_963855945.1. Taxonomy (NCBI): domain Eukaryota; kingdom Metazoa; phylum Arthropoda; class Insecta; order Diptera; family Therevidae; genus Thereva; species Thereva nobilitata. The sequence continues at coordinate 99,823,041 of OY979695.1, forward strand.
CCAATTAATGGGGAGTTTGCCAAAACCGAGAGTAAACATCTCGAGGCCATTCACTCATTGCGGTGTGGATTATTGTGGCCCAATTAACATAAAAACTAGTAAACGACGAGGAGCTCCAGCCACAAAGGGATATATTGCAGTGTTCGTCTGCTTAGCCACCAAGGCGATTCACCTCGAACTAGTGAGTGACCTGTCATCTCAAGCATTAATAGCAGCTCTAAATCGCTTTATTGCACGCAGAGGCATGTCTCAACATATGTATAGTGATTGTGGCACTAATTTTATAGGTACCAATGCGTACCTCAAGGAAGTACAAATCCAGCAAACTCGAATTGCCGATCACGTCAATCAATATGGCATTACGTGGCACTTCAATCCTCCACATTCACCTCACTTCGGAGGCCTTTGGGAGGCAGGAGTGAAGTCGACTAAGCACCATCTTCGACGGATAACAGGAAACGCCACACTTACATTTGAAGAAATGACGACCACGCTGTACCAAATCGAGGCATGCTTAAATTCTCGACCCTTGTGCCCAATCTCGGATGATCCTACAGATTTGAGTGCATTAACTCCCGGTCATTTCTTAATAGGCGACGCTCTTCTAGCACTCCCGCAACGAGATGTAACCGACACCAATCCAACCTATCTTAAACGGTGGCAACTTACTCAACAATTATTACAACATTTTTGGAAAAGATGGTCTGCCGAATATATTTCACGACTACAACAACGTCCTAAATGGCTGAAACCACAACCGAACCTAAACCCAGGAGATTTAGTATTGATTAAAGATGACCGACTTCCACCCTTACAATGGCCGTTAGGCCGTGTTGTGAAGGTCTATCCAGGTGTGGACGACCTAGTCCGAGTAGTCGATGTGAAAATGAAAAACTCTGTCGCGCGGCGACCAATAACAAAATTAACACCTCTCCCGATAAATGACGTCTGTCCGACAGCATTTGCATGATATTTAGCTTTGCTAGAATGAAATCATCAATATACCAACATTTATTTGACAAGTAATAATCAAGCGCAACCTAAACCTAAGTGAATCCTGTCCCGACAATCCGTGAACCCTTGTCCCTACTATTTATGTATTTACAGACGATGGAGTCTTCCCCCTTGATGAGCCGAACGACATCTACCCATATATCGTATACACCCAGCGACTGGAGGAGATCTCACCGCCCCCCGGGAGGATGTTGTGTCGTCAATGCCGAAATTGGGCTCTGATGCCCATTGTTGTTGTTTCAAAGCCCATCGGTCAATTACAAGAAGGAAACTAATACATAATAACTAAACACTTTACATATGCCCGACTACCTGTAATTAACATTTATTGTAATATTAGTTAGGATTAATTAGTAAATGTACTAAAGGGATTTCACAATAACAAGAATAATTAATCTAAAACTTTCTTAACATTTCACTGTGTCAACACTCGCAATGTGAAAACGGTAAAATATATAATTCTTGGCACTAACAGAGAACTTTAAAAAAACTTGTGTTTCTCTCAAAAAAGTTTTCTTAAAACGTTGACTCGACTCTCGCTTCTGCTCGATAGAGGTCCGTGAAAGTGAATCCTAAATCTCGGTGAACTCATTTTGAATTGTAAAATTAGTTATACTAGAAAACTCTAAAAAGTTACGTGAAACCAAAAGATTATTCAAGTGCAGTGTGCATATGTTGGAATTATTAGTACTCGAAACTTATTGTGAAATCCCTTTAAAACAAAGGAAAGATTTGATCGAGATTTGAAATTAGTGTTAATAGTTTTCTAATAGAAATTGGTTATGTGAATAGAAAAAGCCATGTTGTGAAATATTTAGCAAATTAAAGGTCAATTATAACGTGAAAATTTGAATTCTATTTTTTTTTTGAGAAATCAAATTTGATGATAATAGCAACATGAACTTTCAGTCTCATGTATAAAAATTCTGTCTTTGCGACAACAAATAAAAACAGCATTGTAATAAAATTTTTTTCTTATCCAATACCACAGTTTTTACAAATCTATGGTTTCCCAACTAAGAACTTTCCACACGTATACTTTTCGCGCTGCAAGCCCGTTCCCGTTGCTCCTTAAATCTTTAAGGTGTCAAAAGACACCTCATGGTAGAAATAGGTATACCATATGCATATTTTTTGATCCAGGACGAGCTAATTTAACAATCGTTGTATGAAAAGTCAAAACATTAATTGTGTAAAAATGATTAAACTTGAGAATAATGTTAAGTTAAAATTTGAAAAGTGTCTTTTGACACCTCGTGGTAGAAATAGTGTTAAAACCCACACCGATGGATCACCGAATGGAAGAACAGAGTTCGGAGTGTCATTTATCGTAGAGAAGGAATTGAAATCCCTGATTCTGGACTTCAAGCCAGTACGCAATAGAATATGCACGCTTCGCAACAAAACAAGGATTCATAACATTAGTTTGATAAACATCCATGCTCCCACAGAAGAGAAGTCAGATGAAGAGAAAGAGGAATTCTACCAAGAGCTAACAAACGCCATCGGGTCAATACCTTTAAATGATATTAAAATGGTGCTTGGAGATATGAGTGCCAAAGTAGGAAAAAAAGAGAAGGAAGACAGAGCCTACATAACGCTACCAATGACAATGGTAGTATATTGATCGATCTCGCAAGCTCAAGAACAATGAGAGGAGCGCGCTGTGGCTCAGACCACTATCTAGTCAAGGTGAAATTGAGAACCCGGATGACAACCGGATGATAGGGGGCAAATTCAACCAAAATACGATATATATAAGTTAAAACTGGAAGAAAGAAGAGATGCCTACCTAGAGATGCAAGCTGTCGTACAAAACTTGAGAGACGCAGAAGAACAGCCCAACATCAACGACAAATGCGAGCACATTAAAAGCAGCATAAAGGGGGCTGGGCCCCCTCACAGACTATAGTTGACTCATTTGATCAGGAGTGTAGAGCCGCAATTGAAGAAAGAAACTAGAGCCACCGGGAGTACATCGCAAGGCCAACAAGAGCAAGGATGGATGTCTTCAAGCAAAAAAGAAGAATCGCAGACAACTTTGCAGAAAGAAGAAGAGAGAATATCTAAACAGGAGGATCTTACAGATACAGGAAGACTTCAATGAAGGGAGAATTAGACAAGCGTACAAAGGAACTCGCCAGATCACCAAGAAGTTTCAGCCAAGGACGGACATTTGCAAAGACATAGATGGGAACCTACTAGCAGGCCCTCTTAATGCTCTTGTGGAAAAAATTAAGACGTTATTCTGATGTCTTCTTAAACTTTGAGGGCAGCACATGTAGATTCTACAAAAAATTAAGAAACAACGAAACATGCAAGAAAACACTTTTTCGAGTGTTTCAAAATATTTAAATAAAAGGCGCAAAAATGCGCAAACTTTTTTTGGTTTTCCAAACAGGTAATTAGATTAGATTTAAATAACAGTTGATCTCAAACTCGGATCTATTGAGTAACATATGTAAACAACTCAAATTATAAAAAAATTCTTACGTTTTTAGTGTTCTATATTTACTAAAAATGCGATATTTCATTACTCAATCGAATTATAACTTCCGGTCAAATTTTCTATAAGAAACAAAACAAAAAATTAAAACTAATGGCTTCCTTAGAAAGCTTAGAGTCTGCTATTTAAAATGCTTTTTTTATTTTTATTTTTGCGCACATTTTAGTCAAAAATACTTTAGTTTTCCCTGAACACCTCGCTAGAATATTTAAATTCAGCTTTTTGGCGCTTAGATTTTTCGAATTTGCTTCTTATTTTTAATATTTTTTTATAATAATAAAACAATTGTTTTTAAAATCTATTGTATATAAAAATGAATGCCGTGCGTTAGTCCCGCAAAAATCGAAAATGGCTCGACCGATTTCAATATTTTATTTTTTGGTTTGTTCGCCTCAATACAGGGGTGGTTTTAGAAAAAAAAACCATTCCAAAAAACCAAAAGGAACAGCTGCAAAACCAAAAAAATTGGTAATTTTGGGATTTTTCACCTCACATTAGTTTCAATAGCTTCATGGCCTACCTATATATTGTTTGACAGCTGCGTAAATGTGAAATTGTCATTAAATTAAATCGGTAATTTCTCAAAAACCCCAATTTAATGACAATTTCATATTTACGCAGCTGTCAAACAATATATGGGTAGGCCATGAAGCTATTAAAACTAATCTGCAGTGAAAACTCCCAAAATGACAAATTTTTTAGATTTTTCAGTAGTTCCTTTGGGTTTTTCTTATTTTTTTTAAACCACCCCTGTATCGAGGCGAGCCATTTTCGAGTTTTTGTGAAACTAACGCACGGCAATTGATTTTTATATAGATAATTGAAAATTACACTTAAACATTATCTTATTAACATCTTTAAGGTGCAAGATCATATTCTCCGTCATTATCATCTGGATTACCTTCAACATTTGTAGTATTTGTGAACATTGGGAAACCTGTAAAATATTAGCATCTGTTACAGCGCAAGCCGTATAATAAAAAAAATCTTATATTAATTTAATTTAAACATTCCAAATTCTTCCAAATCGAAGAATCCACAATATTTACCTTCTATTCAATAGTCTGAAATTTACCAAATAGGTTTTTAAGTTCAAAGACGAAAGTGGTTTAAAAATAGTTATATATTATCTCCTATAAATTACGCTTCTAATTATCTCTAAATAACGCTAAATTCTACGTTACTTTAATTCAGAATTCAATTTCAAATATTTCAATAAATTCTTTAAATTTCAATTTTTCTTATTTCTACTTATTCTAATAATCTGCCTTTCTCTCTTAATCTGAAAATAAACGCATTAATAAATCATTCAAATCACTCAAAAGGAATATAGTTTTTTTTCACGCCTGTTTACCGGCGTAATTCTTTGTGTTTTAATTGTGTCACTGCAGCGCTGGTCGTTCCCGAGCTGCTGCAGCTGACCGGTATTTTTTACTTTAATTCTAGTCGTAACCTTTACTTGGGTATGTACGACCTTGCAACAATAGTCTGCCCTTGTACAAGATTAACTGCCACACGAGCAATTTGATTCCCCTATGTAGGTCCACGGTTGTAAATTTACAACACGTAGAAAATTGTGCCTATTAGTTAAACTTCTTAACTAGATTTAGAGACTCTTTTGGTCTCTTTGAACTTATTAATTTACTGTAGGTAAATTTTTTTTATTCACTGGTTAAAAAACTTAATTTGGACCAGGTTAGAGCTTTTTTACTCTCCAACAATGGAGTTTAATTAGATCTGCTTTAGCGAATTTCGCCCAAGCTTTGCTGGCTTGAATTATTGGTTTTAACGGTCACTAACTGTGACCAAAATGCCGTGATTCAATATCAACTAGAAATTCCTAAGACAGAAATTTCTGAGAAAATATCAAATCTATTAAAATGGATGCTAGAGATTCCTAGATCAGAAATCTCTGTAAATATAAATTATTTTAAAACCTCTATTTTATTTCTTTGAATCGATCAAAATCCCTCCACCAACATGTAATCCCAAAACAAATTTCACAAGTTTTGATTAATCTAACAAAGAATTGTCGGTGAAAACCCGACAATTATCTACGCCCTAAAGGTTTATTATTAAATGGGGTGTCTATGTCGATATGCGACTTTAGACAGCAGCCTCCACCACATTTAATAACTTGCAAAATTTTAATTTTATTCTAATCTCTCTAACCTGCTAAAAAAATGTCGGTAAAAACCCAGACAATATCTATGCCCTATCTACTTCTACACTTGATGTACGCTTTGTAGCCTCTCTGACGAGCTCGTCTGATCGACTGAACTTGCTTCCTTGATCGCAGGAACTTTTATTTCTTGTCCTCTCTCCAAGTGCAAGATGGCGTTCGGTAGAGATTTTTCACCACGGCACGATAATTTTCCAGTGGCTCTAGTTTAGACCATTTTTTCTGGACCAGTTTTTGACGGAAGTTTTCGTGTAAGCTCTTTTTGTTCTACTGGGTGACGTTTCGGTAAGTAGTTTGTTTTATTTTAGTTGTTAGAAAAATTATTTTATTTGATTTTCTTTTTAATTTATTTTTAGGAGGTAGCTGGAAGGAGGAAGTTTCAGGTAATTTTTTTTGTGTTTATTTGTTTATTTAATATTTTATTTCTAGCCTGTAATTGTGTTAAATCTGACTCTAGTCGGCGTCTGTCAGGTTTGTTTATATTTGTTTTGGGTTATTGTTTTGTGTTAACATATTTTTAATTTCAGGCCAAAACAGCATCCATTGTTCTTTATATACTTCCACCGAAAAGCTTTTAATTGGTGCGATTAAATAAAGTGTTAATAAGAAAATATATAAATGTCGAGTTTTTGCATTATGCCTCAGATTGCGGTACACCTGGAAAACGGTCAACGTGTATATTTCACTGAAGAAAATGCTCTCCAACGAGCCAAAAAACCTGATACTTTCGGACAATTCGCAACAACATTGTTATATACCGACGTCCCTCGCTATTATACGTGGAACAAATCAGGTAAAAAATGGAAGCCACGTAGACAGGGCGAACCACATCCAACTATAGCACGCGTATTGAAAGCAAAGCCATTGGGACGACTATACACAGTACATCCAAAACAACGCGAATGATTCTTTTTGCGTTTGTTGTTGCTGAATGTTCCAGGACCAACGTCTTTCGAATTTTTAGGAACAGTCAATGGTCAAATATTCAATACATTTCAAGATGCATGTCGCGAGTTGCAATTTCTGGAAGACGACAATCATTGGGATCTGACACTTACTGATGCAGCATTTGCATCTATGCCGAATAACATTCGTCAACTGTTCACAATTATATTGATACCCAACAGAACCATCGGTTTTGTGGGAAAAACACAAGAACGGCATGACTGAAGACATACTTCGCAGAATTAGACAAACAAACCAATATCCAAACTCTCGAAATTTTATAGGAATAATTGCTTTTTCGTTAATGGTTATAAATATTTGTTGAAGAGTTGAATTTTGAAGATTTGGATTAATTTTAAATGCCTTACTCGCCGGAAAACAAAACCAAAAACATAGTTTACCAGCAAGTTTTGTAAAAGAATACATACATAGGGGATTTTGGTCACACTTAATATGAAAGCATATTGAATCTAATGTCTTCAAATAAGTATTGGTTCTTGCCTTAGATATTGCGAATAATTTGATTTTCAATATTTGCATTAATTTCACATGTTTTGACGAACACAATTTCGCAATATAAGAGAAAATAAAAGTTGGTTTTTTGGCATTGCTTTTTCCAACTATAAAATATTTGTTTCATTTTTCGATTTTGTTTTATTGTTCTCGAAAAATTTTGTTATTGAAGACTTCTAGAATTAAAATTAAAAAAAAAAGCTATAGACAATGGCCCTCGAATTTCGAGTGCTGGATGCTGCTATTTGCATTAATTTTAAATCTTTTAACGTTCATGGTTTTAACAGAATACACAGGCAATTTTGGATGGTCCAAATAAATGTATTTTGAATCTAATGACTCCAACTTTTATAGGAATAGTTGGTTTTTCGTTAATGGTTAAGAAGAGTTGAATTTTGAACTTTTGGATTGATTTTAAATGTTTAAACGCTGGGTACAGCGAGGCATACCGGGTCCCAGCTATTCAAAATACAGAAAGTAAGTGTTTCATTGAGATACTTCATCTGTGTATGAAAATTCATATATCGAAAAATGCCGTGTCAATGGATGGTTTTTATTGTCTCGATCAAAATGCCAGATCCCTAATAGTTTCACATTTTGTTATTTGGAATCAAAAATACCAAAAAATTGCCCTTTTCAAACTTTCCTACTGTATATTAAAATTCACATCACCTGATTACTACTATTGGCTTATGGGAGCAGCATAGGCGCCCCGGTCCCAACTAGTAAGTTATAATATAAATTTTAGTAAAATTTTCCGCTCTTTCACGTAGCGCTATTAGTATTTCCAAATTTGTTTTTATTTTTGATATATAACGCCAAAACCAAATTTTCGAATTTGTTTTCAAAGTTGTGAACTTAGCATACACTTTAGAGCAGCAAAATTGTTTTTATCGTTTTCTACACCACAAAAAGTACCTAACTCCCAATTTTCAGCGAGATCACATATTGTGCGAGGTCAAAGTCTTTGACAACTAGCCTAGAGGCCAAGATAAATAAAACCATTAAAAAATACATAATAATCCATAATACATAATCATACATAAGAATACATAATACATAATAATATACATAGTATAATAATACATAACACTTAATACAAACTAAAACCCCTAAAGGCAAATTTTTTCTCCATGGTAGGTACGCAAAAAAGATAGCGTGATGGTACAGTAGCGTGCGCGAGTTTTTATTTTTTTCCCCGGGCCAAAAAGTGCCCAACGTGTCTATAGAAGTTTTCACTTCAAAAACCAAACCTGCGCGGTGGATAGAGCTACATCGTCACGGCAGTGCAGTGGCTCACTACACTACACTTTTATAATACTACTCTTCTAATACTTGATGATACTAAGCTAATACTTGATGATATAATCTCAGAGAATCGACTTGTAACTATGGCAGGGCCGGCCCAAGCCATTTATTTGACCGAAGCGGAACGTGGTGCTGGCGCCCTCCCCCCAAAACAGATTGGCGAGGAGGCGGGTGGCGGAGGCGGCGACGGTAACGGGAAAGACGTTTAAATTACCCGGACCACCATATCTACTACCAAAAGGCAGGCTGCGCGGAGAAACTAAATGTATGGGAAATTCTCCCGCAGGCCACCGCCGTCATTGCCGCCGCGGATGAGGACTTGAGGCATACGTATGACAGGCCGTGGACTGCAGGTGACCTCATGATTCCCTACATACACACAGGCGAAGACGACAGTATAGCGTAGCAGGTTGTTAATTGAAGTGAAAAAAGTTCATGGCTTTAACGAAAATGTCAGACTGAATAGAAGTTCAGATCGTCAGGCACGGGCTGGCGATAAATACCCACATAAATAAAGATTTTTGTTTGTTTTCTTGGACTATATAGGCTCCAACCAGTTGACGGTGTGGGTGAGTGAGTGTGTGGTTATACTTGGCCTCAAGGCGAGAAATCTTCGGCCATGGCCTGTCGTTGCCCTGTATATGAATGGGGGCCTTTAGAAATCGCCTAATCTATATACAATAAAAGTGAAAGTATGTCTGTAAATGTTCAATAGACTCCGAAACCGCTCATCCGATTGGCCTGAATTTTTGTATATAGGGGTTTTCGGGTACGGCGGGTGTTCCTACGAGGTCTATTTTGCTCTATCTCGAACACTTCGGGTGGCTGTAGTGTACCGATATCCGTAAAATTCGAACTTTTGTATGGGAGGTACTCTTCGAATTACTGCTAAAGAGCTCAGATCTATATTATTTTGGTTTTTTCCGAAAAAAATACGATTCCCAAAGTTTCAGATCGATCGGTCCAAATTTAAAATGGCGGCCAACACAAAATGGTGGATTACCTTTTTCTTTGCAAGCCATTCGGTATGGGTATTAAATGAAAGGGTATGACAAGTAGTATCACCTGATTACTACTATTGGTTTATGGGTGCAGCATAGGCGCGCCGGGTCCCAGCTAGTCTATATATATAAAAGTAAAAGTATGTCTGTCTGTAAATGTTCAATAGACTCCGAAACCGCTCATCCGATTGGCCTGAATTTTTGTATATAGGGGTTTTCGGGTACGGCGGGTGTTCCTACGCGGTCTATTTTGCTCTATCTCGAACACTTCGGGTGGCTGTAGTGTACCGATATCCGTAAAATTCGAACTTTTGTATGGGAGGTACTCTTCGAATTACTGCTAAAGAGCTCAGATCTATATTATTTTGGTTTCTTTCCGAAAAAAATACGATTCCCAAAGTTTCAGATCGATCGGTCCAAATTTAAAATGGCGGCAACACAAATGGCGGATTACCTTTTTCTTTGCAAGCCATTCGGTATGGGTATCAAATGAAAGGGTATGACAAGTACAATATTATTAGCTCTGTGGCGTCATTCCAAATTCAAAATGGCGGCCAACGCAAAATGGTGGATTACCTTTTTCTTTGCAAGCCATTCGGTATGGGTATTAAATGAAAGGGTATGACAAGTAGAATATTATTAGGTCTGTGTGGAGTCATTCCAAATTCAAAATTCATATCACCTGATTACTACTATTGGTTTATGGGTGCAGCATAGGCGCACCGGGTCCCAGCTATGGAAATATAATATTACTAACTTAATTTTTTTAACGCTATTCCTAAACATTCGCATTCGTAAATTTGCATTCCGAACATTCGCATGTGAAAAATATGACATTCGTAACATCGCTAATCTAGAGAATCTTCCTGTACCTGTCCAATTTATTTATTTTTTTATTAGGTCAAACAAGGCATGCTTAAACTAACTTACATATTTGTCCTTATCCATAATACATAAATATAACTTAGGCTATATTGTTAGTATCGTATGTTGATGACAAGTGACGGGATATCAGTTTTTTAAAGGACTTTTTCGTCAAGGAAGGGGAAAAGCAGGACATTGGACATCGTCATTGAACTTAATTTTATCTGACAGGAATTGCATTTTGAGTTTTACCTTTAAAACATCTAAGGTAAGGCAAGAGATAAGCATTTTTACACAACTGCCCAAAAAAAAGGAGTGTAATGTGTTTAGGTTTGTTGTGTGTATGTACGTTGCTCCCTACCACCATAACTTCTAAACGCCTGAACGGATTTAATTGGCTGGGTTAATCTTTTAAAAAACAATATGGCGGCCGTCAGGCGCAATTTACGTCACCATTTTTTTTTCTGATTGGGTCCATATGGGTATCAAACGAAAGGTGAAATTGAGACGATTTAAAATATATATAACACTTAATAGATATGTGTTAAATAAATGCCAATTTTATGCTTAAATAAAATTAAATTACTCGAAACGTTTTATATTACCCGATGACCATGAACGAACATTTAATAGTTAAGCCTAGTATGCTGTTGAAGCAAAATGAAAATGCCCTATACAAGCTCTATGTAAAGCCACTGCCCAAAAAACGAGTGTAATGTTATCAGGGTTCATGTATGCATGTTTGTATGTTTCTTTGTCCTACCGTAACTTCTAATCGCCTGAACGGATTTAGATGGTTGGGGTACCGCTAGATTCGTTTAATGAGTCCGAGTAACATAGGCAAGATTAATTTTTAAAACAACAATATGGAGGCCGTCAGACGTAATTTACGTCGCACTCGATTTTTTTTTATTGGGCTAGATAGAGCTGTAATCTAGGCTCTAAAATTTTTGACAAGGGGCAGGTTATGTCGCGCTCAGTCGCGTAAGGAAGTTAGAAGATCTAGCTATTAGCTACTTGGATCCTTGTAAAGTTATTCACGAGCCTCATGATAAAAAATCACTCAAAGAGTTAGATCGGCTCAGAAAGCTCGACCAATGAGAGCCAATGGAATTTTCGCTCACATCTCTATATAATAATTGATCCAAGCACCACTTTTGCCTAATCTGTCGGCGTGTCTAAATTTAGCTGGAATAAACCAAACTTTGATAACTTTACTTTTGCATTAAAACTGTATCTGAATAGTTGTAAGTTCTATAATAATGAGGAGTAAAATAATCGCTTAATAATACGAATTATAATTACTTAAATATCATAAAATAAAAATAAAATAATTCAAAAATTAAAAAACCCGACGCCCCTGTGACAAAAAAATGAACTAAAAAGTCAAAAACAAGTTTTAAGTACTAATGTAAGACACAAACAAGATATCTATAGAAGACATTGTTCTCTTAGTATAGTCAAGGTGTGTATAATAAATATATAAGATATTGTCTAACTACTGTAGAAAATATTAACTTTAAATAGTCATTTTGTTAAGTATCACACAACTATCGTATATGTATAATCTGTATTTTTGCAGCCGGCGTACAAATGTTACAGAATAACTAATTAAAACGCTACCTGAATTCTGAAGCTAATCTAGCATATTCCGGTCTCAGTTGAGCATTTACATTGATATTTTTTTTATCATATTGTACAATTTAGTTCTATGGTTACGTAGAGAGATTTTCCATAGCTAGTGTTGCCATAATTTTTGGCGATTTTTATTTTTAAAAAATTCTCTCCACTCCCGAGTAAAAATAAAAAAAGGCCTTATAAAGGGCGAACACCGGCCGCTTGGCTTTTTAAGGGGCATATGATGCCCGTAGAGTTTTTAACCATTTTTAATGGGAGCACATACGGCCTTACGACGGCCAAATTTGACCAAAAGACTTAAAAGGCCAAGTACTGAGCTGTAGAAACGGGCATTCGACGGGAAATTTGAGCCAAAAAAAGAATCTGCACCAAATGTATTGTTGAATGTGTTTTATGAGAACTTCGTCATTTTCGTTATGAATGTACAATGGTTCTTTCGATTTATCCTACTTAAAGATATCGATGCACCAGAGAACCGAGCTCGCCAGTCGTCGGTTTGTTGTACGTGAAGTGTGTGGTGCGTGTTGATTTATATTTTAGTGGGAAATTTTGTTATTTAACGGCTTGAAAAAAAACACACCCGAAAAAAATCAAACATTTAATTGCAGTGAAATATATTTTCTTATAGGAGGGCGAATATCCACGTTGCTGCCACTGTACCACCGTCGTATACCCGTAATAGCAACCCTACGGCCGCCGTACCACCTTCGTATGGCCGTTATTGGAACTGTAAGGCCGTTGTTTCACCGTCAATCGCCCCCTGTACGGCCGTACTGTCCTGCAACGTGCCTTCTGTTAACCGCCAGATGGCCGAGGACTATGTTTCAATCACAGTCGGCATTTGCCCGTTCTAAGGCCATCATTTATTTTTACTCGGGCTAGCAACTGTCACTGGCAGTGTTAGTAATATCCTTAAAGCTACGAAGATATTTTGGAAAATATCAATGAAGTGATTTCGAGCTATACAATCAAGACTTAGTTAAGGCCAGAGGTAACATCGGTGCCAAAATAATAATTTCCTGCAGGAGTTCATCTCCATTGATGTCGCATTGGTCCTTATCGGTCAGAACTGACTCCAAGTTCTTTGCATTGTTTTTCAAGGACGTTTTTTTCCAATTTTTCGAGCTGCTGTCATAGAAAAAATTGAAATATTTACTATGACTTTCCATCTATTCATAGAATTAATTGCTGTGTCTAGGACTACATAAAAATAATTCATTTTGAACGAGCCGTGGGAGTTTTTAGACTTTGCCTTCCCGCTTACGGAATTATTATTGGTTCAACACAAGGAACACGTCCATCAGCTTCATCCTGGCGCCCCTTCGCCGATGGCGCCCCAAACGGCCGCATGGTTCGCTTGTGCCTCGGGCCGGTCCTGAACTTTGGTGTAGTAATAAAAAATGTTTATAATGCTAAGCTCTATTGAAATAATAAGTTTATTTTTGTTGCCCGGCACTTTCAGAATTAGCCCAATAGAGGTGATCTCCTTTGGCTCTGACGACTGGGCTAATAACAAAAATGCAAAAAATATTATATTATTATAAATACGAAAATTAATTGGATACAATATGATAAAGCGTCCCAAGCTTTTACTTGTAGTTACATACTTACTTAAGCTCCTTCAATCCCTCAGCGCTTAAGGCGAGTACAGACTATGCCAGTATTTTAGTCGAGTGGCGAGTAATTTGCTTAGGGGAGAGGGTGGCATAGCGGGGTATCTAAGATGTTATGGGTCATTTTTCAGCTAATAATGGCGTTAGGTTGAGTTTAATTTTTTTTTGGGTTGTACAGCATGTCTATCATTATTTGGCACGCCATTTTTTATTTTAGTAATAACAGTTTGGCTAACGGAATAAAATACATTCAGAGTGAAGTTTACCCCACTTTGCCCCGTACAGCGGGGTAAAGTGGGGTACCAGGTGGAGCATTGTGGGGAGACCTATCTGGATTAGCCCTGTATTTTTTCACATAGCATTCGAGTATAGTTTGTGGAGCAACATGTAGCTGTGCACTTTTTTGTAACCCTTTTTTTCTGACACCACACTATGCACTGCTTTTTCTATAGCCTCCATAGACTCCAAGAGCGTTGATTCGTTTTTTTCTTATATGTGCGAACAATAACTGAAACAAGCAATTGTTTGTGTAAACAAACCATCAAGTTATGAAGTTATGTAAACTATGAAGTTATATCTAATTATGAATGAATACGGGGCAGAGCGACACTAAACTCCTTGTCGATTGAATACCCCACTATGCCCCATTTAGAATACCCCACTTTGCCCCTACCCACATTGCAAGATAAAATATTAACAACTACATATTACCTTTGGATTTAATTAAATTTTTTTTTCGTATTCGTATCCGGAATAGTTTACAGTAAAATGTAGCACACAATCATAAACAGGAGATTACTAGCACATATATTAACTATGACACGTATAACAACAATTTTTTTAACAAATACGTAATATTATTACTTTTGTTGCGAGCGCTAAAACCGATGTCGCGAATACTTGTAACATTAGCGAAGGTCATACTACGACTTAATACTAAACCTAGTGCGTCGTTTAAATTATCGTACTACTGTTTGTTCACATCAATTTGGTACTACCACGCTATGCCCCGCTACCCCACTATGCCCCCTCTACCCTACCACTAAACGTTTAAAAACGTATAAGTAGCTAAAAAGTGTCCGAACACAGTGCATTAGTAAGTAAAGCTTGGACAGGGGCCCCAAAAATTGAAAAATTTTGAAAACACATTCGGAAATTTGAAATAAAAAAAAAATAAAAAATGCGAAATGAAAAAATCCATGTAAACCGAAATCAAGCATCAAATTTAGTAAAGAGTATGGAGAATCTTGAATTCGTTTTCATGATGATTTTTTGGGGATCAGTCCTTCACGAATTTGAAAAAGTATCAGCTACTTTACAAAATCCGTCGATTTCTCTTGAAACATGTGCGAACTTGTACACTGCGTTAATTACGTTCGTCGAGAATTATCGTGATGACTTTTCGGATATCGAAGCCAAAGCGAAGGAGCTTGTTCCTGGTTCTGATTATAAAGCCAACACGCAAAGAACAAGACGCAGAAAGACACATTGTAACGACGGGCCTGCTCCAGATGCGTTTGAAAATTTGCCTCCGCGTGATAGTTTTCGGATAAAATCGTTCTTCCAATGATCGATTCTGAAACAGGTACTATATACGGAAACGAGCCTCGTAAAACATTCGTTGAATTGCACCAAATCATTTTCAACGATGAATTGTTTTCAGCGTTTCCAAAAGTTGAATGCCTTATCAGGCCATTCCTTACACTACCGATAACTAATAGTACAGGGGAGAGATCTTTCAGCGCATTGAAACGCGTCAAAAATTATTTACGCTCATCGATGTGCCAGGAAAAAGTAAATGATTTAGGCTTACTGTTTATCGAAAAAGACAAGCTTCAAAAACATATTCATCAAATTGCGACTGAGAAAAGTAGGAAAAAGTTGTAATTTAGTTAGTAAATTATAAGTAAACTGAACAATATATTGATTTTGCAAAATTAACTGGTTATTTATTATTTTAAAATATTTGGGGGGGGGGGTTAATTTTAGAAGGAGGGCCCCGAAAACCTGAGGTTGCTTGGGGCCCCGTCATACGTAAATCCGGCACTGCCTTAGGGCACTTGAATACTTCTTTATTTCAGACGAATAACGCTCATCTAAGAGAAACAGGTGCATTCAAACATATTTAGGGACCGCTAGGGGAAAGGAATCATGGTCATTCGGCTATAGTGGACATTAATTATCAACACGAGACATCATCATCTCTGGAGATCGTGGACAGTAATCAGCACCACACAACATCATTTTCTTCAATACCTACTAATATAGCTTTAAATTGATTGTACCCAAACACTCACTTAAAATTTACGATATTCCTTCAAAATTTCATCTGGTAACACCTATCACCTCAACACATGCATACGTATGAAATCTCATCCCCACTTTTATCATCGAAGCAAAGATCACTTCAAACGTTACGGTATACTGTTCTATCCCCACTTGAATTAAATTCAAGCAAGCTAATAAATAACGTTGCGCGCTTGAATCGATCTCTCTCTTGGGCACGATCATCGTCGAGTTAAGTTGGTTTTGAACTTGATTCCTTTTCCTTTCGCTAAACAAATTACTAACTCTCTCTTTGTTTTTGGGACTCGACCATTGTTTGCACGGCAAACAAAATTATAAATATGCCACACGCGGCAAAGCCATTCGTGCTGACGAATTATAAATAATTAGTGGGTCACCGCAACCACGCAACAAGTCATTAACTTATTGACTTGTTGTTGTGATGATTAATAAATAAAAATTTAATTGACAAAAAAATGATTATTTAGCATATTGTTGAACGATATAAATTAAGTTGTTGAGAATTAAAAATCAGTTATCCAAGTAACTCCGAGTTTATTATTGTATTACAAACAAAAAACTGCTACTAAATTGATTAGGTTGTGCAGTCCTAATCTCCTACGTACAAAAATACAGTCCAGCTCATACCAGTGAGCTATACAACCATAAACAAATTTCTAACTTTCCCTTTGTTTTTGGGACTCGGCCTTAAGCAACAATTGATTCATTTTCCGCTCCTTTCTTTGTTATTATTCAAGTTCAAGGCCAACTACAGAGATCAGGTGAGTACCTTATTATCACAACCTACATACATTGAATTTTGTCAAAAAATATATTTTTTTTCGTGATTTGGTGATCTCTTTTTTCCCCTTGTTTCTCAATTTTGTTTTCTGAAACCACGTGCAATTACAATACGGTAAAGTTTTCGATTACCTTGCTTGAACGGACTTTAGTGATCAACGTTGGTGAGGTTTTCTTTGTAATTCAATAATTACTTGATTCATGACTATAGTTTACATCGTTGATGAGGTGCAAATTGTGATAAATTGATTATTTCTGTAGCTAACAACGTTGTTGGGGGTGATTACCGTAAATTTTGAGTGAATGTTGGCATCATATCCAATACCTCTTAATTTAACTATCATTTATTAAACTAATCATTTATTGAATTATAATTGAATGTGCTTATTGAATTATAACTGAATTTGTATTTGAAATTTTTAGTGAATTTATTCTTTCCGTTTATTCATTGATAATTTGCATAACTATTACTTGAATTGCTTTTACAGATTTATTCTCTCTTTATACCGCGTTATTATACATAAACCAATTAAACAACAATATTTGAAATAAATTGATTATTTGTGATAAAGTGAAACTTGTTCTTTTTATTCATTGTGTGCTGCAATTCGAAGCCAAGTTTTGGTAATTTATTTTCGTTATTTTTGAAAGGTTGGAATAAAATTCACCTATGACGAGCAAATGTACCCAGTGCTGTTGTAGACTTTAGCCCAAGTCCATAAACTTGTGCTAACTTAATTTATGGATGTAGAAGAAAATAAAAACTGGTAGAATGATAATTAAAATTCACGAGTTACTTGTTTGTCAAAAACTAACTTCTTTATTTTATAGTTCGTCTTTATATACAAAAGTTATTACAATGGAAGGCTTAAAATCAATATAAAAAATTGATTTCTATAAATGCCTATTTTGCAGTATCAGCGTTATTATTCGTACCTCAATTGATTGATTTTACTTATGAAAATCGCTGATTTTGCAAAATAGGCAATACATGGATTTATTGACAGGAAATTGGTTCACGAGAGTTCAAAAAAAATGTGATTATTGTACGTGATTAATTTTGAGTGCAGTTTTATATTTTTTGCATGTTTATGAATTTTAATGTTTTACTGTAAAGGAAATGACCTTTTAAATTGTACAGATATTTTATTAAATACAATAAAGATGTTATAGCAGGAACACAATGCTCGCCCTGGTCTTACACTGCAGCCGATTCGGCCGAATTGTTTACCGCCATAGTCGGCCGAATTTTTCAAACAATTATTTTGCTATTCTCATTCGCATATTAGAGCCGTTGTTTTCGGCCGTTGACGTCCATAGGTTTATAGCAGGAACACAATGATCGCCATAAACCGTAGACTGTGAAAGCTTTTCGTTGTCAAATAATAGGCACCATGTATCTACATAGAAACGAACGAAATGAAACTACCGGCGAAGCGACCATAACCACGACCAAAAAAATTAGAACCTATTTCTATTTTTTGGTTAACGCTTACAGTTCTACCAATTTATACAAACAAAAAAACACCGCTGCTAACAAATAAAACGTTAATATTATGACAAGTAAAGTAACTTTTCGACAAATTCTGGCGTATAATAGCCGCCACCTTCACCAGACAGTTCATGTTAATTTTAAATTTAAGGGTGGTTTATTTTAAAGTTAAAAAAACGCATATTAGTTTAAATTAGTTTCAATTCAAATTTGAAACTCATTTGACAGAAAGAAAATTTTTTTTCATCGCTTACGATATCGCTTTGCTCTATTATGATTTTAGTTTTACGATTGACAGCGATGGCATGATTTGAGAGCGATAAAGCTTTCATAGCCCACGGCTTATGACGAGCATTGTGTTCCTGCTATTACTCTGATCAGATTTGTTTGATTATTCGGCCAAATACGGCCGTAAAAAATTCGGCCGAATCTGCTGCAGTCTGAGACCAGCCTAAGCCGTGGGCTATGAAAGCTTTTCGTTGTCAAATAATAGACACCACGTATCTACAAAGGAACGAACAAAATGAAACTACCAGCTAAGCGACCATAAACACGACCAAAAAAATTAGAACCTATGTATTTCTATTTTGTGGTTAACCGTTACAGTTCTACCAATGTATGCAAACAAAAAAACCGCTGCTAACAAACAAAACTTTACTATTACGACAAGAAAAGTAACTTTTCGACAAATTCTGGTGCGTATAACAGCCACAACCTTCACCAGACATTCCATGTTAATTTGAAATTTTAGGGTGGTTTATTTTAATATGCGTTTTTATTAGTTTAAATTAGTTTCAGTTCAAATTTGAAACTCATTTGACAGGAAGAAAAATTGTTTTCAACGCCTACGATATCGCTTTGTTCTATTATAATTTGAGTTTCACGATTGACAGCGATGGCATGATTTGAGAGCGATAAAGCTTTCATAGCCCAAGGCTTATGGCAAGCTTTGTGTTCCTGCTATTATGTGTATAAAATCTTAATGACAACTAAAACGTATTGTTTTTTCTCTAAGGCTAATGTCACATGAGTCTGAATTCAGACTCTGAGGCCCAAAATACATTCAGCGCTGCATACTTCACGCCGCACGCCTAAGGCCATTCATACACGAGGGAGCATGGTTCTGCAACCAAAAGCTTTGTTGCAAGTTTTCTGAAAATACACGGAACAACAGCGATGGAAGCAGCTTTTGTGTTGCTACGTGATATTTGTTCGTATTAGTGAGATGTCAAATTTTTTATTAAAAACAAAATGGAGGTTTTTTCGCTATTATGAAATAATTTATTTGAAAAAATTCACTCACTCCCTTTGAATTCTCAATAATTAAAAGTTTTTTCTTATTATATACAAATTTTGACCAAATTTTACTGTTTGAAAGTTTTTTTTCATCGCCAAAGCATTGATTTCTTATTGGTGTGAGTGCATACTTTCCGTGTTCGCAGGCCAAAGGCAGGAGCACAAAAGTCTCCACCGGAGCACGAAACTCTCCACTTATTGCATCTCCCCACGCCTCCCTTGCCCGAAAAAAGCTTTTGCTCCGGAACCATGCTCCCTCGTGTATGAATGGCCTAATGAAGCTGAAGCCGATGGAAAGAAGGCACTGCAGTTACATTAGAAGCTGCAAAAAGCAACGCCAACTTGACGGAATTGTTGTTGACAATTTAAATGTAAGAGACGAAGAAGCTTTTTATTTCAAAATAAATTTCAAATTGTTAAGATATAGTGTACCGTGCAAATTAATCAATATGATTACTTTTAATGAAAACATTTTTGACCTTTTTTTAATTTTATTCAGTGAATAATGGCGGCCGTTTTTACAATTCATTTCTCTAAAGTTGGCAGCACTTACGCCGCATACTGCAAATTTTGAAAATTGTTCGAAGCTGGCTTCATACTTCATTGCAGTGTGAAGTAAGAAGCGGTCAATCTGTCAGCATTAATGAATTCTCGTTGATTTGAAGCTGTGAAGCTTGCGGCGTGAAGTATGCAGCGCCGAATGTATTTTCGGCCTGAATTTTTCCGAGTGTCTAAAAATGCACAGAAATGAATTGTGCCATGTCACATGAATTAGAAATTCCGAACGGTCTTAAAACATTCAGACTACTCAGTCTGAAAATGTAGTCTAAAATTTTCAGAATTGGAATAAAAATTCGCTCTCTTACATGTTTCCATATCGCGCCATGTCAGATGAGTCTGAATTTTTCAGTTAAACAAAAGGCGTGCGTCTGTAAGGTTATACTAAAAAATGACGGCGAAAAATTAATTTCGTGGATTGAAAGCAAAGAACATCTATAGAAAATAGACCATCCCGATTGTTTAAAACTGGAATTCATCGGAAATTAAAAAAATTAATTCTATAAGATCTGCGTTGGAGTAATCATATATTCCAAATTGCAAAACAAGCTTCACAATGCTTGGGATTTCTCAAAGGGTACAATTTCCTCCTCCAGCCGTCGCGTCGGCCAGGGCTACAATCTACAAATCTTATATTCGTCCCTATCCTAGGTTCATCGCTATCTCCTCATACACCCCCAGACACCCCTTCACTTTTCTTATTCCAGACATCTGGCCATGACGTGAACGATATGACGAACTGGTAGTACAAAGGGTGACACCTAAACTTGGACTTCCACATAAAAAAACACTATGTACAAAATTTCGCACAACACTGGTCTGCTGGCTACGGTATATGAAATATTCAGACTTATGTGACAACAAAATCTGAGCTGAAAAAATCCGACTCTGAAAAATTCAGAGTCTGAATTCAGACTCATGTGACATTAGCCTAACGCGGCTTTTACCCAGCCTGCTTGTCTGTTTACAATATTAATATGGATAGGAAGTATTCGTGCCGAATGTTATAATTCCAACAGAAACAAAATCAGGTAGTACCAAAATTGAAAATATAAAATTTGACATTCAAACACTGCACAATTTTCTATTTTTAACCGACTTCAAAAAAGAGGAGGTTATCAATTCGACGCGTAGGTATGTTTTTTTTTGGTCCTGTTCACGCATAACTTTGTAACGCAATAACTTTTTTGCTTTTTTTTTTTTCTTGATAGGGTAGTTTCCCACGGTGGTCCCATGCAATTTTTTTTAAATTCTGAAAAAGGAGTTCGAAGGTAGGCTTAAAAAACTGGTAAAATTAGTACACCTTGAACAGATAGAATTATTTCAAAGGTATCACAAAATTCTTTATTGTCACCAATTACTTAAGAGGGACTTGGCATAGCGTCTACGTACAAGTCTACCAGTCTGGCCTGTACTCTTGCCAAGAGCAGACAGACTGTGCGTTTAGACCGTAAAAGGCGTGTATTTACTAATTATTTCAATCAAGTGTGTGATACAAAGTTTTTCTAATAAAGTAGTGATAAATAGACTTCTAATTTTAAAGAAAGTAACTTTTGAGAACCAACAAAAAATATTAACGAAATAGAGGAGAAGAGACCTAGTGTAGAGCATGTACACGGAAGTGGCATGTCTCAAATAGATAGTATTAAAGGTGCCACTGGCACTAATGATAGTGATACAAAAATGGTTATACAAAATAAAGACAAGGACAAAGGCCACCAAATTTTGAGTAGTGGTGGCGAAACATCTAATAAAGAACGGCGTAGTGTAAACAAACGGCGCCGAAAAATCAAAATCATGCCAAATCTAATGCAGCGGACGAAAGCCAGCAGCAGCACTCAGAAAAAAAGTCCAACAGCTTCTGGGTCTGGAACAACGGCTACATGCACCGTAGTGATGACGGACAACGATGACGAGTCATCCTCCCACGATTCCGTCCCAGGCAAATATAAAGGCCTGGGCAATAGCTTTAAAGAACTGGCCACTGACAGCAAAGAAGACGAGGCCAGGCTTGAAAAAATGATTGAGGAGCTGAAGGAAAAAATTTTTCCTCGGCTTCCAAAACCAAAAACAACAACACAGCAACAACAAATACCAAAACAGCAAGCTCCGCAGCAGCAGCAACAACAAAATCAACCGCTACCCCAGCAGCAGCAGAAACAACAACAACAACAAAGAAAGGAGAAGATCCCGCCGATCAACATTTTTCACCAGCAACCAGCTGACACAATAAGGTTAGCAAAACAGGTGCTTAAGCACTCAAATTTTTTCATTAAAAGACTTAGTGGAATTAAACATTGTCTAATTTTAAGTAATTTAGATGATTTAAATAAAATGAAAAAAGTTTTAGAAAGGGCAAATACGCAATTTTTTACTTTCACTGCAAAAAGTGAAAAATTGCAAAGTGTGTTATTGAAAGGTTTCGACCTCGATTCTGACACTCAGGAGCTCTTGAATGAACTCCAATCTCTCGCGATCGAAAGTCTTAAATTCGTCGCGGTAAAGAAATTTAGCACGACTTACTTGCGTAGTAATGAGAGACAGCTCCCTATTTTCTTGGTCCAACTGACTCCCGAAAGTCGGTTGGATAACCTAAAAAAGATTAGGTATCTCAATTTCCATGTGGTAGGGAAAAAATAAACAAAAAAGCAGACATCCTGCAATGTATGCGCTGCCAAAGGTTTGGACATACCGCAGCTAACTGCCAAATGGCTTTTAGATGCGTGAAATGCGATAAAAACCACACACAAGGCGAATGTCCTCTGGGAAAGGAAAAAGTTGCCGACAAAAACAAGTTGTTCTGCGTACTCTGCAGATCCAATGGACATCCTGCTAACTATAGAGGATGCCCTAAATATGCAGAGTTTAAGCAACGCATTAAGGCGCGTAAAGAGCAGCTAGAGGCCCAACAAAACCGTAAGGGCCAAATGTATAAAAATTTCGTTGTACCTGGAATGTCCTTCGCCCAAATCGCGACCGGAGCCCAGACAACCAAACAGCAAGTCCCAAAAGCTGCGCCTGCAGCAAGTTCTGGGGACAGTGAGCTGAAAGCGGTACTCTTATCCATACAAGGGCAAATCGCTCTGCTACAAAAACAACTAAACGAGCAAACGGCCCGTTTAGACCTCGTATACTCAGCTCTCTTTACGACAGAAACCATCTCTGGGTAAATCTAATGGCTTTACACAGGGAGGACACGATCAAGGTCATTGCGGTGAATGTCAACTCAATGATAAGAAACGAGAGAAGGGCGAATTTACTAACTCTGTTGCAAAACCAAAATCCTGATGTGCTTCTCGCTAGTGAAACTAAACTAAGCGAGAAACACAAAGTGGATTACAAAGATTATGTGGTAATTAGGCGCGATAGACCTAATGCCACACAAGGTGGGGGTCTACTAATATTAGTAAAGACCACCCTTAAACACAAGATCATGTATAACAGGGGCATCGCAAAGTTTCGCGTGTTAGAAGCGTGCGTTATATACCTCCCTCTGTCTAGTGGCAGAAGGTTGTACATAATTGCCGCGTACGCACCCCAAACCTCCCAATCCAGGCTATTTATAGAGGAAATGAGCTCGCTTTTTCAAACCCTCCAACTGGAGTCGGAGCAAAATTTTTACTTGTTGGCCGGAGATTTAAACGCACGCCATGCGGCATGGGGAAATCAAACGGCTAACACCAGGGGCAACCAACTGAATGACTGGTTGGTCCAGAATAGAATACAACGAAAAGTAAATCTTTACGCTACTGATATGCCATCATACCCAAACGGCGGTTCTTTTCTGGATATATGCTTGATAGACTCTCGGATGGGCCTACTAGGGGTAAACACAAACGTGACAAACTGTCTAACGACAGTGCCGTACGACAGCGACCACCAAGGACTGGAAATAACAGTACAAGTCCCGGACGACTCCATGGAACTTCTCGAATATTGCGAAGTGCATCCTTTTGCCTACCAGAAGATGCACTGGCCAAAATTCGAGAAGGCTATGGAAAGGGCAATACAGAATAATGGACTACTACCTCCTACAACTAGGAACTTGACCAACAACTAGATTGATACATATTTGAAAGATATGGACAACCTCATTGTACAGACTATGCACAGAACTATACCACGGACGAAGAAAAAGAACAGTACAGACTGTCACAAGAACGCTACCATCGACGCACTACAAAAACACAAAAGTAGAGTACTGACGAGACTGAAGTCCCTACACCGCCAGTTCCAAGATAGACAGAGCCCGGAGATTGTAACCCTTAAATCGGTTATGAAAAACTTCCAACAACTCCTCAAACAACAATTCTCACAGTCTGTGAATCTGTACTGGAACAAAAAGATTCGTGCTATACAATCCAATAGCGCGAGCATGTTCCCACAGATAAATAAAATCTTTAGGAGTAAAACACATAACCGATTGGACAAGTTACGTATCCCCAGGACCCTGGCTAACCAGGAACTGCTGACGTCTGCAAACATAGATCCTGAAGAAACCAGTCATGCAGACGATAATTATTGTATAGAGGACGAGCAGGAGAAGGTGGATCTAGTGGGGGCGTACTATCAGGGAATTTATTCGGTGAACACTTGTGTTCGACCGAATTTTGACCTTGAAAATAGGGCCCTGCTGAACCACTTCAGATTAACCAGAGAGATCGAGGTTTGGAAATCTGAGAACCGAAGAATCATCGAGTTCAGTGAAGACTGCCCAGCGAACAATATTCCTGAGGCGCAAGCAAATCCTCTGCTCACTACAAAAATCGATCTCCTGCTAACATTTCGTCGTCTAAACAATAAGAAGTCGTCTGGGGTAGATGGTATTCCAAACATCGTCCTAAAGCATTTGCCCCTGGTGGCTATAGACACATACACCACTCTGTTTAACAATGCGTTAAACAACGCCCATTTTCCAGGCCACTGGAAGACGGCAGTGGTGTATCCAATACCCAAGAAAGGTAAAGATAAAAGTAACCCTGCTAATCTTCGGTCAATAAGTCTGCTTCCGAATATCAGTAAGGTGTTTGAATCAGTAATTAATAGATCATTATCCAAATGGGTTGAGGAAAAGAAAATAATTCCCGATAACCAATTCGGTTTCAGGGCAGGACATGATACTATTCATGCCGCGTCGAAATTGGTATCAGACATACACTGGAACCTAATGAAAGGCCAGTGCACCGGAGCATGCTTGATCGACTATGAGAAGGCTTTCGATACAGTGTGGATCGAGGGCCTCGTCTACAAATTAGTCAGATACGGGATGAACGGACCCCTGTTATACATGATCTATAATATGATTTCCAAGAAGAAGTTCATCGTTAAAAGTGGGAACTTCACATCAGGAAAGGTATTTGACATTAAAAATGGTCTGCAACAGGGCGCAGTGAATTCGCCGCTCTTATTCAATATCTTTACGAGTGACCTAATCAGCTCACTCCGCTTCGCATTAGCGTATGCGGATGACCTGATTGTGTACAGGACGGGGCCGAAGATTGGAGTGATCCAGACGCTCCTGCAACGTGACTTCGAAACAATCGAACGCTACAGTGTTGATTAGAAGTTGAAGAACAATTTTAGCAAATGCGAATCGATCCTTTTCCGGACTCCTCTAATCAGAGCTTCTCGCGATTTTCAGAGGAACTGGAAAACTTCCGAATTTCGAACTATGCTGGACAAGCGTTAGAACATAAATCGGAAGTGAAATACCTTGGGCTTTGGCTGGATCAGTACTTGTATTTCAATATAAATGTAAGTGCTGCTCTCGACAAGGCAAACAAGGCGTTTCACATGACAAAAAGGCTTTTTTACAGCAGGCACCTAAGCTCACGGGTAAAGGTGATCTGCTATCAAGCCTTGGTCAGACCGATTTTGACCTATGGTTGTCCAGTATGGTTCAACATATCTCCCTTTTATATGGAAAAGCTTCGGGTCTTCGAAAGACAATGCTTAAGGGCGTGCTTAAGGTTGTATCGGACACCCGAATCTGGCTTCACGAAGTTTCACGCCAACAATGTCCTCTATGATAAGGCATAGGATCGACAACTTCATAATCAAGTTGATTCGAAGACATATTGTTAGAGCGACGGTGAGCGACAATCCTCTTATTCGGGGAGCGTTCTACCCGAACGCTGAATATCACAGAGCTGCTTGTGAACGCGGCTTTATCCCTCCAGAGGCATTTGTCTATCTGGATTCAAAAAGATTGGTCCAAGATGGTTCGGGGGTGCCCCTCTTTTACCACCTACATCGTTCCGCGACAGATAAGCGATATTTATATAGTAACGAGGATATGGAAGTTCAGGAGCTCCTGAGGTTCAGTACTCGAATCTCGGAGAGAGACAGACGAGACGCCTCCACTGCAAGTACTCTGTACTGGTGGGTGGAGGATACCTAGATATTGCGTATTCGCCCTGATATTTTTAAATATAGAATAGTTTAGCTTGTAATTTATTTTTAATGATTAGCTTAGGGCTTAGGTAGGATTAGTTCTAGTTTTTACGGTAGTAATATATATAGGTTAAGTAAGTTAAGTTAAGGGTGCGGACTTCCATGAACCCTTGTTGTTTTATCAAACTCGGATCCATGGAAGCCCGTCGCCTGGACGGGGCCACCTGAGGCAGTAAAACCTCCGCTGCCCCCCGTCCAGATAGTCTCTTTTAGTATTAAGTTGCCTTAAGACCTGAATTGTTTATTAGGGGAGTAGATAGTGCGGGCTTCCATGAACTCTTGATGTTTTGTATATCTCGAATCCATGGAAGCCCGTCGCCTGGACGGGGGTTAGCCGAAGCAGCATTGCTTCTGCTATCCCCTTCCCAGATAGCTAGGCTAGTTAGGTTAAGTAAGTTAAGTTAGTTTAAGTTTTATTTTATATAAAAAATATATATATATATAGTTTCTAAGTTTTTTTTTGGTTTTAGTAATTTTTCTTAGAAGTAAGCCAAAAATAAAGATCTTTTTTATAAAGTAAAAATACATATATAAATTTTAGCTGAAAGGCATAAGTTAGATAAGATAGTGAGTAATTTAGAGCGCCTGCTGAGGGCCAGTAAGTTAGATAGTTTAGAATAGGATAGAATAAGTAGCTTTAAGCATTAGCTGCATTTATGTTAGGTTTGATATAAGATATGAAAATAAAATGCTTTTAAAAATAAACGTACAAGTCTACCGAACTAATTATTGCGGGTTCAAACCCCGGATCCGACAGTTCGACTTTTTTTCTTTTTTTCTCTTCTAAATTCATTCTGATTGGATTAATCTTGTAAAGAATTACAAGATTTACATACTCTTCGGTGGGAAATTCCGTACACTGTACGAGTATTATCGTTTGAATTAGAGAACTATTTAGCCGAATTTCTGATAGGATTTATGTAGATTTTTAGCCAATATATAGCAACACTCTCTCGTAGCACAGGGAGTAAATACCCGCCTCTCGTCCAAGGGTTCCGAGTTCGGAGGGTTCGGAGGGGCTGTTGCATTTTTTTTTGCAATTGACTTTATATTCTCACAATAAATTTGATTAAATTTTGTTTTTTAATTTCATTCGGGGAATACTAAATAAGTTTTTTTTATTAAATAAATAAGTATACTAAATAAGTTTTTTTTATTAAATAATTCCGAAAGTACGCAAAGAAATTATTGCAAAAACTATTTAGCTACTGCCTCGATCCTTTCGGCGACGGCGTGTTATATTTATCGTAATAAATAATTTTTTTTAAATTGGCCCCGAAAAAAAATGAACGGACTAAAAAGTACGAAATAAAATAAATTTTTAAAAACCTACTTCAAAAAAAAACCAATACCGTGATGCACAAAAAAGGATGAAATAATTGTTGGTAGTTCTTTACAATACTAATCCAATCAGAATGGATTTAGAAAGAAGAATCACTTTTGAAAAAATATTTTTGTAATTCTTTACAACATTAATCAAATCAGAATGGATCTAGAAAGAAGAATCACTTTTGAAGACGGTGCCAGGTTGACTTTTATTGCGCTAATCTTGCTTCGAAAATTGTTTTCATTTCTTTGTTAACCTTATGCACTTAATACATCGCCCCGAAAACAGGTGTTAGCACCGTCTTCAAAAGTTATTCTTCTTTCTAGATCCATTCTGATTGGATTAATGTTGTAAAGAATTACAAAAATATTTTTTCAAAAGTGATTCTTCTTTCTAAATCCATTCTGATTGGATTAGTATTGTAAAGAACTACCAACAATTATTTCATCCTTTTTTGTGCATCACGGTATTGGTTTTTTTTTCAAGTAGGTTTTTAAAAATTTTCTTAAATATGTTTACTTTTCTTTTTCAATAAACTATAAAATACGACAACTTTGCAGTAAAAGAAGAAAGGTAAATAAAATTCTGGAATGATATTAAGCGAAATTTAGAAAAAAGCCGCCACAACGGTTGCATGGTAGTTGCCATACCTGATTTCATTTTTTCCTTTGGAATAATGTCAGAATATTTACAAAAAATAGGTGCGTATAGTGACTTTTTACTTCTTTCTCTTTCCCCCATAAGCCAGGGAATTTATTGAGACAAGGGTAGAAAACCTTGCATTTTTTAACATAAACAATTGATAGAAAAAAGAAATGTTTTAAAAGGGAAAAATCATCGAAATTTTATTTCTTTCTTTAGTTTCAATCTCCCAAATACGAATTTGAAAAATTTTTATTTACAAAAGTGTACATGTCGGTGAAAAAGTGTTTGCCACCTATGGATCGAATTGGTTCAATGAAAATCTTCTGATGAGCAGTCTATTCTATACATGTCAGTGGTAAAGATGCGTTTCTATAATAAACCTAGAAGAAATTAATTCCGGTGTTTTTAATTCATTTATTATTTTCATGCTCCCTGAGTTATTCTTTAAAAATAGTATTAGTGAAGAATAATCGTGCACTTGATGCTATAAAAAACAAACTGTGATATTTTAAAAAAGTGTATTTTTATAATATACGTGATGCGTTGCTCTCAGATAAAAGGTATCCTCCCGCAATATATGTAGCTAACAAGGATTCAGTAGGTGTCTCTATGTGCTGGCTGTGTGAGTGTTTTATGCAGCCATTCGTTTTCGCACTGTGGAAATTTTGAATACATATCCCATGATGGAATGAATACATATCCCATTTGTGCACAAATATAAAAATGAACTTCGAAGATACTCTTGTTCTTCTTTCCCCAAAATACATAAATCATTCCAAATCGGTGTCACCTTTCCATATAACGGTATAAATACTTTAATGTGTGTATTTCACAAAAAAATAATTTGATTCGTTTTCCAATGATTGGAGCAAAATAAATGTACGACGTTAGGTGAAACGCAGGTAAGTCACCGAAAAATGTACAGACCTTGAACTTAAAAGAAAACTTCAAAAATAAAATCAATCTTACTCCAATTTGAATTTTTCGCTTTCTAATTCATAATTACACGACGAAACAAGGTCGAATTTATTTCTAATTTATCGCAAAACATTTGCAAAGTCATTGGCAAAGCTTTCATCCACTGTCTGTACACTGACTTGCTTTCCTTTTGGGAACGCTACGGCCTCCTTAGTTTACATAATGGCTTAGGTTTAATTAAGACCTTCTTTAGCTTAAGAGGGAGGTTACTGAATAGTAATTTGCTTTGTAGTTTTTTTGCGTACCGTTCTTAACGAGCGAAGCTTTTTATAGCAATTTGTTCGATAGATGGCGCATTTCTGATAAGACCAATTTGTTAATTGCATTGGAAATTGCTTTGTAATTGAAGTCAATAAGATTTATTATTATTATTGTTATTTTTATCTCAGATTTAATATTAATTATGTTTTAATTCTGCCATTTCACGCTCTGTTATGTATATATAATACATAAAATAAATAAAACTAAAAAAATTGATAAATTGTTAAAAAGAAAATATATTGTTTAAATTCAAAAGATTTTGCGGCATTTTGAGCAAGGCAGCCCATTAAGCTGGAAACAGATTGAACGTTCATAAGCGTTCATCAGCGCTGTGAAATGTCAAAAGACGTTCATAACGTCGGGTGATAAACACATTGAACGGTCATCAGAGTTCGCCAAACGTCAAAATAAGACAATATTGGAAACTTCAAGTGTTTATTTTTGTGAAATTTTTCGTTTCTTACCGCATTGAAGTTCCGTGAAGTTAATTCTCGTCGAAATTAATTTCATTAAAAGAATTATTTAAAACCACCCAAACTGACAATCACAACAATGTCCCAACTCGTCAAAAAACGCAGAACTACGCTCATCAGAATAGAAATAGAGCCTATTCCAGCGCTGATGAACGCTGATAACCGTACAATCTGTTCACTGCAATTAGGTTGTGTGTATTCATTTTCTTTTAGACATTTCTCAGCGCTGATGAACGCTTATGAACGTTCAATCTGTTTCCAGCTTTAAGTTCGATTTATTCCATTGGTAGATATTATGTGGCTTTTGCTTTTTCATAAAATAATAGTCTTATGCCCCGGTTACATGAATGACAAAAAATGACAATTGTCATAATCTCTGGTCATAATTAAATAACTTCATTAATTTAGTTATTTGCCTGATTTCGAAAGGTAGAAATGACATCACGCGGCTTAATGTATTCTACTCGTCATACTCTTTTATTTGATACCCATATCAAGGGTGTTGTAAAGAAAAAGATAGTCCACCATTTTGTGTCGGCCGCCATTTTGAATTTGGAATGACGCCACACAGCTTATAGTATTCTACTTGTCATATCCTTTCATTTGATACCCATTTTAAGTGGGTTAGAAAGAAAAATTTAATCCGCCATTTTGTGTTGGCCGCCATTTTGAATTTGGAGTTGCGCATTAAGGCTAATTGTATTCTATTTGTCATACCCTTTCATTTGATATCCATGTCAGGGGTCGGGGAGCACAATAGCAAACATCGGCCGCCAACTTGGAACTGCCATCTTGAATTTTTCACAAAATGGTCATATTGCATTGTCACGCGAACTATACATATGTGCAAAATTGAAGTTGATCGGTTATATGCAAGTGGGTGAAACTCAAGTTGCAAGAGGAGAAGAAAACAGAATTCGAAATGGGCCGTTCAATGTTCTTGGAAACTGGTTTTTACGAGACATTGCGATTGCAACTCCGGAAAAGGATCTTGAACTCTTCAAAAAAATTTTAAGGATGTCCGCCGATGACTGATCGAAAAGCAAGCCACAAACATGCGTCAACCAATTTCTTCCGGAGAACGTCTTGCGATCACACTTCGATATGAAATTTGCCTTGTTAAGATAAATAAAATTGATCATAAAGAATATGAACATAAATTGCGGTCGTGTATTGCCGGTATTACAGTCCATTCACAAAGCGCGTTTGGGTATATAATATAACACTTTTTTGAAACTCTTTCCGTATATGTATTTTTTTTGGGTCCCTGATTATGGGGTCCGTCCGTTTAATCTAGGGGTAGATTATCCCTTAAGAGTTGAAAATAATTTATTTTTGGCTGATAATATCTATTAAACCGCAAAAAGAAAAAAGAATGTACAAATTAATGGTTTGCAATTTTTTTTTGTTTAAAGTTGATTTTGATAATTGGTAGGGGTAGATTAAACTCCTTAAGGGTTGGAAACAATTTATTTGTACCTGACAAGACACATTCAACCGAATTTGAAGCATAAAGTTGGACAAACAATTTGTAACAATTTTTTTAATTTCCAGTAGATTTAGGGGTGGTTAACCCTTTAGGATTATCCGTTATCGTAAAATTTGGCTTAATTTGGTATAAATCAACCACCTTCCTAAATAAATATTGAAAAAAGTGTATTTCATTGCATTATTTTTGATTATTATTGAAATTATTGCGAAAAACAGAACACAACAGGATTTGAATTATGAAAATCTGTCATAAAAGAATGGCCAAGTTCATTCTTTTATGACGACTTGTCATAACTTGTCATAATTTGTCATTATCGTTTACACGGTCATAATTTTTGTCATTATTTCTGACAACTTTTATGAGACGAATTTTTGTCATTTTTTATGACAGAAATAATGACACAAATTATGACCGTGTAAACGATAATGACAAATTATGGCCGAAAAAATGACAAGTGTGTCATTCGTGTAAACTCACCATTAGACGCGATTTCGTTAATAGAATACGAAAGTTCAACTGATGAAAACAGTTTGTTATTAACTTCGCAGTTTATAGAGAAGTTATTGTAATCGAACCGAAGATCGAAATCGTAATTTTCATAGAATTTTAATTTTTCAAGGCCCCAATATCATTTCAAACATAATTTTTAGAAGACCTATGTGTGTGCGTGGTCAATTTACCATCCACGATCTCGCGCGATCCAAAAAAGATATCGACCTTGTTGAGGTGCCGTTCGAAGCGTATAGGCCCATTCAGATCCAGCAGCAGCAGCGGCAGCAAGCTTAGTTTTACTAGCAATCGCTGCTGCTTTTGCTGTCATGTGACCACCATTAGCCAATAGCAGGGCCGCATTTAGAATTGAAAATGATCTTTCCCCACTGCAATTAGTTACCATCATCGATAAATAAATACGAAGTGCCACTTCTGCGTTACAAAAACTAGATTGCACATTATTTTGCAAAATTATCCGCTAGAGAAAAATTTCATTCGATTCATCCTTTTTCTTTTCGTACTGTTTTGCAAAAGTGGCGAGATGAATCAATTCATTAGCTAAATTCAAGTCTAAATCATCAGGGTAATGATGTACAAGATATTTGGCCTTCAGTGTTCCAACTGAGAAGGTTCTATTGTGGTCATCTCAGCAAAGAAACCGAATCGTTCATCAACGGCTTCGTGCGCTGAAATTCGTTCATTCAACGATACGATCAGTTGGTCAATGACAGGAAGGAAAGATTTAGTTCGAAATATGTCTCGGTGATTGTTGCACTTCATCCGCTGTTCCATAATCTAGGGGTCTCAATCGAACACTCACAGATCGAACACGCACACTTTCATAATCTTGTTCATCGGACAATTCTTTGCTTCCAGTTTCATGTGATTCAAATGCTGTTCTCTTAGATTCTACGAAAGATTTTAAGGACTTTAGAGAATTCACGGCTGTACAAAGGCCCATCGTAGAACTCTGTATATACTTATGGTGGGACCACACTACGCGGACTTGGGTCGTACGCGCTTTTGCCTTTTTTTTCATATAGAGTTTTATGACTTTTTTACGACTTTTTTACGACTTTTTTACGACTTTGTCCATGGTAAAGGTCGTGCGGCACAACAACGCGGACAAAAGGCTGTGCTTAAAAAGGTACATTGTGCGTCCACACACTATGAGCTTTTCAAAAGCGCGTACGCCGTTTCAAATGAGAATTGATTTTTTCTCACTTATTGGTGGGACCACACTACGCGGACTTGGGTCGCACGCGCTTTTGCCTTTTCTTTTCATTGATTTTTTCTCACTCATGATTCAGAAAATTAAAAGATCACGCGCGCTTTTGGCTGGCCGTACGACCAAAAGCGCGTGGATTCTAAGTCCGCGTAGTGAGGACGGGCCTTTACTCGTAGAATTGAATCTTTCCAATATGTCATGCCAAAGTTTGGTATAAATTCTGCTGTTTCTAATTGAGACATGTTCTGGAAAAGAACGCGAGCATGGCTTTTGACAACATCGTTTTGTTCAACGTCATCGCGAATTTCAATTAACGCATTTTGAATGAATTTGTATCCGTGGTCAAGAGCCTTGACAGCATCTTCGCGACATGACCAACCCGTGTCACTCAAATTTCCTTTTTTTGGTATCTTCAGCTGACAAATTTTTGATCAATATTTCATACCGCGCTGTCGAAGCAGTGAAAAAAAACAAAAGTTCTTCTACAAAACTGAAAAGGATTGTGGGACCAATGTGGATGAAAGCTTCTTGTACAGCTGTTGATGTTCTTCCAATGATGTCAATGTCGTCTGCGTAAGCCAGTAATTGGGTGGACTTGTGGATTGTGCCCCTTGATGTCACGCCCGAATCTCGGATCACTTGCTCCAACGCCAGGTTGAAAAGGAGGCAGGCCAGACCGTCCCCTTGTCTGAGTCCATTATAGATGTTGATTGGTCTGGACAGTGTTCCGGATACCTTTACTTGGCTTGTCACATTGGTCATGGTCAACCTACATAGTCTTGTCAGCTTGTTGGGAATTCCGAATACTCTCATGGCTTTGTAGAGTTCTACTCTGGCTATGCTATCATAGGCGGCTTTAAAAGTCTATGAAGAGGTGTTGGATTGAGTTTTGAAACTCTAGACATTTTTCCATAGCCTGCCTCAATGTGAAAATCTGATCGGTTGTTGATTTGCCTGGGCTGAAGCCACACTGGTATTGGCCTACGATGTTTCTAGCGTATGGGGCCATCCTGTTTTGTAGGATGGCGGAGAATATCTTATACGCGGTACTCAACAACGTTTTACCACGATAATTGCTGCACCTTGTGATATCTCCTTTTTTATGTACCGAGCAGAGGATGCCTTTTCTCCAGTCTTCTGGCATCGCTTCCTGCTCCCATACTTGCACAATTAATTCATGAATCGCTTGGTGTAATGTAGGCCCTCCATATTTAACCAGCTCCGCAGGGATGCCGTCTGCACCGGAGGCCTTGTTGTTTTTTAGCTGGATGATGGCACTGCTAACTTCTGCTAAGCTTGGTGGTGACAGCATAGCATTATCGTCAGATATTGGTGGGGCCTCCAAATCCTCAGTTAGCTCGCCATTTAGCAATTCATGAAAGTGCTCTTCCCATCGCTACAAGGTGCCTTGAGGATCGGTGATCAGATTGCCTTCTTTGTCCTTGCAGTATGTGCAACGAGGTGTGAATTGCGTCATACCGCGTACTCTTCGGTAGAATTCCCGCGCCTCGTGCGGCCGTCGCTCTCTGTACTGTTCTAGTTCACAAACGAGATTTTTCTCCCAGGCTTCCTTTTTTCGTTTGTGAATTCTCTTTTCTTCTTTTCTGAGCTCTTTATATTTCTCTTCGCGTGCTCGTGTTCTCTGAGACTGCTGCATTGCTCGATACGCAGCATTCTTACGTTCAGTTGCCAGCTTGCATTCATTATCGAACCAGTCGTTCCGATCTCTACGACTTCTGCCTAAGTTGGAGTCAGCAGTACTAATGACAGTATTTTTAAGGCGGGTCCAGCTCTCGTCGACGCCCGACATCTCCTCCCCAGGATCCCCTCTTCTGAGCGCGAGTTCTAAGGCCATTTCGTTGCGGAGTGCAGCTTTGTTGATTCGAGCCTGATCAGCGGATACAAAGCTTTTCAGCGTTGTAATGCGCTCTCGGAGCACCGTACCAACAAGATAGTGATCTGAATCGAAGTTGGCACCTCGGTACGTTCGTACCGTCATCAGACCCGAAAGGTGGCGGCGGTCTATCAACACATGGTCTATTTGATTGCGAGTTGCCCCATCAGGAGATATCCAGGTGGCTTTATGGTATGCTGCGTATCGAGCAATGCAGCAGTCTCAGAGAACACGAGCACGTGAAGAGAAATATAAAGAGCTCAGAAAAGAAAAAAAAAGAATTCACAAACGAAAAAAGGAAGCCTGGGAGAAAAATCTCGTTTGTGAACTAGAACGGTACAGAGAGCGACGGCCGCACGAGGAACGGGAGTTCTACCGAAGAGTACGCGGTATGACGCAATTCACACCTCGTTGCACATACTGCAAGGACAAAGAAGGGAATCTGATCACCGATCGTCAAGGCATCTTGGAGCGATGGGAAGAGCACTTTCATGAATTGCTAAATGGCGAGCTAACTGAGGATTCGGAGGCCCCACCAATATCTGACGATAATGCTATGCCGTCACCACCAAGCTTAGCAGAAGTTAGCAGTGCCATCACCCAGCTCAAAAACAACAAGGCCTCCGGTGCAGACGGCATCCCTGCGGAGCTGGTTAAATATGGAGGGCCTACATTACACCAAGCGATTCATGAATTAATTGTGCAAGTATGGGAGCAGGAAGCGATGCCAGAAGACTGGAGAAAAGGCATCCTCTGCTCGGTACATAAAAAAGGAGATATCACAAGGTGCAGCAATTATCGTGGTAAAACGTTGTTGAGTACCGCGTATAAGATATTCTCCGCCATCCTACAAAACAGGATGGCCCCATACGCTAGAAACATCGTAGGCCAATACCAGTGTGGCTTCAGCCCAGGCAAATCAACAACCGATCAGATTTTCACATTGAGGCAGGCTATGGAAAAATGTCTAGAGTTTCAAAACTCAATCCAACACCTCTTCATAGACTTTAAAGCCGCCTATGATAGCATAGCCAGATTTGAACTCTACAAAGCCATGAGAGAATTCAGCATTCCCAATAAGCTGACAAGACTATGTAGGTTGACCATGACCAATGTGACAAGCCAAGTAAAGGTATCCGGAATACTGTCCAGACCAATCAACATCTATAATGGACTCAGACAAGGGGACGGTCTGGCCTGCCTCCTTTTCAACCTGGCGTTGGAGAAAGTGATCCGAGATTCGGGCGTGACATCAAGGGGCATAATCCTCCACAAGTCCACCCAATTACTGGCTTACGCAGACGACATTGACATCATTGGAAGAACATCAACAGCTGTACAAGAATCTTTCATCCAGATTCATCAACGAAAGCAAAACAAAGTACATGGTGGCCTCGTCTGCAAGAACACCTAACATTGGTCCCACAATCAAGGTAGAGGAACACGAGTTTGATGTGGTAAAATCATTTACCTACCTTGGGTCAATAGTAGCAGCCGACAATAGCATGGAGCCTGAAATACCCGCACGACTGCTAAAAGCCAACAAAGCCTACTATAGCCTGTCAAGGCTCTTCAAATCCAAGCATCTAACCATAACGTCTAAACTTTTACTATATAAGACGATGGTCTTGCCGGTTCTCACATATGCATCCGAAACGTGGGTGCTTAGCAAAAAGCACTCTAACATCTTGGCGGTGTTCGAGAGGAAAATACTTCGGAGGATTGTTGGCCCCGTATGTGAGGAAGGACGATTCCGGAGACTCTACAATGACGAGATCTACGAGCGCTATCGCGACATAGATGTTGTGAAGAAAATAAAGCTCGGTAGACTCTGGTGGGCAGAACAATTAGCTCGTATGAGTGAAGATGAGCCTACTCGGAAAGTTCTCTGCGGTAAGACTTATAGGGTGCGACAGCGAGGGAGACGCACCCTCCGCTGGAAGGATGGCGTAGACCAGGACGCTCAGAGCATAGGGATGCTAAACTGGATGACATCGGCTCAGAATCGGGACTGGTGGAGAGAACAGTTGCGAGAGGCCAGGACCGGATCCCGGTTGTAGAGCCGTTAAAGAAGAAGAAGAAATCATTTTAAAAATATCATAACATCGGATTAAACGATTCATTATTTATATTTATTGAGTTACTACATGACGATGTAAATCCTCCCGGGCAATAAGTTGAAAACTTGCTGGCTTTAACAGAAACCACAAAAAAAATATCGGTTGTCTGTAAAGTTGGTTTACGATCGAAGTTTACGTGACAACGTCTTATTTGTTGTATAATTTTATTAAAACAAAGGATTAAATGAAGTTCAAAATTTTATTAAATTTATAAATCACGTATTTCATTTTAGTTAGTTTTATACAATACAATACAATACATACATAAATTTGCAAATACATAAATTCAATTTTTTTTTTGCTGCTTGACGTTTCATGTACTCACGTTGATACTGATTTCTAATACATAAATTCAATTTAAACAATTGTTTTTGACGTTGTCACGCAAACTTCGATCGTTAACCGACTTTACAGACTCCCGGGTCTATCAATTTATAACTCTCTCAAGTGCTGCGCGCGCACCTGCTCACGTTACGTTACTTCCATATTCGTAAATGACTCCCGGGTCTATCAATTTATAGGACGTAGTCACGTCAAAAAATTTTAGACCATTGCAGAAAAAAATTTAACTTCCAGATTCGCTATTGTTGCAAAATAATGTAGCCATATTTTTCTGATTGCTTATTTGATTTCTTCGCCCAAAGAGAAAAAAATTCTACTAAGAGATCAAAGTATTATCTGCACTAAAACCTGTGCAATTTCAATATTTGAACAAAATCAATCTAATCACTGCTCAAATGTAATGTAATAAATAATGAAAAAGGCAAGTCATGCATTAAACATTATAAAACTATCACAGGAACCAACGAACTAAAGGTCACGTCATTTTCATTATTAACGCGCTCCTTTATAACAGATTGAGGTTAGTGTTCAAGCATTTCGCCAATAAATTAATGAGCTTTTAATATTAAAGGTACCAGTAGCGGGTATTTTCAAATCGTCCATTTAAAATCGAAAGTTCATGGAAACAGGCCCCCATTAAGAATATTGCTTAAGCATAAAAGCAACGTAGGAAAGAGAAAATGTTGGATTTGATAACATGCCATGCATATGTCAATATTTCATCAAGGACGAAAAGCAGAAAATTAATAACACACAACAACAGGAGCAAGTAGTCAAAAGTATAGAACCGCAATCTAGTGAAAGGTATGGTTCATCTAAGTAAACAATGCAATTGCAACTTGACATGAAGCTTGCTTGCAGTTCCGTCAAGGAGATATCGACAAGCGAGGTTTCTGCCTCGGAACTTGCTTTTCTTAAGGCGGAAGTGTGGTCCCTGAAAGCAAGTCTCGAGGAAAGTACCACGGCAATAAATAATTTGCAGAAAGTGATAAAATCTTTGGTCGAGGAAAAATACAGGTTATTAACTGAATTAGATGTTTCAAAAACGCGAAATGAAATGGGTGAACAATCTTTTACCTCAAGGTAGGTTGTTTTCTTTTGAAACCGTATTTTTGTTCAAGAGCTACATATGTGTTCTTATAGTGAATGTAGTTTAACATCAAGGGCAAATTCAGAGGAGGAAATCCACCGTCTTAAAGAACTTTTGGAAGAAAGAAATGATTTGCTGGTAACTTTTTTTCTTAATACAGGAAATCAAATGTGATTTCGGAATGTTCAATAGTTTGTGGCCACCACAAAACAAAACCTTTATAAACGAATCGAAGTGTTGAATCGCAGTAAACCCAAGCGCGCTTTGTCTTGTTTATCTTCAAGAAGTTTGAGTATTAGCATAAATTAGAAACTGTCGCTGTTCCAAATTTTAAGGTCTTATTAATATTTATTGATTTTCTTGATACGTGAGCTGAATAATTTTCTAGCGCCCAAAATTATGACGACCCTACGTTCTATCGCCGGTAAGCATTTTTGTCCCACTTAGCCATTTGTCACCGAAAGTGACAACCATAATAAGGCTGAAAATAAATTAATTTTTGAATTGCCTACCATGTTCACCCTTTACATTTAATTACATAAACTCGTACGACGGATACCAGCCGATTTTCCATTACTTATTATAAATAAAAACAATTGATGCTGGGTTTTGACACTGCGTACACTTGCGGGTTTTCCTTTTACTTTTATGAACGAACCCAGGGGCGGCGGAGCATAATCATTGTGGTTGGGGAGCACGTGACCAGATAACCGTTAAAATGTAAAAACTAGCATTTTGGGGGTGCAGATATGGCTCCTATGAGGCTATCCGCACTGCCTCATGTGGACCCATGTGGATTGCCCTATAAGACCCACACAGGCCATCTAACGCCTTGCCTCATTCGCGCCTTGTAAGAAAGGAATACCCCTTCAGCACCACCTTCAACAAAAATCATTGCTACTCGATCCCGAGTGGAAAAAAGATACCGAAAAATTTGGAAATCGGAGTGGATATGTGAGTAATAACGGCGCCGATGTCGAAATCTTTATATTTTTAAACGCGAGTATCGTTTTGGAAATGCAGTCTCCCAACTGCGTACTAACCACGTCCAATGCTAATTGACCTGGAACCAGAACCGGTCTATTGAGTATGCTAAACGACAGCCTTCAATACAAGAACAAAAACTAAAGCTTTGTATGAGTAAAACTAAAGCTTAAGGGTATTACTTTAAAGCTTTTTAAAAAGCTTTCCGAATGCGTAAGGCAGATTTTGGGATTGCCCATTTTATTTGTAATAAGGTTTGCCTCATGGGGCCCTTATGGAGAAAGTGATAACGCATACCTAACTTCAGTATCGCTGATTTTCTTTGAATGATGTTCATGAGGAAACTAAGTGGAAAAAGGGAAAGCTCTATTCCGTCATGCCCTTCATTAATCACATGGGGTCCTCATGAGGAACCTACGGCGAAATCTTCCTTTTCGGCATGCCCCTGAGGCAATCCCCTTTTAAATGATAGTTGGGTGGGCTTTAAAAAGCTTAGGCTATACAGTTATAAGTTCTTAATAGCTCTAATAAAATATATTTAGTTTCCGTATAAAAAGCCTTATTTCTGTGCGGCCTGTCCACCACGTTCCTTCGTCCACATCGACCGAGACGGGCCTCCAATATTCTGGGTTATTAGGTGTTCATGAAATATTCTGGGTGTGGATTTCCCCACCCAAAGCGAAGATGCGTGTGCACTTTTCCTTCCATCCCCATGCGCACCGCCGCCCCTGAACGAACCCCCTCAAAAACTTGCTCGTAGGTAGAAGGCAAAGCAGCAGTTGAGTTGCTATATGTACATTAATTTGTCCTAATTTGTTGGCTATTTAGTAGATCTTTCATAACCAAACGATTTTATTCGTCTCCTAGTTGTCGGGGAAAAATTAACGACACACAACGTTTTTAGGGGTCACTACCCAGTATTGCTCCTTACCAAATAATCTGATAGTAAAACTGACCTATTTGAATCAACTTTATGAGATTTTTTTTTAATATGACTGTTCTGAGGTTTGAAATCACCCTTTGTACTAACAGTACGTGATGTCGTTGACACGTCTAGTAGTAAGCTTAGTACGAGGGGCAAAATACGTTTGAGCTTATGAAGCATCAGGAGGACGTTGGATAAGATAGCGATCAGCCTTGCGTTTGAACTCGTGGATTTTCTAGAAGTTCGGAAATACTAATTGGGTAAGAGTGTTTCATAGTCGAGTTGTTCTATTTAGGAAAGAATTATTTCTGGCCCACGCTTAGTGAAGGCGTAAGAATAACGACAGTACCGCCATCATCAAAGCTGTAAAGTGAGTTGGAGGATATTGATAGCAGATATTTAATAAAGATTAGAAAAAGAGCAGGTGATAAAATTAAACCCTGGGGACACTGGCATATTTTGTAGTGGAAAAACCAAGCAAAGATATCACCCTTTGTACTATACATAGATTCGTCCGGCTTTTCAAGGGAACAGTCGCTTTGATATTAGCGATACAATTTTGTCAAGGTTTCTTTATTTCTTTGGTGGCTCAATGAGTACATGGACGAGTTTTGATGGCGTGGTTTTCTACCTTGTCGAGTCATTCGGTTTGGCGACTTAGAATATATGAATCTTTCAGCATAAATACTCGGTTGATGTTATTCCTATTTAAGCGACACTGAAGAATAAAATATATATTAAGTACCAGAGACTTCGAAGTAGGCACAAAACTTGACTAGAACAAACGAAATGACACTTGACAATAATTTGAAAAACGAGGTGGAACAGGACGGACTAAAAAGTAAGATTTGTTATATTGTTCATAATTGAGTCGCTCAGAAGCCAATGCGTTTAAGTCCATACCCCATGCCCATGAACTTACCCGTTTTGGCTTCTGATCGACTCAATTATTAATTGAAAGAAATCTGTGTAGCTTGTGTGAGGGCTAAGAGAGTACTTTATTTTGGAAGCATTGAATTCGACACGATTATTGCGGCCTCAGTAGAGAATCACTTCGATGTCTCTGTTGAGTTGGACAAAAGCTCATAAAAGACAAGTGCTTGACTGCCTTATATTGTGGAAGGCAGGGCACCGTCATCAGCAATATTGTAGAAATGAGGAAAGGATTGATCCCGGAACTTCCTGCCAAAATCATGTGGACCTGAGATTCGATGTCATCCAACACTTGCTCGATTGAACGGTTGGACATAAACTACTCGATCCGGTTATTTAGAGCGAAGTAAATACCAATAGATCAGCATTCAATGAACTAACGAGAGTGCCATACTCTGTTAAAACCGAGATAACTAGAGCAACCAGACTAGCTGCGAAACTAAGGACTCAAGGTGAATTTACATATCCGACGTTTTCTTGTCGCGCCGTTCTTTTTTAAGATTTCATCCAATCAGAAACAATTTCTGCGACATCAAATTGTTTCTGATTGGTTGAAATCTTAAAAACGAGTGTCACGACAAAACGTCGGATATGTTAATTCACAGTTAGGCCCAGCCCCCACACAAAAATCTCAATGGGGACCTATATTTCATTTATCGATATAATTTATTTCAAACGTAATGAAATTCTGTAACACATGGAGTAGTTAACATACCTTAATCATAATATCGATCTTTAAATGATGCGCTTAAACGTAAAGAGCTAGCAGATACCTTGTCACAGTATAAAGGCTGAAGTACAATGAATCCGTTTCGAACCGCGCCGTATCCGTACCGTTTCGTTGAGTTGGATAACTGGCTACAATACAGCCTATTCATTCCGTGAGTTTCCGTTGACAACTGTGAGTGCAGAAATAATAAAATGGAATTATTCGAGTTATTGGAAATGTTGTTGGAGCTACAGTGGCTCACAGTGAAAATCGTCCACCTTACGAGTAAGAGGAATTAAGTAGTTTTTTTCATCTAGCTCTCAACAAATCCAAATAAGAATTTACATAACTAAGTTTTTCATTTATTTTCTTCAAAATAATAACGAAAAATTATGAAATTAATCAATAACAAAAACGGGAAAAATTCAAATTTCCGGAAAGGTCATATTTCTATCTCACAATGAAAATCGTCCATAGCACTCAATACTAAGAAATGTCGTCCATAACACTCAATACTAAGATAGTTGGTCCTCCTTATGATGTAATTACTGCTAGAAGCCTGTTCGGCATTGAATTTACTAATTTTTAGTATACTTAGGATTAATTCTAGCCCATTCCTGCTTGAGTACATTTTCAAGGTCTTTCTGCGAGGTAATATTGTCTTACGAATGCTCCTGCCCGGTGTATCCCATAAATTCTATTAACATTCAAGTTAGGGCTTGAGGAGGAACGGGGAAAACTGTTTTACAATTGTATATCAGCCAATAGCGTTCAACGTCTGAGGTATGCTTAGGGCCATTATACTGATAGAATGCAAACCCAGCAGTAATACTTAGAAGTTGCGCACTCTGCTGCACATTTCATTTTAGAATATCAAGCTAAACCAGTGATTCCCAAACTTTTTTCGGTCATGGACCCCTTACTATAACAAAAACTTGAACATGCACCCCCCCCCAAACCCAAGTGAATCAAATTTTATTAAGATTTTAAGTGAGAAGGATCCCAGCGGGAAAAATTGGGAGCGCTGCTCAGGGGAGCTGATTTTGAGCTTATTGGAGTTTTCAGAAATTTTATAGAACGAACAAAACTGGCAATTAATTTAATGACCATAAATCGTGCCATTAGCATACTCAATAGACCGGTTCTCGTTCGGTTACAGAAGTTAAGCAGCATTGGACGTGGTTAGTACTTAGTGCGGGGCCCCCGTTGGAAAAACGACACTCGCCCTTGGAAAAAAAACGGAAGAACATTAATTGCAAAAGGCGAACAAAAATAAAAGCTTTTAAACACCCGGAACTTATTCACATATCCATCAACTTAAAATTTTGCACATATGTAAGTCCAGTTCGCGTGACAATGCAATCTGACCATTTTGAAAAAAATCAAGATGGCAGCCCCTTTTTTGCAATATGCATGTTAACAACCGGATAAACGTCAATTTATTTAGCGCTGTTGGCAAACTTATTTGTGCTTTTTGGCTTAGCTAAAATGTAGCACAGCTTTTAACTGTCAAAATGGGTTGACGTTTGCTTGTGAATTTTTGTTGTAAGCAAATAATTAGTTGTAAAATTAGAACTGTCAAATGGTATGCTAGGAACGGTGTTAAGTTAACAGCGATAATTTAACAGAGTTAAAGTAACTTGGGCTTAAACGCGTCCTATGCCAGGTAGAATACAATTAGCAGTCTAAATTCAAAATAGTGGCCAAAACCGAATGGCGGAAGACATAATAGACTAAAAAGCAGAAAATATAACCAATCAACTTCAAATTTTACACAAATGCATAGTT
The DNA here is from genome assembly GCA_963855945.1 of Thereva nobilitata. NCBI lineage: Eukaryota > Metazoa > Arthropoda > Insecta > Diptera > Therevidae > Thereva > Thereva nobilitata. The sequence continues at coordinate 99,867,192 of OY979695.1, forward strand.
CGCGTTACAATGGACTCTCTCTTTTTGTAAAAAAGAAATATGGCGGTACCAAGATGGCGGGAGAATTTTGCAATGGTTCCCCCGACCCCGCGACATGGGTATCAAATGAAAGGGTATGACAAGTAGAATTAAATTAGCTGTGTTGCTCCATTCCAAATGCAGTTGGACGGCCAACACAAAATGCCGGATTACTTTTTTCTTTACAACGTGCTCGGTATGTGTATGATGAGTAGAATACAGTGGCGGCTGCCACTAAAAGACTAAAACATAGAAATACATAGACTAAAAAATAGAAAAACATAGACTAAAAAATAGAAAATAATAATAAATAGTTTAAAAAAAAATAAAAAAATACGCGTGTATTTTAAAAATGAGCTAAAATGTAAAAAATAATTACGCATGTAAAGTTTTTATAAGTATATAGGTACAACCTACCTTTCAAAATCAAGCGAATGAAATTAATGAAGTTATTAGTAAAATTTATAAATATAACTTACTTAAATGTAAAAAGCGTGAGGCGTTAACGAAAAGTTCCCGTATTAATAAAATAAGAATATAGGTAACGAGCGTTCCACCTGCGAGCGTCTGAGAACATTCTCCTCTGCCCAAATTCTGTTTGTATAACAAAAGTTTTGTAACAAATGCAGATATAATACTTTTAGTTTTAAGAAAATTTAATTGATCACCTTGTAACTTGAAATTTATTTCATCAAATTTGGCGAAGTCAAATAAACTGTTTTCTTTGCGATTTCGGCCGCAACGGAACATCGCTCTTTAAATTTTTGTAATTTTTAATATTGAAACTTTCGATTTTTTTCGCGGACCCCCCGTAGTACTTCGCGCACCCCCAAAATAATTTTTAGTTATCACGGACCCCTTGGATCATCCCGTAGACCCCCAGGGGTCCATATGGACCACTTTGGGAATCACTGAGCTAAACCATTGCATCCACTGTTCCTCGGATGAACTCAAGGTTGCCAGTGCCATTTGCCGTCATACACCTCCATACGATACCAAACAACCGAGTATTGCAATTCGTTCTTTAGTAGTCTCTCATTATAAGGCGGGCAAAAGTCACAGAGAAATGGCAGAGATTGTTGGAAAAAGTCGAACAACTGTCCAATATATTATTAAAAGGTGTGAAGAAAGTGGTAGAATAGCAAGCAAGCCAAAAAACAGTACCAGAAAAGTATTTCCCAACAATCTGCCATTTCTCTTTGACTTTTGCCCGCCTTATAATGAGAGACTACTAAAGAACGAATTGCAATACTCGGTTGTTTGGTATCGTATGGAGGTGTATGACGGCAAATGGCACTGGCAACCTTGAGTTCATCCGAGGAACAGTGGATGCAATGGTTTAGCTTGATATTCTAAAATGAAATGTGCAGCAGAGTGCGCAACTTCTAAGTATTACTGCTGGGTTTGCATTCTATCAGTATAATGGCCCTAAGCATACCTCAGACGTTGAACGCTATTGACTGATATACAATTGTAAAACAGTTTTCCCCGTTCCTCCTCAAGCCCTAACTTGAATGTTAATAGAATTTATGGGATACACCGGGCAGGAGCATTCGTAAGACAATATTACCTCGCAGAAAGACCTTGAAAATGTACTCAAGCAGGAATGGGCTAGAATTAATCCTAAGTATACTAAAAATTAGTAAATTCAATGCCGAACAGGCTTCTAGCAGTAATTACATCATAAGGAGGACCAACTATCTTAGTATTGAGTGTTATGGACGACATTTCTTAGTATTGAGTGCTATGGACGATTTTCATTGTGAGATAGAAATATGACCTTTCCGGAAATTTGAATTTTTCCCGTTTTTGTTATTGATTAATTTCATAATTTTTCGTTATTATTTTGAAGAAAATAAATGAAAAACTTAGTTATGTAAATTCTTATTTGGATTTGTTGAGAGCTAGATGAAAAAAACTACTTAATTCCTCTTACTCGTAAGGTGGACGATTTTCACTGTGAGCCACTGTATATAAATTACATAAATTATATAATGCAAGGAAAAAGTTACTCCAAAAGCAAAAAAGAAGGTGGTGGATAAGGCCTCTTAATATAGATCGTAATAACAGTGGATATTTTGTCACAACGTATTTGAGAATGAAGGAAATTGATGCCGAAGAATTTTTTAAAGAAACTAGAATGTCGAGACCAATTTATGAACTACTTTTAAATTTATTAAAGGAAGATCTGACTAAACATTCTATTCGCCGGCCTATTGACTTTGAATGTCGGCTAGCAGTAACATTATCGTAAGTTTATAATTTGTTAAAGCAATAACTTTGATTATGTTTGTTATATTTTATCCGTAGATACTTGTCACAAGGGGTATCAAACAGATTTCTGGCAAATTCCTACAAAATGGGCAAGGCAATAGTAAGGAAAATATTCCTAGATACTTGCGATATTCTATGGCGTGTACTTTCCCCCATTTATGTAGCAAGACCTACAGAAGCTAATTATGCGAACATAGCAACTGAATTTGAAGAACAATGGAATCTTCCACATTGTTGTGGTTCTATAGATGGCAATCATATACTTATTAAAGCACCGCCCTCTTCTGGATCGCAATTTTTTAATTACAAAAGGAATTTTAGCATAGTTCTTTTTGCAGTATGTGATGCCGACTACATTTTCACAGATATATGTGTCGGAGCTGAAGGAAGTAGAAGTGACGGAGGTATTCACTTTATCACATTTTTTTTAGAATAATATCAAAATATTCTTTCTTGCAGGAATACTAAAAGATTCCACTTTTGGAAAAGAACTGTTTGCCTCCAAATTACCTTTACCGCGGGCAAGGTTCTTACCAGGTAGTCAAGAAATGTTTCCCTATTATTTCGTTGGCGATGCTGCATTCCCTCTACGTAGCAACTTGATGAGACCATATCCTGGGAAAGCATTATCTGCAGATAAAGAAATTTTCAATTACAGACTCTCAAGAGCTAGAAGAGTTATTGAAAACAGCTTTGGAATTTTAGTTGCTCGATGGAGAGTTCTGACAAATTGTATGCAGTTGTCACCAACAAATGCAGAGAGAATACTCCTTGCTGTTGTAGCCCTTCATAATTTTATTAAATTGAATGATAAGAGTTGCAAATATGTACCTCCAAAATACACCGATTGGGAGGACGAAAATCATAACATGTAGAAATGAAGTAGGCAGCATTTCGTCATCGAGATTAGGGGCTAACAACGCGTCTCGTGAAGCTTTCAATTTACGAGATAAATTAAAAGATTATTTATGTAATGAAGGTGCCGTGCCTTTTCAATATAGAAGGGATTTATAAATAAAGAAAGATATATTTTCATTAACAAGTGTTTGTTTAATTTTTGAAAATAAACTATTCCTATATTAAAATAAATAAAAATTAACATTTCACATTCTTATATTTAAATAATTAAAAATAACATTTCATATATACTTTGAAGAGAATTCTTGAAAATAACCTATTCCTATTTTAAAATAAATAAAAATTAACATTTCACATACTTTGAAAAGAATTCTTGATAAAAAACTATTGATATATTTACATAAATAAAAATTCACTGACTTCGTCGAGCCGCTTCTTTAGCCTTCTTAAGGGTTTCAAGTTGAAAACCCGTTTTCTCTTCCTCGGTCATTTTCTTCATTTCTATTTTTATTAGTTGAAGGAAGCAGTCATACTCATCAATTTCGCTTTTTTCCTTAATTTTTTCTCCTATTTTTCTTAAATGTTCCATTAGCAATTTATCCACATCATTAATTTCATTTTTACGTTTGCGGCTGCGACCCTGCCCGCAATTTGGGGTGGATGTACTTAATGACTCCACATCAGCAGAAACGTCTGTTATTTCTTCTAAAGTAATTTCTTCTATGATATCTGATTGTGGCGATAATAAACTTAAGTCACAAATATTCTCGTCAAAAACATTTTCTATTACCTCCTCCTCCACAACATTTTCTCTAACTCTAAAATTGATGCTGTAAACATGCTCAGGGCGACGGCGAAACTATTTTTCTCGGCCACGGCGAATGGTCCGACGAAATTAGTTGTGTGCACACTCTATGAGCGACGGCGACAGAAATTAAAAACACACACCGGAATAATCATCTTGGACAGACGCATATACTACACACGCCCACAGGAACACACGAGAATAGCAACACAAATCCATGCCACAGCACTCATGCAACTTTCACAGGCGACGGTTACGAAATAGAAATTATATTGATTCGGTAGCCACGCTCGGCGGCGTCGCCGTCGCAGTCGTCTGCAGATTGTGCGCCTTCATATATAAGCCGTGTGTTCTATTCGTTTTTGACAGTCGCCGAGGAAAATAGTTTCGCCGTCGCCCTTAGCATGTTTACTAATTATTATTTTATTATTTTATACCTCGTACCAGATTTGCAACCAGATTAAAGGAACGGAACATTGTTTTTTGTTCCGAGCATTTGCAACCAAAATTTAAAACTTTTGTTATTATTTCGAGGCCATTTTGCTCGAAAAAATGACAAATGTTATAAATAAACATGTTCCGAACAACTCAATAGGTTGCAAATTTATGCAATTGTTCGGGACATTGTTCCGATGCAGTTCTCGAGTTTGCAAGACTTTTGGAATTTTGTCTGCAAGTTTATTTGCAAAAAACGGTATTTAATCAATTTTTAATAAAAGAATGTTCCATAGCTTTAAATTGGTTGCAAATCTGATACGTGATATGAAATAAAGCATTCAACACTACTGCAAGTATGCAGAACTTTTGGAATTTTCTTCGCGACAATCTTGCAAAATTTCATTTCTTGCAATTTTAACAATGTTCCGGACCTCGGCCGAGGCTGCAACATTTTATAGTATGTTTTTATGCTCTTCCCGATCTTACATGACAGTTTCAAAACTTTTGGAATTATTGTTAATTGAATGTCCACACTGACTGGCCTAATAGCGGCGACTGGTTCGGTGATGATTATTTCGTATATGTTCATTAATTATTTATTTACAATAATCTCACAAAACCCACTTTGATATGTTTAACTACGGTTCATGTGCTCATCATTAGTGGTTTTAATGTTAAGCACATGTCAGAGAGTCTTTGCAGTAAAGCTGCTGACAGAAAAGCTGCTGACAGAAACAGGCGCAAACGCCGTGCGGGCAATGACAGAGAGAATAGAAGTAGTGTATTCAAATGCGCACTAACGAAATGCTGTTTTACGCTACGCACACACCGCGCAAGTTGCTTTACTTTCTACTTTCTGCGCGTTGCCGCCGCGTGTGTCAAGAGATGTTTGTGTTTTGAGCAAAGCCTTCTGTATTTACAAGCCATGCACTAGAAAATTTGGCTCTCAAAATTTCCTCTCAATAGGACTTCAATTCTCTGAAGTCACGTTATGTTGTTAGTGCAATTTGGAGATTTGAAGTCCTATTCAGGGGAAATTGGCTCTCAATATTTTTCTAGTGCATGGCTTGTAAATACAGAAGGCTTTGGTTTTGAGTCGTGTTTTGGTGGTGGTCGGCATATGTGTGGAGTCGTGTGTTGGTGTTGGCTGTGATAGCAAATTTGTTGAATTTTATATTTTTTAATGAAAATCTTTATTTTTCCAAATTGGGGTAATTAAATTAGCACCTAAAAAAAACACAAACCCTGTAGGATAGAAAAATTATATGTAAATCATTCAGGTTTTTCAATTTTTTTTCCAATCACGTCCACTTGTCACTTTGATTTCGTTGTTGTGTTCAAAGTCGGAGCGCGCCGCCGACACCGCAACATCATGTCAGTGAAAAGTCGCCACATGCCGCGAAGCCAATGTACGCACGGCGTTTGCGCCTGATTCTGTCAGTAGCTAAACAGGCGCAAACGCCGTGCGGGCAATGACAGAGAGAATAGAAGTAGTGTATTCAAATGCGCACTAACGAAATGCTGTTTTACGCTGCGCACACACCGCGCAAGTTGCTTTACTTTCTACTTTCTGCGCGTTGGCGCCGCGTGTGTCAAGAGATGTTTGTGTTTTGAGTGGTGTTTTGGTGGTGGTGGGCATATGTTTGGAGTCGTGTGTTGGTGATAGCTGTGATAGCAAATTTGTTGAATTTTATATTTTTTAATGAAAATCTTTATTTTTCCAAATTGGGGTAATTAAATTAGCACCTAAAAAAAGACAAACCCTGTAGGATAGAAAAATTATATGTAAATCATTCAGGTTTTTCAATTTTTTTCCAATCACGTCCACTTGTCACTTTGATTTCGTTGTTGTGTTCAAAGTCGGAGCGCGCCGCCGACACCGCAACATCAGTGAAAAGTCGCCACATACCGCGAAGCCAATGTCCGCACGGCGTTTGCGCCTGATTCTGTCAGTAGCTTAAAACTTTTTCACGCGCGCCTTTGCCTAAAAAATTTCCTTGGGAGTGAATTGCTTTCATTCGTGTCAGATTCTCACACATTGAAAAATCGGGGCACAAGAAACGAAGAAACTCGAGTCTCTGTGTGTGTTGCATCGTTCTGTTTGCCTTTGGAGGTTTTAGTTTGGGCAAAAGGTCCTTTTGTCCACTTTTGGAGGTTTAGTTAGGGCAAAAGCTGGTTCTGTGGGACAAAATTTGCCTTTGGTGGTTTTAGTTTGGGCAAAAGTTGATTTTGTTGCCGAATCCACTTTCAGGAGTTTAGTTAGAGCAAAAGCTGGTTCTGTTGGAAACTTTTGGCTTTGGGGGTTTTTAATTTGGGCAATAGGTGGGTTTGTTGCCGAATCCATTTTTGGTGGTTTAGTTAGGGCAAAAGCAGGTTCTATTGAAAAAATTTGTCTTTGGGAGGATTTAGTACGGGCAAAATGTAAAATCGTAAATCGGGGTTAAGAGGCGAAAAAACTCTAGTCTGTATGTGGCTATGCAACAATTCACATAGGCTCTGCATGACTATTTTCTCTATTTTCTGGCGAACGTTGGCTAAATGAAGGGTGTTGAATCAAGTCGATCAAATTGTCGATCTAGGTGTCGTCCTAGACAAAAAACTTAATTTCAATTTGCACTATGATAATATTACCGCCAGAGCCAACAACCTTCTTGGCTTTATAAAGAGAAGAGCCACAGAATTCGACAATATATGGGTCACAAAAACTCTCTTTTGCTCTCTAGTGCGCCCTATCCTGGAATATGCATGTCCTATCTGGGATCCCGTATTTCTCATAAGTAGCAATAGGATAGAATCAATTCAGAAGAAATTTATCCTCTTTGCTCTGAGAAGTCTACACGACCCGCGTGACTTTCTAAGACTACCACCCTACACGGACAGGCTCATAGTATTGGATCTCTTGCCGCTCTCTGCTAGGAGAAAATTTCTTATCGCATCTCTAACCTTAGAAGTGCTTAACGGCAACCTTAAAGTTCAGTTTCTGTCGGATATGATCAAGTTCAATGAAGACATCCAACTTACAAGACATACGAAACTGCTAAAGGAATACCCACATCGGACTGAGTATGGAAGGAATGAGCCGGTCAACAGATGCTGTGTGATCTTTAACAATTATAGATCATGTTACTCCCTTTCTATAAATAAAGCATCCTATAAAAAAAACTTAAACCCTTCCTGACATCCTAAATACTAACACTGTTTAGAATTAAGTAATTTAAATACGCCAGTGATTTGTTTAATTTTTTGTTGTATTTAGTTTAAGTGTGCCTTGTTTGGCGAATAAATAAAATAAATAAATAATAAATAAATAAATAAATTGCCGTCCAGAGTTTGCTTTATCTTATTTCGTGTAATTCACCATTAGAGGTGAACTATTTAAGATTTTTCTTGTGGTGGGGTCGTTTTATAAAACGTGGGGAAGAGCTATATAGTTCATTTAAAAAACACAGCTAAGAATAGTCTCAAACTCCTAATGACAACCACAAGCCTCAAAAGCTAGTGACTCAGTCATATACAATTTAGAGAAGGGGGTAATCGTTGGCAATGACCAGCATCTTTTACTACAGAATATGTAAATTGTGCCCAGTTGGGGTGCGTCTTTTTCTACAAGCAATGACTCTGTACTGAATTACAATAACTTTGTATTAAATAATGCACTAAATAATATCATTTCTGTAGCTAAAAATATTTATAGCGGCTGCCACAATCAAGAGCAGCAAACATTCGTTAAGCAGAATCTCTGTAAAATGTCAAGAATTGACACTGGAGGTTTGCCATACAAGTTAACGCTCGTTATAGATAACTATTATACGAATTTTGAAGTGTCGGATGGATGCTGCAGTTGGACAATTGTGTCACATTGATAAATCAACAAATCTTAAAAAATAACAAATCTCCAGGTATTGACAACATCCCAGCAGAGCTGATCAAACAAGGAGGCGAATCGCTTTCAGCAGCTATACATGAACTACTATGCTGCATATGGGGGAATGAAAAAATTCCTGCCGAATGGGAGCAAAGCATTATCTGCCCAATACACAAGAAAGGAGACAAATTCAACTGTGCAAACTATAGAGGCATATCTCTTCTAAGCACAGTATACAAACTAATGACAAACTAGGTTAACAATGGACCAACTCTTCAATAAGGCAGGTCCTCCGAAAATGCTGGGAATACAACATTGACATAAGGTGTGCAGTCAGAATACTAGGAGAATTGACGGAATCTTTCCCAGTCAAGCAAGGCTTGACCATACCCATGTTATTTAATCTCGGCCTAGAAGGAGTAATTCGCAAAGTAAACATTGATGCGAACGCAACCCTGCTTAACAAATCAAAACAATTGGAGGGATATGCCGATGACATAAACTGCCTGGCCAGATCTCTGTCATACTTTAGAGAAATCTTCACAGAATTAAAAGATGAAGCTAAGCATATAGGGCTGCAAATAAATGCAGACAAGAGCAAGATTCTAATTCAGTCGAGGGTGGAAAGAAGAAGAAGAAACCACAATACCACCTGGGGAGAATATAACTTCGAACAGGTAAACCAATTTAACTACCTGGGGTCCACAGTCAGCGAAGACAACAATAAGACGATAGACGTGCAAAGAAGAATAAACGCCGCAAATAGAACATATTTCTCACTACTGCCAGTAATGAAATCCAGAGACATCCACAGAAAAACGAAAATAAGAATCTACAAAACGATCATACGTACAGTAGCTACGTTTTGGTGTGAAGCATGGATTATCTCCCAAAAGTCCGCAGATAAGATGGATATATTTGAGAGGAAGGTTCTCCAAGCGATATATGGACCAACCAATGAAGATAACGCATGGAGAATAAGCTACAATCACGTATTGTACGATCTATACAAAGAGTGTAAACTTTCAACGCATGCCAAGCTACTGCGCTTACGTTGGGGCGGCCATGTCCAAAGAAGGTATGACTCAAGGATACCAAAGAAAGCCCTGTATTTACTACCAGATGGCAAAAGACCAGTTGGCAAACCACGGTCAAGGTGGGAAGACAGTGTTAAGGCTGATGCAGCAAAACTTCTCAATATGAGAAACTGGAGGCAAGCTACGCAGTAGAGAGAGGTCTAGAGGAAAAAGCTGATGGAGGCCAAGGCTCGAATTGGGCTGTAGAGCCATCGAAGAAGAAGAAGAAGATAAGGATGAAAATGGAAAGGTTTCTCCAATATGGTTTGAATTTTAAAACAATACAAAAATAGGACTCAACTTGTTTTAGGATTGAATATAATATCAATTAAAATATTTTACTAATCGCTAGAAAAGTCACAGTCTTGCTCGCTCACGCCACAGGCATGCACGCTCCCGCCACAGGCATCAAAATCTAAAAATGTGCTCGCTAGAGGCATGCAAGCTCCCACCACAGCCATCCACGCTCCTGCCACAAGCATGCACGCTGCCGGCTGCTAAAGGTATGCACGCTCCCACTACAGGTATGGACATCTGCAAATGCACTAGCATCGACATAGACGATTCTAAACGCGAGTGTCGTTTTAGCAACCAGTCGCCCAAATAAGTACTAACCAAGTCCAATGCTGCTTGACCTACGTAATCGAACGAGAACCGTTCTACTGAGTAATAGAACCCCCGCTTTTCCCATTTTGAAATCCCAAATTGCCTTGCTTTTAGCCTGTGCGTCCGTGCCGGTTGCAGGCTAGGAGCAGGCTAGTACTGTGCCTGTTTCGGGCGCCGTGCAGGCTAGTGCGTGTCTGTTGCAGGCTGAGTGCGGGCGAGATTTATTTTTACTCCGGCAACTATAATAAATATTAATAAAATTTTAAATGTAAAACGAAATAATTTCCCCATCATTTCTGCATGTTACAATCCATAAATCACAAGGTGGAAATTGAATAAGAATATAATAGATCTCACCGTCAACCATTAGTTCACGTTGTTTTCTTAAGAGTGACAAATATTGAAGGTTTATATATTATCACTAAAGATGACCGAAAAGATTATTTATGTATCGCCGAATAAAACTTTACGCGATATATACATATATTACCATATACACTTCTTAAGCCGGCGCCAGATATATAGCTCCAAAGATTTGGACACTTCTTTGAAGTCTTTGCAAAGCTTTGAAAACACATTCGAACACATATTCTCGTAACCTGCCAGACATGCTTGGAAAACGTTTTTCTCCATAGTAGGCTGGTAGACGACAAACTTTGAACACTTCTTTGAAGACTTTGCCGATGCGTATGGTAAATTCGTACCGTCACCTCCTCGCTGGTGCCTCCTGGATAGCCAACTGACGACGGACGTACCCAGTGGCCGGGGGTAGGTATAGCTGGGCCACCCTATCCGATGGGGTATAATTCACGGATCCGGTCCTCCAGGTTCGGGGTTGGGCGAACGGTTGACAACCTCTCCTCGGAAAACAATTCTTGTTATGGAATCGAAAAATCAGCCTCGGAACAGTCAGGATTTCCGGCAAAGACCCCAGCAACGTCCCAGGACTAATGATTTAAGGACTAACGATATAAAATTTGCAACATGGAATGTGAGAACATTATACGGACCTGGAGCAATGGCAGAAATGATAGATGAGCTTAGACGGTATAGAATACTCATCGCAGGACTACAAGAACTACGATGGACTGGTAAAGGAGCCCTAGAACGAAGAGACGCTACGATATTATACAGTGGCAATAATGACTCCAGAAGAAACTTTGGGGTAGGTTTTTGTGTACTTAAACCTCTACTCAACAATGTAATAGACTTCAACCCGCTTAACGATCGGATCGCGACCCTAAGAATTAAATCCAGATTTCATAATATAACATTCATCACGGTGCACGCGCCTACAGAAGAAAAACCAGAACAAGAAAAGGATGACTTCTATGAAACTCTTAGAGTGACTTATGACCAAGTCCCTTCTTACGACATGAAAATCGTATTGGGCGACTTTAACGCTAAAATGTGTAAGGAACCATATTATTACCACTACGGTGCCAAATTCTCGTTGCACGAAGAATCAAACGATAACGGGAACAGAATGGCCGAATTCGCTATCGCAAGAAGTTTGACAATAGCTAGCACCTGGTTTAACCATAAGAATATACACAAAAGGACATGGACATCACCAGATGGCAGGCACCATAACCAAATCGACCATGTTATAGTTAACACTAGGCACGGAATTGAATGTAAGGAGTTTCCGAGGAGCGTATGTACGAGATCCACGAGGCACTCGATAAAGACCAGTTAGCTGTATTAGTTCTGCTTGACTTTAGCAAAGCGTTTGACTCGGTAAATCACCAAAAGCTGCTTAGTAAGCTTAATAGGGATTTTAACTTTTCATCTTCGGCTGTGAAGCTGATAAATAATCTCCTGACTGGCAGATCCCAGGTTGTTAAAGTGGGAAATGACTCTTCGTCCGCTGCATCTCTTTATTTGGGTGTACCTCAAGGCTCAATTCTTGGCTCACTCTTATTCAGCCTTTACATAAGTGACCTACCAAAACAGTACGAAATTGTGCTATCCACTTATATGCCGATGATGTCCAATTGTATCTCACTCGTCCGATTGGGCTAATCGAGGACTGTATTGTGCGAATAAACGAAGACCTGCAATATGTTCATGAATGGTCTCAGACCAATGGTCTGTTGCTTAATCCATCTAAATCAATTTGCTTAGCTATTTATAGAAACTTCATAGACACAAGAGACTTACCACCTGACGTATTAAATGATGCCGTTATCGACTATGTACATTCTGCGAAAAATTTGGGTGTTCAGCTCAACTCCAACTTTAGTTGCTGGGGTCATGTTCGTTCCACTCTGGGTAAAATTTATAGTAGCTTAAGGCAGCTGTGGATTAGCTCGGTTAGTGTGCCTCCTGGATTACGAAAGAAGTTAGCTAGGACTGTCGTGTTACCTCACTTTGTGTATGGTACCCTTATCTTTCCCAAATTGGATTCTGAATGTGCGAGGAAAATAACGGTGGCAGATTGTAGAAAGGTCAGCAAAGTTCAAACTACGAGTAAATGACACAAAAACAAAGTATATGATCGTCTCAAAACGAGGACGACAATTAGGGCGAAGTATTAAGGGGCTTTTACACGATACAACGGTTGGACCAACATGCGTTGTCACTTTATCGGTCCAACAGCTATAGCACTGTACACACACGTACCAATTTCGTCTGCGATTGAAATTATTTCCAGTCGTATTTTATACTTAGACATTTCAACTACTAATAATAATTTGCGGAAGAGTACTAACATGAAATTGATACAACTGTTGTGAAATGTTACCCACACGATTAAACGGTTGTACGTACGACGCCGGTTTTTAGTTAGCAACTAACAACCGAGCGATATCGGCACAACCGTTGTTTCAGTGCACCGTTGTATAGTGTAGAACCCCCTTTAGCCTTGACGATCATAGTGTGGAAATTGTAGAAAATTTTATGTATTTAGGGACAATGCTTACTGCAGAAAATAAGATAAAGGACGACATCCATAGACGCATCGTAGCCGCAAATAAAACCTATTTCGCACTAGTCCCGGTCCTAAAAAACAAAGAAATTTCAAGACAATGCAAAGTCAGACTATATAAAACATTAATCCGCCCAGTTCTATGCTACGGGTTTGAGGCTTGGACATTGACCCAACAAACAGAAAATCAGCTTAAAATCTTCGAAAGGAAGATCTTCAAAAGCATATTTGGTCCTGTAAGGGTTAACCAGAACGAATGGCGTATTAGGACAAATGAAGAACTTCAAAAAATGTATGACGAAATTAATATAGCTACATACATAAGATTGAATCGACTGCGATGGCTCGGACACGTTGTACGAGCTTCAGAAGATAGAATGCTAACCAGGATTTTTAATGGAAGACCATCAGGAAGAAGAAGAGTAGGACGACCAAGAAATAGGTGGATGGATGACGTGCTAGCAGATAAACGGAAATTTCGCATAACAAATTGGAGAGAGCTAGCAAGACGTAGAGACGACTGGAAGAGAAGACTTCGAGAGGCCCGAGTGCTGCAAGGATTGTAGCGCCATTCAAGAAGAAGAAGATGAACGAAAAGATTATTTATGTATCGCCGAACAAAACTTTACGCGATATATATGTACATATATTATCATTACACTTCTAAAGCCGGTGCCAGATATAGCTTCAAAGATTTGAACACCTCTTTGAAGACTTTGCAAAGCTTTGAAAACACATTCGAACAGATATTGTCGTCACCTGCCAGGCATGCTTTGAAAACGTTTTTTCCAAACTTTTAACACTTCTTTGAAGAATTTGCCGATACGTATGGCAAAGTCCACATCTTTGTTCAAACTTGGAATACATATTCAAAGTCCCGTGCCACACATAGCGATCAAACAAGTGTTCAAAGGTTTGAAGCTATATCTGGCGCCGCACACTGGGACAGATAGCAAATTTACGACGACAAAAATAATAACACCCAATTCTCTAGGAAAGTTTCTAATGAAAAAAAACACGTGTTCAATATTTTTTGAAAACCTATCTGACAATACAGAAGGTATGATATGTCGTCTGTATGGTAGTATGGTCGTGACGACTACCTAGAAAAAGGGTCTGTTTAATAAAGGGGAAATATGGGACCGCTTTATGGATTTTTTGAAATCACTAATGTTTATTGCGTCTAAAAAAAATTAATTTCAAATGGAACTATGCGGAACTTTTTTTTAATAGCTTGAAATTACAGTATGTAGGAGTCATTCATTTAGTACTTAGAAAAACTTCTTATATACTACATCAGTATTTTAATTTATTAACAAATTTTTGTAAATAGATACCTGTCGCTACTTCCTCCATGTTAAAATACCACGACTCTTCAAAAAATAACACACAACAAGCGTAATAAGCCGTTGATATTTCGAGCGCAATTGATTCTCGCGTTGGCCCTGCGCAGAAAGGGGAAGTTTAGCGCGTGTTAACAGCTAATTATGTTATTATCTCGCCATTTTTTATTTGTAGTATTATGGACTGGTTATTTAAGAATGCATCCCAGTTAGTTTTGGTCAGTTAAAATGTAAATTTTTTTTTGATTTTTGTCGTCGTAAAAGGGCAATCCGTCCCCGGCTTAAAGGTTCAACCTTACTAGGTCGAAACTTCCACGAAATTCGCATGACTTTTAGTGGCAATTTCAATATTAATTTTTCATCAGAAATGGTACGTCCTTTACTACATTTTCTTCATGAAAAATTCAATGTGATGATTTCAAATAATGTTGACGAAATCTCCACGACATATGGAAACTCACTTGATGCAATTTTTACGGGATATATAGACCAGTTTCAATTTTAATCCATCAGTTTATCAGCTTAAAATATTTATTACATATTTCAATTATCATAAACCAATTGGTTAATTTTTAGGTTTTAATGTAAATAGGAATTCAAAAATATCGATATTTTGAAATTGTACTTGCATCAAGTCCCTCAGTATGTTCGTCACTATACTTCCTGTATCGGTCGTTGGGCTGGCTTTTCTGAAAGCGTTCTATTCGACAGATTTTCCACCTTTTCGTCACTGGAAGTGTACTATCTATCTGACAGCCCTTCCACTATTTACATATTACTCGCTGGTTAACATTCTGGCAGTTATTGGGCAAAAAAGTTTTACTTCTAAAGTGTGGTTTTAAGCACGCTCATATTGTTTTTTATTATTCTTGTTCTGGCTAACCACTACTAACCATGCTCCCGAGCAAGGTGAAAGTCTAACTAAACCATGGTTAACCACAGGGGTTTTTGAACTTCAAATACTTATGCTCATGGTTATGTTGTAATTAACCAAGTAGTTTTTGAACGGCCAAAGTGTACCTTAGTGGTCTTTGAGACACCCATACCCTTGGCGAGTCCAACAAAAAACTCTGTCCATTGTGTAGGAGAATAATCGACGGCGGGAGCTTACATGGCAGTATTTGGTAGAGAAGAATTCGTTGCGAACAGGGATGAATGTGAGTCGGTATTGGATTACAATAAAAATTCGTCGAAAAAAGTACAGGAAATGCGGAATGAGCGCGCATCATGTTGCCCAGATTTTAAATTGCAAAGCTAGACTCAAAATTCTAATTGAATATTTTAAAAGCACAAAAAAAACTTCAGATCTTTTCATACTAGCATGAGTTCCATTTTATACTTAACCTCTTACGTATATCTTACAAAGTGTTTAGTATCTACTAGTTAATTTAAATAATCCATTTCAGGAAAGGGCAACAAAACAAAACATCGAATTGAAAATCACTGTACAAGAAGCAAACGAAACAATTCACAACATTGGCGTAATGTACCTGAAACTGAAGTCAAGTCATGAGCTAGAGTAGCCGAAAGGGGAGACATGAGATGAATTTGGTTTTTATTTTGCTTTAGTTTTTATTTTTTTATTTCTGCAAAGGCTTAATTAGCTGCCAAACGAAATTTTCGGGACTTATAAATATATTTGTTATAACATTATACAGGATTATAATTTAATATAGAAAATTGACTGTATTCACGCGATTGTTAAGGTTCGTGCAATAAATACGTTAAGTTTACGCACGTTAATATTTCTGTTACTTTGTGTTAATCGAATTGCTGCTCATTATTGGAGAGCACACATTTCATGACGTTATGAAATGTCACGAATACGGCAAAACAAGAATAAGTTAACTTTATGACCTTCCAGCTTGAATATTTCCTTATGATTTTTTATATGAACCTACGGCTACCGAAATTAAGGACAGAACTGATAATGTTGAAAAGTCACAAAAATTAATCCTAATGATACATAACAGAAAAAGTACGCCAACTGCTGATCACACACAAACATGAGCCGCGTTTATGCCGGTACCACTTTGGCGTAACTAAGGTAGAGCTCCGCAGAATTTATGTCGCAGATAAAATTGCCAGCAACGCCAAAGTGGCCTCGGCGTAAGTGTGGCAATGGTTATCATGTGAAACTGCTATCAGAACAATTAATGAGCGGTTATAAATTTAACTAAAGTATAACTTTAGAATACGTTAATGTCAGCTTATAAAAATTCACATAAATTTAATGGGTTACTGCACTCTTATCTTTTCAAGATTGTATCAAGAGATGGGCTTTTGGCGTATTTGGGGGGCCATTTTAAAAACTGTGTGTGACAATTTGTTTAGTTTTGACGTAATATTAAAACTAGTTGGGTTGTGGGTTTGACCCTTTCGGCCCACACGATTAACTTCCCAGTATATAATGAATGTTGAATATGACTGGATATTTTAATAATAAATGAACAATGATAACAACAAATTGTAAGAAAATATATACACGGTTCTTGAAACTAACACAACTCCTATACCCATTAGCAAAAACTTCGTAATATTAAATAATATAATATTACTAAACTGACTACTTCGAAAATTGTAATAGTTTCAGTACTAGTGGAAAATTGAGTAGTACCACAGCTGGTGCCAAAGTAATCCTGAGAGAAGTTAGTTCAAATAACGATAAATACTGGTAAATCCACAAGATTTTTCTAGAGAATTTGTTTTGCCTGAACGTAAGCAAACGAACATTTCCTTCGTACTTTGTTCGCTACACAAGAGCGCGTGGTCGAACTCGCCCTGAGCGTGTTGGAGCGCCACTCATAAACTGGAAAGCAAATGACTTAATTATTTGGAAATTCGAACGATTTCAGGAGATATTAGCAAAACTCATCAATGTAAAGCAGAGCTGGACTGGCCTACCAAGCTACCGGGAGTTTCTCGGTGGGCCGTGCCGAATGTTAAATCAAAAATGTTTCCTCTAAATAATTTTTTTTTGAAAAAAATTAAATTTTCCCACAAAAAAATAAAAAAAATTCTAATTTCAAGCGTATCACAATTCCTTTAAAGAGCACAAATCTCGCGGTCTCCTACGAAATTGCCAATTAGTTTGTTGAAGACTGTTATGTAATAAGGATTGTGTGGAATTTAAAAAAAAATAGGTAAAAAAACTTTCAAGTTAAATGGTTTTATTTGAAATCATAAGCTGTACCAAAAACTAGAAAATAATTAGAACACAAACATGGACCTTCTTGAGATTCCGACGTCTGGGAAGAAATCATGCAATAGTAGCCGTGCTGTTTTCTTATGTCGTATGCCAAGGTACCCTTTGTGTCGCTGCGTCAACGAATTAAGTAATATTCTGGGACTTTTAACAGACTAAAATAAAAACATGGGGCGCATGAAAAACTTGTATAACCACTGTATAATTAAATAAGAACGACTTGTCTAGAAGAATGTGTTTCCAAGCCCACCAATATATTTCAAATGCGCCCCATGTTTTTATTTTAGTCTGTTAAAAGTCCCAGAATATTACTTAATTCGTTGACGCAGCGACACAAAGGGTACCTTGGCATACGACATAAGAAAACAGCACGGCTACTATTGCATGATTTCTTCCCAGACGTCGGAATCTCAAGAAGGTCCATGTTTGTGTTCTAATTATTTTCTAGTTTTTGGTACAGCTTATGATTTCAAATAAAACCATTTAACTTAAAAGTTTTTTTACCTATTTTTTTTTTAACCTTAAAAACTCCCCAATACCGATTTTCAATGGATTTAGGACGCATTTGCAAAATTCATGCGCCATTTTGTATTTTCAAATTTTGATCACAGAAACGTCATTTGTGGTCCTAAAAACCCCCGGATACCGCCATTTTGAATTTTCAAATTTTGACCACAGAATCGTCATTTGTGGACCTAAAACCGCACCGATACCGATTTTCAATGGATTCAGAACACATTGGCAAAATTCATCCGCCATATTGGCGCCGCCATTTTGAATTTTCAGTTTATAACCACAGAATCGTTATTTGTGGCCCTAAAACCCCCCCGATACCGATTTTCAATGGATTCAGAACACATTGGCAAAATTCATCCGCCATATTGGCGCCGCCATTTTGAATTTTCAAATTTTGACCACAGAATCGTCATTTGTGGCCCTACAAACCCCCCGATACCGATTTTCAATGGATTCAGAACACATTGGCAAAATCCATCCGCCATATTGGCGCCGCCATTTTGAATTTTCAAATTTTGACCACAGAATCGTCATTTGTGGCCCTACAAACCCCCCGACACCGATTTTCAATGGAATCGGAACACAATTGCAAAATTCGTCCGCCATCTTGGAACCGCCATCTTGATTTTTGTACAAAATTGTCAGATTGCATTGTCACGGGAGCTCAATGTGTGGGCAAAATTTCATAAGAATCGGTTCAGTAGAAGTAGACGAAAAAGCTGTCGCAAGATTTGAACCAAACAAACAAACAAACAAACAAACAAATATGTATACGAGGTGAAGCTAAATAAAACCATTAAAAAATTCAAAATGTCAACGAAACGACGAAGAGGTTGGGAGAAACAAAAAATTAAAAAACAAGAACTTTTAAATGCGTAGTATAAAAATTGGCCGAACATTATTCATAGGAAATATTCCAAACTTTCTAATTTTGGAAAAAAAGGTATAGGTTTACTACATAATTTTTGGAGAAAAAAGTAGTGAAAGTTTAACTTGTAATTAAAAAAACCAAAATTTTGACTTGGACGACTCATAACTCTGGAAGTTGGTAGGGTTGGTGGTACCAAAACTGGTGCTTAAGTAATCCTGAGAGAAGCTAGTTTAAATAACGATAATAGGTTCAAATAACGAACGACTTGGTTCAAACTTGACCGAAAAGGCCAATTTCTTTTTCAGTAAATGAAGGACGTGGAAAGCAATTCCCCGTCCAAAAAGTGGTGATCTAAGGTTTGAAAAAAATAGTGATGTTGGAAAAGGGTAACGGAATTTGTGCACGGGTTTTAAGGAATGCTCGGATTTTGTTGACAAGTAATGTTTTATGGGGAAGCTATCGGAAGCTGAATCCAGTAAAGTTAATTTCATTTAGAACCGGTTTCATTCCATCGAGTTTATTAGATGGTGCTTGTGGCTCTTGGCCGAAGTCTTTTAAAAAAGGGCTTGACCGAATGTTATTGAAATTTTTTTCCGAAGCACGTTTTCGTTAATGTGCTTCGATCGGCATCCCAACGAAGCCGATATAATTTTTGGTTTGCGTGATATCGTGCGGGTACAAAAATCACGTACGTCGTTTAAACAAAAAAACGGCTCAACCGAATTTTATAAAAATCATTTTAGATCATGCTTTAGTTAATACGCATCGATCGGCACCTCAACGAAGACGATATCTTTTTTGGTTGGCCCAATATCGTGCAAAAAAAATTATTACGGACGTACGCACAAACACACCTACACATACGCACATAGTTCTTCTCATAATTATGCTTAAAGAAAAACTTTTGAAAGAAAAAAAAAACTTTACTTGATTGTTAAAACAAAATGTATTGAAATGGGCCCAAAATTTTTGAATTTCCCCGTCCTAAATTCATTCTCAGTCCAGCCCTGGTGTAAAGGGCTTGGCAGACTTGACCAAAAAGGCCAAATTTATCGGTAACTAATGAGGATGAATTTTAATTTGCAGAAACTGGGGGACGCACAGTGGGCTAGATTCGAAAAAAAGTGGACAAAATTCCAAAAAAAAATTGTTTTTAAATGCCTTTTTCTAGGAACTATCTTAAAGAGGGGGATCCCCTTCATGTTTTACCGTAAAAGACCGTAAAAATGCTTGGCTCATAGCAATATTGATGAAACTTGGCCATAAGACAGCATTCATTCGGGCAATAACAATGCGCCGTGGCAACCCTATGAGACCGGTTGCAAAAATGAATGTGAAGGAATTTTGCAATGCAAATTTGACTCATTTGCTTGGCTCATCGGAAAATTGATAATTCTTGTGTCAATATATAGGTTTCAAAGCCCTTGTTACGAAAAAAGTGGGTTGTCAGGCGAAACCGGTTGCAAAAGTCCCGGCAACCCTCCCCAAAGGTTGCGAGAAATTATATTTTTCGAGCAATTGATTGCAGGCAAGTTTCAACGCGTCTGTGTTAAATATTCCGATGAGCCAAGCAAATGAGTCAAATTTGCATTGCAAAATCCCTTCTCATTCATTTTTGCAACCGGTCTCATAGGGTTGCCACGGCGCATTGTTATTGCTCGAATTAATGCTGTCTTATGGCCAAGTTTCATCAATATTCCTATGAGCCAAGCATTTTTTCGGTCGGCTCCCGGACTATAAGGGGTCCATGACCGTAATGAGTTTGGGGATCACTTGTATAATTAAATCAAGGTTCTACGAATTTTTGTAACGGAACATTTTAAAGGAACAGAGAGTTTTTGATTTAAAAATTTTAGTTTTGGAGATGATTTTGAATGATCGAGTTCTGTTTTGTAACGAAGTGATTTTGTGAAGATTCAGTTCGAACTTTGATTATAGGTAATTTTTTTTTTAATTGGTGAATTAGGAATCGAATTATTGAGTTAATTTGGAATTATATTAGTTATCCCAATTATTATACTCGGTGGTTTAAAATAAAGTGGAATTTAATAAGTATAAATTAAAGATTATAATTATTTGTGAAAGTTTGAGTTTAAAGATATTCAGAAGGAATACAATAATAACCACTTAAACTTACTTACTGATTTGGCTACGATTGTAATAGGTATGTAGTTCTAATATTTAGTAGTAGTTAGAAAAATAACTAGTCCGGGGAAATTAGCAAAAAATCGTACGAAAGGAGACAAAATTCCAAAATGCCTGAGAATTAGTCCACAGCGTACTTGGGACTTTTTGGCCGAAAAGTAATTTTTGGAAACGTTGACCTTGAATAACTTCGAAAGGGTTAGGTTTACGAAAAAATGACAAGAGGGTTTTTTTGTTGGCAATAACGTTTCGTATTGACTAATCAAAAAAAATATCGAAAAAAACCAGTTTTTGAGTGATTTTTTGCCAAAAAGTATTATTCCGTCTGCCGTTTTTTTGTGATTCCGAAATTGTTTTCTTAAAAAGTCCCAAGGAAGCTGTGGACCAATTTTCATCCATTTTGGAATTTCGACTCCTTAAAACGTTAATTTCCCCGGACTAATATAATCGTTAGCCTT
The DNA here is from genome assembly GCA_963855945.1 of Thereva nobilitata. Classification (NCBI taxonomy): domain Eukaryota; kingdom Metazoa; phylum Arthropoda; class Insecta; order Diptera; family Therevidae; genus Thereva; species Thereva nobilitata. The sequence continues at coordinate 99,888,599 of OY979695.1, forward strand.
TGTAATAGCGGTGTCAATCAGTTATATATTTTTGTAATTTGAATCTATATTTATTTGAGTTGACCATAAACATGCCTAAAAATAAGTCAAATCTCTCGAATAAAAGATGCCAAGAGGAAAAAATTAGAACACCATAATGAATCTGAGTAAAACAAAGACAATCGTCTTGCAAATCAACAAGAAAGATAATTCAATTCTAGATCAATTGAAAATAGTTATGAAAGGAATGAACGGTTACAATTTGATAGAATATGCCATTCATTGTTAAGACGTACAGAATCAGGCAATTTGAGACAACGACGATTGCAGATAAATCGCACCAGACATTATCTCTCACGAGGACTAGAATCCGATAATTCTAGAGAACCTGTAGTCAAGAAAAAGGCGATACTAAAGAACAATGACTACGAGGCGATCGTTTTCAAAATAGCGCCTCCCGAACAGTGGAAAGAATCACATCTAGAGTACAGCGCTTAAAAGAACCCGTATTCGAAATCGCGTTGCCTGTAGTCAAGAGACAGACGGTACAAGAGAACAACGTTTAGAAAACGATCGTAATAGACATGCAATTTAGGTATAAGGAAACAGAATGCGATCACGAAACACGATTACTGTTCGATCTCCAACGGCACCAAAACCAGAGAGTACCTGAAAGTCAAGAACAACAGGATATTCGTGATGCGGAACAATGCAATCGATATCATATATTGCAACAGCAAAGAACCGCAACTTTAGCACAACACAGTGCAAATGACAGCTTAATACGGCAAGCAGAATCAAACGAAGAACGGCAAAGACGTTTGAGAACTGACAGGCAAACGAGGAGATATTGAAAATGTTCAAAATAGACAACGGCGATTGAATGATGACCAGATGCGACGAACTAACATACATAGCTTAGTATGGCGAAACAAACATCTCAACGGTTTTAAATATGATCCGTGCAGCTTCAGAGATAGGTCCTATGAATGTAACTTGCAACCACTGTAACGCTTTGGGATGGAAACAAAAGGTATTTGCTGTTCGTCTGGGAAAGTGCACTTGGATTCAATTCAGCAACCACCTGAACTGATGAAATCCCTATTAAGTGGTAATCATGAAAAATCGAAGCGTTTTCTTAGCAATATTGCAACTTTAACAATCCGAGAAGTGTGTTTAAAGGAGAGGCACAGACGCTCTACATATTGCCAATGTTGTTCCCTCCATTATTATTTCTTTGCAGTCCTCATTGGTTTCTTGTACAGCCTTAAACAGTCCTTGTAGGGATATGTGTTTATAACACCTATTGAAAAGCTTCCTGATTAGCTGTCTAACGTATTATAACTCTTCAATCGAGCTAGGTGGAAAGGCTTTTTTACTTTAATTGACTGGACACGACACCTTGTACTGCCTCCTCCACATTTATAACGAAGGAGATATAATGGTAGTCGGAGAAGAAACTTATGTCTAGGATCCTTCAGTTGTTTACCATGGGAAAATTGATATTTAATGTTAGGGAAATATCAATAACTTCTTCCTAATTTTTAGAATAATTGACAAATTGTAGAAACTCCCATGTACCCTCCTGGATACACGCAACCAATGGTTTGTAAGGATGACACCCTCTCTGCATTTCCAGAAACTGGTTCTATTTCATTCGGAATAGCTTTCACAATGGACTTAAGAAACGATACAAAGGTGATATCATATGAAAAAATTCAAAGTCAACAAGCAAAAATATTGCAGGTTTCTCTTTGAGCGCGTTATGTGCGAGCTTCCACACACACACACATTAACATCTATCAAAAACGAATTTTACCGTCTTGGCCTGTCATAATTTCTGACTGTGCTGAAATGTTTTACTGCATAGCCATACTAACTTTAACTAGCATAGCAACTTGGTTGTTGTGATATTAGTTAAGTGGTCATGTAGGCCCTTTCAAGGATATTTTCATATAATTGTCCTTAATGCCCAATATAAGACTTGTAATTTGATAAGATCTCCAGTACTGCGGCATAATTAAAAACCTATGTAAAACGTACAGTAAGACTGGCAAATATCCTGGAAATGACTAATAATGACTTAATTTTGTCCGATAATTGCAGAGAAAACAACAAAATAACGAGTTATTTTGCAATAATTGGGCCCGCACAGCTACATTCCACAGCATTACGAATTTTCGAAATATCTTCGAAGTTGCCGCAATTCATGTTTATTTCATATAAGAACATTTAGAATTGAATTTCGTGAAAAGTTAGTACCTGCGAGTCCTGCTCAACTCGAGCATAATATTTGTGGGAAAATGTTGAATTTTAGTAGCGGCGTACATAATTTTCGTTCATAAATATGAATTTAGGTTGAAATGAATCCCGGAGCATTCGTTGGTCTTTAACAGCTTTTAAAATGCCACGGTAGAGCCCCATGCGATAACTTTGATCCACATTTAAGATAACTGTAATCGAGCATTAATGAATTCGAGGTGGCATGACATCATTAGTGAAGTCGTCAGGGCAATGGCTACTGCTATAAGTGGACGTTCAAAGTGAAGGTTTGAATGTTAATTCGGCATGAGAGTCAAAAACAACCTATACAATCGCTACAAGTTTCAGCCAATCTCGTTAATTCGTCAGCGGTTAAAACGTCTGTGACACGCAACAATCAACTTTAGGAGTTATAGGGTCACAACCCTAATACGAGGGTATGTCTCCGTGACGTAAAAAATTCAAGCAAATCTAGCCGTCATCGAATTCACCAAACATTTGCCGCAGTGCTTTCCCCTAGTGGTAGTATGTATTGGGAAGTTGCAAATGGGGTGAGGGCTTGGGGTAGTGCTTGTGAATAACTAACTTCTTCAGGTTTTCGACATAAGGCACAAGTCGTAGACCACTGAAGACATTCCAGCAGCGAAGATGTTATCAGGTGCTCAACAAGACAGAATTTAGGAATAAGTTTTATTGACTTTAGCGCTATGAATTTTCTATTTCCATAATGAATCCTTGGAAATCCTTCACTTAAACGTACTAAATCCTATAATATATAAATAGCGCAAAACGGAAAGCAACTTTAGTAAGTAAGTGTGGGACTCGTTTAATGTACTTTTTAGTAGGCGTTTTTTGACCTCTGGCATTATCAATTTGACACAAATGAAAGATGGCACAGCAATTATTCAAGTGCCCATTGAATTCATGTTTTTATTAACATGGGGCTGAATTATTATTATATGATTTTGGGGGTTTCTTTACCCGTGGAATTATTAATTTCAATAATTAAGGAAATGGGAAAGTTTAATTAACTATATCGAAATATGGGTATAAGCGTCCAAAGAACGCGTATGTAAAGCAAGATTTGCTTACGCTTTTTCAACATACCAACGGAGCATTGTTATCACTGCATGTCACTACCACTGTCATATTTCATTTTATTTAAAAATGCATTTTGGATTTAGAAAAATTAGTTGTTAAGTCATGGAATATGGCCTTTGTCCGACATAACAGCAGAAAAATACAGAACGAAGATTTCAATGGGGGTTGCGCAGGATAACATTAATTTTACGCTAATCTGGGTATAACCAGGGCCGGCGCGTGTTTTTTTGCACCCGATGCAGTATGCCATATTGCGCCCCATCAGCTGATCATATGAAAATAAGGCTTCTTTCTGATGCGCACCTTGCTTTTTCAATAAATTCCGTAAATCGATCGAAAGCCTTTTGTGGAATTCAAAATTTCAACTGCAGCAGATAAACTGTTGAGCGCAGCATTTAAAAGGAAAACTGGTAAAAATTGGATGTAAACAGGTATTTAATACATTGCAATACTTAACTGGCCCTCGACAACTGAGGACACGAAAAACAGCTGAACTATAAAGAAAAAGAAGGAAAACACATGAATTAAAATTATAAAGAAGTTAACATGTAAGTCAACTAAAAATGAATGTAAACATGATTTTAAACATTACAATAATAGACCAGTGCAAATAAATTTTTGGAAACAAAAAAATTATTAACAGCATGACAAATGTTGGAAAGTGAAGGAAATATAGCGAGCCAACCAGAAAAATAAATTCAAGTCGATCTGAGTTACGTGGGTGAAATAGGGGTAACTTTAAGGGGTGAAAAAGGTTTTTCACGATTTCCAACGAAACTAGACCTCCTATCAAAAAAAGTTAAATATAGGAGTTGTAGGTAACAAAAAGAACTACACCTTTTGCACAAACCATTTTTTCACATAACCTCAAATTTCCGAGAAAAATCGAAAAAACTAGTGTTTTTGTTTTTGATTTTTAACTCCATTAAAAAAATTTTTTTTTCGCGAAATTTTATGGAAACTTACCTTTTTATGTCACAAACACCGAAAATGCCCATGTTCTAAAATCATTTTTTTCAAAAAATCTAAGGGTTTTTTCTTTTGTTGAAAAGGTCTAGTTTCAGATGGTGTAGAAAAAATTAACATGATAAATTTGCCAGGAAACGCGAAAAATTTAAAAAACTTGATTTCAAAAAGTTATTTTTCAATCATTGTTTTAAATTTTTTTTGAACTTGTTTAACGTCTCCAAAAGCTACTTAAAAAATTCGTGGAACACTCCAAGACTCCAGCTGCCTTGTATTTTTTGCTATTTACGATTCAAAAATAAGTGTCACTCACTGATCTGTTTTTAGTATTTTGAAACACTGAAAACAGTAAAAACAGATCGGTGAGTTGCACTCATTTTTGAATCGTAAATAGCAAAAAAAACAAGGCAGCTGGAGTCTTGGAGTGTTCTACGAATTTTTTAAGCAGCTTTAGGAGATGTTAAACAAGTTCAGAAAAAAGGACCTTAACCACCTACTTTTTGAATTAGAGTGAAAAAAGGGGGAAAATCGTTGAAATAAAGGGTTGATACCTATTTTTGAATGGCAGATATCAAAAAACCAAACCAGCTGGAGACTTGACGTGTTCCAAGAAATTTCCAGGTAACTTTTGAGGATGCTAAAAAAGTTCAGAACAAAGGACCTTAACGATATACTTTTTGAGCTACAGTGAAATATGTGGCAAATAATTGTTTTTTTTTCATATTTTCTTTTTACAAATAAATCCATTTATTTCTGTGTTTGCCATGGTACACTATTGGTTTTATTAATTAAATGAAAGCCAAGTTCCTAACGATTACAAAGATGCCCTATTTTGTGGAAATCGACCGTTGTCTCATTACCTTTTTATTCTAAATCATAAACTACATTTTTTCCCCATAACCAAAATTCTAAACGCCCTCTCTCGAAAACGGGAAAGTCTCGATTGAAAAAAAAACAAAAAAACACGTGTTCATTATTTTTTGAAAATCTTTCTGACCATACAGAAATTGACCGCCCGCCCACCCCCACTTTGAGGCGCGGGAGAATCAGAATCCGTGAAGAAAAGGAGTGTTTCAATCGAGAATTTGTTGGGGACCCGGCGCACCTATGCTGCTCTCATAAGCCAATAGTAGTAATCAAGTGATATGAATTTTAATTTACAGTAGGAGAGTTTGAAAAAGGCAATTTTTTGGTATTTTTGATTCTAAATAACAAAATGTGAAACTATTAGTGATCTGACATTTTGATCGAGACAGTAAAAACCATCCATTGACATGGCATTTTTCGAGATATGAATTTTCATACACAAATGAAGTGTCTCAATGAACCGCTGAAACCTTCAAAATTCAACTCTTCTTAACCATTAACGAAAATCAACTATTCCTATAAAAGTTGGAGTCATTAGATTCAAAATACATTTATTTGAACTATGAAGAAAATTGCCTGTGTATTCTGTTAAAACCATGAACGTTAAAAGATTTAAAATTAATGCAAATAGCAGCATTCAGCACTCGAAATTCGAGGGCCATTTTCTATAGCTTTTTTTAATTTAAATCTAGAAGTCTGCAATAACAAAATTTTTCGAGAACAATAAAACAAATCGAAAAAAAAGCAAATATTTTATAGTTGGAAAAAGCAATGCCAAAAACCAACTTTTATTTTCTCTTATATTGCGAAATTGTGTTCGTCAAAACATGTGATATTAATGCAAATATTGAAAATCAAACTATTCGCAATATCTAAGGAAAGAACCAATACTTATTTCTCTAAAATTTGGAGACATTAGATTCAATATGCTTTCATATTAAGTGTGACCAAAATTACCTATGTATGTATTCTTTTACAAAACTTGCTGGTAAACTATGTTTTTGGTTTTGTTTTCCGGCGCGTAAATAAACAAAGATGATGCCTTTCCGACTCGCTGCAGCCAACCTTAAGACATTTAAAATTAATTCAAATCTTCAAAATTCAAGTCTTCAACAAATATTTATGACCATTAACGAAAAACCAATTATTCCTATAAAAGTTCGAGAGTTTGGATATTGTTTTGTTGGTCTAATTCTGCGAAGTATGTCTTCAGTCATGCCGTTCTTGTATTTTCCCCACAAAACCGATGGTTCTGTTGGGTATCATGTCGTCAATGTAATTCCGAACAGTTGACGAATGTTATGCGGCGCCGATGCAAATGCTGCATCAATAAGTGTCAGATTCCAATGATTGTCGTCTTCCAGCAATTGCAACTCGCGACATGCATCTTGAAATGTATTGAATAATTGACCATTGACTGTTCGTAAAAATTCGAAAGACGTCAGTCCTGGAACATTCAGCAACAACAAACGCAGAAACAAACATTCACGTTGTTTTGGATGTACTGTGTAAAGTCGTCCCAATGTCTTTGCTTTCAATATGCGTGCGATAGTTGGATGTGGTTCGCCTTGTCTACGTGGCTTCCATTTTTTACCTGATTTGTTCCATGTATAATAGAGAGGGACGTCGGTATATAACAATTTTGTTGCGAATTGTCCGAAAATATCAGGTTTTTGGCACAGTGTGACACATTCAGTAAGTGTAGTTTTTGGTGGCTGGAAAGCTCGTTGGAGAGCATTTTCTTCAGTTAAATATACACGTTGGCCGTTTTCAAGATGTACAGCCATCTGAGGCATAATGCAAAAACTCGACATTTATATATTTTCTTATTAACACTTTATTTAATCGCACCAATTAAAAGCTTTTACGCATTTTTCGGTGGAAGTATATAAAGAACAATGGATGCTATTATTTTATGGTGGGACCACACTACGCGGACTTGGGTCGTACGCGCTTTTGCCTTTTTTTTCATATAGAGTTTTATGACTTTTTTACGACTTTTTTACGACGTTTTCCATGGTAAAGGTCGTGCGGCACAACAACGCGTACAAAAGGCTGTGCTTAAAAAGGTACATTGTGCGTCCACACACTGAGCTTTTCAAAAGCGCGTACGCCGTTTCAAATGAGAATTGATTTTTTCTCACTTATGATTCAGAAAATTAAAAGATCACGCGCGCTTTTGGCTGGCCGTACGACCAAAAGCGCGTGGATTCTAAGTCCGCGTAGTGAGGACGGGCCTTTACAGGTTTCCCAATGTTCACAAATATTTTTATTTTGTATATAAATTATATGTTTCTTAACTGGTATGTTTTTGCGGGCTCCGGTAGTTATAGTATACAGTCCATAGTACATAGTATATAGTACACAGTACACTGTACACACTGTACATACTGTACACACTGTACACTCAGTACACTCAGTACACTCAATACCCTAATTCATACGTTGTCACTCGTAAAAATTGGAGTGTTTTTTAAAGCTAACGGTTTTTTATATGTACATGACAATTAAAATTAATTATTTTTTCGCCCCGCCAACTTAAATATAATCAGTGAAACATTGAAATTCTCTATATTTCGAGAACAGCTTCACTTATCTGGACCAAAACTATCCTATCTCTCAATCCGGAACCAACCCTACACATTCCCAAATTTTCATTTAAATCTGTTGGGCGGTTTCGGAGATTAGCGTGTACAAACATTGTGACACGTAGTTTATATATATTAAGATAAGATATCCATATATATAACATGTATATATACATATATGTATATAACAGGTATATATGTATTATAACATGGCCCGATACATGCGCGCAAAGGCTGCAGGCAGCGAAAAAAAAAACTAACTTCGGACGAACCACGGTGGGCTTGAAAATGATTTAAATACGAAGTTTTAGCACCACCACAAAGATAGAAAAAAAGGCATTTTCTACGCGTCACCTCTAAGAGGACTCTTCTTGGACTTGGAACACGCTCAATATGGAGAAATGTGATATCCGGAAACTCCCCAATGGAAGAACAAAGACAGACAAACCTTTTCCTGGATCCACACCAAAAAAAACTCTGCACGGTAGATTCTGACGGGAAAAGGAATGAAGAAAAATTGAAATTTTGATCCTTGAACCGATAATTTTAATGAAAAATAATGTTTAAATAATTATTTTACAAGAATGAATAGTTTGATAATTGTGAATTAATGTCTGAAGTAAAGAACAGTAATACAGAAAACGAATTTCATGATTTTTTCAACAAGTCTACTATTGAGCCACAAGTTATAAATGAACACTATTATATTCTCGGAGTGCGGTCAGTAATTTACTTCCATAATTTGGATGACATTTTTTTACTTTATATTTGTCCCACGTTATCCCAAAGTCATGGTGGAGAAATTCCATGGCCTGCTCGCTAAAAAACCCCAACCCTTTTTTTGTTTTAGCGCAAAACTCTGGTACATGGAAAAACACAGCATGGACCTTTGGAGTAACACTGATCTGTAGATCTAGATAACTTCTTTTAAATCTGTCTATTGCTTCTCTGTAGTCAGGTTCCAGAGTTATTGAAAAACAAGATTCCACCACTGCTCGAAATTCTCGGAAACATTTAACATCATTCAGACAACCCAGCCTGCATCAATTTTGCAAAATCAGTTTTATCCAAAAGCAATTTGCATGAATTACCCGCGAATGCAGGGGCCCCATGCACAATTCTTGGCTGACATTGCACCTTTTGGCCCACTCAAAAGATTCAAATTTGAACTCCATTTTCATCCGATTATAAAGCGTGTTCACTACTCCGAGAATTAAATGCAATTCAGGGGCGCAATGATGTCAAGAATCTGTCTGAAGTCATCCGTGCCTCTAGAAAGAACCGGCAAATTCGAGCAATTTTTGTAATTTTTTGCAAGGGACTTTTTGAAGTTGGCTTTTCCCCATTCTAAATAATTTTCTTGGCAGTTTTGTATAGTCCAACTCTCGCCACAAGTGCCCAAACTTTCTTTCGAGGCGAAACACCAAGTATAGATGTTTTCAAATGCTGTGACATTTGGCGCAGGTTGGCGTAAAAAGCTCTTAAAAATGTTTAAAAGCTCGAGAGCATTTTTCTTCCTCTCAATTGAAAAAAAAGCTCCAAAAAAGAAGGCCAAAGGCGCGCGCAAAAGAATTCTCAGCAATTCACATATAATTTCTGACAACTTGTTGGAAATATTACGACGACTCTGTTTTTTTATTAGAGCTTCTGTATATACCACAGTGGCTTAAAAAATCTCAACTGAAAAACGAAATCTATATTTTCCCATTTGAATAATTGGTAGAAATTTGAAGTTTTAACAGTAAATGAAATAAAAATGCGAAGGAAATATTTTAAACATTATTTATTTAAAAGGTAACAGTTTTTTTTAATAAAATTGACATTTTATTTTTCTTATAAGAAAAGGGAAAACAAATAATACATAATTTAAATATTTTTCTTAAAGTTTATTAAAATTGTTAATATAAGTACAAATTTTTAAATTTTGTGTGCGTTTTTACCATTCTTCATCTCCATCGGTGTCATCAGAGTCCTCTCCTAAATTAATTATTATTCTATTTGAATTGAAAAACATACCCTCTTTTCGCAAATAATCCTCCTCGATGTCCTGAACATGCCTGCAGCTATTTCGCCAGTCCTCCTCCGTTATAGCTGAAAACTCCTTATGTACTATTTCTAAAAGCTTAGCTTCTTTGTACTCGATATTTTGTGCAGCAACTCGTCTCTTTAATATACCCCAGATCAATTCAATGGGATTTAATTAGGGATGATACGGTGGCAGCCTGGAACAGTAAAAGCTAGTAAAAGATTGGAAAATATAATTTTATCTTTTTAATTCATACCTCAAAACGGAATGGCCATGACTTTCCAAAAGTGCATCTATACTATATTCAAGATGTTGCTCTCGATGTCTGCATATAACGTCGTACAAATCCTTTTTTGTAGAATTGTTTTCAAACGAAATTCCTTTCTCTGTAAGCCAAGATATCATCTCGCTCTTGAGACTTGCAGAGGTAGGAATTTTGCTTGATTTGACATTGTGATATGCAGCGTTATCCAAAACAACAACTGAATGCATAGGCAAATTTGGCAGTAGTTTCTCCGTCAGCCATTTTTTGAAGTTTTCCGCATTCATGTCGCAATGGTAATCTCCAGTACGAACTCCTGATTTGAAAATCAGGAGTGCGTTATGGATAAACCCATTTGCGGTTCCTCCGTGAACAATTATGAAGCGGGCGTCTTTTGATAGCGCTTTCTTGGGTCCCTCCTTCAGATTTTGCGAAATCCACACTTTTGCTGCAGCATGCGTTGTATGGATGTAAGTTTCATCTGGAAATAAAATATGTCGTTATAGTTAATATAATAATACAAATAGAAAATGGAGATGCATATTATATTATAATTATGGTAACAAAAACGATTACTTACCAATATATACTATAGGACGATTATCTTCTCGATATTTTTTTACTCCCCATAGATATTTCAACCGCAAAAGACGAATCCTATTGGTTTCTGTTAACACCTCTCTATTGTCCGGCATACTTTTCCACTGATATCCCAGTCTTTTTATCAATCTCCACAAATAAGTATCACTGGCTTCATAACTAAGCTGCTGTCTGAGCTTTTCTCGTAACAGGTGAATAGTGCATTGTCGTCCTTCACTAAGATGAAATGAATCTATTATTCTTCTTACAACATCAGAATTGAAAACATCCATTTCACTTCGCCTACGTTTGGCACTTTTTCTCCTTGGTGATACGAAATCTGCTCTTGACGTACTTGGCTGTGGAGAAGGCGTGCGTGTAATTTTACATTTATATTAAAAGTTAAGTTTACTTAAAAAAAAGACTTACCTGTCTTGCTCCAGTAGTAAATTGTGCAGCGACATTAAATGGGTTACCTCTTCTAAGATCGGAAGCTTCTTTGACGATTCTTTTCACTGTACTAACACTGGAAGCTGTAAATAAAAATTTTAATTAATATGAAACACAAAGTTTTAAAATAAACATACCTGTCATCCATGCAGTATGATCTAGCAATGTTTGTTCCGAACAATCTTTAACCTTTATTTCGCCCGTTTGATTTTTTTTCAAAAAACAAAACACACGAAAAATTAATTCACCTTCTTTGCTCTTTTTTTCCATATTTACTCCACGAATAACAAAATAACAATGAAGTAAATTGATTTTGCAGAGTTATATATATTTGCAAAATCCCTCACTTTTTTAAGAAGTGGATAACGATATTCTTGGAAAATAATAAGCTCACATAAAAATTAAAAAACCCTTTGTAATAAACGTACGTGAATTTATGACTAAAGGAAATTTTTTTGCAAACCTTTTTTATAAAATGTCTTATTTTTTTCATGTTACAAGAATAATAAAATAAAAATGAAGTAGATTAATTTTGCAGAGTTATATATACATATTTGCAAAATCCCTCGCTTTTTTTAAGCAGTCGTTAACGATATTCTTGGAAAACCATAAGCTCCCATAAAAATTGAATACCCCTTCGAAAGAAACGCCCACCGACAGGTAAATTTATAACTAAAGGATTTGTTTTGCAAACCTTTTTTATAAAATGTCTTAATTTTTTCATTTTACAAGAATAATAAAATTTTATTGTTTTAAAAATGTTTTGGTTTTTGAAAAACTTTTCTTAGGTAACGTGGAAAAACTAAGATTTTCTGCTTCAGGTATCGGAAAGATTATATACAAATAAAACAACAAGTATTCTTCCCGCAACTGATAGGCTGTGATAACCTGGCCTAAAATTTATGATGAATAAACTGACTTTTTAAAGAAACAGAAAGCAATGTTCCTTTTGCATATTTTCAATTTAATTGTTAATCTTTGCTTAATTTTGTAACCCATTGTATATTTTAAAAAGTGAGCGGAGAATTGGCTCCTCCTCCTTCTTATCAAATCACTTGCTGTCATTTAATCAATCGCGACTGCCACAACCTTCTATATTACAAGCCATGAACAAGAATCTCAATTGAGAGAATCGGACCACCAAATTCTCCCAAATTCTCCAAATTACACTAACAACATAACGTGACTTCACCGAGTTGTGGTCCGATTGAGCGGAAATTCGCTCTCAATATTTTCCTTGTTCATGGCTTGTAATATAGAAGGTTGTGCGACTGCGGGTTAATCATTATTTAAAAATTTTACAAATTATGAATGAAAAACGTCCTTTTTTATAAATTTTCTAATTTTCAGGCTTTTGTACATTTGCTACAGAAATAATTTGTAGCAATTCCCATTAAAAAATACGCAATTTGTGTTTTTAATACTTTGATACTAGGATTGTTGACGTTTTACGTCAGTCGCATGCGCGCTTCTGCCAGGGAAGGTTGTGTTGCTTGCGGCTGCGGCGAATTTTTAATTTATGAATGAAAATGCTCATTAATTTAAAAATGCGTTTTTCAGCATTTTTTTTTAATTATTTTAAATATAGAGATTGGAAATATTTCGCATAATAATAATAAAATTATGCTTATTCCCAGCGGGAAATGGAATCATACCAAGAAGCATGACGGTAGCCTTTTTTGGAAGGCGAGAATTCCTTCCTTTTCGCATTCCGCTCCATATCTTTTTTGTACAGCCATGTCATTAGAAGGAATGAGTCGAAAAGCTCTAAAAGCTCATTCACCTTCCCCACGCATTCCCGGTAAGGTGTTTATGATACGTTCACTTTTATTTCTTCCAAGGAAGTACGATTTCTTACACCTTCTAAATATATTGAGATCCTTGGAAGATATTGCTTTAATCCTTTTATAATAATTTTTTAGATACACATTTTTATACACAATTTAATGGTAAATTGTATTAACTGAATAAAAACTGTACATTAATTACATATCCATATTTGGCCCTTCCATCCTACTTTTGTGGAACTACGAATACGAACTCCTTCCTAAAAGATTCTTAAGGAAGGCCTTCGAACTTTTCCCGCTGGGTATGTACCTACAGGAAAATCTTCCAAAATGCTTCTGAAGCGCGACCAGGAAGCACTTCTAATTTGATTCCAGAGGAAGCTGCTTCCACTTTTCCCGCTGGGTATAGAAGGTTGTGGCGCATCCCTTCCCAAATTGTTTTGTTGAGTTTTTTCTGCGTTTGTTGCCATTTTAAATGAAAAGAGGGGAAATGATAGAACAACATATATAAAATTTGGCAACGAGGGGCGCAGAACTGTTCAAATTTTTTGTGTCACGGAGTTTGAAAACATCATACGCATCGTACATGGAAAGCTGCTGGCATGAGCATAACCTTCTATATAACCTAGAAGGTTATGGCATGAGACATGATTCCTACCAATATGTTGGCGAGTTTCAAATCGGTCGCAATTGTGCCGACAAAATCATTGATCTGTAAGAGAGACCATACCATTCTCACATTTTCGTGGTTTTCTTGTGTACCTGCAATTATTGCCAGAACGAATAATTTTTTGACTCCTTGAATATTTTTGCCCCTACGCCCTCTATATATTTTTGTCGACCGTCCATTACAGCAGAATCAGGTTCTTGCACTGAAAGGCAAATCTTGAGAAAACCTCCCCCACCATCAATGCCAAAATTCAAATGGGGATTATCATTGTTTCGAGTTGCCTTTATACAATCGATTAAGGCCGGAACATCTGTACAAAATGCCAATATTTCTGTAGAGGTCCTTTTCTCGCCAGCTTTGGATGTTATTATGGGGCAACTTTTGAAATCAAAAAATTCATCTAGCCTGTGGCGGTGTGTAAATAGTTTCGTCTTCAGATGTGGTTCAAATAGGTTTCTTTTTTGGGAGCCAACGCGTAAGTCTCTCGCTATGCCCTGAACTACGTTGCTGGAGAGACCGTAATTTGTGGCTATTTTACAAACATCTCCCGCGGAAATCTGTTGCGGGCCTATAGTTTGATTTGTTCGTTTCGGGGTGATTTCAACGTTGAGTGCCTTTCCGTAGATCTGAGATAATGTAGCGGTTTTATTGCTCGAGCTGCGAGAATTTGTGTCTTCATTTAAAACTATGTCCTTTATTAAAGAACACGCCAAATGTTCTCTCTGTTTCAGGGGAAGCGAGTTACTTACATGTTCTTTGAAACTGGGGAAGTGTTGTTCTGGGGTACAAAAATGTTTTTCCCTACCGAATAAGTTTCACCACATTTTTTGCACTTGTTGCTCTTCTTCTTTTTGTGCTTGTCGTTTTTTTAGTGAAGTTATATGGCCCTGGATCTCGTACCAATTCACACAATATGCAACTGCACAACGTTTGAGTTTTTGCCCGAGTATTCTTCTCCAAAATTTTGAACTTTGTATAGTCCGTAGAGAAAACATATGCGCGCCCGATTTTCTTGATGGGTCCCTGCATGATGATCCTTTGATCTTCTGTCCATACTTTCACAAGAAATTGAAATTTCGAAGAGAACAATTACAACTTCACCTCAAAGGGTCGAAGACTATCTGAAGTTCTAACTAATTGCACGAATAACATTGAGCCTGCTCACACGATGCCATAAGTGTGTTGAGTAAAACCGGCTTTATTCAGCTCCTCGGAATTCACATGAGGCGTAATTATGTTTAGCAAATTTGAATGCTATACAGGAACGTTTAAATGTATTGCAGATGAAATTTACTTGTTAGAGAAAAACAGAGCTAAAGAATGCAAGAGATAGAAGTAACTTTTTATATGTGTGCTAGTTTTCACGCGTTTGCTTTTGCGTGAAAAATGTTTCGTTAAGTTCTTCCGCTCGCTTCCCTCTCTCATCTATAAAACCGCTGGGGAGTTTCCGGATATCACATTTTTTTCAAATTGAGCGTGTTCCAAGTCCAAGAGGAGTCCTCTTAAGCAGCGTACACACGACAAACTTAGTTGACAACCAAGTTGGCACCATGAAATATACAGACCCTCCAACTAGATTGCCAACATTCGGTCAAAATTCGTTATTTTCTGTCATTTTCAGTTTACAATTCTCAACTAAGTTCACAACACCACTACAAACATACGACATGGTTGCCAACTTCTACTAAAAATCAAAAATTTTTGTTTTCATTCCAACCGTTTGGCAAACTTAATTTTAAGTTGTCAACCAATCCACACACTTTCAATTCTGACACCAACACAAAATATTGTCAACTTTGTTGGCAACTAAGTCTGTCGTGTGTACGCTGCTTTAGAGGTGACGCGTAGAAAATGCCTATTTTTCTATCTTTCTATTATCCATTGAAAAAAGTCGATTTTTTCAAAAACGGCTCTAAGGTTTACGGTGGATTTTTTTTCTAGCCTTCTTATGACTCCAGGAATCGAATGCCGAAAGAAAATCGGTGGTGCTAAAACTTCGCATTTAAATCACGTTCAAGCCCACCGTGTATCATTTCTCGTGATCGGGAGTTTTTTCAGCTGTGAGCCCATGGGCACTTTTTATCTACTCGCCGAATACTATAAGTGAGTAAACTTTGGGCCAATTTGACCGGGACCCATTTCCCATACAGATTCTGCGGGGTCCTTTATTTCAATTGAGTAAAGTAAATTTTTTTCTAGGAAGTATTCAAAGAAAAGTAATTATTTTCTATCTTACATTATTCAAGGATTTCAATTGTAAATTTTAATAAATAATGTAAAATTTAAAACAATGATTGAAAAATAACTTTTTGAAATCAAGTTTTTTAAGTTTTTCGCGTTTCCTGGCAAATTTATCCATAGTCATGTTAATTTTTTCTACACCATCTGAAACTAGACCTTTCAACAAAAGAAAAAACCCTTAGATTTTTTGAAAAAAATGATTTTAGAACATGGGCATTTTCGGCTGAAAATGAGGTCTCTTTTTAGGTTTAAATTCAAAATAAAACGTAAAAATAAATATTTTAATTCAAAAAAATTACAGCGTGTTTGTGACATAAAAAGGTAAGTTTCCATAAAATTTCGTGAAAAAAGATTGTTTTTAATGGAGTTAAAAATCAAAAACAAAAACACTAGTTTTTTCGATTTTTCTCGGAAATTTAAGGTTATGTGAAAAAATGGTTTGTACAAAAGTTGTAGTTCTTTTTGTTACCTACAACTCCTATATTCAACTTTTTTTGATAGGAGGTCTATTTTCGTTGGAAATCGTGAAAAACCTTGTTCACCCCTTAAAGTTACCCCTATTTCACCCACGTAACTCAGATCGACTTGAGTTTATTTTTTTGGTTGGCTCCCTATATTTCCTTCACTTTCCAACATTTTTCATGCTGTTAATAATTTTTATCATTTGTGCCTTTTTAAAAGGTATCTGCACTGGCCTATAACAACAGCATGGAGTTTCGAATTTTGAAAAAAGAGACATGAATTTTATATTTCCCAATGAATTAGCTAAAGAATTTAAAGGATTAGTAGTTAAGGTAAATTAAGTAATGGAATAAAATTCGAAAAATGACTTAATAAATAAGAAAAAAGAAAATTTAGTTTAGAATTTAGTTTGACATTTTAAGTTATGTCATAACATGCAACATAATTTATGTTAATTGCACTATTAAAGACACGAATCCATGCAAAAAATAAGACAATGAGCTTACCTGTACATTATTAACACCCATTGACACCTGTAAACCCAAGCACACAAATCACTGGCGCGAAAACAACAAAAAACCGAAGGCGAGCGCGAGTCGCGAAAAACGAAAACAAGAACTGTCGTTCATGTTTTGAGGTGTCAGTCAACTGATACTTCGCGAAATTTAACAGAGGTAATGCCACAATAAGTTGAAACATTTATATTTTCGCGATAATTAGCATTTTTTTCAAATATTAATTTACCCCAAGAGGAAAAAAGAAAGGAAATGAAAGGGAGAAAGAATGCTTTATTCGTCGATAAATAATCGTAACCAGCCTGCACTTCTGCTGTATCGACATTAAAAAATTGTATAACTAGCAAAAAACCCGTGGGCGTTGCAACGCCTTTAAATTGAAGAAGTCTATGTGTGCACTGCGCTAGGAAAAAAGTATAATGAAAACCTATACCTAAAACCTATAAAAAATGTTGTAGTATTTCTTCTCGAGCGTTCTCGGATTCGTCAGGGATTAATTGGAACAATTTGTTCCTTTTTAACAACTTTAATTTCAAAACAAAACTTCTTGCACACACGTGCTCCTGCTCCTCCTTCTTCTTCTTGGCGGTTCAGTCAGAGCAACCGTACTAAATTGAGATGTGACATTGCATTATGAATGTACTCAAGTAGGTGCCTCTAAACCTTAGAATATAGAACTACAGGAAGGGCCCTCGCAGAATTTTAGGGTAATGAAATTCAAACTGCACACGTCATTGTTCTTTTTTTCCCTGAAAATTCACTCGTAACAACTTCAATTACACTAAAAACAAATTCTTTAAACTTTCTTTCTTTTTTTATATTAGTTTTTAAAAAAACTGTAAATAAATTTTATAGAAGAACTTGTTTTAAAGAAAGTGCCGCGGGAAAATTTGACAGTCAACTAACAAGCAATTAAACCAATTTGACAGTCGACTGATAGCAGATTTCACTACGCTCCCTTTCCTGTAGTTCTACATTCTAAGCTCTAAACATGAAAATTCTCGGTGAATAGGAATTTTAACTTTCTCTCAGTAATTTTATTTCCTAAAGATTCTGTTGTATGTTTCGATACGGGCTCCCCGGCCTGAGCGAGTTCTACCAACGCCTTGTAGGCATCATCTAATTGACGAACTAATGGTTTTAACGCGTCTCATCTACTCTCCCACCTGGTTTCACTAAGCAGCTTAAGAGTTATTAATTTTACAGGTTTTTCAAAATATTTCATCTTTTAACCGAACTGGAGAAATAAACATATAAAGAATAGTATCACAACCAGAAATTTCATCTGGAGAACAATGTGCAGCATCTAAAATAACTAGATTTGTTGAGTGCGACGCGCAAGGAACAAAAATCAGGTGCGGTCAGCGGACCCCCGTCGGGCACGAAGTTCCTTACGCTTTTTCTTCAACTCCGAATGTGTCTCACGCTTTTTCACATTTAAATAAGTTATATTTATCATTTTTACCAATAACTTCATTAATTTCATTCTTAGCTTGATTTCTAAAGGTAGGTTGTTCCCATGTACTGGCTGAAGCAATAAAAACTTGACATTCAAAATTATTGTTTGCTTTTAAGTTCATTTTAAAATAAAAACGTATTTTTTAGGTTTTTAAAATATATATTTCATTTTCTACTTTTTAGTCTATTAGGTATATTTCTTCGCCTTCGTCTATATGTCTATATTAGACAGTGGCGGTTCCTCTTTGGAAGCAAAGGAAGCACTGCTTCCCTTGACCAAATAGGCAACTTCATGAAAAATTAATTTAAATATATTAAGATTAATCAAAAACAAAATCTTAATATATTTCTTCATCTGGAAACACTAAGCAAGCAATGTACAGATTTTTTTATATAAAATGTACAATTCATACTACTGTATACAAAGAACAAAGCCTTGACCACGATACGAGCGGAGAGCGGTAGAGCGGCAATACTAAAGTGCCGCTCACCTCTAATCCGAGACATTAAATTTTTCTGGTGCCGCTCGCCGCTCTTATCGTGGCCGAGGCTTAACATAACGTAGGGAAGCTGTAATTGTTCAGCCCCAAAACAACAATAAACACAAAAATAATTATAATATAAATAAAAATAAAAATATTGAAAATAAAAAACCTCACCAGAAATAATAATAAAAATCCAATGCATGTTTTTGTCGCTCTTGTTTATGTTTTTGTTTGTTTGTTGAAGTCTTAGTTGGCCACCACTGGACCTCCATTAAATAAACCTAAAAGGTAAAAATTAAATAAATTAATAATCGTACGAAAAAATAGCCATTAGTCCGGCTTGAAAATATAAAATAAAAACAACAAGGGGTTAATAAAAAGAATTGTCAACAAAAGTGACATGCAAGAAAAAAAAACAACAACAACAAATGCATCACAAGCAAACAATAACTACAAATGATACAATTTACATGCATAGAACATAACACAATATTGAAAAAGAACATAATAAGGAGTACACCTCTTTAAAAACACTAAATAATTACAAAAAAAACACAGGTAGAATGCCCTTAAAGGCATACATGGACATAACCTCACATCTATCACACAAACTTTTTCTAACAAAACACTACAAACCATGTCTACACATGTATATAAAATACTAAAACAACACACAACATTATAACAACAAAACAAAGTCACACACGCACCTGCAAACCGCGATGTTTTGCATGTAATTCGCGAAATTCACCGCGCATAAAGTCGCGACCCGTGACGTCCACGAAAACGTCAAAACTTCATGTTGTATCAACATATGATACATGAAATCGGTGTAGAATTTAACGAAGAATACAGCGGCGATGTCAGAAAAACGAAATATTTTATGGATAAAAAGATATTTCCATAAAACATAAGTTCTCATAAAGATAATAAGAGAAAAAGAGAAAATATAGTGGAAAAGGATGAATATATGAATTAATAAAATTATGATATTGCAGTAAAAATAAGGAAATGGCCGAAAAGGACATTTTTAGTACATCATAAAAATTGAAGAAAAATAAGAAAATCATAGTGAATTAATTGAAAATTTATGAAATTAAAAAGAATAAAATATTTAGAATTGAATAAAAATAAAGGGAAATAGTTTGAAACTATTTTTTATTCATCATCAAGGAATAACCATCCCCACCTAAAAATGGCAATGCAGTTTATGCCAGGACCGTTGGTTCCAGTGTATAAAAACCCGAACCCAGAAGCCATCAGTCTCTCTTGTCTATCAGTAGTCAACGAAAGTATATCGAGCGAACGCAATCAAAGTAACTTCCAAGAGTTTTTTCCAAGTGTTTATTGTGAAAAAGGATTT
Source organism: Thereva nobilitata (assembly GCA_963855945.1). Classification (NCBI taxonomy): domain Eukaryota; kingdom Metazoa; phylum Arthropoda; class Insecta; order Diptera; family Therevidae; genus Thereva; species Thereva nobilitata. Next base: position 99,908,660 of record OY979695.1, read on the forward strand.
TTCAACTACTCAATAAGGTATTTTTACCAATCATTAAATTTTCTACAGGCCGCATGGGTTTTGGAAAATGTTATATGTTTGGTTTTAATCAAGTATTTCTTTCAGCATTATTTTAAAGATAATATTCAGTACGACTCTGTATCTTTCCTTAGTCAAGTATTAAATTACTGTCTGGCTATATCTTCTGATATACTCAGTGTAATTTTGTATACAAACTTTTGGTTAAGTACTTTAGTCGCTATCTGAATATATCTATTTGTTATATATATTATATTCTGGAATAAAAGTTACTAACTAGAACACTACTATTAAGGTGTTATTGGTTGGTAATAGTAATATATATATGATAAGTTAAGTTGAACATAAGTCCTTGTTAGCACCTAAGCAAACAGTTTACCGAAATAAAGATAAATTGAATTCTAACTGATACGTGTGTTTCCTTCATAGTTTCCTTTTCCCTTAGTGTAAAATTTCATTTTGCACTAAACATTTTGGTGGTTCCATCCAGGAATACGTGTCAGCGAATTCAATTTGGTCAATTTCATTCGTTTGTTATCGGTGTTCGGGTAGTCTTTAGAGTAACATATTCAAAATGACTACACTACAACAAATGTGTCAAGCACAAGAACGTTTAAAACTCCGTCTAATTCAGTATATCGACACTGCCAAAAAGACGGCACACGCAAAACGCAATTTAGGATTCTACAAATCCAGAATCACTGGATTAAATGCAATATGGGAGAAATTTCAAAAAAACGACATTGCATTAGACGAATCATCAGTACAAGAGAATGCAGAAGCAGCAATTGCGTACCTCAATAGTGATATATACGGAACCACAGAAGCCAAATATTATGACTATCTCGGAGTGTTAATGGATGGATTGGAAAAATGCCAAGTAAAAACAACTCCACCTCCAGAGCCTCCAACTACAACACCACATGAAATACAACTGCCGAGAATCAGTCTGCCAAAATACAATGGCGATTACGATTTGTGGCGATCATTTCATGATGTATTCGTTGCGTTGGTCCATAATAATGCAAACCTTGGTCCAGTACAAAAATTACACTATTTAAAGGAATGTTTGGTTGGAGAAGCTGAAAACTTATTGCGACATGTTCCAATCACTAACGAAGATTACGCACCAGCATGGGAAAAACTGAAGAAGCGGTATGAAAATAAAAGAATGTTGGTAAATCACCAGCTAAAAACTTTTACAAACATACCGAAGCTGACTACTGAATCCTCTAAGGGCATGAAGGAATTAATAGATACATCATCCGAATGTTTGCAACAGCTGAAGAGCTTAGGTGTCGATACTGCGTCTTGGGATGCCATTCTAATTTATTTATTAGTACAGAAGCTCCCTTTCACAACACTACGATTATGGGAAGAAGAGCAAGGAGCAGATCAAACATTGCCAACTTTTTCACAATTCAGCAAGTTCTTGACAATGAGATTACGGGTACTAGAATCAATTGCTGATGCAATCGTTCCACGGACATCAACACCAATCAAGCCAACAATCACAAAAAAGGTCACACACACGTATCATGCAGTGAAGCAAACCTGTTGTCCGGCTTGCCATCAAAAGCACTACATTCGAGCATGCACCAAGTATCAACAAATGAATAGTGATGCCAGACGTAAGGTCATACTATCAGCTGGACGTTGTTTGAATTGTTTGTCCAACAGCCACATGGCAAAGGAATGCACAAGCAAATATACATGTCGCAAATGCAAGCAGCGTCATCATACTACCTTACACGACGACTCCAGACAAGAGAAGCAGGGATCAACAGGATCCAAGGAAAAACATTTTCAAGAGGGAGAACCAATACCAAGCCAATCTCCAACAATTTCGAAATCACAATCAGCCGACAGCGCTGACGGAGTGACCACAATTCAAAACTTTCTAACCATGAAAAATCACCATGCATTGTTGTCAACAGCACTGGTAACGTTTCGCACTAATCATGGCACGGAAAAGGTATTGCGGTGTCTAATAGACAATGGCTCCGAATCTTCATTTATCACAAAGGCTGCATGCAAGCAGCTAGGAGCTACAGGAACTAATACAACTGTAGCAATAACAGGTATAAACACCAATCCATTAGCTACTGCACGCCAACAAGTTAGGCTCACGGTAAAACCAAACAACGCTAACACGGTGTCAGTGACGGATAATTTCCTGATACTCAACAGTATCACTGATTCTCTACCAACAAAGGTAGTTTGCAAGGAGGAATGGAATCACCTCAACAACTTGCCACTAGCAGATCCAACATTCTGGGAGCCAGGAAGGATCGACGCACTCCTAGGAGCCCGAATCTACGCACGTATTCTAAAGAACGGCATACGAAAGGGACCTAGTACCGCCCCAATAGCCGTAAACACAATCTTTGGATGGATAATAGTGGGACCAACGACCGACACCGTCACAGATGAAGTCTCAGCATTTACGGTCACAACACTAGATTTACATGACCAATTAAAACGTTTTTGGGAAATCGAAGAACCTCCTGCAAAACAGATCCTAACAGAGGACGACAAACTGTGCCAGCAGATCTTCGAGACAACACACACGCGTAAACAAAATGGAAAATACCAAGTCAAACTTCCATTTAAAAACAACAAGGCGCCTGCTCTAGGATTATCAAGACCACAAGCACTCAAGCGTTTCACATCGCTGCAACGGCAGTTCGCTATGAAACCACAATTCGAAAAGGAATACAGAAAGTGCTTAGACGAATATATTGAACTTGGGCACATGGAAGAAGTAGACCCCCCAACAGATAAAGAAGAAATTTCTATATCCCTCATCACGCAGTCTTCAAGGAGAGTACCACGACTAAATTGAGAGCCGTGTTCGATGCATCCGCCAAAACTACAAATGGCACATCACTCAACGAGCACTTGTTGACTGGACCTACTCTTCAACCCAAGCTGTTTGCAACATTGCTCAATTGGCGAAAATATAAAATCGCTATGAATGCAGACATTGAGAAAATGTATCGCATGATTGATATCCACCCCAAGGATCAAACATTTCAAAGGATTATATGGCAAAATCCGAAAACATTACAAATTCAAGATTATAAGTTGAAAACGGTGACTTTCGGCACGGCAAGTGCTCCATACTTAGCAATTCGCACGCTGCAACAACTAGCAGTGGACGAAGGGGAAACTTGGCCGTTATCTTCTAAAGCACTACACAACAACTTTTACGTCGACGATTTGTTAACCGGAGCTGACATCAACGACGCAAAACAATTACAAATGGAATTGATAAACATCACACGATCAGGTGGTTTTAATCTACGGAAATGGGCTAGCAATGAGCAGACACTATTAGACCATCTCCGTCCAGAACATCGTGAACTGAAGAATATACTAACATTCAACACAGACGAAACAGTGAAGACCCTCGGGATACGTTGGCATCCTGGACCGGATCATTTCACATTCACTATCATCCCAATGCGAGAACACAACATCGCAACTAAACGCAACATTCTCTCGGACATCGCATCCTTGTATGACCCCTTAGGCTGGCTGTCTCCTGTTATCATTAAGGCCAAGATATTAATGCAAGTGTTATGGATAACCGGCTGCTCATGGGATCAACAAGTATCCACCTAAGTAGAAAATGAATGGTTGACGTTAAAACAGGAATTAATCAATCTAAACAAACTACAAATTCCAAGATGGATTAATTACAGCGCCAATACAAAGGCACAACTCCATGGTTTTTGTGACGCGTCAGCAAAGGCATATGCTGCAGTCCTATATCTACGAGTTGAGGAAGATAATGGACAAATTTCGTCAATGTTACTAACGTCTAAAACAAAGGTGGCTCCTACCAAGCCAACAACAATTCCCAGGCTAGAACTAAATGGAGCTGTAATTTTGGCCAAATTACTAAGGGGCACAATTGAAGACATGCAGCTACCGCACATCCCCACATTCGCATGGACAGATTCTATGATAGCACTCCAATGGGTGAAGGAACATCCGTCCAGATGGAAGACATACGTAGCCAATCGCGTCGTCGAAATACAAGATGTCATACGATATGACCAATGGAGACATATCTCAACAGAAGACAATCCGGCTGACGTAGCATCCAGAGGTATCTCAGCTACAAATTTAATCAACAATCAACTATGGTGGCATGGACCCAGTTGGCTGACCAAACCACAAGATCAATGGCCTCAGCAGCAAGAAATAAAGGAAAACACGGATCTGGAAGCGAAAAAACCAGTCGTTACAAGTTTCCTCACACAAATTGAGGACAACATTTTATTTCGTTATTCATCAATAACACGTCTTATTTATATTGTAGCCATGATTAAAGGTTTTAAACACAATTGTAAAAATCCCAAGGATAAACAAGTCAATCAGCTCTCCGCCATAGAATGGAAAGAGGCTGAAAACACCACGTTGCGGCTTACACAAGAAATGGCTTTTCCGGAAGAATACACTAATTTACTACAAGGGAAACCACTTTCAAGAAACAGCCGTTTATTAAAACTCACGCCTTTCATGGACAAGGATAAATTGATACGAGTGGGAGGCAGACTAACTAATGCCACAATACCATACGAGGTGAAACATCCTATCATTTTACCCCAAGACCATACGCTAACACACTTACTCATAGACAAGATCCACCTAGAGACATTGCATGGCGGAACTTCATTGGTGTTAAGTACGAGTCGTCAGAGGTTTGGATTTTAAATGCACGAAGATGTATCACAAGCAGGATCCATAAATGTATGGTATGTACTAAACAACGAGGAGAAACTATGACGCAGTTAATGGGGCAGCTACCTATCCCAAGAGTCAATATTAGTAAACCATTCACTAATGTTGGCATTGATTACGCTGGACCAATCACCATTAAGACGTCATCAAAACTACAAAAGGCCTACATTTGTGTTATAGTCTGTCTGACAACCAAGGCTATACACATCGAGCTGGTTTCAGACCTATCAGCAACAGCATTTATCGCAGCCCTTAAAAGATTCATAGCTAGACGAGGACTGTGTGCAAACATATATTCCGATTGCGGCTCAAATTTTGTCGGAGCTAAATCTATATTAGACAGGGAATTCCGACAAGCACTTAAGGAATCCAACCAAGAAGCGGAACGATATTTTACGCCAAAACAAGTATCATGGCACTTCAATCCTCCTGCAGCACTTCACTTAAAAATCTATCAAATATCACATATATAGAACCGTTAAAAATGCAATATGTACATTTGAAGAGTATGCTACAGTACTCACGCAAATTGAAGCATGCTTAAATTCCCGACCACTATGTTGGGTTCGAAATGATCCAGAAGACACATTAGTTCTGACTCCAGGACACTTCCTAATTGGGCAAGCTCTCAACGCCCTTCCTGAAGTGACTAATGAGACAGAAATTATGTCATCATTTCAACGCTGGAAACATATTCAAGGCATGGTCAAGCAATTCTGGAAGATATGGTCTAAGGACTATCTTAATCAATTGCAACAGAGACCAAAATGGAGTACTCCACAAACCGCAGTACAGGTCGGGGATATAGTCCTCCTTAAACACGAGAACATGCCACCCACAAGGTGGCCGCTCGGGATAATCGAAGAGACGTTCCCCGGACCAGATGGGTTCATACGAGTGGTGCAGGTCAGAACGAGTCAAAACACGTTTCGAAGACCAATAACAAAAATTTGTCGCCTACCCATAGATCAACCAAGTTCTCAAGAAAGAGAACCAAATCCGTAACAGGGAGTAACTATTCAAGTGTCGTCATGTTAAATGTCTAGTCCATGGTAATGTTGTCCACTTGTCCAAAAGGCAATCCTATCCTAGATCACCAAACTAATTCAGTTTCTTACAGATGTCACTCAATTATACTGAGGAGGATTTGGCCGCCGCCGAGAATTACTGGCTATACGGCACAACCACGCCGTTAGGTAGTCCAGTACTAGACATCCCCTGCAATTTCGACGCAGAATTAGCCGAATTAGCAGCGCTACTTGAGGTTCCTGTAGCAGCAGCCGAGCAATCAGTCAAGGCTAATCGAAACTCCAACGCTGACATCAACTTAGATTCGGACCAGTCCCAAGGAAGAGTACTTAGGCGGGCCAATAACCCACCCAGACTAACTCCTCAGGAATTAAATCCGAAAAAGATGAAGCCGACCGACATCTTAACGTCACCAAAACGCCCAATAGTGAAGAGGTCCTTCAAGGTGACACCGCGCGGACCCGAAATCCGAGTCCGAACGCAACCTAGGCGGATCCCGACCACCAAGTCCAGCGCATCACAGAGTCAAGAAGAACCATGCGACACAACAATAACAAGATCATCCACACCAACGCGTGAGATAAAGGTAAAGGTTTTAAGTGATATAGTCATCAAAGCAGCTCCACCACGACCACGGATACAACACACCCCAGCCCAAAAAATCAAACAGGCAACTGAGACGTGCACAATCGATCTCACTCGGTCCGATGATGAGACAGCGACAACTCCACGTATACAAAACCTGGCAGGACCAGCAGAACCGAATCAATCGAACCCACGCAACCAGACATATCACTATGTGGCAAGAAATAACAAGGTCATACCATCACTTGCAAAACCGGCGATCATCAATGGACGTAAGGTAGAAAACATAACCCTGCTGAAACCCACAACCACGCTCACCGAATTACGAGACAGGTACGAGAACTGTTTTCAACGTTTCATAACAAGGGAGGGTGAAGACCTGTACCTCCCTAAACACATAGTTCAAAGAATCAAATTCGACCATGTAAGGGAAACGCGAAAAAAAGAGCAACCATAAGTCTACCCAACCGGTACCAAGTGCGTCTGCAGGTGAAGGCAGATGGGCGGATAGTGTTTCACCATCACCACAAACGTGGATTAAGCAAATTAAATACGCGGTTGAACAAAGTTGTTCAACAGGGGGGAGAATGTTCAGCCCCAAAACAACAACAAACACAAAAATAATTATAATATAAATAAAAATAAAAATATTGAAAATAAAAAACCTCACCAGAAATAATAATAAAAATCCAATGCATGTTTTTGTCGCTCTTGTTTATGTTTTTTGTTTGTTTGTTGAAGTCTTAGTTGGCCACCACTGGACCTCCATTAAATAAACCAAAAAGGTAAAAATTAAATAAATTAATAATCGTACGAAAAAATAGCCATTAGTCCGGCTTGAAAATATAAAATAAAAACAACAAGGGGTTAATAAAAAGAATTGTCAACAAAAGTGACATGCAAGAAAAAAAAACAACAACAACAAATGCATCACAAGCAAAAAATAACTACAAATGATACAATTTACATGCATAGAACATAACACAATATTGAAAAAGAACATAATAAGGAGTACACCTCTTTAAAAACACTAAATAATTACAAAAAAAACACAGGTAGAATGCCCTTAAAGGCATACATGGACATAACCTCACATCTATCACACAAACTTTTTCTAACAAAACACTACAAACCATGTCTACACATGTATATAAAATACTAAAACAACACACAACATTATAACAACAAAACAAAGTCACACACGCACCTGCAAACCGCGATGTTTTGCATGTAATTCGCGAAATTCACCGCGCATAAAGTCGCGACCCGTGACGTCCACGAAAACGTCAAAACTTCATGTTGTATCAACATATGATACATGAAATCGGTGTAGAATTTAACGAAGAATACAGCGGCGATGTCAGAAAAACGAAATATTTTATGGATAAAAAGATATTTCCATAAAACATAAGTTCTCATAAAGATAATAAGAGAAAAAGAGAAAATATAGTGGAAAAGGATGAATATATGAATTAATAAAATTATGATATTGCAGTAAAAATAAGGAAATTGCCGAAAAGGACATTTTTAGTACATCATAAAAATTGAAGAAAAATAAGAAAATCATAGTGAATTAATTGAAAATTTATGAAATTAAAAAGAATAAAATATTTAGAATTGAATAAAAATAAAGGGAAATAGTTTGAAACTATTTTTTATTCATCATCAAGGAATAACCATCCCCACCTAAAAATGGCAATGCAGTTTATGCCAGGACCGTTGGTTCCAGTGTATAAAAACCCGAACCCAGAAGCCATCAGTCTCTCTTGTCTATCAGTAGTCAACGAAAGTATATCGAGCGAACGCAATCAAAGTAACTTCCAAGAGTTTTTTCCAAGTGTTTATTGTGAAAAAGGATTTTTCAACTACTCAATAAGGTATTTTTACCAATCATTAAATTTTCTACAGGCCGCATGGGTTTTGGAAAATGTTATATGTTTGGTTTTAATCAAGTATTTCTTTCAGCATTATTTTAAAGATAATATTCAGTACGACTCTGTATCTTTCCTTAGTCAAGTATTAAATTACTGTCTGGCTATATCTTCTGATATACTCAGTGTAATTTTGTATACAAACCAGGGATCGGAAACGAACGCTCGCGTGCGCACGTATACGACTCACGCACATTCTAATGACTCGCAGCTCGCGAGTCTTTAGATAAAACTCGTGTACGTGAGTTAAGTTTTTCCTATTCTTTTGATATTGGGAAAATAAAATAAAAACACGCAATTAACTAAAAGCTGGTATTCTTTTTATTTTATTTTAATTTTACCAATAAACATAAGATTCACCTTTTGAGCGAACTGATTTCAAACACGACGATCTTAAGACTAACTATCCAAAAAATGTCTTCTTATTTCTATGAGCTTTTCCTACTCATTGCAATTTTTGCTTACTTAGAGTTTTTTGGTAATGTTGTGAGAAAATTCATATGGAGATCTTCTCACACAGTATATGAAATGAAATGTGATCCTTGCTCACGTTTCATTTCATGTGAGGTGGAATCAGTGTTTGCTGATGTAACTCCTCCTTCGTTAAAATCGAGGCTCTCCTGAGGCTCTTTATTTTTTATAACTATAGTTTTATTTTTATGTTTTATTTTTAAGACATATATTGCAATGATCAGAAGAAAGCTTATAAATATGGTTGTTATTATGCCTGAATATATATAATGAGTTTTACTTTCATATTTTAATTCTTTGAATTCTTTTGTATTTTCGATTTGCCCTAATACTATATCGTCAAATATCAATTTATCATTGTTTTCTTTAATATCTTCTAAATAGTTTGGAATAACAAAAGTTTGCTTGAATTCTCTTTGTGTATTTTTTATGGTATGGTTTCCAATTTTAATTGAACAGTTATTAAAGCTTACTAGGTAGTTTCCTTTTATTATAATTTTTCGTTCATCGCAGTTACTAGTGAATTTAACATTGTTTTGATTCTTAAGTAATACTATGCCATCTTCTAGCTCTATAATTTCAGAAATATTATTAAATACACTTTTACAGTTTTTATTCATTACGCAATTATTACAAAGTTTCAAATTCTTTAAATCTTTACCATTACTAAAATTAAAAGTTTTATTGTCATACTTAATTATTTCTTGGGGTTTAAACACTAATTCTCTATTTTGCTTGTCGCCTAATGGCATAAGTAATGTTCTCTGTACAGTAATTGTTTCTTTTGGAATTTTTATTATAAACACAATATTATCATTCTTATCGACTGCGGTTGCTAGTTTGATACCTTGTAATTTCTCAAAATCTACTTGATATTCTACAATTTCTTCGTTTGTTAATATATTGCTATGTATGATACCTAATCTAGAAGCGGCTATATTATCCTGAATATGTTCGACATTGTCCTGTAATATCTTTAGTTTTAGTACAAAGTCTGTATAAGCTACTTGTTTGTATAAGATTTTGCTATAATTTTTAATTTCGTTTAAATGTGCCGATACTTTTATTCTATCATTTTCAATTACGTTCTTCATTCTTGTAAATGTATCATTGAAACTTCGATTGATTTTCACTTGGGAATTTGCGTTTTCAATAATATTATGATTATTCATGTCTGTTACTTTGAAGTGATCTTCGATTTCTTCCCGGTCGTTATCATCCATCGTCCCGTAGAGCCATTTAAGGGCCGTACCTACGATATTGAGTAAACCCCGTTTTTGCCTATGTAGAATTAGCGTATGAATTTTATTTCGAATAGTTTCGATTTGGTATTGTAGGGTTATGTTCTCGTTTCGTAGATCAGATTGATTTATATTTGCTTCTAAAGTATCTATTATATTTGAAATTTCCTCAGGATTGATTAAATGTATTACAGTATTGTAATTTTTTATGATATTAACTTGATCTAATTTTATTTCTATGTAACCTAAGTTTGTGTCAATTCTATCAAGCATCAGGTGGGTTCGGACTGTCGTTATCATCCACATTATTAGGAAGATTTTTGATATCCAGTTGACCTGAAAATTTGTTTTTCCTTTTAATATTTGTTTTATGTATATTTTCTAATTTAGTTTTAATAAATTTGGGTGCCTCTTTATGTCTTACACTCCTATAGTTTTTTATATAACCCTCTAATCTACTCTCTTCGTAATTTTCCCTATTTTTATTTCTTTTATTGATATACCTACTCTTTTCTTTAGATATGTTTTCGAAAATTTTCCTTTTGCAACATCTACCTTCTTGTACATTAATTGGTTTCTCCTTAATTGTTGAGTGGTAGCTGGTGTTATACCATTCAATCGCCTTCTGCATTTTTTCTTTAATGTTCAATTCTTTATACTCTAAACCCAATGTCCTAATTTTTTCGCTTAAAGTACTGTGAAGTCTCTCAATGTCAGCATTTCCGGTGTGATTATTGGATTTTACTAAGTGAAGCTCAGTATTCTCGTTTCTAAGATAATTTTTAATATTGATACTTTTGAATTCGTTGTCTGTTATTAACTTATTAAGGTGTCCTCTTTGAGCTTTAAATTCCCTAATTTTTTCAATAATGGTTTGGTTATTTCTATCCTCCAAATAAAAAGCTGTAGCAAATTTTGAAAATCTATCTATAAAAGTAAGAAAATTTCCTCTGGAGTTTGTATAAATATCCATATGTATAATTTGTTTAATATCAGTAGGAGTTTCGGTACATTCGAATTTCTGTTTAATTGGTTTACGATCATATTTGACTCTATTACAAATGTCGCAGTTATTTATATAAGTTTGTACAAGTCGTTTTAGGTTTGGGTGATAAATGTATCTTTTGAAGCCTTCGTAATTTTCAGTAATACCGGCATGACCTGTTTCGTATTTATGGTATTTTTGAATTTGAGCATAAGCCTCGTCTTCGCTGTTCATGTTCTTAGCGTAGTAAGAGCACCTAACGAATTTTATGTTGTGAATATTATCGAACAATTCAATGATTTTTTGTTGCAATATATTATACTCATTGTCGCTCAATTCCGTATAGATACCAGTTTTTCCTGGTTTAATATATCGTCGTAGAATATCCGACAGATTATTTTTCAAATCTGCGGTATTCACATATATTATTCTATTTTTATGTTTAATTTCGGATTCTTTGGTTTTGTTATTAGTCAAGATAATTTGAGTTTTAAAACGATTGACTACTGTGTCTAAAATTGCTATGTGATTGTTTGAATCTTCCTCTTGAGAATGTATTGTCTCCAAGGTTTCGTCATTATTTAACATTGAGACTTGTGACAGCGTCTCTAGATTCTCGCTTTCTTTGTTTGGCTCTGTTCTTTGGCTTGTAGTTTCGACGGCATTGATTTCGTTCCAGTTATCACACTCACCTTTTCGAGAAGATTTTTGGTCATCGTCTTTCAACAGATGATTGACTGCATTTATTTCGTTTGTATCCGTCCTAATTCTACTGAGAAAGTCCGCCACTTTGTTGTCTTTCCCTTTAATATAGTGCATATTTATATTGTATTCTCCTAGCTTTAGCAACCAACGATGAAGTCTAGGATTGACATTTATACCTTTCGTTTTTGTATGTAGCCACTTAAGTGGTTGGTGATCCGTTAAGAGATCGAATTTAATACCGTAAAGGTAGGGCCGGAAATAGTTCGTAGCCCAAACTATTGCTAGTAATTCTTTTTCTGTAGTTGAGTAGTTGCGTTCATGTTCGTTGAGCGTTCTGCTAGCATAACATACAGGATGATTGTCCTGTTGAAGAATGGCACCTATTGCGAAGGTGCTAGCGTCTGTTACTAGCTTAAACCTTTTATTAAAATCGGGGTCTACCTGAATTTTCAAATTTGCTTCCCGTAATCTATTGAAAATTTTGTTGATGCTTTGTAAATGTTCTGGTAGAGAAGTGGAAAAGATGAGAATATCATCTAGGTACACTAGACATATTTTGTTTATAAAGTCTTTTAGAATCGAGTTCATCAGTCGTTGGAATGTCGCTGGGGCATTTTTAAGCCCAAACGGCATTCTAACGAACTCAAAGTGTCCGTGAGGAGTTGAGAAAGCTGTTTTCGGTCTATCGTTTTCATTGACCGATATTTGGTGGAAACCTTTTGCAAGGTCAATTGTCGTAAAATACTGGGCTCTCCCCAATTTGTCTAGTATATCGTCAATATTCGGGATTGGAAATTTATCATCAATTGTGACTTCGTTTAATTTGCGATAGTCTACAACGATTCTCCATTTTCTTTTTCCGGAATTATCTAATTTTTTTGGGACAACCCAAAGTGAACTATTGTAAGGCGAATTACTCTCTTGTATAATTCCGTTCTTAAGCATTTCGGTTATTTGTCTGTTAATTTCTTGTTCGTGTATTCGCGGATACCGATAATTTTTTGAATAAATTGGTTTATTTGTTGTAGTAACAATTTGATGAGTAATTTCATTCGTACATGTTAAAATCTCTCCCTCTTTAAAAAATAAATCTTTATATGTCTTTAGTAGGTTCTCTAATAATGCCTTCTCTTCAGAGTTAAGGCCCTTAAAAAAGGATTCATGTATATGATCGATTTCTATATGTTCAAGTTGGTAAATTTCCCCTTTATTGTAAGGGTAATATCCTATAAATGGTATCTCATTGTTGTTAACTAAAAGAATGTCTTGCCCCTCATCTATAATGACTCCTAAAGGCTTTAACAAATTTTGCCCTATTATGGCATCAAATTTTTTTCCGCGAAATTTAGTGAGTTTCCATATCATATGAGCATCTTCATTAAACTCCAATGGTAAATCGGTTTTAATTTCTTTATTTACGAATGTGTAATGGTCAAGTGTTCTGAATTTTATTGAGTGTTTAAGGTAACGTCTTTTGTATTGGGGAAGTTTTTTTTCATTTAGTAATGAAGTAGTAGACCCTGTATCGATAAGGCATTTTAACTTGTCTCTACCAACAGTAAGATTTACTATTGGTAAGTATATTTGTGAGGCATCATTTGAAAATTTACTTCGTGTCCTTCCTGAATGTGATCTACATCCATTGGTTCTGGTCTGTTTTGTGCAGATCTATTAGTAAAGTTTCGGCTATATTGTCTAGAGTAAGTTGGCCTATTTACTTGGTACTGTCTAGACTGTGTGGGATTCTGTCTATTATTACTTCCATTTGGATTGTTATAATGACCATAATGATTAGAATTGTTGTTAAAATTATTATGATTCATAGCATTATTATTAAAATATTTATGATTAGGTTTGTTTTTTGGTGGACTATTACGATTATTCTCTCGTCGATGATTGTGTTGATTTAAATTACTACTATAATTAATACTGTGGTTATTGTTTCTTGGTCTATCTCTAACTAGTCCTAAGTTTTCTAATAAAGTAAACGCATCTCTCAAATTACTTATGTTTCTATTTAAAATAACTGAAGCTAAGTTGGGGTCTATGTTATTTAAAAATGTTTTTAAGATAATTGATTCATTGTTCTTTGGGCTAAACTCTATTGGCTTTTCTATGTCGTACTCGAATTTTTCATTCAATCTTGATAAAATGTCTCTTAAATTACAAAAAAAATCTCTTACTTGGTAATTTCTTAATGATAAAGCCTTTTGGTATAACTGATGGTATGTTTCCTGTACACCGAAATTGTTAATTAATGCTGTCTTGATTTCATTCCATGTTGCCTCGGTTCCTAGAGTGCGGATGACATCCAACGCTGGTCCCTGAATTTTGTTTATAATAATGCGACGATAAATATATTGGCGTGCCTGGGGGTGTCTCTCCAAAAGTTGAAGTATGGAATCAACTTCTCGTAAGAACGAAGTCAGGGCTACGTCTTTCGTTCCTCGGAATTCGTGGATTCTCTGGGCGTCTTTAAGAATATCATTCACAGAAAGATCAAATTGTTGTTGTGGAATCGCTTGAGCTGATGGTATCGATGGTGCTTGTCCAGGCAAACCAGCTGGATTTTGTTCCGTCATTGTATTGATGTTGATTAAATCGTTCGAACTATCACTGTCACTTGTTATTTCTTTATTATTATAACGGAGTGCTCGTTTTTGTTTCCTCGCTTTGGGCATAGATAAAAATTTTCTTCACTTTCTGTATTACTCACTCACACCCATCAAGATATAAACACTGGGGGTTTTTTTTTTTTTTTGTGTAATTATTTCACTTTGCTTTATTTATTTTTACACTCACTCCAATGGGTGGAGGTTGGGGTAAAGCGGATGGTTAACAAATTATATTTGATATTTTAAAATATCACTTAAATCGCGAAAACTTATCTTTTGATAAGTGTGACTCGACCGTATGCGACTGCGCCAGTTAAGTTTTTCCTATTCTTTTGATATTGGGAAAATAAAATAAAAACACGCAATTAACTAAAAGCTGGTATTCTTTTTATTTTATTTTAATTTTACCAATAAACATAAGATTCACCTTTTGAGCGAACTGATTTCAAACACGACGATCTTAAGACTAACTATCCAAAAAATGTCTTCTTATTTCTATGAGCTTTTCCTACTCATTGCAATTTTTGCTTACTTAGAGTTTTTTGGTAATGTTGTGAGAAAATTCATATGGAGATCTTCTCACACAGTATATGAAATGAAATGTGATCCTTGCTCACGTTTCATTTCATGTGAGGTGGAATCAGTGTTTGCTGATGTAACTCGTGTGCGTTTGCATGGGTGCGGTCGTATCGCACACTGCTCGCGAGACTTTGAGTTGAGTACATGCCTATCGCACGCGTGAGTTACATCAGCAAACACTGATTCCACCTCACATGAAATGAAACGTGAGCAAGGATCACATTTCATTTCATATACTGTGTGAGAAGATCTCCATATGAATTTTCTCACAACATTACCAAAAAACTCTAAGTAAGCAAAAATTGCAATGAGTAGGAAAAGCTCATAGAAATAAGAAGACATTTTTGGATAGTTAGTCTTAAGATCGTCGTGTTTGAAATCAGTTCGCTCAAAAGGTGAATCTTATGTTTATTGGTAAAATTAAAATAAAATAAAAAGAATACCAGCTTTTAGTTAATTGCGTGTTTTTATTTTATTTTCCCAATATCAAAAGAATAGAAAAAACTTAACTGGCGCAGTCGCATACGGTCGAGTCACACTTATCAAAAGATAAGTTTTCGCGATTTAAGTGATATTTTAAAATATCAAATATAATTTGTTAACCATCCGCTTTACCCCAACCTCCACCCATTGGAGTGAGTGTAAAAATAAATAAAGCAAAGTGAAATAATTACACAAAAAAAAAAAAAAAAAACCCCAGTGTTTATATCTTGATGGGTGTGAGTGAGTAATACAGAAAGTGAAGAAAATTTTTATCTATGCCCAAAGCGAGGAAACAAAAACGAGCACTCCGTTATAATAATAAAGAAATAACAAGTGACAGTGATAGTTCGAACGATTTAATCAACATCAATACAATGACGGAACAAAATCCAGCTGGTTTGCCTGGACAAGCACCATCGATACCATCAGCTCAAGCGATTCCACAACAACAATTTGATCTTTCTGTGAATGATATTCTTAAAGACGCCCAGAGAATCCACGAATTCCGAGGAACGAAAGACGTAGCCCTGACTTCGTTCTTACGAGAAGTTGATTCCATACTTCAACTTTTGGAGAGACACCCCCAGGCACGCCAATATATTTATCGTCGCATTATTATAAACAAAATTCAGGGACCAGCGTTGGATGTCATCCGCACTCTAGGAACCGAGGCAACATGGAATGAAATCAAGACAGCATTAATTAACAATTTCGGTGTACAGGAAACATACCATCAGTTATACCAAAAGGCTTTATCATTAAGAAATTACCAAGTAAGAGATTTTTTTTGTAATTTAAGAGACATTTTATCAAGATTGAATGAAAAATTCGAGTACGACATAGAAAAGCCAATAGAGTTTAGCCCAAAGAACAATGAATCAATTATCTTAAAAACATTTTTAAATAACATAGACCCCAACTTAGCTTCAGTTATTTTAAATAGAAACATAAGTAATTTGAGAGATGCGTTTACTTTATTAGAAAACTTAGGACTAGTTAGAGATAGACCAAGAAACAATAACCACAGTATTAATTATAGTAGTAATTTAAATCAACACAATCATCGACGAGAGAATAATCGTAATAGTCCACCAAAAAACAAACCTAATCATAAATATTTTAATAATAATGCTATGAATCATAATAATTTTAACAACAATTCTAATCATTATGGTCATTATAACAATCCAAATGGAAGTAATAATAGACAGAATCCCACACAGTCTAGACAGTACCAAGTAAATAGGCCAACTTACTCTAGACAATATAGCCGAAACTTTACTAATAGATCTGCACAAAACAGACCAGAACCAATGGATGTAGATCACATTCAGGAAGGACACGAAGTAAATTTTCAAATGATGCCTCACAAATATACTTACCAATAGTAAATCTTACTGTTGGTAGAGACAAGTTAAAATGCCTTATCGATACAGGGTCTACTACTTCATTACTAAATGAAAAAAAACTTCCCCAATACAAAAGACGTTACCTTAAACACTCAATAAAATTCAGAACACTTGACCATTACACATTCGTAAATAAAGAAATTAAAACCGATTTACCATTGGAGTTTAATGAAGATGCTCATATGATATGGAAACTCACTAAATTTCGCGGAAAAAAATTTGATGCCATAATAGGGCAAAATTTGTTAAAGCCTTTAGGAGTCATTATAGATGAGGGGCAAGACATTCTTTTAGTTAACAACAATGAGATACCATTTATAGGATATTACCCTTACAATAAAGGGGAAATTTACCAACTTGAACATATAGAAATCGATCATATACATGAATCCTTTTTTAAGGGCCTTAACTCTGAAGAGAAGGCATTATTAGAGAACCTACTAAAGACATATAAAGATTTATTTTTTAAAGAGGGAGAGATTTTAACATGTACGAATGAAATTACTCATCAAATTGTTACTACAACAAATAAACCAATTTATTCAAAAAATTATCGGTATCCGCGAATACACGAACAAGAAATTAACAGACAAATAACCGAAATGCTTAAGAACGGAATTATACAAGAGAGTAATTCGCCTTACAATAGTTCACTTTGGGTTGTCCCAAAAAAATTAGATAATTCCGGAAAAAGAAAATGGAGAATCGTTGTAGACTATCGCAAATTAAACGAAGTCACAATTGATGATAAATTTCCAATCCCGAATATTGACGATATACTAGACAAATTGGGGAGAGCCCAGTATTTTACGACAATTGACCTTGCAAAAGGTTTCCACCAAATATCGGTCAATGAAAACGATAGACCGAAAACAGCTTTCTCAACTCCTCACGGACACTTTGAGTTCGTTAGAATGCCGTTTGGGCTTAAAAATGCCCCAGCGACATTCCAACGACTGATGAACTCGATTCTAAAAGACTTTATAAACAAAATATGTCTAGTGTACCTAGATGATATTCTCATCTTTTCCACTTCTCTACCAGAACATTTACAAAGCATCAACAAAATTTTCAATAGATTACGGGAAGCAAATTTGAAAATTCAGGTAGACCCCGATTTTAATAAAAGGTTTAAGCTAGTAACAGACGCTAGCACCTTCGCAATAGGTGCCATTCTTCAACAGGACAATCATCCTGTATGTTATGCTAGCAGAACGCTCAACGAACATGAACGCAACTACTCAACTACAGAAAAAGAATTACTAGCAATAGTTTGGGCTACGAACTATTTCCGGCCCTACCTTTACGGTATTAAATTCGATCTCTTAACGGATCACCAACCACTTAAGTGGCTACATACAAAAACGAAAGGTATAAATGTCAATCCTAGACTTCATCGTTGGTTGCTAAAGCTAGGAGAATACAATATAAATATGCACTATATTAAAGGGAAAGACAACAAAGTGGCGGACTTTCTCAGTAGAATTAGGACGGATACAAACGAAATAAATGCAGTCAATCATCTGTTGAAAGACGATGACCAAAAATCTTCTCGAAAAGGTGAGTGTGATAACTGGAACGAAATCAATGCCGTCGAAACTACAAGCCAAAGAACAGAGCCAAACAAAGAAAGCGAGAATCTAGAGACGCTGTCACAAGTCTCAATGTTAAATAATGACGAAACCTTGGAGACAATACATTCTCAAGAGGAAGATTCAAACAATCACATAGCAATTTTAGACACAGTAGTCAATCGTTTTAAAACTCAAATTATCTTGACTAATAACAAAACCAAAGAATCCGAAATTAAACATAAAAATAGAATAATATATGTGAATACCGCAGATTTGAAAAATAATCTGTCGGATATTCTACGACGATATATTAAACCAGGAAAAACTGGTATCTATACGGAATTGAGCGACAATGAGTATAATATATTGCAACAAAAAATCATTGAATTGTTCGATAATATTCACAACATAAAATTCGTTAGGTGCTCTTACTACGCTAAGAACATGAACAGCGAAGACGAGGCTTATGCTCAAATTCAAAAATACCATAAATACGAAACAGGTCATGCCGGTATTACTGAAAATTACGAAGGCTTCAAAAGATACATTTATCACCCAAACCTAAAACGACTTGTACAAACTTATATAAATAACTGCGACATTTGTAATAGAGTCAAATATGATCGTAAACCAATTAAACAGAAATTCGAATGTACCGAAACTCCTACTGATATTAAACAAATTATACATATGGATATTTATACAAACTCCAGAGGAAATTTTCTTACTTTTATAGATAGATTTTCAAAATTTGCTACAGCTTTTTATTTGGAGGATAGAAATAACCAAACCATTATTGAAAAAATTAGGGAATTTAAAGCTCAAAGAGGACACCTTAATAAGTTAATAACAGACAACGAATTCAAAAGTATCAATATTAAAAATTATCTTAGAAACGAGAATATTGAGCTTCACTTAGTAAAATCCAATAATCACACCGGAAATGCTGACATTGAGAGACTTCACAGTACTTTAAGCGAAAAAATTAGGACATTGGGTTTAGAGTATAAAGAATTGAACATTAAAGAAAAAATGCAGAAGGCGATTGAATGGTATAACACCAGCTACCACTCAACAATTAAGGAGAAACCAATTAATGTACAAGAAGGTAGATGTTGCAAAAGGAAAATTTTCGAAAACACATCTAAAGAAAAGAGTAGGTATATCAATAAAAGAAATAAAAATAGGGAAAATTACGAAGAGAGTAGATTAGAGGGTTATATAAAAAACTATAGGAGTGTAAGACATAAAGAGGCACCCAAATTTATTAAAACTAAATTAGAAAATATACATAAAACAAATATTAAAAGGAAAAACAAATTTTCAGGTCAACTGGATATCAAAAATCTTCCTAATAATGTGGATGATAACGACAGTCCGAACCCACCTGATGCTTGATAGAATTGACACAAACTTAGGTTACATAGAAATAAAATTAGATCAAGTTAATATCATAAAAAATTACAATACTGTAATACATTTAATCAATCCTGAGGAAATTTCAAATATAATAGATACTTTAGAAGCAAATATAAATCAATCTGATCTACGAAACGAGAACATAACCCTACAATACCAAATCGAAACTATTCGAAATAAAATTCATACGCTAATTCTACATAGGCAAAAACGGGGTTTACTCAATATCGTAGGTACGGCCCTTAAATGGCTCTACGGGACGATGGATGATAACGACCGGGAAGAAATCGAAGATCACTTCAAAGTAACAGACATGAATAATCATAATATTATTGAAAACGCAAATTCCCAAGTGAAAATCAATCGAAGTTTCAATGATACATTTACAAGAATGAAGAACGTAATTGAAAATGATAGAATAAAAGTATCGGCACATTTAAACGAAATTAAAAATTATAGCAAAATCTTATACAAACAAGTAGCTTATACAGACTTTGTACTAAAACTAAAGATATTACAGGACAATGTCGAACATATTCAGGATAATATAGCCGCTTCTAGATTAGGTATCATACATAGCAATATATTAACAAACGAAGAAATTGTAGAATATCAAGTAGATTTTGAGAAATTACAAGGTATCAAACTAGCAACCGCAGTCGATAAGAATGATAATATTGTGTTTATAATAAAAATTCCAAAAGAAACAATTACTGTACAGAGAACATTACTTATGCCATTAGGCGACAAGCAAAATAGAGAATTAGTGTTTAAACCCCAAGAAATAATTAAGTATGACAATAAAACTTTTAATTTTAGTAATGGTAAAGATTTAAAGAATTTGAAACTTTGTAATAATTGCGTAATGAATAAAAACTGTAAAAGTGTATTTAATAATATTTCTGAAATTATAGAGCTAGAAGATGGCATAGTATTACTTAAGAATCAAAACAATGTTAAATTCACTAGTAACTGCGATGAACGAAAAATTATAATAAAAGGAAACTACCTAGTAAGCTTTAATAACTGTTCAATTAAAATTGGAAACCATACCATAAAAAATACACAAAGAGAATTCAAGCAAACTTTTGTTATTCCAAACTATTTAGAAGATATTAAAGAAAACAATGATAAATTGATATTTGACGATATAGTATTAGGGCAAATCGAAAATACAAAAGAATTCAAAGAATTAAAATATGAAAGTAAAACTCATTATATATATTCAGGCATAATAACAACCATATTTATAAGCTTTCTTCTGATCATTGCAATATATGTCTTAAAAATAAAACATAAAAATAAAACTATAGTTATAAAAAATAGGTAAAAAAACTTTTAAGTTAAATGGTTTTATTTGAAATCATAAGCTGTACCAAAAACTAGAAAATAATTAGAACACAAACATGGACCTTCTTGAGATTCCGACGTCTGGTAAGAAATCATGCAATAGTAGCCGTGCTGTTTTCTTATGTCGTATGCCAAGGTACCCTTTGTGTCGCTGCGTCAACGGATTAAGTAATATTCTGGGACTTTTAACAGACTAAAACAAAAACATGGGGCGCATATGAAATATATTGGTGGGCTTGGAAACACATTCTTCTAGATAAGTCGTTCTTATTTAATTATACAGTGGTTATACAGGTTTTTATGCGCCCCATGTTTTTATTTTAGTCTGTTAAAAGTCCCAGAATATTACTTAATCCGTTGACGCAGCGACACAAAGGGTACCTTGGCATACGACATAAGAAAACAGCACGGCTACTATTGCATGATTTCTTACCAGACGTCGGAATCTCAAGAAGGTCTATGTTTGTGTTCTAATTATTTTCTAGGTTTTGGTACAGCTTATGATTTCAAATAAAACCATTTAACTTAAAAGTTTTTTTACCTATTTTTTTTATTTTCTAGTTTTTAGTTTGATTTTTTTAAAATTTTGACCACAAATTCGTCATTTTTAACCTTAAAAACTCCCCAATACCGATTTTCAATGGATTTAGGACGCATTTACAAAATTCATCCGCCATTTTGTATATTCAAATTTTGACCACAGAATCGTCATTTGTGGCCCTAAAACCCCCCGATACCGATTTTCAATGGATTCAGAACACATTGGCAAAATTCATCCGCCATATTGGCGCCGCCATTTTGAATTTTCAAATTTTGACCACAGAATCGTCATTTGTGGCCCTACAAACCCCCCGATACCGATTTTCAATGGATTCAGAACACATTGGCAAAATTCATCCGCCATATTGGCGCCGCCATTTTGAATTTTCAAATTTTGACCACAGAATCGTCATTTGTGGCCCTACAAACCCCCCGATACCGATTTTCAATGGATTCAGAACACATTGGCAAAATTTATCCGCCATATTGGCGCCGCCATTTTGAATTTTTAAATTTTGACCACAGAATCGTCATTTGTGGCCCTACAAACCTCCCGATACCGATTTTCAATGGAATCGGAACACAATTGCAAAATTCGTCCGCCATATTGGAACCGCCATCTTGATTTTTGTACAAAATTGTCAAATTGCATTGTCACGGGAGCTCAATGTGTGGGCAAAATTTCATAAGAATTGGTTCAGTAGAAGTAGACGAAAAAGCTGTCGCAAGATTTGAACCAAACAAATATACGAGGTGAAGCTAAATAAAACCATTAACAAAAACATGGGGCGCATATGAAATATATTGGTGGGCTTGGAAACACATTCTTCTAGATAAGTCGTTCTTATTTAATTATACAGTGGTTATACAGGTTTTTATGCGCCCCATGTTTTTATTTTAGTCTGTTAAAAGTCCCAGAATATTACTTAATCCGTTGACGCAGCGACACAAAGGGTACCTTGGCATACGACATAAGAAAACAGCACGGCTACTATTGCATGATTTCTTACCAGACGTCGGAATCTCAAGAAGGTCCATGTTTGTGTTCTAATTATTTTCTAGTTTTTGGTACAGCTTATGATTTCAAATAAAACCATTTAACTTAAAAGTTTTTTTACCTATTTTTTTTATTTT
The DNA here is from genome assembly GCA_963855945.1 of Thereva nobilitata. Taxonomy (NCBI): domain Eukaryota; kingdom Metazoa; phylum Arthropoda; class Insecta; order Diptera; family Therevidae; genus Thereva; species Thereva nobilitata. The sequence goes on from OY979695.1 coordinate 99,931,480, forward strand.
CTAGTTTTTAGTTTGATTTTTTTAAAATTTTGACCACAAATTCGTCATTTTTAACCTTAAAAACTCCCCAATACCGATTTTCAATGGATTTAGGACGCATTTACAAAATTCATCCGCCATTTTGTATATTCAAATTTTGACCACAGAATCGTCATTTGTGGCCCTAAAACCCCCCCGATACCGATTTTCAATGGATTCAGAACACATTGGCAAAATTCATCCGCCATATTGGCGCCGCCATTTTGAATTTTCAAATTTTGACCACAGAATCGTCATTTGTGGCCCTACAAACCCCCCGATACCGATTTTCAATGGATTCAGAACACATTGGCAAAATTCATCCGCCATATTGGCGCCGCCATTTTGAATTTTCAAATCTTGACCACAGAATCGTCATTTGTGGCCCTACAAACCCCCCGATACCGATTTTCAATGGATTCAGAACACATTGGCAAAATTTATCCGCCATATTGGCGCCGCCATTTTGAATTTTTAAATTTTGACCACAGAATCGTCATTTGTGGCCCTACAAACCTCCCGATACCGATTTTCAATGGAATCGGAACACAATTGCAAAATTCGTCCGCCATCTTGGAACCGCCATCTTGATTTTTGTACAAAATTGTCAAATTGCATTGTCACGGGAGCTCAATGTGTGGGCAAAATTTCATAAGAATTGGTTCAGTAGAAGTAGACGAAAAAGCTGTCGCAAGATTTGAACCAAACAAATATACGAGGTGAAGCTAAATAAAACCATTAAAAAATAAAGAGCCTCAGGAGAGCCTCGATTTTAACGAAGGAGGAGTTACATCAGCAAACACTGATTCCACCTCACATGAAATGAAACGTGAGCAAGGATCACATTTCATTTCATATACTGTGTGAGAAGATCTCCATATGAATTTTCTCACAACATTACCAAAAAACTCTAAGTAAGCAAAAATTGCAATGAGTAGGAAAAGCTCATAGAAATAAGAAGACATTTTTGGATAGTTAGTCTTAAGATCGTCGTGTTTGAAATCAGTTCGCTCAAGAGGTGAATCTTATGTTTATTGGTAAAATTAAAATAAAATAAAAAGAATACCAGCTTTTAGTTAATTGCGTGTTTTTATTTTATTTTCCCAATATCAAAAGAATAGAAAAAACTTAACTCGTGCGAACGCGAGTTAATAGAAATGACTCGCGAACTGTATAAAAGGGAAAAGTAGGAAAGGATGATTTTTCATTTTGAAAGCTTTAATTTTGGTGAAGCCAAACTGGTGAAAATGAAAATTAATTTTGGATTATTAAATAAATATTAAAACTTTAAAATTGTGGGAATTTCAAGTTTTGACATTAACAAATATGTGTCTTATAATAGTGAGTTGGCGAAGTCAATGTGTTTGACTTGTGAAAAAATGTTATCGGGAAAGAGACGTGGTAATATTAAAAGACATTATTTGTCAATTCATAAGCGATTCGTCTATTGACAATTCTCTGTGTGGTTGATATGAGTGTATTACTTTTCTTCCATGAACTAATTTATAACTGGAAGTATTCTCCATAGACGCTGACCGCTTTCCTTGGAAAAAATTAATCAATCTTAAGATATTTTGGAGTTTATCCCTGGTAATATGTATGGGGAAAAACTGTTTAATGTGTGCTCATAGCGGTTAACCTTATTTTGCTTACCCGCTTAGAACTTTATTTTGTAGGGTGCAACGCAGCCTCCCGTTACAATAAAAGAAGGTTACTGGTTTCATTCAGGGATCGGAAACGAACGCTCGCGTGCGCACGTATACGACTCACGCACATTCTAATGACTCGCAGCTCGCGAGTCTTTACCCAGCGGGAAAACTAGGGAGGGGTTACTCTGGTAACCCAAGAATTCTTTAATGATTTGTGTAACCGCCTACATGGTAATCGAAAAATTCTACTGAAAATTCAGATTAAGTACTTACCGCCCTAGGACATCCCTATGTAAAAGTAACCTATTATTTCATCACAAAGGTAATGGGTTAATGGGTGCACCTCATTACCACCTCGCTTACCTAGCCATTACATTTCCCGCTGGGTAGATAAAACTCGTGTACGTATGCGTTTGCACCCTGCTCGTGAGTCTTTGAGTTGAGCACATATCCTATCGCACACGTGCGCACCTGAGTTAATAGGAAAGACTCGTGAGCTGTATAAAAGGAAAAGGTACGAAAGGATAATTATTCATTTTGAAATCTGCTTTGGTGAAGTGAAAACTGATGAAAGTGAGAAGTATTTTGAATTATTGTTATAAATTAAAATTTTAAAATGGTGCGTGTTTCAAGTTTTGATATTAATAAATATGTATCGTATAATAGTGAATTAGGAAAGTCAATGTGTTTGACATGTGAAAAAATGTTATCGGGAAAGAGACCTGCAAATATAAAAAGACATTATATAACGATACATAAAAAAAATATTGGAAGTGATGAGGAAAGTGATAATAGCACTACGGAAAATAGAAGAACAAATAATATAGTAAAAAAACACAAACTAAATTGGCAAAACCAATAGTGAAAATTAATATTACCAAAAATGAATTTTTAATGTGCTGCACGGGAATTGTGACAGTGAAAAACATTCCATTGGCAATTTTTGACGACGAACAATTTTTTAAAAGACTAATTGAGCCGTACGAAAAACAATTTAATCTTCATATTAATTCCAAAAATATAGGAGGTTTAATCGACAAAAGCAAACATGCTATTATAAATAAAATAATTAACAACACAAAAAATAAAATGGTATCGTTGAAAGTAGATATTGCCACAAGAAACGAAAGAAGAATTTTGGGTATAAATGTGCAATACATAAAAGACTTTAGAATCTGCATTAATACAATAGGTATGTTAATTTTTGTCATGATAATTAATTATTTATATTAAATTTCCACTTTGTATATTTACAGGCATGGTCCAAATGACAAATAGACACACTGGAGCCTTTTTAAAGGAGGAGATATTAAAATGTTTACGTACATTTAATATTGATGTACAGCAGCTTTATTCATGTACCACCGATAATGGCAGTAATGTCATTAAATTATCAGAATTATTAAGGGAACAACAGGAAGAGGAAATGGAACATCAAGATGCTGATTACCAAGCGGAAGAAACGATCATCGAATCAGAAATCGCGGGTGTCCTTTCGCTTGTGAGGTGTGCTGCTCATACACTGCAATTAGCCGCGAATGATGTAATAAAAACTGTTGAAACGCAAGTAATAGATTGCAGAAGTGCGGTTAAGTTACTTCGTAATTTCATAAAAGCAAGAAATATTAATGTTACTTTGCCAACGCTGGATAACTCGACGAGATGGAACTCAACCTACGAGATGGTTAGTTCCTTGCATAAAATGCAGAGTTTTGTTGAAAATAATGAGGATGACATCAGTTTTATTGACATTGATTGGCATTTTGTTGCACAGTTTGTGATGGTGTTTAAACCACTGAAAGAGTGTACGCTTCAGCTACAAAAGGAGCAGTATGTTTTAGGCGATTTTTATAGAGATTGGCTCACGTGTGAACTGGAGTTGAAGGATGAATAGTTTTCAAGCAACAGGTATGCTGCATCTCTCCTTCAGGCTTTGGAAACCCGGAAGAAAAAACTGCTCGATAGTGATGCAGTTGTGGCTGCACTTTATTTGGACCCGAGATTTAATTATAACGGATCATCAGTTCTGTCTGAGGAACAAAAGCAGAATGCAGTGGTAAGATTTTTATTACATATACATTTTTGTTTTGTAATACTAACCTTTCGAAAAAATCTTTCAGAATCATTTAATTAAAACCTTTGCGGGTATAAAACGATTGGAAGGCATATCACAGACAGAGACAGACGAAATCTCCGCAGCTGGTTTGGACATGTCCTCCGGTAGCCCCCTAAATACCCCCGATACATCAGGGTGTGATCGGTACGCCAAGCTTAGGGAAGTTTTGGGAAGTCCCATAATATCAACATCACCCAACAACAGGAGTTTAAAGCAGAAGCTTTTATTGCTTTCTGAAACAAATCAACTGCCGATTGAGAGAAACGTGCCCCAATACTGGAAGCACCAAAAACCCGAAGAAGACGTATTAAAACTTATTGAAGTTGTTTTGGCAGTTCCGGCAACCCAAGTTTCTGTGGAGAGAGCATTTAGTGCTCTATCTACAATATTAACGAAATTACGTTGCCGATTATCAAGCAAAAACTTAGAAAATATTTTACTGGTAAAATTAAATTTTGATTTGTTACAAAATATTCCAATAGACTGCCTTTTAGCAGAATGATGTAATTTTTTTGTTTTATAATAAATGTATTTATTTTAAACTAGCAACGCTTTTAAATAAAAAAAGTTTATGTGTGCTCTGTCCCCGGTAGGGAAAAAGTCCTTTATTTGTTACCTTAAAATCTCCCAGATACCGAATTTAATTGCGGCCATTTTGAATTTATAAGTTCTGATCATAAATTCGTTATTTGCTACCTTAAAAACCCCCAGATACCGATTTTCATGGAAATTGGAACACAATTGGCAAATTTGGGTGGCCATTTTGAATTTCGGTCATATTTCGTCGGCCATTTTGAATTTCAAAAATCGGGCTTCGTGGTGCATCATGGGAGGCCCCCGCGGACCTTCATGCAAAATTTCGAAGCTCTACGATCACTGGTGCGCCCGCTATAGCTCACACATCGCACAAACACGCATCCATACACGCATACAGAAACTTTCTTTTATTAATATAGATGTTAAAAAATTTTGTGTTTATTCATTGATCCCATTATGGTTGCAGGTTTCATAAAAAGAAAATAAACGTGAAAAGGGTTCTCACATAAATTTTAAGAAAGCCGTAATAAAAAAATTTACTGGAACGACACTCATTAATTTGTGATATTTCTTGGTTTAACCCAAAAAACATAATCTTAGGTTACCTTTACACACAGGACAAAAGTTAATTATTTAATTTGTTTACCCTTCCTGGAGTTCTGCCTTTTCAGTTTTTTTTTACCTCTCGGCAACATTTCAGGTAGATGATCGGCTTTTACCAAAGCTACCGTTCAATACCACCTACCATAATTTTATTGTTGTTCAGAGAAATTACTTTCATTCATTTATCACTTACTGGAGAATTTTTCGGGGGTGGGGTCCATGATCTTTGTGTTCGAAATGCAAAATAAATAGGAAATCCCATTTTGTCACAAAAAACCCAACCGGTTACTCCTTAAAATTAACTTTAATTTTCTATCTTTTTTTACTAAGAAATGAAATACTTCTTTTTTACTTCTTCTACTTTTAGTTTTATAAGGTAAGCAGCTACACGTCTTAAATTCTGAATATTCAGTACTCTTTTATGACTATTCAAGTTAAAAAAAAATTCCAAAAATATATGTAAAAAATTTGTAATTGATTTTTGTCATTTATCATAACAAGTGTATATAAAAAAAATCAATGAAACCCAAAAATCCTTAAAAACACGAAAATATATTAATACAAAATAAATTGAAGTAGGAACGCACAACCCATAATGTTAACGTTTTCAAAGAAACCTGCAAAATCGCTGCTAAGTAATTCATCCTAAAAAAATCGCCGCGAAAAATCACAGCAAAAAATTTAAGTCCGCGACTCACGAGTCGAATAAACAACTCGTATACGCATACGCACGCTCGCGAGCGCGTGCGTTAGAAAAAATTTCAAACGAACGCTCGCGTGCGCACACGAAATTTTTCATACGTCCGCGCACAATGTGCGCGTGCGTTTGATAATTTCTAAAGCACATCGCACACGTGCGTTCGTTTCATATTTGCTCGTAGCCAAACGCACGCGGGCGCGTGCGCACGCGAACGTGCGTTTCCGATCCCTGATACAAACTTTTGGTTAAGTACTTTAGTCGCTATCTGAATATATCTATTTGTTATATATATTATATTCTGGAATAAAAGTTACTAACTAGAACACTACTATTAAGGTGTTATTGGTTAGTAATAGTAATATATATTATATGATAAGTTAAGTTGAACATAAGTCCTATCTGTTAGCACCTAAGCAAACAGTTTACCGAAATAAAGATAAATTGAATTCTAACTGACACGTGTGTTTCCTTCATAGTTTCCTTTTCCCTTAGTGTAAAATTTCATTTTGCACTAAACAGTAATATCTCCAGCTTCTTTGGCACCGAAAATCAACGTGAAAAGTCCAAACATTCAATTCAATTGAACTCACACACACACTCACGCAAAGGTTTGCGTTGATACAGGTCCCTGAGAAGCTGAACTAAACGCAGCTTCTTCGGAGCCGAATACCGGGATATGAGAAGTCGAGCATAGACAAATTTTCTCTATCCACCATATTCTCTTGTTTTCTTGGTTTCGTTTTCTGGTATTCTGCTCTGGTTTCGCCTGCTGTGGAGTTGCCTTTGAAAATTTTGCTTCGAAATTTGTTTTGACTCTTAATATGAATTTTCGTTTGAGTCAATAAAAAAAGAGATCGATGATGGGTGAACTTTCTCTTTATTCTAATGGGGGGCAGGACAGGAGGTGTGTATTGAAGAAGCTGAAAATTTGTAGCTTCCATTTGTTTTTTATGATGCTCTTTAATGATGATTTAAAGGGATAGAGAGAGATTATTTTTTTGAATTGTGTTATACAGTGGCGAACAAAAGTCAACGTACACCATATAAAATAGCGAAAATTCGTTTACTATAGCATAAAAAAAAATTGTGATATTACAAAATATATAAGTACAATCCTTTGTACAAAAACATTATATTGAAATTGCATAATGAAATTGTTTCTACAAAAAATAATAATAAAAATTTTTAAGTGTACGTAGACTTTTGTTATTTGTGAATTCTGTATATTTCACTTTTTTGTTATTTTTTTTGTAGAAATAATTTGTTATGGAATTTCAATAAAATGTTTTGATACGTATATTGTGATATCACAATTTTTTTCAATTTTTAAAAATAAAATAAAAATACGAATTTTCGCTATTTTGTATGGTGTACGTTGACTTCTGTTCGCCACTGTATGTATATCTTACTATATTAATTTTTATTATATTAAAATAAAAAGAATATAGATTGGTAGTACGGGTTTCTACTTTTTGCATGGGGTTAATTACTTAATTCGTTTTCAAATTTGTTATTTTTCAGTTTTTCTAATTAAAGCAGCCGATACCTTTACTTTTATCACTCGCGGGATACATTAGCTTTGACGCCCTACGCATTGCTTCCCTTATCCTGAACCTTACGAACCGCCACTGCTATTAGATTTAAAATGACTTCACACAGATTACTGTATTGTATTATAATCGTCTTACCCTTTCATTTGGATGATTTGGTTGTAAGGAAAAAGTTAATCCGCCATTTTGAATTTGGAATGACGCAACATAACTAAATGTATTCTAGCTGTCATTCCCTTCCATGTGATACTCATGTCGCTGGGTCGGGGAACACAATTGCAAAAATCAGCCGCCATCTTGGAACCGCCTTCTTAATTTTTTTACAAAACGGTCAGATTGCATTGTTAGGCGAACTATGCATATGTGCAAAATTTGAAGTTGATCGGTTATTTTAAAGTGGGTCAAAATCAAGTTGCAAGATTTGTTTACATAGTACATACATACATATGTACATTAGGGTGGACCTTATTTTTAAAAGTCGGAAATTTCTACATGCTAACCCCTGAAGTGGCTCTCCACTATGAAAAAATAATTCTCCAAAAAATGTCAATGGTTTGAAGATAACCCGTGCCGAAGACGCGGTAAAGTTTGTTATTTTATGAAAAAAATTTATTAATCAACATTTGTGATTTGCTTCAAATTTTTTTTACTCAGTCCCTATACAAAATAAGCGGACACGTATTTTTTCTTTTTTTTCGGTCAATATTTTCAGAAAATGGGGATGGGGGTAAAGTTTACCTAACTCTCCGATTATGCCCCTTTTCAAATCGCTATTACTCCGGTTCTATTCATCGTATCGAGTTGAATGAGGTATCATTTTAAAGGTGGAAGCTCTGTGAAGTTAGCTCACAAATTTGAGTAAAAAATTTGAAAAAAAATATAGTCGTTTGCCCATCGTTTGCCCATGATTGCCCAACCAAAATTTTCGTTTGCCCACACAATGATAAAAAAATAAAGCGAAAAATAACTTTTGGGGCTAACTTCACGTTAGAACCACAAAGTTGAAATAGTTTGGCTTTTGTCATCTATATCGTTTGCCCATCGTCTGCCCATGTTTACCCAACCCTTAATTTGGTTTGCCCATCTCTAAAAAAATGGCACAACTATAAAAGCCTGACGCCTTTGGAGAATGGCTGGCCCTTGTGCGGGCGTTTTTGGTTTGTCCGAATGAGATGTTAAAACATTAGCGGAGTCCTCATCATATTCTTCATTTTTCATCCAAGTTTCTGATAAAAGTAACACATTCAGCCTTAAGCCGGAATTACACTATTATGTTGTGGTGTGTCGTGGCGCAATCAGAAAGGCCAGATCGGGAACACGCCACACCAAAACACACCATAATAATGTAATCAGCCCCATATAAAATATATGAATTAGATCACGTCACAGAGCGCCACGATACACCACAACACAATAGTGTAATTAATTTTTTTCACAACTTCGTCATCTTAATTTTGTTCGTTTGCACGTACACTTTGACAATTTAGCGAAAGTATCTATAATAATATTCTAGTTGTGACACTTTCAACATTTTTCCAAGAAATCGAACGAGAATTTTTTTCAGAAAAGATTTTTTTTATTTTCTGTTGTTTTGTTGCTTGAATTTTTTTCAGAAGAGAATTTCGTTTTGTGTTTGATTTTTTTGTTATTTTACGTTTTGTGTTTAAAGAGGGGCCCCACTAGTATATAATGCTGGTCTATTCAAACCCGAGTAAAAATAATTTAGTTGGTTAATTTTCTTAAAAGCATGCACGCGCCGCACCTAGCACGCATAGCGAACAAATGCGCATGCCACACCCGCCCCACCCACACACCCGCCACACGCATACATGCTACCGCCACAGGCGCGAAAATCTAAATATTCGCCTGCTAGAAGAATGCACGGTCCCGCTACAGGCATGAACATTCATAAATACATCCGCATCAGCATAGACAATTCCAAACGCGAGTGTTGTTTTGACAAGCAATCCCCAACTAAGAACTAACGACGTCCAATGCTGCTTTACCTACGCAATCGAACGAGAGCCGGTCTACTGAGTATGCTATTGGCACCCTTTATGGTCATCAAGCTAATTGCCCGTTTTCGTCGTCCTATACAATTTTTTAGGGCGCCAATTTTAAAGGGCTAGTTTTAACTCCTTAAAGCTACTGACAGAAACATGCGCAAAGGCGGTGCGGACATTGGCTTCGCGGTATGTGGCAACTTTTCACTGACATGATGTTGGTGTCGGCGGCGCGCTCCGACTTTGAACACAACAACGAAATCAAAGTGACAAGTGGACGTGATAGGAAAAAAATTGAAAAACCTGAATGATTTACATAAAAATTTTCTATCCTCCAGGACTTGTCTTTGTTTTAGGTGCTAATTTAATTACCCCAATTTGGAAAAATAAAGATTTTCGTTAAATATAAAATCCAACAAATTTGCTATTCCACCCAACACCAACACACGACTCCAAACATATGCCCACCTCCATCAAAACACGACTCAAAACCAAAGCCTTCTACATTTACAAGCCATGCCCCAGGTATGTGCATGTATGTGTATGAAGTGCCAAAATTGTGGAATTAACATTGCCGAAGCCGTACGAAACAATTTTTTAACTTTGTTTTTGCACTTAAAAGTGGTAAAATAATGTATATTATCACTTTTTGGTGCACATGGATTATCAGTGATTAGTGCTTTAGTGATTTAATAAAAAAAATTAAAAAGAAGTGAGTGGTTAAGTGTATTTTTAGAGTGTTAATTGATTAGGTGACCGTTTTTGTTTACATTCGCGTTGGTTTTTTCGTGTTAATTTAGAGAAAAATGTTGAATTTGTGTAGTAATATAATAAAAAGTGCTTTTTAAGTGATTAAAGATTATTATAGAATAGTTATTAAAAACATAAGTGCAGAAAAATGTGAAGGAAAAGTGAAAAAGTTATTGTTATTCATTTTGTGTGGTAGTACTTGCACTTATGTTTTTAATAACTCTTCTATAATAATTTTTAACTACTTTAAATTCACTTTTAATTCCATTACTACACAAATTCAACATTTTTTCCCTAAATTAACACGAAAAAACCACCGCGAATGTAAACAAAAACGTCACTTAATCAATTAACACTCTTAAAATACACTTAACCACTCAATTTTTTTAATTTATAAACTCAGATCACTAAATAACTTATCACTGATAATCCGTGTGCAGTAAAAAGTGATAAAATACAATATTTTACCACTTTTTATTGCAAAAACTAAGTTAAAAAATTGCTTTTCTCACAGCTAAATTGAAGTCCATTCTGACTGAAGTCCATTCTGTCAGATAAATTGAAGTCCCACTTTCTTTGAATGTGAGTGTGAGATTTCGTTGTGCATGGCTTGTAAATGTAGAAGGCTTTGCTCAAAACACAAACATCTCTTGACACTACGCGGCGGCAACGCGCAAAGAGTAGAAAGTAAAGCAACTTGCGCGGTGTGTGCGTAGCGTAAATCAGCATTTCGTTAGTGCGCATTTGAATACACTACTTCTATTCTCTCTGTCATTGCCCGCACGGCGTTTGCGCCTGTTTCTGTCAGCAGCTTAAGGGTTGAAAATAAGTTATTTTTGCCTGACAATACGCATTCAATCGATGTAGGGGCCCCTTATCATAAAATCTGGCTTGATTTCGTATAAATCAACCACCTTCAACCACCCAATAAATATTGTAAACATTATCGCAAAAACCCTTGAAAGGGGGTGATTTTGCATTTTTATGTGTGGCTTCGAGATTTTAGGGCTGCGGGACCCTGATTTTCGTAATCAGCGACCCAAAAAACATATAGGAGACGATTTTCATAACGGTGTTATGGACTATAACGCATAAACGATTCGTCGATTTGTTGTAAGTTACAAAAATTTGTAATTTTAAAATATCTAGAATTATAGGGTAAATGTTGGTTGGAAGGGGGGGAGGTCCAGCACATCTCACCAAAGGGGAGGTGGGTGCCAATTTAAAACAAAAACACCTCACGTATTTAATTGACCACACCCCTTTGGTATCGTAAGCACCCAGCCACCAAAGTCTCTCTTATTAGAAAGGTTGTGTACTCCCGTGAAATGTGTATACGGCTGGCACCCAGCTCTCTGTTTGTAGTGATTTTATGACGTCACGTGGAACTGTGAACGTGTACGCAGAGTCAGGTGGTTTTGTTGTGGCCTGTTTGGTTCTTCAGGCTATAGCGGAAAATTTGTAATAAATAAGGTTCTTTTTAATTATTATTTTGCGAAAATGATAATAATAATAGAAAGTGTGCAGTTCCGCAATGTGAGAACAAATTTACTGAAAAATGACCCACTTTAAATGCGATGAATTTGGCATTCAATGGTCGGAACTTAAAGTCATACGTGAATGATTGTTATCGAATGTTGAACGGCGAAGAATGTGAGGTGCTTAGGACTTTTGACTATCTGTGAGACTAAATCGGATTTCGAAAAAATCCTTCAAGCTATTTTTGTTGTAGCATTGAGCGAATGCGATGAAGATGATGAAAAAAATCCGATTTGTTGTACTAAAAAGCAAAACTACTTGTTCAAAGCCATAGAGACATTCACTTTAAACGAAGAAAGTTTAATTGATCCCGATTACGAGGAAGATTTGTGTAACTTCGAAGAAAATGATGTTATTGTTTTTCTTATTGAGCGAAGGCGACGGCAAAAGCTGGGTATCGGAAGGGCAAATGTACACTCTGCTTTCGATAGTGTAAATTTACTGTTACGGCGCGTTCGCCCAACCTGACAATATTTTCAGAGGTGGACAAACCAAATTGAGGGTTGGGCAAACATAGGCAGACGATGGCCAAACGGTAAACCTACACAGTAAACCTACACTAAACAGAGAAAACTATAAAAGCCTGACGCTCTATAGAAGAACGGCTGACCCTTGTGCACGAAAGGCTTTCCGAAACGGCTGAGCCTTGCCCGCACAAAGGTCAGCCGTTCTCCAAAGGCGTCAGGCTTTTATAGCTGTGCTATTTTTTTAGAGATGGGCAAACCAAATTAAAGGTTGGGCAAACATGGGCAGCCGATGGGCAAACGATATAGATGAAAAAAGCCAAAATATTTCAACTTTGTGGTTCTAACGTGAAGTTAGCCCGAAAAGTTATTTTTCGCTCTATTTTTTTATCATTGTGTGGGCAAACGAAGATTTTGGTTGGGCAATCATGGGCAAACGACTATATTTTTTACTCAAATTTGTTGGCTAACTTCACAGAGCTGAAGGTGGAAGAGATCTTTATTTATATATTAATATTGTAAAAAAAATTTCAATTTAATATTTGTTATTAACAATACAAACACAAAACAAGAAAACATTTTCTCCGCGTTTTCGGCACGGCCCGAGTAAAAATAAATGATGGCCTTAGAACGGGCAAATACCGACTGTTCTTGAAACATAGTCCTCGGGCGGTTAACAGAAGGCTCGTTGTAGGAAATTACGGCCGTACAGGGGACGACTGACGGTGATACAACGGCCTTACAGTTCCAATAACGGCCATACGACGATGGTACGGCGGCCGTATGGTTGCTATTACGGGTATACGACGGTGGTACAGTGGCAGCAACGTGGATATTCGCCCTCCTATAAGAAAATATATTTCACTGCAATTAAATGTTTGATTTTTTTTCGGTTGAATTTTTTTTCAAGCCGTTAAATAACAAAATTTCCCACTAAAATATAAATCAACACCATAGAAATATAAACTAAACACGGAATGGCTGTAAGCCAGATTACGCGTACCACAATTCCTGATGTGTTTGAGTTCACTCCGTAGTAGTGGTCAGGCAGTGCAGGCCAAAATATGCAGAAATAATAAGATGGATGTTTTAAAAGCGGGGCGATTAAAATCCCTGGCATAAAATCTATGTACCCGGATATTGACTTGGCACGCCACCATTCACTCAAGAAGCTACCCCTGACAATTCGGCTATTTGTGTCCCACTTGTGCACACTATTGCTGTCCTTTTAAACAAGCTACCTTTAATGTGGTCGCTCACGTACAGGGTTTTTACACGACACAGCCGTTCCATGTTAGTTTATATTTCTATGATCAACACGCACCACACACTTCACGTACAACAAACCGACGACTGGCGAGCTCGTTTCTCTTGTGCATCGATATCTTTAAGTAGGATAAATCGAAAGAACCATTGTACATAACGAAAATGATAAATCCCATAAAACACATTCAACAATACATTTGGTGTAGATTCTTTTTTTGGCTCAAATTTCCGTCGAATGCCCGTTTCTACAGCTCAGTACTTGGCCTTTCAAATCTTTTGGTCAAATTTGGCCGTCGTAAGGCCGTATGTTCTCCCATTAAAAATAGTTAAAAACTCTACGTCCATGATATGCCCCTTAAAAAGCCAAGCGGCCGGTGATCGCCCTTTGTAAGGCCGGTTTTTATTTTTACTCGGGGGAAGACTGTACCAATTCAGCTGAAATTTTTATAAAATTTTTGTTTGGTATAGAGAACCATTTTAGGGGTTAGCACCACCAAAAATGTAAAATAAAAATCGCGCATATAAATAAGGGCCACTCTAATGTACATACAACATACAATTGAAGCTAATATAAACCGTTTAAAAAGAGACAGAGAGAGAGAGAGAAAGAAAGAGAGTTGTGCACCCGGCTGCGCATTCGCCTGCTCCTTTGTTAAGGGGTAATACCACTGTAGAGGTACGAAAAAAGGCCAAATTTTGGGAATTAATTTAAAAAGTATGGAAAAGGGATCGAAATTCTTTTCAGGCGATTGATCAAACATGTATTCAAGTGTAAAAAAAAATTTTTTATTGACTTTTTGTTACAAAATGGTGGCGCCACAGTCGTTTTTCGAAATCGCCTTTTTGTTAAGGGCCTCCACGGGTGGACGGATTTCTCCGAAAGTTGAAGACCTGGAACAAAATCCAAATAGTTTCCTAATCTATTTGACCTTGCCCATAAAAATACGTAGGATTTTTTTTAAACTGATTTTTGTAAAAATGGTGCACTTATGAAAAAAAGTGATTTTCGGCAAAAAAATGAGCAGTAAATTGTTTATAAAAATTTTTTTTACAACGAATCAAAAACCGGCTACGTACTTTTGTAAAGAATTCAATTGTGAAGCTAATGTCAAAATTTGAAACCGATCCATGCAATAGTCTCCGAGTAATCCGTCCACCCAGTTCGAAAAACATGGTTTCCAGATAATCGCGCTTAAAGTTTTGAAAGTACTACTCTAATCTTTGAAAATTTTAGTTTACCTTCACTGTGCGATGTAATGTAAAACACGTTTATTATTGTGTAGCGCTCCCTGGTGGACACCTGGGGAACCCAAATAACCTTTTTGCTATTGCAGCACTTATTATTTCGACAGGTAAAAGCAATATACAAGCAATAAGTCGGACCAACGCGTGCTCCGAGGCGCCGGGGGAAAATCGAAAATTAAATCCTTCAAAATTACTTTTGTGTTATAGGACCAACTGCATATTGTTTTTGTGATCCTGAAGTATATTTCAAGCCAAAAAAAAAATTCCATTTTTTCAAAATCCTACAGTGGTGTTACCCCTTAAGCTGCTCGAATCTCGATACTCGCAGGCGCTCACGCCTGCTCGTTTATAGTCTTCTCGATACCGGCACGCATACACACACAGCACACCGCATTTTTTTACGCGACGATTTCTATCAAGTCACTCTAACCGCACGCAAGCCGCGTTAAGGAACTTCGTTCCAAAAATACTCTAGGCTCCCTGCTACCGTACTATCCAATGTCGTTAAAAACCCTACAAGCAACTCCTTTACTTCAGATTACTTTTTTTATTTAAAATCCTAATCTTGTCGGCTAACATCTGGTGTTCAATCTACAATAACAAAATAATATTGTGCAACTTTAACCATATCCAAAATATTTCGTCTAACTTCGTTCGATATAATGTACTAATTCATTCTGAATATCTTTATTTAAATATTTATTTTGTGTTTTTCAATTAGAAATCCTAGGTAAAATCCGATAAAACTATAGCAAAAGAGGATGCCAGAAAATGTATGGGCTTTGGTACCCACTCCAATAGCTACATATGTGCAATACGTCGGAAATAGGTTATGCAGTCGTAGAAAAACTTTTCCGGGTCGCGAAAAAAATTTGTAAAAACACAAAATAAATTCACTGATCACGGTTTTGATTGGATGAAGTGTGAAGGCTGTCATAAAGGTTTGTTTAAACAAATTCAAGAACTTGCCATTAATTGAGTATGGGTGTACTAGTATACATAGACAAGCGTTGGCGGTAAAACGCTTGCCTTTCAATGTAAACATAATTTTGGAAGAATTCGTCAAGTTTGTGAGATACATAAAATCTCGCCATTAAATAGCAGACTTTTTGCCGAATTATGCAAGGAAATGGGGAGTGATCATAAATACCTCCTTTTGTATTGTAATTCAAGATGCCTGTTTACGCCTGTTTGAGCTTAAAGACGAAGCTTTCTTATTTATGAATGAACACCCATCATCTAAAAACGATGTTATTTTTCCATCTTCAATTAATAGGGGTATTCATGATCTGTGTTAAACGTCGAGAAATCGTAAAATGTAATCTTCGAAATAGACAAGATCGTGAGCGACCCCTTTAAATTTCCATGTTAAAGTGTTATTAAAATGTTTTTATTAGCTCGCTTTCTTGTCTGTCTGTTTGTCCGGTACACCTTTTGCAATCGATTTTTTGAATACTTCCGCTCATCCGATCTTGCTGAAATTTTGCACACAGCTTTAGCTCCGATGACAATGCAATGTAGTGTACTCAATATACCGTTAGTGTACTCAATATACTGACTATGGCGGCCGTCGTGTTGCACAACCGCATATGAGTCGTGTTGCACAAGCGCAAAGTAAAGGTAATGCGATCGCTTAACATTTATCGTTTTGTTGTTATTAAGTGGAAAAGATGCTGATATTCTTGCTATCGGTACACCAATTTTCCTAATTTGAATAGCAGTCACATGTCCAGGAACTTTTTTCTTTATTTTTTGGCCAATCTTTACATTTTGTGCACTATAAGGCAATAGTTTTATCACTTAAACTTCGGCAACACTTAAAATTCGGTTATTGTGACAGACTCGTTTGTATTAAGTAATCTGATCCCATGTGGACATTTTATTTTTGCCCCTTAAGTTTTTAAAAATCGCACTTCCAATAAAATTAGTTTACAATCTTCGGTGTTTGACCGTTCCAATTTCGGTCAGTATTAAAGAGAACTGTTGGAGTCCGCGCCACAAAATAGGGCCAAAAATTCTCTGTTTCTACTGCTTGTAAATTGGAGTAGCTCGAACTGGTAGCAACTGGCATAGGTATCCAATCAAAATAACATCTGTACCACCAAAGTTAGAATTGAAATTTTCTATGATCTGCTTTAATCATGAGTCGACTGAGTAAACCCTTCAGCGCCCAATGCCAATCATACTTATTTCGTCAATGAATAACACTTTGACATATTTCAATAGTGCTAGTGATGTGCTACTTCAGTACTGAATGGAGTTAATGTTGACAAAGATATTTATAAGGCAACTAGCTGGTACCCGGTGTGCCTATGCTGCTCCCATAAGCCAATAGTAGTAATCAGGTGATATGAATTTTAATATACAGTAGGAGAGTTTGAAAAAGGTATTTTTTTGGTATTGTTGATTCCCAATAACAAAATGTGAAACTATAAGGGATCTGACATTTTGATCGAGACAATAAAAACCATCCATTGACATGGCACTTTTCGAGATATGCATTTTCATACAAAGATAAAGTGTCTCAATGGACCGCTATTTTCTCTATTTTGGATAGCTGGGACCCGGTGCGCCTCGCTGCACCCAACGTTTAAACATCTAAAATCAATCCAAACCTTCAAAATTCAACTCTTCTTAACCATTAACGAAAAACCAACTATTCCTATGAAAGTTGGAGTCATTAGATTCAAAATACATTTATTTGAACTATAACCAAAATTGCCTGTGTATTCTGTTAAAACTATGAACGTTAAAAGATTTAAAATTAATACAAATAGCAGTCCAGCACTCGAAATTCCAGGGCCATTTTCTATAGTTTTTTTTATTAAAATCTAGAAGTCTGCAATAACAAAATTTTTCAAGAGCAATTGCGACCCTGCACTTCTTTGAGCTCAGGGCTACACGGTGAAATAGTTTTCTATATTGTTGGAGAGTGTAAACTCTGTAAAATGGTGCCAAAAAATAAGTGTTTGCCGTTTAATTATATGATCTTCATAACCAAATAACGAAAAACCAAGTATTCCTATAAACGTTCGAGACATTAGATTCAAAATCCATTTATGTGTGACCAAAATTACCTATATGTGTTTTGTTAAAACCACGAACGTTAAAACATTTAAAATAAATCTGCAATTGCTTGGTCCCTGGGTTCTCATCTGCAATGCCACTGACTCAGGTTTTATTTGTTTACCCAGATGCCAGTCTCTTCGCGTATTGCAGAATCCTAGACTTATACCTAAAAAATATTGTTTAAAAAAACTACAAAATACGCTTTTATGTTAAAATGAACTAAAAATTAAAAAATAATTTTGAATGTAAAGTTTTTATTGCTCCAGCCAGTATATGGAAACAACCTACCTTTCGAAATGTAAAAAAAGCGTGTGGCGCTAGCGAAAAGTTCCGGTATTAATAAAATAAGAATATAGGTTAAGAGTCCCACGCTGTTTTACATTTCGAAAGGTAGGTTGTTTCCATATACTGGCTGGAGCAATAAAAACTTTACATTCAAAATTATTTTTTAATTTTTAGTTCATTTTAACATAAAAGCGTATTTTTTAGTTTTTTTTAAACTATATTTTTTATTTAAATGAGTTTTACAACGACTACATAAAATTAAAATTAATTTTTGTTTAAGTCTATCAACCAAATAAGGTGCAGATATGGTATTTACTGTCCATTTGCTGACCTGATGCGGATAGCATCGTTTGGTACATACTTCGCAAATCTTGTCACAAAAGGTGTTAACGTCTTTTTTAAAAGTCGTAACATCAGCTCTGTATTGAGTTCTGCATTCAGAAATATGTTCGCGCATACGTCGCAATCGAGCTGCTTTGTCCTCCTCTGATTCTGTCGCTCTGCATTCAGAAATATGCTCGCGCATATGTCGCAATCGAGCTGCTTTGTCCTCCTCTGATTCTGTCGCTCTGCATTCAGAATTATTGTCGCGCATACGTTGCAATCGAGCTGCTTTATCCTCTTCTGATTGGGTCGCTCTATATTCAGAACTATGCTCGCGCATACGTTGCAATCGAGCTGTTTTGTCCTCCTCTGACTTTGTCGCTCTACATTCCGAAATATGCTCGCGCATACGTCGCAATCGAGCTGCTTTGTCCTCCTCTGATTCTGTCGCTCTGCATTCAGAATTATGCTCGCGCATACGTTGCAATCGAGCTGCTTTATCCTCTTCTGATTGTGCCGCTCTATATTCAGAATTATGCTCGCGCATACGTTGCAATCGAGCTGTTTTGTCCTCCTCTGACTGTGTCGCTCTACATTCCGAAATATGCTCGCGCATACGTCGCAATCGAGCTGCTTTGTCCTCCTCTGATTCTGTCGCTCTGCATTCAGAATTATGCTCGCGCATACGTTGCAATCGAGCTGTTTTGTCCTCCTCTGACTGTGTCGCTCTACATCGCGAAATATGCTCGCGCATACGTCGCAATCGAGCTGCTTTGTCCTCCTCTGATTCTGTCGCTCTGCATTCAGAATTATGATCGCGCATACGTCGCAATCGAGCTGTTTTGTCCTCCTCTGACTGTGTCGCTCTACATTCCGAAATATGCTCTCGCTTACGTCGCAATCGAGCTGCTTTATCCTCCTTTGATTGTGTCGCTCCTTTTTCTTCGAGTTTTTGCCTTTCTTTATCCAATCTTCGCTTCCTTTGTGTTGTCGTCTCTTTTTTCATCATTTTTAAAACGCTTTTATTATTCCCAAGAGTAGCGCTTAATGAATCGTTCGACAAATAAAAAAGCAAGGCTCTTATGGAAAGGTAGAGGTATAATAGCTTCTCTTTAAAAATTAATTTGTCCACTGCACTCCTGAAATATAATAAATTTTTTTTCCTGACACTAAATGCAAACATTTTTTCAATTAATAAAATTCTTTTTCTATTTAAAATTCGCTATAATAAAGTTTATTACACCTATACAAACATACAAAACAGTGATGGTAAAAAAATTGGTGTGCGTAGGACCACACGTTGAAAGTGAAAACTTCTACGGTCAGTCTATATTTCCATATCAATCTTAATATTACAGGAGGATAAGGCTCAATAAATGTTGTTTATGAATATTCCATTTAAGTATATTTTATTATAACTTGATGTATATAGTACATAATACATAAGACATAGTACATAGTGCATCGTAAATAGTACATAGTACAAAGTAGATAATACACAATATATAGTAAATAGTGCATACTAAACAGTACATAGTGCTTGGGCATTAATCAATTAAATTGCAAATCAATTAATTAATTGATTAAAAAAATAATTGCGATTAATTTAATTGCAGTTAAAGTTAATTGTAATTGATCTATTAATTGCACGCGACAATTAATTTATTTGAATTAATCCGTATTAATTGTATATTGCAACTAAATCAATTGCAATTAACTTTATCAATTGCAATTAACTTTATCAAAGATAATTAAAAAATAACAATTCATCTGCTCCATGGAATTCATTTTGCTAATCGAGTATTTTCACCACAGCGAAGCAGGATCCACGGGAAATGGGATTTGTAGTGTCAATCATTTGCGGACAACGCAGGTAAACACGGATACACGGAAATGGGATTCATAGTGATGAGCAAACGGGATTCCGGGTAACCGTGTATTGTCCGCACATTTTCACCACAGCGAAGCAGGATCCACGGGGAATGGGATTTGTAGTGTCAATCATTTGCGGACAACGCACGTAAACACGGATACACGGAAATGGGCTTCGTAGTGATGGTCAAACGGGATTGCTGTGTGTTTTCCGCACCTGATTAGCGCAACGAATCCCATTTCCCGTGTATCCGTGATTCCGTGCGGTGTCCGCACCCGATTAGCACTACGAATCCCATTTCCCGTGTATCTGTGCTTCGCTGTGGCGAAAATACTCAATTAGCACAATGAATATCATGTACCGTGTTTCCGTGTAGGTGAAAATACATTGGTAATTTCCCTTCCTGTTCGCAAATGTCCCATTTTAACATTTCCCGTGTTTCCGTGTCTTTCTTATTTGGTAAATTTTCCATTTTGACATTTACGTGTTTCCGTGGTTCTCTTTTCCATGCTTCTGTGTGGTGCGTTTAGTCTCAACCGTTACCAATAGCCTTTTATTTGTTACATATTTCTATTTTATTCCTAACTTATATTACACTTTTGTTTTGGCGACAGTACGCTTTTCATACAATAATAAATTTTAATTGTTAGTTGTTCATAAAATCCACTAAAAAGATTGATAATTGATTAATCGTGGAAACTCACGACTAACAGTTAATTAATTGTTAATTGAGAGTTTTCACAATTGCAATTAATTAATTGTTGATTGCAATAGGCGTGATTAACAATTAATTAATTGTTAATTTTTAATTGTCCAACAATTAAATTTTTACCAACACTGGTGCGTAGTACTTGGTACATAGTACATAACACAAAACACACAGTGTATGGTGCACTACATAGCTATATAATATATAATACATACTACATAATACAAATAAAACGCCCAAATGGAAATGGAAATGGTACGCATAAAAAGTGAGCACGATCCGAGTTTCTAGTTTTTTCCCCAGGCCAAAAAGTGACAATCGTGCCTATAGAAGTTTTCACCTCAAAATCCCTCCAAAAAAATTAATATTTTTATCTTTCCCCTAATAATTATAAGATAATAATATATCTTACCTTTTCTCCACAATATTCACTTATTCTTTAGTTTTACGATAAAATTTCTTTTATTTCACAATATAGATTTAATTATTACAGCAAATAACTTGAAATATGTAGGTCTGAGCTCACTCAAGCCAAAACTACAACTAATTCAGTATGGGTGGCAGTAGGCGGATTTATTTCTTGCATCATTCCATGATTTGAACGATCTTTTAACGGTTTTTAAATTACAGTCACCTCTGAATTTTTGGGATATATTTGAGCCGTTTTCTTTGAAAGTGGTGTAATTCCACTTTATACGATATGGAAATATTTAAGGGTTTGCGTTTGAATGGATTGAATAATATTGGTATATGTTAATACGCTCATTTTATGTTTTTTAAATACTAAATTGATTTAATTTTATAATGTGATCGTTTTTAAAGTATTAGTTAAAAGAAATGTATACTTTTGATGTTCTCAAATGGACTTACAACACTTTCAAAGTCAACATAATTCGAAAATCATACAATATCTACAGTATACAGCCAGAAGTGCTTAAGTGCAACATATGTGTTTCGAGAAAATCACTTCAAAGATATTGAATTTTTTGATTTTTTTATTGGGGCAACTGGAACATATGTAAATTAATCTTTTTTGCTTTGAGTCCATATAAAACAATGAATAAAGTCATGAATTCAATATTTTATTTAGGCGGAGGGTGTTTGGCTGAGGATTTCCAAAGAAAAAACTGCACACTCTACACAACTAAAAATGTTTAAAATACTTTAGACTATTCTGGGTGGGCATTTTCAAAGAGAGAACGAAGTGAAAAGCACAACCAAATGTGCGCAAGATATTTTGGACTGTTTTGGCCTATGATTTGCTTGTGTTTTTCACTTTGTTCTCTCTTCGAAAATCCTCAGCAAAACAGTTCAAAGTATCTTGTGCATATTTGGTTGGGTTCGGAAAGCCAAATTATTTTGTAAATACGCAATTAGGCACTTAAGCACTTTTGCCGGTCCGATAACTTAGCAAGCGCAGCTCAGTTTAAGACAAGAAAGCAATGATAAATAAGGGAATACGGAATAGAAAATTGCAATAAACTCAAAATCATCGAATTTGCACTTAAGCATTTCTGGCTTGTGCAATATTTTCAGCTAATTTTAAAATGTGTTGGCCGCCATTTTGAATTTGGAATGACGCCACGCAGCACAGTATTCTACTTGTCATATCCTTTCATTTGATACCCATACCGAGTGGGTTGTAAAGAAAAAGGTAGTCCGCCATTTTGTGTTGGCCGCCATTTTGAATTTGGAATGACGCCACGCAGCAAAGTATTGTACTTGTCATATCCTTTCATTTGATACCCATATCGATTGGGTTGTAAAAAAAAGGGTAGTCCGCCATTTTGTGTTGGCCGCCATTTTGAATTTGCAATGACGCGAATTGTACTCTATTTGTCATACCCTTTCATTTGATACCCATGTCGGGGGTCGGGGAGCACGATTGCAAAATTCGGCCACCATCTTGGAACCGCCATCTTGATTTTTTTACAAAATGGTCAGATTGCATTGTCACGCCAGCTTTACATATGGGCAAAATTTGAAGTTGATCGGTTATATGGAAGTGGGTCAAAATCAAGTTGCAAGATTTGTCTACATACATACATAGACACATACATACATACATAGGGGTAGGGGGGCATAACGGGGACGCGAGGCACGACGGGGCCACCAACGCATACAAGTAACTACACACATTAGACGTGTGTTGTTGGCGCTAATAGGCGGCCATTTTGCACCAGTCTTCAGTCTGACAGTGATCGGCGACTAGACTGCGCGCGTTTTTTTTAGGATAAAAAACTTTTTTCAAAGTAATTTGATCTAATTTTGAGTGATTACAATAACACATGTGAATAGGTAAGTGTTTACATTACTACTATCTTTTTTTTTTATTGTGTTTTTCTAACGACATTACTTATTGATATGTGTTGAACAAAATCACTCTAACTATCGATTCATTTTTTTTATTATATAAAATAATGTTAGACATGGGGGCATAACGGGGGCATGGACATAGGGTACGATGGGGTACCCCATTGTGCCCCGTAACTTCTGTCCCCATTATGCCCCTGTTATGTAAGTAGTCTGTCTGAAGGAATGATCTGTTCATTTGATAATATAATTTATTTTGTTTTAGGTATAAAAAATGGTACGAACGTACAAAAAGAAAAGTTCGAGAGGCAGTTGGTCTGTAGAAAGCATGAAACAGGCAATAGATGCAGTCTTAAGCAAAAAGGCGGGCTACAGAAAAGCAGCTCATCTATACGGTGTTCCACAGACCACATTGGAGCGTCACGTCGCCAAAACAAGGAAAGGCGAGCTGTCTCTTAACTCAAGTTCAGGTAACTTCAAACCCGTGTTTTCCAAACAAGAAGAAGAGGAGCTCGTGAGGTGTGTTAAAGAAATGGAGAAACGTTTGTTTGGTTTAACCACTGTCGTCCTACGAAGGCTAGCATATCAATTGGCGGAAAAAAATGCTAAGGCTCACAAATTTAACCATGATAAAAAGATAGCTGGCGTAGATTGGTTAAAAGGGTTCATGAAGCGTCACCCGGATTTATCCATTCGCAAACCAGAAGCTACATCGGCAGCTCGAGCAATGGGCTTTAACAAAGTGGCTGTGGATAAATTCTATTCTTTGCTCGGAGAAGTATATGACAAATATAATCTGACGCCAGATAGAATATATAATTGCGATGAGACTGGCATATCATGCGTTTCCAAAACAAAGAGCAAAATTATTGCAGAAAGGGGACGAAAACAGGTAGGCTCACTTTCTTCAGCGGAACGAGGACAGACGGTTACGGTTGAGGTATGTTTTAATGCAGCCGGAACTTACATGCCTCCCATGCTAATATTGGGTGAGTTCAAAAATTCATCACTGCCGCAACACTGCAGAATTCAGCAATTGGAAGTCTGTAGCTGAATATTGCAGTGTTGCGGCAGTGATGAGTTTTTGAACTCACCCATTCCCTCGGCAGAGAATGAAGCAAGAGTTATTGGATCGAGCTCCTCCAGGGACGACGGCAGAATGCAAAACTCGAGGCTGGATGACTACTGAGACGTTTATGACCTGGTTCCAACGGTTCGTCAAGTTTTCTGCTGCGTCAATAACTAACCCAGTGTTGCTTCTTCTAGATGGTCACGTAACGCATACGCAAAACATAGAGGTTATTGAAAATGCACGCAAGAATGGTGTTGTAATGCTTTGCTTTCCCCCCATTGCACCCACAGGCTCCAAGCCTTGGATGTTGGCTTTATGAAACCTTTGAGTGTATACTATGACCATGCTTGCTCTAACTGGTTAAGGTCGCACCCGGGGCGAATAATAACAACTTTTCAAATAAGTGAAATATTTGCACATGCATATATTCAAGCTGCAACAATGTCTACAGCAATCAATGCGTTCAAAAAATGTGGCATATGGCCATTCAATGAAAATAACTTTACGGATTCAGATTTTTTAGCTGCATTAACAACAGACGTACCGCTAACGAATAATGAGCCTGAAACAGCTTCTTTAACTGCCGAAATCCAGCAACAACTGCCGCCTTCCCTTGAAGAGGACCCACTTTGACCAATTTTGCCTGCAACTCCGCCAGTTTTACATCAGAGAACTGCTACCTCAGAGCCTCAGCCTGGACCATCCAGACAAAACGAAGATAGCCTAATCCGATCTCCGATACGAAAAGTATGTCGTGACTTAACAACTTCCTTCGAAAATGCTTCTCCCAAGGATATTCTAGCGATCCCAACAGTCGCGCAAAGAAACCAAACGAGGAAAAACTATCGCAGAGGGAAGACTGTTGTTCTTACTTCAACCCCATACAAAAACGAGTTAGCAGAACGAGAACAACTTAAAAGAACGAAGAAGTGTTCAAATCCAGATGTTCCCAGGTCGAAGAAAAACTCGAAGAAACAGAAGACCCAAAAAGCTCACTCTGATGTAGAAAATGTAGACGAGGATACGTTATGCCTGTATTGCGCTGACGTGAACCACACTTATTTGAAGTCTTCGGAGGGTTGGGTGGCCTGCCAACTATGTGGAGGTTGGGCTCATACAGCTTGTGCTGGTGTTGACGATGAAATGCAGAAGAAATCCACATCTGCTCATTCTGTGACGCAAAATAACCATGTACCCCGTACTGCCCCGAATTGAGTACCCTATACTGCCCCTACCCTGGGGCACGATGAGGTTTTCATGAGGGGTTCATAAAATTAGAATTAAAACATTATTTTATTAGTTACCTCACCGAATTCTATGCAAAATGATAATTTATTATGTAACCGAAGTGTTGTGATTAGTTTTAATTAATAAATATATTCTGTTTATTCTTTTATTGTTTATTTCCCTTAACGTCCCCGTTATGCCCCCCTCTCCCCTACATACATACATACATACGGCTGAAGCTAATATAAAGCGGTAACCTACATACATACATACATACATACATACATACATACATACATACATAGATACATACATACATACAGGTGAAGCTAATTTAAAGCGTATAAAAATTCAGAGGTGATGGGTTTCTTTCCTTCTTATCCATTATATATAAATCATCCCACATTTCGGTTTCTCCTTACCATCTTTCCAAAAAAAACCTTGTTGATCAATTCTGAACCGATTGCTTAGAGAGCTTCAGGATACACTATATTCACTGTGTTTCCATTTGTAGCTAGAATGTCAAGATTTTCCGATTTTCCAACTCTTGAACACTCTACATATAGCTAACCGGGAAATGACACTTCTTTAGCAGAAGTCTTCCGCCATATTGGCCCCACAATTTTGAATAAATTTTGATCATTAATTCGTTATTTACCTTACCTTAAAAATTTCCATGTACCGATTTTCATTGGAACCGGAATAAAATTAGCAAACTCGTCGGTCATATTGGTGCGGCCATTTTGAATTTAAATTTTGATCATAAATTCGTTACTTGCTACCTTAAAAAACCCCAGATACCGATTTCCGTTGGAATCGGAGCACAATTTGCAAATTCGTCTGCCATATTGGTGCGGCCATTTTGAATTTATGAGCTTTGACCAAAAATTCGTTATTCGCGACCTTAAAAACCCCTAGATACCCACTTTCATTGGAATCGGAATAAAATTGGCAAATTCAACCACATTTCTGCGGACATTTTGAATTTCCGTCATATTTCGGCGGCCATTTTTAATTTCGAAAATTGGGCTTCGCGGTGCATCATGGGAGACCTCCACGGACCTTCATGGAAAAATTCATTAGATTATGATTTTATCGGGGTATCACCAGGAGTATATTCTTAAGTTTTGGAGCTCGAAAAACTTGGGCTACTTTTTTTATAAACAATTAAAGTTTTTTTACCACGTTTTTTCGAGCTTAAAATGTGAATTACTCCGGTTCTATAAGTCGGATCGGGGCAAACCAGTTTCTTCCTTGCCATTAAATCCTCGTTGGTTTCAAGTCTCTGAAGTACATACATAACGTACAAAACTGAAAAAAACGAGAAAAAAAACAGTATTTTGTTCATTTTAGTGCCCAAGACCGTCAACTAGACCAATTTGCCTCAAACTTTCAAAAAATATAGTTTTTTTACATGTGCCCCGAAAGTGCCTCTTTTCATGCATGTTCTCTTGACCGAAAATGGCGTTTTCCAGACCTGTCCGAGAAAGCGGCCGGTAAAGAATCGAGGCGGGCGGTAAAAATCGTTACCTCCCGCTTCGAGTTACTATGTACTGCCTGCTCCTCATAGTTTTTTAACTTATGAAAAAAACCCAGAGCTTCTCAGATTGCCAGGCACTCTGTCACTAGGCAACCAACACAATATAAATAGCGGTATAAACGCGACACTCTACTGCGTGTACTCGGTGTTATTCAAAGTTTTTAACCAATAAAGAAATATGGCTCGGGGCACTTGTAAAAAAAATACGGTACATATCTCGGGCCGCCGGAGCTTTACGCACTCGTCCGTAAAACCCTCCTTTCGGCCCTTGATATGTAATCTACTATTTTGATCTTATAAAAAGACCCTGAAAATTGGTGTCAGAATACTGAGCCCGTTGGCCAAAATTGCATTTGTTATCTAAAATTTGAAATGCCCGCCATTAATCCATTAAGTCCAAAATGAAAATTTGTTTTTTCAAAATATAAGTCTCGATGCCACCTTTCGAATGCAATTAAAAAAAGGAAATTTAAAGTAATTTTGGTTACTTTTTTTCATTTGTTTATAACTCAAAAAATAACAATTCCATTTTTTCGTCCATTTTGAAAAAAAATTAAAGTTTTTTATCAGCTCTGGTAGAGAATTCTGGGACCTTTAATTTAAAAAAAAGAATGTTGATTTTGGCAGTTATAACAAGAGACTGGTATTTAGTTTGCCCCGATCCGACTTATAGAACCGGAGTAATTCACATTTTAAGCTCGAAAAACGTGGTAAAAAAACTTTAATTGTTTATAAAAAAAAGTAGCACAAGTTTTTCGAGGTCCAAAACTTAGAAATATATAGTAGGTACGTATACATGATGAGTTGAACTCAGGTTGAACCCGAGTCCAATTAAATGTAGACGCGAGTTGAGTTGAGTTAGAGTCGACTGAACTTGACTCATCTCTGCTACCGGGGTTCAGTTCAGTATTTGAGTAGTTGAATCTCTGTGTTTTGTTTGTGATTTTTGTCGAATTTTGTCGATTGTCGAAAATTAAACTGAACCTCAACTCAACTATTCAACTCATCATGTATACGTAGTAATACTCCTGGTGATACCCCAAACAGGATAAAATCATAATCTTGCTGCTACCAGACTGTGTAAATTAAAATGTTTTTTTTTACTGCACTACTCTGAAGTTAGCTGCAGTCACAAGAAAGGGCGCATCTTCATCAAAAACACATTAGGGTACGTTTTCGTAGGGCGCGCTTGTTTTCAATCCACCAGAAAATTCGATATTAGTTTTTTCGTTTTGTTAATTTTGTTTTTGTTTTGATACAGTTACAATATTATATGTAAAATGTAAGATAAAATATTATTTAAGAATTTTCGCAATCCCACATAATCTTCAAACATGTGTTTCCATGTCTCAAAGGGAATACTGGGTTCACCTGGTAACTCCAAGAACCTTATTGGAGGTTGAACCCCTAAACGAAAAATGGGGCGTTTTTTTCTTTGACCATTTTTCCCTCATTAATTTTTTCTCTTCTGTTAACGAAGGAACGAATCTCGTTGACAGAATGTTATCTCTATAAATAAACACAATGAATATATACTTAAAAATTAATTATGGTAATAATAATTGAAAGATATTGATTATTTCTGCTATAATTCAAACGAGGCCCGCTGTTCTATCTTGTTCTCCACACTAGTTCCCCTTTTCTTCTTCTTCTGACCTAGATTAGAAAAAGTTCACCCTGATAATACACCCCTATGGTTCTTAATAAATGTGTGTCACCTTTGGGTGAACCTCGGCGCAGACTTTTTGCCCTGTCCTGCTTCTACGGAGTCTATCCACACTCCTAGAAACTAGCTCATGTCGAGCCGATTCCGAAAAAGGCGATTCTAACAACCTTTCTAACTACCGCCCAATGAAACTTCTTTTTTCGCAAAGTCATGGAGGTGTAAGACGGCCATTACACGTTCATGCAAGCGGCAATCAATTCCACCAGTCATGATTAATGGAAATCAAAATATACGGAGGATTACGTCAGTCAACACCTTAGACGTTAGGTTTTCCGTCAGTCGTAGGCAAAACTGTGGAAAAACTGACAAACTGGCAAAACCTATCGTGTAATGGGCGCCTAAAGGGGCCTATCCACTAGCGAGCATGCATGACATGCAAGAACGAGCTTTTAGATGAACGGGGTAGTGGATATGAGGCCCCTCATCATCTCCACTTCCCCGTTTAACTAAAAGCTTGTTCTTGCATGTCATGCATGCTCGCTAGTGGATAGGGGCCTTTACAGAGCAGCTCCAACAAAGCAACCAAAGCTTTGGTGGGTCTGGTCTAGTTGTCCTATATATTTCCAAACCTTTGAAGGAGTATGGCACCCTGCTCTGTTAACTAAACCCCAAACTAATGGTATCGACTATTTTGCCCCGCCTCGAGTACAGCTCATTTATCTTGGCTGGGGCCTCGAAAACCGCATTAGAGTGTCTGGAAAAGGTGCAAAACCACGCCATCCAAATCATAGCATACCCATTGACTTTTTGAGCCACGGCAGGAATGTATCAGCCTTGTCAAAGTTGTATCGCTACAACTGGAATCATCGCGCTCCTACCTGCACGGCAATATTTTTCCCGCAACACAAGATTAGCTCGTTTAGCTCATCCTCTTACCATGCAATCCCTTGTTAGCTTGAACCTAATATGACGTACCATAACGTAACTGTGCGTAACCTAAAGTTCGAACATGAGTCTTCCTATGGCACCGACGCAATAAACTTGACGAATGTACGGTTCAGGCTTTTCGCGCACCATAATGTCTAGACGTGCATTTATAAATAGAAAAGTTTCGCTGTAAAACACTCTCCCACGAGAGTATTTTAGTAAAAACAAACAATTATTTTAATTGTAAAAAATTGAAACTTTATTTTATAATATATTACAAGAATATTGTACATTTTTTGAAGCTTATTGCTTATTTATCTAATATGAATGAACTTAAACAAATAGTTTCTGAACTTACAATATTTAACGTAATTTAAAGACCGTAAAGTACAAATTACACCATTAATAATATTGCTTGAAAAGATGTATTTTTAGTAATATGCTTGCTTTATAGCAGCACTTGTAATGAGGAATGCCGCACCTATTAATAAGAATGTGATTATTTTTAGTACACTTGGTCGTCCGGAAGAATCTGGAAAAAGATATAACAATTTATTGCAAATATTTGTATTTATTCAAGGGAATATATTAAAATTTGTTGAGCAATTTATCCATATAAGTCATGGTATATGCTGTCAAGAAAAGTATTATATATGTACCTACACCATTTTGCGGATGTTGTAATAAAGATTCGAAAAATGGATGAAAGTTTTCTTTAAATCAGGGGTGGCCAACACATGCGCATGCGGCCTTTCGTGGGAAATTTTGCGGCCCGAGAGATTCAACACGATTTAACAAAATATTTTTAACTACAAGGTTCCTTAAAAATTATAATTTTTTCGTTATGCCGCCCCCCCCCCCATCAATTTTTTTTTTAAATTTTAATTTTTTTAAATCTTAATATCTTAAATTGCGCCCGATGCAAGTGCACCATTTGCACCTATGAACGCGCCGCCCCTACCTGCGTCCAATCAGGGTTTGTTTCGCAATCTTGATATTGTGCCGGGTTTGCTTGCGCTTTAACTTCACAAAACTCTCCCGCTAATACTGTTTCTTGCTTGGTACTGCTTAAGCTTCTGGGAGATGGCCTTCAGTGCAACTGCCACCATTCTCCACACATCCCCCAACCGCATCATCTGCTCCAGGGGCCGTATTTAGTTTCTCGAGTCGATATCGATTAGTGTCGATAAATAAAAATTGGCATTTAGCAACACGATATCGACAACCTTATCGTCTCTTTACGCGTCGATCAAGACGTTTGAAGTTTATTAAAAGGCTCAATTTATGCATAGAATCAACTTTTAATAGTTTCTTTTTTAATTAAATATACGTGGTTTGGTGCACTTAGAGTAATATGACAAAATTTGATGGTTTTCTATAGCAGCGCTTATCTGCCGATTTGGTCGTAATGCCAAATATGAAACTTGGAGAAAATCGAGAAGCTTTTTCTGTCGAGTCGATCCGACTCGACTCGAGAAACCAAATACGGCTCCAGGATGTTTTTCGGTGAACTTCGCTCGCCGTTTCCAGCACAGTCCGGGGTCCGCAAATTTAGAGACCTATATCCTCGAATCTCCATAATAGAGGTCCCTGTGTCGTTCTCCAAACCTTAATATTTCAAGCGATAATCGGTGGTCACCGCACTGCATGTCCAAACAGTCCATCTTGGCAGCCTTCCTGGACCTAGAAGGCCCTTTCAACAACTTCAGAGCAGAGGCGCCCCAAGTGTCTCTGGCCGAATTATTGGTGTATAATAGTAAGACTAGTACGAACTAAAAATCAAGAACTATGACACCGTGCCGGCCAAGAAAGGATAGAGGACGAAATCAGGCGAATGAAATGGAGTTGGGTTGGCCACACCTTGCGAAGGACAATGGAAAAAGACACAAACACTCTGTGCAGTTCCTTTAATATATGAAAATGAAGGAGCGGGAACAATTTTTAAATTTTTTCGAAGTTTTAATTTTTTTTTAAAAATCATAATTTCTGAAATTGCGCCCCCTCCAATTACGCCCGGTGCAAGTGCACCATTTGCACCTATGAAAGCGCCGCCCCTGGTTATGCCGTTAGTGTTATTACAGCAGGAATATAAAATATTTTAACGATAAGAGTTCTGGTAGCGTGCGCGCACAGCTGGACCTCCAAATTTCTTGGGTTCGCATACGAAAAAGAAAAATATGTAGCCAGCTATCAGCAATGATTCAAATTTACAGCATGCCATAGAGAATTAGAGCTCCGGGTGCACCTACACAGGCCCGCCACATAGCCCAGCGGGGCCTGGGGCTAAAAGGTGATTGGGGCCCCTTTAAGGAGATTAAAATATCATATTTAATACTTTTTAAAACATGTGGTAAGAATAAGTTCATTTATTTTATTTTAAAGTGATGTATGCTTGGCTTTAGTACCCTAGGTTACGATCAGAGTGCAGGTGGTTTTAACATTTAGGGTTTCAATATACCTGTTGCCCGGGGCAATTCGTCCCAGTTGCCCCCATTGTGACGGCCTGTACCTGTTATATCCGACACGGCCATGATGAAAAAACAAGCATGTATTTCATGGATAGGTACTGTACAAGGAGCACAAACTCCGTGTTGTCAATTTTCGTTTGATTACTGAGGGTGCTGCAGTCAAATGTGCACCAAAAAAATCGGAGCACATCGGACAAAGGTGACATCTGTGGCCAAAAATGAACTAGTAATTATGATATGATGGACTCCAAAGACGAACTCCTACTTTTAGGAGATTTTAACTTGCCCAATGTTCGATGGGTATCTTTCGATGAGGACGATAACTACCTTCCAGAGAACAACGTTAATTTTAGGGAATCCAACTTTCTGAACTCCCTATTCTCATGCGGCTTGTACACCAAATGAGCGGTGTGAATAATACTTTAGGAAGTCGGTTAGATCTTATATTCTTCTCCGACCCACATAATATATGTGTTGAGCTAGCTCAATTCTCTTGTCGCCTGTTGATAATTATCACCCTCCTCTTCTACTGAGCTATTGTTAAAGGCAAAACTAATCCCGGAGTAGTCAACCTTTACCTTCAACTTTAAAAAACCAACCTTGAAGTACTATCATCCAAGCTCACTCCAATATACCTTCAATTTCTAATGAGTTGGATGGCGACGTAACAAGATTTTACTCCGTCCTGTATCAAACCTTCGCATCTTGTATACCTATTGAGCCTTTTAAGTCGTCCAGATCATCCCCACCCTCGAACAACAATGAGTTGAGACGCAACAAAAACCTGAAGAATAAACTCTAGAAAACCTACCTGAAGAGGAAAGACACTGCGAGTTTCTATGCATTTCTGAATTGCTATGACCAATTCCATGCTCCCTCCGAAGCTTCCTATAAGGAGTACCTCTGTAACATGTAAGGCAAACTGTATGGCGACCCCAAAACATTTTTTCAATTGATCAACTCTAAGAAAAAAGTTGATAATTACCCTAACACCATGCAATACGAGAACTCGCTCAGTTCTAATTCATCCGAGATCTGCGACAAGTTTGCATCGTTCTTCCTCAAATTTTTCTCGTCTCCGGTCTTCCAGCCTGATGAAGACAATTTTCGACATATTAACGCAATACAAACGGCTCAAAACTTATCTCTGTCTATAACCGGGGAAGATATCTCGAAACATATAAATGAACTTCCACAAGATTTTTCGTCCGGCCCTGATGGTGTCCCTCCTGCAGTTCTAAAATCCTGTGCAGGGGCCCTACTGTCTCCTCTCCTATGTTTATTTCAAAAATCTCTAAATATGGGGTGCTTCCCAACCTTATGGAAGAACTGTTTTATAATCCGCGTCCATAAAAAGGGGTCTAAAAACGAAATATCTAATTACAGACCAATTGCGAAGTTATCGTGTACACCAAAACTTTTCGAATCTATTATTTACTCTGCTATCGCCCCTGTGTGCAAGAGACTTATCTCAACTAACATGGCTTCCTTGCAGCTCGTTCCACTACTACTAATTTACTGGAGTTCTCTTATCACACTGTTCGAGGTTTTGTCCATGGCTGCCAAACTGAATGTGTTTATACAGACTTCAGTAAACCTTTCGACATGCTCTCTCACTCTATTGTAGTTCTAAAACTAGAAAAATTGTCGTACTTAGCCTACAGAACCTACCAGGTTCTATTCCGCGGGGTCAAATCTAAAAACCTCGAAGCGTCCTCTGGTGTCCCGCAAGGAAGTCATCTTGGTCCTCTTCTTTTTATTTTATCTAAGGCACTGTAAAGGCACTATAAAATCCTTATTTACGCCGATGACATCAAACTGTACCGCCATATAAGGAGTATCGAGGATTGCAAACTGCTGCAAACATTACCTAAACACCTTCCATTCGTGGTGTTCCAGCAACAACCTGGTTTTAAATATTAGTAAGTGGGAGGTCATGACTTTTTGTAGGAATCGTGGTGTTATAACGTATGACTATACTTTTCTCGATAACAAGGTCTCCCGAGCTAACTCTGTAAGCGATCTAGGGGTTAGGTTAGAAAGTAACTACATCTCTGCATCAACTATATCTCTTCCAAGGGCAACTCTGTCCTGGGATTTATAAAGAGATGGTCCAAGGAATTCAACCACCCCCTCATCACTAAGCACTTATATACATATTTTTAGTTAGGCCTCTTCTTGAACACGCCTCCCAGGTATGGTCTCCTTACCACTCCTCCCATGTTGGTAGATTCGAATTGGTTCAAAGCAAGTTCGTCCGCTTTTGCACTCAGCCACCTCCCGTGGCATGACCCACTTACTCTTCCGCCTTATGAGAACAGACTTAAATTGCTCAACTTAAGCTCTCTCCATAAGCGCCGCTGACGTCATATTCGTTCATCGGTTGTTGAATGAAAAAGTGGATTCAGGCTTCTTACGAAGCCGTACGTCATTTAGAGTGAATAGCTACAACCTGAGAGGTCAACCTCTCTTGTACATTATTTCCTCTAATAGAGCCACTCCATTATCACGGGTGCAATAGTTGGACGCACGTAAAGTTTTTTAATAATAAAATAAAAACATTTTTAATGAAATTATTCTTGGAAGAGCTACATTTTAACATGTTCACTTTTTATTAGTTTATACGAATTTTAATGAAATATTTAAATAGTCAGGAGAGCCGTTCAAAGTGCGGGTGCAACAAGTTGTGTTGTTTTGTATCTCCGTCGATCTCCATATACGAAGCAGGCATGTACATATGCTGTTCTTGCTTTATTTATTCTGGAACTGATGTCTTCTTCTGTCCCGCCATTTTTGGTAATAATGCTACCGAGGTAAGAGAATTTATCTACCAATTCCACGTCACGGTCATTCAGGTTGTGCGTTCAATGGTGTTAGCGTTTATTCCCATTTATTTAGTTTTACTCGGATTTAGCCTTTAATTTATGTCGGATTTATGCTTTAAATCATGGGAAGACGCCGACAATTACTAATATGATTCATTCTTCGAGAAAACAATTGTCTATTCTTACTTTATACTTTATTTTTGAGACTGAAAACAGAATTTAAGAGAAAGGTTCAACGATTTGTGAGATTGAAGATGCCTGACAGCATGATATATGAAAACGCCTAACATCGACAAAAATTATTATTTCCCACCAAATCTGCAATTCCACAAATTCTGTCACAGACACAAAATTCCTCACGTTACCGTTTCAAGGTAACATTCTGTTGAACATCTCTAATTTCCCTCAGAGTGGAAAACGTAAGTAATAAATGCTGACAGTTGCAGATTCGGTGGGAATACTTTTTAGCTAAATTTAAGTTCTAGTGTAAGAAAATTTTGTATATAAATAGATTAAAATAAATGTTTTTGACCATTCAGTCAGAATTACAAACAGGAAAGAGTAAATTATTTTTTTCTGTACATCTGGTGACCCCGACGGAATTACTTAGTACATTACTAGGTAATTACTATGGACATTTCATCGCTATTAAAGGAGCAAGCCACCATAGGCGAAAAATCAACAAGGATTATTCCAACTTTAAGAAAAATCCGAGCAGACACACAGCAACATATGTTCGAGCCAGGTTCGAACGACTGGATGATGATTGGAGCCAGTTCGAAAAAAACGACATCAGTCTTAAAACGCTCAAGGCATAGCAACCTTCACACTCATACTTCGAAAGACACTACTACGAGCAAGCTGACGCTGTACATCAACAGTACAGAATGGCCTTAAGTGCTGCACTAGATCTTCTAGAAGCTGAGTCCTCAGAACAGCCAGGGTCAGACCATAGTGATGAAGGCAGTTCACAATCATTAGCACGCCTCATTCGGCAGCAAACAGCTGCAATTTCAAATCTGCAAGAATTGGTAGACGAGACTACACAGGATTTGGACAACAAATCTTCAGCTTTTTATCAAGTCACACTCAGCAGCATCAATCAGCAGTGGCGCAACATTTCACAACGACACCTGGATATCATGGCTGAAGAAGATTCATCCAGCTACAAGGTGCAGGAATACAAAAATATAAGAAAACGTTATCATGATCTACGGGTGGAACTTGAAGAACATCTTCCGCAACATCGGGAGAATTCAAAACCATCAACTGACCATTCATCAAGCGTGAAACTACCAAAGATTACGTTGCCTATTTTTGATGGTAGTTATTTGAAATGGCCAGAATTCCAAGACCTCTTCCAGCAGCTAGTTCACAACAGACTCGCCTTAGGTAACGCAGAAAAAAATGTTTTACTTAAAGGCGCATCTGACAGGAGAAGCAAGCAAGCTCATCCAACATCTTCACGTATCTGAAGAGAATTACTCGTCAGCATGGAAGATCTTGGAAAATCGCTACCACAACAAAAGACTCTTAGTTTCAGCCTTCCTCAACAAGCTATTGGGGCAGCCTGCAATCACCGTCGCAACATCAGGAGCCATTAAACGACTTCATGATGTGACAACCGAATGCTTGCGTGGTATCGAGAGCTTAGGAGTTCCTACAGCAGAATGGGATCCAATTCTCGTACACATCCTACTCCAAAAACTTGACAAGGAAAGCCACCGGTTGTACGAACAAGAGCTGGATTCTCCAAGAGAACTTCAACATCTCACTGGTCTTCTCACATTCCTCGAAGGTCATTTTCAAATGTGGGAATGTCTTGTTGGAAGGTCTCATGAGCAAAACGAGCAACGGAAATGCACTAAGCAAAAAAACTCCCTCGTTTCATCAATTGCAGCCACATCATGCGCTGTCTGCAAAAATGTCATGCACCCACTATTTGCCTGTCCGAAATTCCTACTACATCATCCCACGGAGCGATTAAAAATTGTCCGGAACCTTCAACGATGCATCAATTGCCTTCGCAGTGGACACGGACCTCAGAAATGTCCTTCTAGACGATGCAAATGTGGTGCCGCCCACAACTCTCTACTGCACATCGAGTCATCAAAGAACTCCGCGCCACAAACTCGGGAGACGGTCACAAGTTTACCTGCACAGGTTCCACATCAATCCTCCAGTTTTGTCTTTCTGGGAACAGCAGAAGTTCACATCAAGGACAGAAACAATCAATTCATTACGGCCCGAGCATTGCTTGACTCTGGCTCACAAATCAACTGTATCACCGAAAGACTTCTAAAAAGACTGAAGCTTCGCCCCAACACGGAGAGGCCTGGTGAAGACATAGTACAAGTTGACGGAATCGGAAGCAACTCCATCACCCTCAAACATCGGGCAATGGTTACAATACAGTCTAAAGCAACTACATTTAGGACAAACATGGAAGCATTTGTTCTTCACAAGATCATATCTCAACAACCAAATCAATATACAGATGTACGAAGCTGGAACATACCGACCAATCTACATTTAGCAGATCGCAATTTCAACAAACCACAAGAAATCGATTTACTGATAGGAGCTGAGTTCTATCCTGACATAGTGGGCATTGAGAAGATCAAACTCGGAAAGAACCTGCCAACTCCTGTAAATACCTCCTTAGGCTGGGTAGTCCAAGGAAAGCACGGCTATCACAAGGTGACACAAACCCTAGGACAGCATGCGTACTCCAGTTAGTTCCCCTAGAAGAACAGCTTCAACGATTTTGGACTATAGAAGAAGTTCCGCCAACAGCGGAACTCTCAAAGAAAAGGTTAATGACAGTTGCCGAGCGCCAATGCGAAGCATTCTTCAAAACCACTTCCAAACGAACAGCCGAAGGCCGATATATTGTCAATCTTCCGTTTGCTCACGATCCATCGTCCTTAGGCGAATCAAAACAAATTGCAGTCCGCAGGTTTTTGAACCTTGAAAAGAAGCTTAGGAGAAATCCAAATATTCAACAACAATACATCAACTTTATGAGGGAATACATTTCATTAAACCATATGAACAAAATCAACCAAATTCCACTAGACAAACCGCATTATTTCATGCCGCATCACTGTGTTCTCCGCTAGAGAGCAGCACAACAAAACTGCGCGTTGTCTTTGACGGATCAGCAAAAACCTCCACTAATATATCTCTGAATGACATATTACATGCTGGTCCCGTACTACAAAACGATCTGCTATCCATATTAATTCGCTTTCGAACCCATCGCTATGTATTCATCAGCGACATCACTAAAATGTATCGCCGGACAAACCGTTCCAGTTGATAGTATGGAGAGAATCGCCCAGTGAACCACTAGAAACTTACCAGCTCAATACGGTAACATACGGAACTAAAGCCGCCCCGTACTTAGCGATAAGATGTCTACAAGATTTAGCCGACGCAGAAGGGACTCATTTTCCATTAGGCGCTGAAATCGCAAAACGTGATTTCTATGTTGATGACATCCTCACTGGCAGTGATGACCTTAATCATACGCTGGAGATGCGCGACCAACTCATTAACCTCTTAAAAAAAGGAGGCTTTCAGCTCCGGAAATGGTGTGCAAACACATCAAGCCTACTTCAGGGCATACCACAGGAAGATTTGGAGACAGAAGTATCCATCAAGACGCACGAACAAGAAAAGGTAAAAACATTAGGCCTGACATGGCTCCCCTCTTCCGATCAGTTCATGATTCGAACAAATTGGCAAGAACCAGCGGAGATCACCAAACGAACGATTCTTGCCGACATTGCTCGCATCTTCGATCCTCTGGGAATCGTAAACCCAGTGATAATTTTGGCGAAGATATTCATGCAAGAATTGTGGGCCCTTGATCTCGATTGGGACTCTCATTGATCATCCCAAAATTTTTAATTGACTTCATTACTAAAAAAAATTTCTTATTAAACGCTTGGAAAAATTTTTACATCATACATCACACCATTCACAATGTCCGCTGCTAGGAAAAAGCGCGCAAAACATCTCTCTTCAGAGATACCAAAAATATCACCGCGCGAATGCGCGCTTATGATCGAGCAAGCAATCTGCGTTATGCACACTCCCATTTAAAACCCATTGGGCGCGTTTAGGCCGTAGTTAATTTAACTGAGGTAGGCAAGTTAACAACGGCATAAACAGCAATTTTTTTAGCGCTGTTAGCTAACTTATTTCTGCTTTTTGGCTTAGCTAAAATTTAGCACAGCCAAAATGAATTGACGTTTGCTTGTAATTTTTTGTTATAAGCAAATAATTTAGAAATACTATTTCAATACAGAATGAAGATTTTATTATTATTATTCATTTTTTAGCTTTTTATTATTTGTAAAATAGGAAATGTTATTATTTTAGCCTGTTATTAGCTGTAAAATGAGAATTGTCAAATGGCATGCTAGAAACGGTGCTAAGTTAACAGCGCTAATTTAACAGAGTTAAAATAACTCGGGCCTAAACGCGCCCATTGAGAGTTCAATAAGCGAGTATGCGCTGCTATGCTCTACTCTATCATCTACGCTGCGTAGGTAGTGCACGGACCCTTAAGGCTGTATCAGATTCAAAGCAGCGCAACAAAAATATCGGCAGGAAACTGTTTCTATTGGTCAACGCGGGTCACATGACATCAGAAGCAGCACTGAGTGCTGCCGCTGCTTTTTCATTCCTAATCCTAATTTTGCTGCCCGACAAGGCAGCATTTTTTGACATTTGAGTAAAGTTTCTTCTTTGGGACGCGTTTCCGTTTTGTTTGTTTATTTGTATTTGTTTTCGAAATTCATTGAATAAATGGAAGAAAAATTAATAGAATTGGTTCGGGGGTACCCTATATTGTACGATAAAAAAAAGTTTGCTGCCTGCTGCTGCTACAACGACTCTGATACAAGAGGCAGCATGCTGCTCTTCCGTTGCTGCTGCCGCTGCGTGAAAATTTTGATCTGATACGGCCTTTAGACGGGCGGTCGAACGCATTCCCACCACTCCCTCGTAAAAAAGCGCTGGTTAATGAAGGCATGTAACCAAATGATTACAGAGTGCGTAAGGAGTTCTGTAAAAACTGGTAAAGTGGATCTCGCACTGTAAACACAATTGATTGGGTTCATTGTCGAAGCGCCTTTTCATTTAAATATGTTCGTTAACAAGCAAAACCTCCGATATTGGGCACCTAAAAGACAAAACCCGCGAATGAAGCACGAACAAGTAGTCCAGGATGGATAGCGAAAAACTATTCAAAAGTTGAAATAAATTTACCCTGCGATTTTTGACGCTATAATTAAGAAAAAAATCGTAGGATTTCAATGAATGTGTTTTGGATAAAATCGGTCCAGGGGAACAGGTGGTAAAAAGTTAATAATAGGAGCGAAACAGGTTTTTCCACGTTTTAGGTGCGAACAAAATGTTTTTGCATGAAAAGCTTTTCTTTTGATTTTTATTCGTGAGATTTTTGAGCTTTTTCTTAAAAACTGCTATGTTTCTTAAATTTCATTTTTATTTTTGTTTCTTATTTTTAAAAAAATTACATTTAAACTTTATAAACAGATTCCGGCATACAAATATTTACAAGCAAGTACATAAAAAAGCCTACATTTGAAAAAAAATAAGTTTACCCTAGGACCATTTCTCATTAAATTTTGGCCGTAAAAATGAAATTTTATTTTTGAAAATTTAATAGCATGTTTGTAACATTAAAATACATATTTCCTCTACTTTTAATTAAAATTCCCTGATTTGTTCATTATTTAATGCATTTTTAGTTAAAAAATAAATAAAGTGAGATATTTGGATTTTTTGAGGTTAGGAAATATTTTTAACATAACCTCGTCCCACCAGTTCGATAGCCATTTTACTCACGAGTATTTTTCTTTTTTTATTTTTCTACGATCAATAGAGCTGTAGATATTTGAAAAATAGCGTTACGATGCACTCAAAATGAACTTTTATGCACTTTTCTTTTTGATTTTTCCAAACTTTTCGGCTTTCGACTCAGGTGCATGTATGAAATGAAAAAATAAAAAAAAATTTTAAGTTCCGGTTACATCACTTTGCATCAATTTTTTTGTTCATTTTCACTTTAGTAATTATAGTAGAAAGAAACTGCAGCAAATGTATTGTTGCATGTGTTTTATGGGTACTTGATCATTTTCGTTATGTGCAATGGTCCCTTCGATTTATCCTACTTAATAATCGATGCACAAGAGAAACGAGTAGTCGATTTGATGAAGGTAAAGTGATTGGTGTGTTGATTTATATTTTAGTGGGAAATTTTCTTATTTAAACGCTCGAAGAAAAAAACAATCAAAAAAAATAAAACATTTAATTGCAGTGTGTTGATAAAATTTTTGATATGCTCGAATTCGAAGGTATGAGCACCCGATTTCATGATGTTTTTCTCAATAAATACGCGGTGAATTTGAGTTTGGTTGGGGAGCGAAAGTCACACTTTCGCCCCAAAATGATTTCTTTTTGCGCCAATTTAACGAATAGTTTTGCCGGGTGCCGGCCTTGTATATATTTGTGTCTGCGTCTGATTTATTATAGCGGAACCCAATTTCATTAGGATGTGTGAAAATATCTCTATATGTATGTACTGTACGTATATTAAAAAGCATTCTTTTTAATCGCATTATATACAAGCAACTGGGAATAATATTAAGCATATATTCGTCGGTGTGTGTGTGGTGCACGACCTTACTGTCCTGCAACCAGCCTTCTGTTGCCCGCCACATGGCCGAGGACTATGTTTTAATCACGGTCGATGTTCGCCCGTTGTAAGGCCATCTTTTATTTTTACTCGGGAACTTTTATTTGGGTCAGTTATTGCATATTTTTTTACTTTAGGTACGTTTCCTTAATTCCTTCATTACTTTGTTGCATGCCTGCTTTGTTTCGTTCGGTTAAAAACGATCAGGGGAAAAAATAGAATCATCGTTTGCGGTTCCTGAAATAAAACAGAGCTATAACACTTCAAAAAATCGACTTGCCTTGCGTTTGTCATATTAACTTTTAATTTAATTCAAAATTCAATGAAAACTACTTTCTCGCAAATGTCAATTCGCGTCTGTTATTTTCATAAAATGAGTTAAAATAACTGTAAAATGTGCTGCTTAGATTATTTTAAGTCTGTTCCCGTACATGCAGAAAGTACAGAATCTGTCAGTTGCTTCGAATTACTTAACAGAATTCTGTTCCTGTACTTTTACTGCAGCCGCCATACTCATTTCCTCACCCTGCAGTAAGAAGCAGAAACCTGCAGTAACTACGAGCTGCTGTAACCTGCTGCAGCTTAGATATTTAAAATATGGCAATGTCAGAACTGTCATTCCCGTGTTAAAACTGCAGAAACCTGCAGAAACATGTTGCTGTACTTTCTGTACTTCATCCCCACCTCTCAATAAGCAACTTGCAGTAAGTGGCAGAATGCAGAAAGTACGGGAACAAACCTTTTATGTTATGAAGCGTAACAGGAAATATTTTATGTTATGATCGATAAAATAAAATAAAATTTGTCGGAAAGAACAGGATTTTAGAGAATTCTTTTATGTTATGGCAAAACATAACATAAAATGATAAAATTTTGCTGACAGAATAGGCCCCATTATTACATTTTAAAATATTATGGAAACTTTATCGTCGTCACCAATACCTGGACCTTCTTCATCTTATTCATTTTATACAGTACTGATTAAAATATTAAGACCACCTACTATTCCATATAAAACTCTGCCTTCAAATGACTATTACTTTTTAAACTATAGATGTACACTGTAAAAAATTTCTGTGGTAGTTTTACAAAAAAAATACTGGAAGTTTTATTCACAAGCAGTTTTGTAAATTTGCAATATATTATTAGGAATATTCCTAATCTACTTTACGTATTTTTACCAACTGTGTAGTAAATACAAAATATCTCTGGGATGTAATAATACAATCAGTATTGGAGCTTTCACTTCATTGTTTTGTAAATTTCCAAAACTTTTGTGTATGCCCTCTCCCTATACATAAAAATAGAATTTTGCTCACCAGCCTTATTAAGAACCGATTCGCAAGCAAAGCTTCAAGCTTCAAGCTACAAGCTTCAAACTACAAGCTACAAGCTTCAGCTGAGTTTTGCTTTATTTGAGCAATGCTGTTTGAAGCTGTGAATGTGAATCATTGTACATAAACCCTATTATCCTAATTTTTGACGCTTGAAGCCTGCAACTTTAAGCTTTCATTCTGTATCGGCCCTAAGCATATACGTGAGGCAACGTCTATCAAAAATTTATTGGCTGTTACAGAAATACCCAGACCACGATCAAAGTCAAAGGTCTGACCTTAACTTAAAAACCATTGGGTATATATGCTTAGTATTCCATTATTGCCTGTGAATTATATCTATGAGAGGAAAAATTTAAACCTTACATTCCACTACTAAGTAATACCGAAACATCCTCTAGGCTAGGCTACAGTTTATTCGTATTACTTTTGGCACCGTGAATTATGACTATTACGCTTATTTTTGGGGTGACGTTTGATATGATCTTCATTGCTGTGAAATATGGGTAAATAATATTGATGTACGAGATAATATCGATGTACGATGTTAGGATACAAGATACATTTTGAGGTTTTTTTCTTAAATACATTTATAGCCTAAAAAGTTATAGTCATTTGAAGTCAGA
The DNA here is from genome assembly GCA_963855945.1 of Thereva nobilitata. Lineage (NCBI taxonomy): Eukaryota > Metazoa > Arthropoda > Insecta > Diptera > Therevidae > Thereva > Thereva nobilitata. The sequence continues at coordinate 99,974,908 of OY979695.1, forward strand.
GTTTTATGGCGAATGGTAGGTGGTCTTAATATTTTAATCAGTACTCTAATAGAGATTTATTCGGCGAAGCTGAGGAATTGAACTTTGAACGTTTACCAAATGGAGAAATTTTACGGTCCTAGTTTTCATGTTTGGACAGGGCTTCAATGAAAACCCACAAATTTCATACAAAGACATTACTCCTTACGTCACAGACAAAATTACCGAAAGTTGGTGTAAACTACCTATACCCATTATACAAAGAAGTTCTATTTCCAATAAACTAACTTGTTTTATCAATTAATATAAAGAAGCAATACGGCATAAGAAATCGGGCGAACTTCTTGACGATCTTTTTGGCTTGTTGAAAATTTTGTTTTCGATGGTAAAATGCCGGTGTAATTTATTAATAACCAATTGTACTTATGGCAATACAACCCCTATTTATAAAAACGTTTATAGTGGATCAGCAGACAGATAGACAACATAGAATTTCTGGATTTCTTTCAACGTTACCACAGCCTTAACTAACTACAGCACTGGCAACAGAAATGCATACCGCAGATGAGACTTGCCAACCTTCAATTTCTGCGTATGCAGGTAATAGGAATTTAGATCAGGCAATTTTGCTTTAGATATTCAGGAATGTGGGCCTGTTCCGGTTGCTATTCGTGGACCGTATATACATATATAGAAAGGTTAACGTTGACAACGGGATAAAATGCGATAGAAACCTTGTGTCACATAGAGCTGCAGCTGCACTTATGAAATGTTTAGAAATAAGAGATACAAATGAACAAACGGTAATTATTGATAAACATGAAGTTCAAAGAGAACAAAATCGATGTAGTTATGACGCCTTGAGAAAACGATTCGACAGTTCAAAGTTATTTGCATCTGATTCGAGAAAAGATCAAACGTTAGTTACCGAAATTATAAACAACATACAGACCACTGAACGCAATATACAAGAGCTGACTGAACGCAATAAGTATACAAGAGCTGACACGTTACAGAAAAACCAAACCAAGATTTCTTGCCGCGTCTGCGGAATCGAGAGACAAAATCCCCAGATTTGACAGCAAAAAAATTTCCAATAAATTAATAAAATCCTTACAAAAATTTAATATTAAAAGTTTTTGTACGGGTATTGTTTAAGATTTCATTGTAAGTTTATGATTTAGATAACGTGGTATAAATGTGAAATTTTTAATTTGTTACTGTTTTCTCAAACTTTAGATCAACTTTTCTACCAAAACGAACTAGAGTATACAATAGTTGACCCAAATAGAAGTTCTTAGATTTTTTATGAAGTTTTTTATGCTGCAGTGATCCAATAAGCCCAAGATCATCATTACTACAATTATTTCAGAAGTTATAGCGATTTGTTTGAATGTGTTTTTAAAAAAAAATGGTCCTTTAGTAAAAAATCTATTTTTGAAAAGTGGGGTGTAAACTTCATCCAAAATATATAATTTCTTCGGGAAAAATTCATAAAATAACACGAATTTTAATATTTTCGCTGAAATGGACCATGATGCATTCTTTGCGAACAATTTGACCCACCCTTATCTACATATCTCTTTTTTGGACGTCCCGTGCTTTTGTGTCCGTCTGATCTTTTGTTCATAATAATTTTTGTTAAGCTGTCATCACTGCTACGTTCAACATGTCCTGCCCATCGAGCTCTGTTAATTTTTATAGTTTTTATGATGTCTGGATCTTTATACAACTGAAAAGTTCATTATTGTATCTTCTCCTCCAAACACCACTTTCGTCCCCTCCTCCATATAAGGATTTTTCTTTCGAAGTACCCAAGAGGTGTTCTTCGTTACTTTCGTTCGTTTCGGAACCATCCAGTATGTAGTATTGGTCTTATAGGGGTCTTGTCTTGTCTTGTCATGGTGGAAGTTCAGTGATTTTGTGCTCTGTAGTTTCATATTAATTTAGCCGGTTTTTCGTGTTTTTTTAGTGATTTTTTTTGGCTGGGTGAATACTAATATCTTAATTTATTAGTCTCTTTGCCCTATTTTCACTTCTAGTGATTTTATTAGTGTGTTTTAATTTTTCTAATTGGATGTCATAAGTATAATTCTTCTTATTCTTATTTGTGTGAATTTTTCGGCAACCCAGGAATTGAAATTATATATTTGTCATTATATTTTTTCCTTTTCCTGAGTGTATGCAATTTATAAGTCTGGTTCCCAAACTGTTTTTTGTTTTTATTTTATTTCGTTAATAATTTTTTTAGTTTTTCATTTTGTGTTTTTTAGTTTTTTTTTTTTTGGTTTTTTTTAGTTTTTTAGTTTTTCATTTTGTGTTTTTTTTCCATTTTGGGCATTAAGTATTGTGTTAATTATTATTTTAATTGTTCTAATTTTTTTAATTATCTTTATTATTTCCTTACTCTCATGGCGGGCCATCAGTTATGCAGGCTGTGCTCTTCGGAAATAGTCCGAGAGGGGATTGCTTGTGATGGTGTGTGTGGAGGCGTTTTTCACCCCACCTGCCTCAACGCTCGAGTCAAGTGTAAATCTTCGGCCCCTGGTGGGTTCACTTGCAGCGAGTGCTCGGACATTAGACCCTGCCATGTCCTAAGAATGATGAAAGACATCGCTAACGTTTTTCACGACGGGCAGGAAAAAATCATGGATCGTCTTAACTCTTTTTCCGGCAACATCTCGCATTTCCAGATGTTAGCTGACGACGTCCAGTCCGTTAACGTCCGGCTCGATTCGTTGTCTGCCACCCTGGCATCTGTTGCGTCCAACTCGGGTGCCCTGATGAATAAATCCCAGGAAATTTCTTCCCGGGTTGCAACGGCTTTTGACTCGATCGACGACATACTTTCGGCGGTCCATCACCTTCGCCACTTCTTCCTCCACTTCTAGCTCCTCGGCCTCTCTTCATCCTTTATTGGATGATATTAAGAGGAGTACGAAACGGATTCGAATTGATATTGAATCGCTGTCAGTAGCAGTGACTCAAAATCATAATGCCCTGAGTTCTCTTTCCTCTAAATTTGAAGGAGTCTACGATAAGTTAAACTCTCCCCCAGTGGGGCAATATCTGATGACGTCCCGCTACCAGGAGATAAGTTAAACTCCACCCCAGAGGGGGCTATATTTGATGACGTCCCGCTGTCAGGAGAGCAGTTTCCTTCTTCACAATACTCCACGGGGGCTTCTCTTACGGAGAATGATACCCTCAATAAAGTTCCCAATTTTCCAGTCGCGCCTAGTCTCAAGGCGCGTCGTAAAAGCCGTAAGAATGGTCGAAGTCGCCAAGCTGCCTCTGGCCTCGGCGTCACCGGGAGTTCCTCGGCCGGCGTTCCAGGGTCGGAGTCGACCTCTATGCCAGTCGCGGTATTAACTTCTCCGCCTCTAATAGAGGTTGATCACCCGGCCTCTGATGTTTCTGATCCTATAGAGCCCTGTGCCCCTCTGGTAACTATACCGAAACCTTTAAATATTTTTATCTCCCGATTCTCTCCCGAAACTAAGACGGAGACTATCTGTGAGTATTTAAAGACGAAATCTATTAACCCTGAGAGTGTTTTTTGCAGAAAAGTCAGCAAGGCTTCCAAGCCTGTTGCTTCTTTTGTCTTGTCTGTACCGCCTGTTACAGCCGAGATACTTTTAGACCCTGGGTTCTGGCCTGCTGGTGCCCTTACCAAGCTTTTTGTTCCGCGTAACCGTTCTCGAATTTCTCATGCAAACACTTCCACTCTGAGACCTCCACAGACATCAAAAAACTTGAGCCGCTCTCCCTCTACTACCAGAATGTAAGGGGGACTAGGTCTAAAACCAATGACATCCTTCAGGCATCGACGGCTAGTGGCTTCGATGTCATAGCTTTCACTGAAACCTGGCTCCATGAAGGCATTCTAAATGCTGAACTCTTTGGTTCCTCCTATCAAGTCTTTCGTAGGGACCGTCATACTGACTCAGAAGCTCGTGGGGGTGGCGTACTTCTTGCTTGTAGTAGCCATCTGTCTTGTAACCCAATTTCGCTTCCTAGTTTCTCTTTCCACCTTGACATTGAGCTTGTCGCTCTTAAAATTTCTTTATCTAAGACTAATATCTTCCTTCTGTGCTGCTATATCCCACCAGATATGATTAGCATACTTGACAATGGAGGTAAAAACCTCTATGATATTCTCATCTCTTGTGTTGATCATATCCTTAGTATGATGGACACTGGCGATGAGTTACTTCTCCTAGGGGACTTCAATTTACCCAATATTCAGTGGGTATCAGATGAAGATGACGACCTGAATTCTAAGGAATCCTCCTTTCTCAATTCCTTATTCTCACTTGGCCTGAATCAAGTGAGCGGTGTCTCTAACGTGTTGGGGAGGCAGTTAGATCTTGTATTCTTTACTGACTCAGCCAATTTGACTGTCGAACCCAGTCCAATTATCCTGACGTCAGTTGACAATTACCACCCTCCTCTCTTGCTTAATTATTGCTCCAACTCAGAGTACAATTCTTGTCCGGAGGTGGTAAGCCATTCCTTTAACTTTAAAAAAGCTAACTTTGGGGAATTGTCATCTAAGCTTGCATCGATTGATTTCAATAGCTTGCTTTCCGCAAATGAGTTGGATGTCGACGTGACACGGTTTTATGCCGTACTTTATGAAGCCTTCGCTTCTTGCGTACCTTTTGAGCAAGGAAAATTGCCCAGTTCATCTCCACCCTGGTTCAATAATGAGCTGAAGCATCTAAAAAACCAGAAGAATAGACTCTGGAAAACCGGAGAAAGGACTCTTCGAGTCTCAATTCATTTATCGAGTGTTATAACAGTTTTCGTTCACTCTCTTCTGCTCGGTATCGAGATTATCGCAGCAGCATGAGGGACAATGTGTATACCGATCCTAGAAACTTCTATAAGTTTGTCAACTCTAAGAAGAAAGTTGATAACTACCCGAATACTATGCAGCACACTAACTGGTCTAGTTGTGAGTCGTCCGAGATTTGTAACATGTTTGCATCTTTCTTTCACCAATCTTTCACACCTTCTGGCTTTCTGCCTAACGATAATAATTTTCGTCACATAACTCCAAACCGAGAGGTTCATAGCTTATCTCTCTCAATTACCAGTGATGATATCGTGAAGCATATTAACGAACTCCCATTCGACTTCACTTCCGGCCCCGATGGTATCCCTCCTGCTGTCCTTAAGTCCTGTGCGGAGGTTCTCCAGTCTCCACTGAAAACCCTTTTTCAAAAATCCCTGAATAAAGGGTATTTCCCTACTCTCTGGAAAAATTCGTTCATAATCCCTATTCATAAAAGCGGGAACAAGAATGAAATATCGAATTATAGACCAGTTGCGAAGTTGTCTGTTATACCGAAACTTTTTGAATCGATTATTTATTCGGCAACCGCGCCTATCTGCAAGAAACTCATCTCAACGAATCAACTTGCAGCTCGTTCCACCACCACCAATCTACTCGAGTTCACTTCTCATGCTGTCGAAGGCCTCGTTTCCGGCTGCCAAACTGATTGTGTTTACACTGATTTTAGTAAGGCATTTGACAAGCTCTCCCACTCCATTATACTTCTTAAATTAAGGATGTTAGGCTTTCCACGAGCCCTTTTAGCATGGTTCCAGTCTTACTTAGCCGACAGGACCTACCAAGTTCTTTTTCGTGGATCCAAATCAGTAACCATTGAAGCGTCATCCGGTGTTCCTCAAGGAAGTCATCTTGGTCCCCTGCTTTTTATTCTATCAATTGATGACATTGTTTCCTTGCTAAGACACTGTAGAATCTTGATTTACGCTGATGACATCAAATTGTACCGTCACATAAAAAGTATCGAGGATTGCAAACTTTTGCAAGCTGACCTTGATACGTTTTACTCTTGGTGTGCGAACAACAACCTGGTTCTCAATATTAGTAAATGTGAAACCATGACTTTTGGGAGAAGTCGTAGTCCTATAATTTTTAACTACACCGTTTCTAACGAGTGTGTCCCTCGTGTTAATTTCGTAAAAGATCTCGGGATTAGATTTGATAGTAAGCTCGATTTTTCTGCTCACATTAACTATATTGCTTCCAAAGGTAGTTTAGTCCTGGGTTTTATAAAAAGGTGGTCTAAAGAATTCAATAACCCCTTGATTACTAAACACCTTTATATCTCTCTTGTCAGACCATTACTCGAGTACGGGTCCCAGGTTTGGTCTCCTCACTACTCTTTGCACGTCGGAAGAATCGAGTCAGTTCAAAGGAGGTTCGTTCGATTCGCACTGAATCACCTTCCTTGGAATAATCCATTAGTTCTTCCACCATACGAATCCCGGCTTAAGTTACTCAACTTAAGCTCTCTTTGCAGCCGTCGTGAGGTGGCCGATGTTGTATTTGTCCATCAGCTCCTTAATGGAAAGGTCGACTCAGGTTTTCTGAGTCGCCGTACGTCGTTTAGAGAGAGTGGATACAATTTGAGAGGGCCACCTCTCTTACACACCAACTCCTCTAACACGAATTACGGCAGATTCGAGCCTGTTAATCGCATGTTCATTAATGTGAATAGAAATATTGATGTTTTTAGCGTGAGCATTAGTAAGGACGTCCTGAAAAGGAGTCTTTTCAATCTCACATGACTGGCTTTCTTGCACGCTTCTTTGTGTATTGCATTTCTTACTGTTTTAAGTTATATGTTTTTAACATTTTTTTGTTTGCATGTCTTAGCTGAGCCACTGTGCAGTGGTAAATGTGACCGCGTTTGTGTGCAGGGACCGGACCGGCTTGGTACCGGAGTGCCGGGGAGGGTCGAGAAGGAGCCTGCATTTTCGATCGCATGCTCGTTATGTGGTGTTTTCTCTTCTTATACCTTTTTTGGTGCTTTCGGCTGGTTCAGCTGAGAAGTGTAACTTCTGAGCTAGAAGGATAAACTCTATTATTATTATAAGGGTTCTGTATAGTTTAACTTTAGTCGTCCTTGAAATGTTCCTTGTTAAGAGGTGTTTATGTAGCCCAAAGTAGCTTCTATTTCCCAGCGCCAATCTCCTTTTGACTTCTGCTGTCACGTCGATATCTTTCGAAATTAGCGTCCCAAAGTATATAAATGCTTTTACTCCTTCGATGTTGTATGTATCATTTGTAATATTCTGGCGATCATTCCGTCTTTTAGAGATGCACATATATTTCGTTTTCTCTTCATTAATTGCTAGTCCGAATTGAAGTCTTCTTTCTTTTCAGCGTATGCCAATAGTTGTACCGACTTGTTGAAAATACTGCCGCGGTGTTAATTCCTGCGTCTCTTATCACTTTTTCCCAAGCTACGTTAAATAATAAGCACGATAGGGAATCTCCTTGTCTGCCCCTTGGCGTTGAATGGTTTTGACTGGTTTTGAATGGTTTTAACTCTCATTCAATTCTTATTCTGCAAGTTACCTCTTTCATTGTCATTTTAGTCAAATCTACGAGGTGTTTAGGAAATCTTAAGTACTACATAGCTTTATATAATTCTTCACTTTTTATTTTATCATACACGTTTCTTAAGTCTATGAATAGCGAATGTATTTATGTTAAATTCACTTGCCTTCTCTAGGACCTGCCTAAGGGTAAAGATATGGTCTGTAGTTGATTTTCCGGGACGGAAGCCGCTTTGATAATTTCCCAGGCTGCAGTTTAACAATTAAAATATTTGATAATACTTTCTATGCTAAGTTCAATAAAGTAGTATAGTTACGGCAGTTTACCTGATCTCCTGTTTATGTATAGGGCACAAAACGCCCTCGCTCCATTCCGATGGTATTTGTTCCAGGGTCCATATCAGCGTTACGATAACATGCTGGCTTAATATTACGTTTTCACCTCCTTGTTTTAATAGCTCTGCTACGATGTTATCTTTGCCCGGAGATTTGTTGTTTTTTTAGTTTATTCACTGCATCTTGTACGTCTTCTAATATAGACATGTCTTCCGCTGGTTCTTCTGCTAGGTCCATGTCTTCTGTTAAGGTTTGCTCCTCATCTCGGCCTACCAGTTCTTTGAAGTATTCACGCCGTCCAGTCAGAACTAGTTCTTTGGTACTAAGGATCTCCCATTCTTTTTTTTGCACATTATTAGTCTGGGCTGGAACCCGACTCGTGGCTCATTTACTTCTTTATATAGTTTCCTGACATCGTTTCGGTTGTTCGCTTCTTCTATTTTTGACATTTTGTTTTCCCAGTAGAGGAGAGGGGGGCATAGTGGGGTATCTAAGCTGTTATGGATCATTTTTCAGCCAATAATGGCGTTAGGTTGACTTTAATTTTTTTTTTTGGGTTGTACAGCTTGTCTATCATTATTTGGCACGCCATTTTTTATTTTAGTAATAACAGTTTGGCTAACGGAATAAAATACATTCAGAGTGAATTTTTCCCACAGCTATGAGACCGGTACCAAGTGAAGGATTTGGGTTGTCTGAACAAGATTTTCACAACCCGCAGTTCCAAAGAAGGGTTGTTTTTGAGAAATATGTGAATTTTAGAGTTTTTTCGGCTTTTGCTCTATTTTGTAGAGAAACTATGAATTTTGGTGAAAATATCAAGAAAGCAAAGTTGTAGAACATAAAATTATCTACAAATTTTGCTTGTACTATTTCTTCGAATTCTGCATAGTTTCGCCGCTAGAGGCCGTTTTGCGCCTTTTTTTAGATTTTGAGCCAAAATTATGCATTTGTATGAAAAATTAAATAAGAGCAAAGTAGTAGTTACAGTTTTTCAAACGCCTTTCTTTGGACGCTTTGATTTATCAACAAAATCTGAAAAAGGCTAAAAACGATCTGTAGTAGCGAAAAAATGGGAAATTCGAAAAAACAGTGATTTGCATGAAATTTTATGCCCTACAACTTTGGTCTTTTGATATTTTGACCCAAATGCATAGTTTCTCCTCAAAATAGAGAAAAAGGCGAAAAAACTCTAAAATTCACATATTTCTCAAAAACGATCCTTTTTTGGAACTGCTGGTTGTGAAAATCATGTTTAGACAACCCAAATCCTTCACTTGGCACCGGTCTCATAGGTGTGGGTGGGAAAAATTTCCAAAAAACAGCGATTTTTTGACTAATTTGAGCGTACTATTAATAGATGTTTAATTTGTTTCTTACAATGAATGCCCAAAAGTATGATTTTTCTCGTTACAGCTATGAATCATCATCAGGACTCCACAGCCTATTGTTGGCCGTGGCTTCCTCCAGCGTTCGCCTCCATGATTCTCGATCTCTGGCCCGACTTTTCCAGTTTATTATTCCCAACTATCTCAAGTCTTCCTCGACGTCATCAATATATCTTTTCTTAGGTCGACCTGGTCTCCTTTTACCTGACGGTATTTTCCGCAGCACTATCTTTGTCGGGTTCCGTTCCGCACCTCGTTGGACGTGACCAATCCATCGTAGTCTTCTTATTTTGATCACTTTGACAATGTTTGGAGTCTTACTGATTTCATACAACTCTGAGTTGTATCTTCTCCTCCAAATGCTATCAAGCTGTATTCCTTTGTAGATCGAACGAAGAATTTTCCTTTCAAATCTTCCTACCAATGCTTCGTCTGCGTTTTTCAATGTCCACACTTCCGAACCATATAGTAGGACAGGCCTTATCAGTGTTGTGTAAAGTGCCAGTTTTGTTTTCCTTGATATATTTGTAGACTTCAGGTGCCTGCGTAGAGCAAAGTAGCATTTATTAGCCAGTGCTATTCGTCTTCTGATTTCGGCCGATGTATCATTACCTTTTGTTATAATCGTGCCGAGGTACACAAACTCATCTACTGCTTCTATATTGTAGGTGTCTATCGTTATGTTTTGCCTGCTACTTTTGGCGTTTTTTGTGCACATAAACTTTGTTTTGTGCTCGTTTATTTCCAACCCGATCTTTTTAGGCGCTTGCTCAAGTGCTACAAAGGTCCCCAAGGATAGCAATATCGTCGGCAAAGGCTAATATTTGCACTGACCTGTCAAAGATGCACCCGCTTACTCGATGTATCTCTTACTGCTTTTTCTAGGGCCACGTTGAATAACAAGCAGGAGAGTGCGTCACCTTGCCTTAATCCTCTATTTTTCACCTCTATAATTCACCATCTATTCTGACTCTACACCTTGCATCTTTCATCGAAATTTTCGTCAGTTCTCCTAGGTGATTAGGTACTCCGAGCTGCTCCATATCATCAAATAACTCATTTCGGTTCACTCTATCGTATCGTAAGTATATTTGTAGTCGATGTGTCGATGTGGATGTTTATGTTAAATTCAACAGCTTTTTCTAGGGTTTATATTGTGTATGAATATTCTAGGGTATATATTGTGTACTTATATTTGTCTCTAGGATAGCCATCTCACCTCATGCACTGATGTTAAATCACTTTTATATTTATCTAATTCGTTTAGCAGAACTTTTAGCCTGCCAGGTTGATACAGTGTCCTTACATTCCAAAGAAAATTTTCGTAGATCATGGTCCTTGATACGATATGCAGGTCTTTGTTGTGTAGTCAATCCTGACCCTCGCTATAGTAGGGGAGTTGACACTTTTTCGTCCCAACCTTCTACCGTTTGGTATATAAGCTTTTCAAGTAATTTTAAGCATTTTTATAATATGACATTTTTGCGGGCAGTGGGCCCATCTCGTGTTACGGGGTTGGGGCGTAAAAAGGGGGTTAAAATTTCTCCCGCTGCGTATGTAGGTTCTAGTAGGGCTAAATAACCGTTAAATGGTAGTGGAAGAAATTTTTGACCATTTTCACTCTCTCTAAGCCACCCCTAGCTGAAGTTGCCATTTCACCCCCACACCCCAGCAAATGGTCAAAAATTTCTGCCACCAATATTTAAGAGTTATGTAGCCCCAAAAGAACCTACATACGCAGCGGCAGAAATTTTAACCCCCTTTTTACCCCCTTCCCCCAACCCCCCAACTCGAGATGGGTCCACTTCCCGCAAAAATATCATATTATAAAAACGCTTGAAATTACTTGAAAAGCTTATATACCAAACAGAAGAAGGTTTGGACGACACGATTTTTTCCATTGCCAGCTCCCCTACTCAGGCCCGCCACATAGGGGGGGCAACTGGGATGAATTGCCCCGGGCCCCAGGCCAGAGGGGGCCCCGAGAATAGATTGAAACCCAAAAAATGAAAACCCCATATCCCTGCGTACTAATCCCCTAGGGGCCCCGAAACCGTCTTGTTACCCAAAAAGTCAAGACCGCCATATTCCTGCGTTCAACTTGTCAAGCAAGTACTGATCTAGAGCCTGAAACCCAAGCATGCAGCACTTTAAAATGGGAATGGATATGGATTCTTCTACACATCATACATAAATAGTAAACACTATTTTTCTTGCTTTAATTTCCGCAGTCGTCGATGACAACGTCATAATCTATATTTTTTGCCAGCTCTCATTCTATTAATAATATCATGCAATGATTTAAACGTGACTGACCCATACATGATTTCAGATAATTTTATATCATTTTTAATTTAATGAAACCGCGTTCACCAGTTGCAAAACCAATCAACCAAAGGTATCACAATAAAAGACATAAGCAAACCCATAATTGGTCCCACAATCAAGGTAGAGGAACACGAGTTTGATGTGGTAAAATCATTTACCTACCTTCGGTCAATAGTAGCAGCCGACAATAGCATGGAACCTGAAATACGCGCACGACTGCTAAAAGCCAACAAAGCCTACTATAGTCTGTCAAGGCTCTTCAAATCCAAGCATCTAACCATAACGTCTAAACTTTTACTATATAAGACGATGGTCTTGCCGGTCCTCACATATGCATCCGAAACGTGGGTGCTTAGCAAAAATCACTCTAACCTCTTGGTGGTATTCGAGAGGAAAATACTTCGGAGGATTGTTGGCCCCATATGTGAGGAAGGACGATTCCGGAGACTCTACAATGACGAGATCTACGAGCGCTATCGCGACATAGATGTTGTGAAGAAAATTAAGCTCGGTAGACTCCGGTGCGCAGGACATCTAGCTCGTATGAGTGAAGATGAGCCTGCTCGGAAAGTTCTCTGCGGTAAGACCTATGGGGTGCGACAACGAGGGAGACCCAATCTTCGCTGGAAGGATGGCGTAGACCAGGACGCTCAGAGCTTAGGGATGCCAAACTGGATGACATCGGCTCAGAATCGGGACCGGTGGAGAGAACAGTTGCGAGAGGCAGGGACCGGGTCCCGGTTGTAGAGCCGTTAAAGAAGAAGAAACCCCGTAATTGAGGAAAAACAGATTAAAGAGCTTTAACAAAGATTAGATTGGGAGATTTAGCTTGCCCTTAAGTAGTCTCTTTACTACCATTGAAGTAGTATAAGCTCGAATTGAGTATTAAGGAAAAAGAGAAAACTTACCCAGCGGGAAATGGAGCTAGAACGGTCCTTAAAAAGCTTCGGCGTTCCCCTTCCTATCCCAGTTCTATATCTTTTTATCATTGCATGATCGCAGTGGGGAGTACTTCTTTTACTGCTGCTTTTTGTAGAAGCAGTCACAAAAGTATAAAAAACTTTCTAACCCTCCAATTTATGTTTTAGTGGATATGAGAAACAACTGCAATGTCGAAAAGTTCACCTTGTGCAATTGCCTTTTCGTCCTTCCGAACGCGAGTGTCGACAGTGGTTTCACCAAGCTGTCCCCCACTAAGTACCAACCGCGTTCAATATTCTGCTTCACCACCGCATGGATTGAGAACCGGTCTATGTTTGCCGTTTTCTTCGTTCCATACAATTCCTTAAAGGATCAATTGGAGCATATAACCAGCGCTTCCAATTCGCTTCCCTTAGTAGTGCTTCGAATTTTTCCCTCTGGTATAGCTTCTGGATTGATTGAAAGATGATTACTGAGCCCCAGTGCTAAGCACAAGGGCCTGTTTACATAAGAACTGTTCCATTCTACGTTGCACTATGTACGCTATGTTCATCCGCGAATAAAGAAGCGACCGTTCGGTATCTACATATATTTAATCCCCTGAATGAACTTAAGTTACCACACTTTTTTTTAGTCAAAGATTTTTAGGAATTTCAAAATCCTTAAAGGGCCCCAAAACATGTTTTAGCCCCGGGCCCCGCAAGGTGATGTGGCGGGCCTGCCCCTACTACTACTACTACCGTCGTTAGTTGGCTATCCATGGGCATGATTTGACCCTTTTAATTTTTATTTCATGTACCATTCTTTTTTTTTGAAGTTTGTGTACTTTTCATATTTTAAATAAAACATTATTAGAAGCGAGAAATTGTCATTTCAAAGTGATGTAATCGGAACTTCATAAATTTCCTTTATTTTTTTATTTCATACATGCACCTGAGTCGAAAGCCGAAAAGTTTAGAAAAATTAAATTCGAGCATGGCGAGAAAAATGCATAGAAATGCATTTTGAGTGCATCGTAACACTATTTTTCAAATATCTACAGCTCTATTGATCGTAGAAAAATAAAAAAAAGGAAAATACTCGTGAGTAAAAGGGCTATCGAACTGGTGGGGCGAGGTTACGTTAAAAATATTTCCTAGCCTCACAAAATTCAAATTTCTCATTTCATTTATTTTTTAACTAAAAATGCATTAAATAATGATCAAATTAGTGGATTTTCTTAAAAATTAGAGGAAACATGTATTTTAATGTTATAAACATTCTATTAAATTTTCAAAAATAGAATTCATTGGGTAAACTTCTTTTTTTCTAAATGTAGGTTTTTTATGTACTTTCTTGTAAGCATATGCCAGAATCTGTTTATAAAGTTTAAATGTGTTTTTTTTAAATTTAAAACTAAATTAAAAATGAAATTTCATTTTGTTAACATATTATCAACCACTCAGACAATACTTCCTTCTTAGAATTTACTTAAATTTTATTTTATACAAAATCTTTATAAAAATCTTATTTAAATGAAACCGTATAAACGAAAAACGTTAAAAAAAATGCAATTTCATGTAAAAAAAATGAAATTTCATTTTTATTTTTGTTTTTTATTTAAAAAAATTGGCATTTAAACTTTATAAACAGATTCCGGCATATATTTACAAGAAAGTACATAAAAAACCTACATTTGGAAAAAAAGAAGTTTACCCTAGGACCATTTCTCCATATATTAGAACCTAGTATTCGGGCTTGTCCTTTTGTATGTAAGGTTTGTATTTATTAATTTACAATGAGTATTTCTGAAGCTAAAACCATTTATATAAGTCCGATTTTGCAAACAATTCTAAACAACTGACGAAACATTAACGACAAACTTCCGGCTGAACAAGATAATTTGGTTGTTACGGCGTGTCCACGCATACCTGTAACCAGTTTCTATAGCTTACTATTATAAAGACACAATAAAAAAAAGCGCGAAGTAAAAAATTTAGTTCCTTGTTTGTTAGTTTTATTTTCAAACGAGCGTAATTCCTGCATAACCTCATTAACACAAAATTTTTGTTTTGGGTTTTTTGATATTAAACTTTTATTACAGCAAAGCATCATTCCTTTATTATGCCTAGCATTTTCATGACCTCCTTTCTTTTAAATCAATATTTATTTGTCTAGGTTACCTTTAATTAAGGGGTTCGTGATAAAGCAACATAACAGCGGTATACTATGCCAGGCTCACCAAATAAACATAAGTTGAACCCCCAAACTGTAGACCAATCTAATTATTGTTAACCATTATGCGACAGAATTATAATTTAATAATGAGTCTACTACGAGTTTTAATAACAAGCCGCGTACATTTCAATGGCTTAACCTATTCCGTGCATAGTGCAAATACATTCGCTACCAAAATTCCTGATAGAAATCTTATAAACTCGTAATTTTTGTCAATTAAAACCCAAGAAAGAACATTTCTATACTCAAGACTGAATTTACTAAATTTTGAAGTGTGTAAGCAATGGCAGCATGCAAAGTAATACTCACTGGTTTTTGGTTTTATACAAATTCGCTTTTCAACGTCGGTCGAGTATCCTGGCTGACACCGACAAGCTGAGTTTCTGCATTCCATTGCCTTGGGCTCTTCGGGGTTGTAGCACTCGCTAGTTTTTGTGCATTTTCCGCCCATTTCTGTAAAATTAAAAGTTGTATAATAGAACAAGTGACTAGTCAAGCAAGAACACAAGCGGAGAGAACGGGCGAACAGTAAGTGAAGGTGTTCGCCACGGTATGCAGAAACAAGGTAATGTAAAAGACGAAATATCGTATCGTAAGTGCGAATATCGTAGAAAAAGGCGACGTTACCCGGCAAGGTTAATACAGAAAACAACAACAACAATGTCGATTTTGTAGACTTGCCGAGTGACGTCGCACTAATACGATATTCTACGATATTCAGTCTTTTACATTACCTTGTTTCTGTATACCGTGGGTGTTCGCTGTAAAATATGAGAAAACATGTTCATCTGGAAAACTGCCAACTAACAACGAATAATGGTGTGCAGATAATTGAGGTGACCGAGAAACTGTTTGCGGAGAAGACCGTTAAAAACGATCAAAATACACAGGTTCATATGAAGGTGGCTATAATTCAGACCTCAGTCACAACCAAGAGTGGTCGAATCAATCTAATTTCTATTTTGTAGCCGTCGTCAGTAAAAGTTCAATAATTTATTTTATAGTTGTGTAGTTCTGTTTACGTTCTTGAGAAAACACAAAAAATTTAAAATATAATTTTTCTTATTATATTTGTTGACATTACATATCATCTTCTTAAGGCCCGTCCTCACTACGCGGACTTAGATCCCACGCGCTTTTGGCCGTACGGCCAGACAAAAGCGCGCGTGATGTTTTAATTTTCTGAATCATGAGTGAGAAAACAATTAATTCTCATTTGATGGTGGATCCACACTACACGGACTTTAGCTCATACGCGCTTTTGCCTTTTTTTTCTTATAGAGTTTTTAATGGCAAAGGCAGTACGGCCAAACTGCGCGGACAAAGGGCCGTACTTAAAAAGGTACATTGTACTTCCACAGAATACGGGATTTTTAAATGAAAATTGATTTTTTTCTCAATGTAGATTAATCAATCTTCGTTAAATAATTATTCTCCTTCAAATTAGTTCTTATTTTAGGATCCAAAACTCACAATTCAGAAAATTTAAAGGCTTTTCCGCCAAAAGCGCGTGGGATCTAGTGAGGACGGGCCTTGAAACGCCGTACGCGCTTTTGAAAAGCTCATATTGTGTGTTCGCACAATGTACCTTTTTAAGCACAGCCCTTTGTCCACATAGTTTTGCCGCACGGTAGGGATGGGCGATATTAGAAAAGCAACGATATTGACATCGATGTCAACATCGGTAAGTAAACATCGATGTCCGATAAACATCAATAAAAAAACATCGATGTTTAAAAACATCGAAGTTTTGGTGCTAAAATCAAACATTTTTAAAATTCCCCCCCGTTTATGACTGGGTTGAACCTGGGTTGGACCTAGTCCTAAACGGGGTAAGTATGAATAAAAAAAACGTATTTAACCATAGACTACAGATAAACAGAACGGTAGCAAGTTTGTTTTCTTTTATAACCTTGAATCAAAAATATATATTAGTGACATCTGGCATAAAAATTAAGAACTACTTCGCCAAGTTCGAAATGTGTATTGATAGGTTAAGCCTAGTACGGTGATCGGGCAAAATTTTGCCTCGTTATTTTTATCTTTTTTCAGGCAAAATTTTGCCCAAATGTAGAGTGGTGGAGAATAGTGGAAAGTTTTTTCTTTACATAATTTGTCTTTTCATTATAAAACAAATAAATATTCCTTTTCCATTTTAAACAAATTTTAACTGCTGCATTCGACTTTTTAATCCGACTGTCCAACATCGATGAATATTGACCATCCCTACCGCACGGCCTTTACCATGGACAAAGTCGTAAGAAAGTCATAAAACTCTATATGAGTAAAAAGGCAAAAGCGCGTACGACCCAAGTCCGCGTAGTGTGGACCCACCATTAGACTACTACTGCCCTGTCATCCGTCCACCTATTTCTCGATCTCGCTTCTTTTTCCTGTTGGTCTACCATTGAAAATTTGGGCTAACATTCTTTTTACAGAGATTCGTGCAACATGTCTGACCCATAGTAGTCGGCCCAATTTTATGTTTGTAACTATATTTAATTTGTATATTTCATCAAGCTCTTCGTCCGTTCTAATGCGCCATTCGATTCACACTTATAGGACCAAATTTTCTTCTTAGCATCTTTCTTTCAAAGCTTTTGAGCTGATATTGTGTTTATTTGGTTAATGTACAAACTTCAAATCGGTGGCATTGAGTACATTCTTCTTCGATTGCTCTACAGCCCAATTTGAGCCTTGGCCTCCATTGGCTTCTTTCTCCAGATACTCCTCTGCTCCGAAGCTTGCTTCCAGTTAGTGTTGGCTAGGACACGATTATAAAATGAGTTTGTAAGAGGTGCCTCATTTTTCTTTTGAGCCAGTACAATGTCATACTTCAAACGAGGCGAGGTGCTATTATATTAACAAGCAAATTAAAAAAAGAAAGAAAATAAATACTAATGAAGAAGTTTTTTTACGAGTTTGATTCTAATAAGCATTAAACTGCCTCAGAGTAGGTAAGTAAGCTATTCTTCCACAATGTATATTTATATTTTACAATGTCACCTCGCCTAATTTCAAGTTGGAAATTTTGTTGTCGCAAAAGATGTAAGAAACGTCTCTCCAGTACGTATTTACAATCTCGCCCCGCCTCATTTCATGTTAGAAATTTTTCTACCGCGTCTCTTCAGTCTCACCTCGCCTCAGTTCAAATTTAATATTTTACTACCGCAAAAGACGTAAGAAATGTCTCTCCAGTACGTATTTATCTTCATTCATTTATCTTGATTTACGGTCATATACCAGTAAGACATTATTTTTGAACCGGGACATTTCGAAAAATTGAGGCCTCAGTACAATTTACCAACGTGTAAAGGACAAATGTAATGCCTCGTGCCAGCCCAAGCTTAGCTCTACTTCCAGTTTGCTGTGTTGAGTAGTTTTGCTACATCAGCCTTAATACCGCCTTCTTAACATAAACGCGGTAGCTTGGCATGTGTTGATAGTTTACACTCATTGTATAAGTCGTACCATTCGTAATTGTAGCCTATTTCTCCATTCATTGGCCTTCATCGATTATCCTGCGGAGAACTTTACTCTCAAATATATCCCTCTTATCCATGTAGTGCTATATGTTTAGCCTCATCTTCTGATTGCGGGAATATTTCTCTAAGCTATGACATTGATCTGGCAAGGCAATTTACGTCGTCGGCATATCCTACTAACTATTTTGGTTTGTTAAGCAGGGTTGAGTTCGCGTCAATCTTTACCTCGCGAATTACTCCTTCTAGGCAAAAATTAAATAGTATGGGTGCTAACGCATCGCCCTGCTTTATGCCTGACTGGGAAGGACTTCGTCAGCTCTCCCTGTATTCTGACTGTGCACCTTGTATTTTCTATTGTCTATTCCGTTAATTTCACTATTTTGAAGGGTGTGTTTAAGCATTGCTCCATACATTTTTCTCCTATCGAAGTTGATACACGGCAATGTGGTATTCCCAGCATTTTCGGAGAACCTGCCGTACTAGAAATAGTTGATCCATTGTTGACGTATTTCTTCTAAATCCAGCTTGGTATTCACTAATTGCTGCCTCTGCGTAGGGTTCCAGTTTGGCTTTAAGTATGTCTGTCAATAGTTTATATACTGTGCTTTAAAGGGATATGCCTATATAGTTTGCACAGTTTAATTTGTCCCCTTTCTTGGGTATTGGGCAGATAATGCTTTGATCCCAATCTTCAGGCATTGTTTCGTTCCTCCATATGCAGCATAGTAATTCATGTATAGATGCTGAGGCGATTTGCCTCCTTGCTTGATCAACTCTGATGAGATGTTAAAATTTCCTGCGGTTTTGCTGGTTTTAAGGATCGTATTGCATTTTGTACTTCTTCAGGGTTGGTGCTTTTGCGTCAGCGGTGTCATCATTGTTTTTCTAATAAGTATCTGAGTATCTGGTACTTTCCTTTGCAATCAGCAGAAGCTGGAACTGGGTATATTAATGTTTTATATATTCTCACTTTGCATTTTTCCTTGAGATTTCTTGATTCTTTACAAGTACAGCTGCAAAATAGGTGTTATTTGCGGCTACTATACGTCTATAGATGCCATCCTTTATCTTATTTTCACTTAGTTTGCTAAGCTATCTACATTTTTTGTGAAGACTCTTTACGTATTGTGCTTTGCGTCCAGTTATGACGATGTCAACTGCGAAAGCTAGTATTTTAATTATTCTTGAGAGGATGTTTTTTGCTCCATTTAGTTCAACTAGCCTTATTATTGCTTCTAAAGCAGTATTTAAAGAGTATTGGTGAGATCGCATCTTCTCGTGGGAGATTGGCTTCTTGAGGAAAGTTTAATGAATTGCAAACTTCTATTCTCTTTTGTCGCTATTTTACACATTTCTATCAGCTTTAACTGAAAACTCATTTCTCTCATGCTGCTCCACACCTCCCATTTATAAAGGAGGTCATAAGCATAGTCTACAGAAAGAAGATGTATATCGATGCTTTCTTCCTAGCTCTTTTCAAGTTTTTGTCTCATATTGAAAATCTGGTCTGTTGTCGATCTGTTCTTTCTATATCCTGCTGATAATGTCCTACTTTCATATATGGTTTCAGTCTCCATAACAAAATATGTGGTAGTACTTTGTAAGCTGTGTTCAAGAGGGTGATTGATCTATAGTTTTTGCAGTTCATCAATTCATCTTTTTGTGGACTGGGACAAAAAGCCACTCTCCATCATTTGCCTGCTTCTCCATAGTTTGCAAACGTGACTATGTAATACATGGCATAGTTTCTCCCCACCATGTTTGAATATTTCTGCGGGTATTCCACTGACTTGTATAGAATGGTCTGCTCATTAGAAAATTTTTATGGGACCAATTCGTTCCATAGGTGGCAAATATGTTTTCACTGACATGTACACTTTTGTAAACAAAAAATTTTTATTTCGAATTTGGAAGATTGCAACTACATAAATTTTTGTTAAAAAAAAAAAGAAATAAAATGTTGATGATTTTTTCCTTTTAAAATGCTTTTTTTCATCAATTACAAATGTTTATATTAAAAAATTCAAGGTTTTCTACCCATGTTTCCACAAATTCCTTGGCCTATGGTGGAAAGAAAAAGAAATAAAAATTCACTATACCCATCTATTTTTTGTAGATATTCTGACATTACTTCAAAGGAAAAAAATGAAAACAGCGATGAAAACTTTAATACCGTGCAACCGTAATGGCGGTTTTTTCTAAATTGGGCTTAAAATCATGTCAGAATTTGATTTACCTTTCTTCCTTTACTGCAAAGGTAAAGAAGTTGTCGTATTTTGCAGTTTATTGAAAGTGAAGAGTAAAAATATTTAAGACTGTACTGTACTTTGGTTGTCCGTTTCTGGTATCGAAAGTACTTCTCCCACTTCATCGATGCTATTAACTATAGTATCATATTCCCTTCCTGCATCAAGATGCGTTTGTATCCTTTATTTATCATATTTACTTCTTTTGTAGAAATTCTTATCATCTTTATGATTGTCGTTTTGAATTGTTGGCATATCATTTTTGTTATTTTTGTGCATTGTCGCATTTTGATTGGCTCGGTCTCCGTAGCTTTTAATCGCCATGGCCGTGGTATTTGCCTCAACTACCCAGCAGAAAATTTGAGGGAGCCCCCTAGAGGATGAATAAAGGAGCCATCCCAAATAGGGTTCCAGTAATTGATTAGAGAGTTTAGACCGTGGATGCGTTCCTTTTCTGATTTTTTACTTTTTCTTACTCCTGAGTATGACCTTTGCTTTATTCCCAAGTTATTAAAAGCTGCTTTTAAAAACAGAAAAAAAAAGTTTTACATAAAACAAAATTGAATTACGTCATGCAGTTTGGATTGCGCGAAGTGCAGTGAAAAAAGTATTGATTGCGTCCTTAAAAAAGTTACTTAATAAATATAGGTGTACCCTCTTCCAATGACATGACATATTTCTCCGGTACCAGCACCAACAAAACCAATAAATGTAGTGTATATTTTTGTAATTTTCAAAAACTGTTTTTTCGTCGTCTTATGTTTTCACTTTTAACAACTGACAGAACTTGACAGCACACAAGAGTTGTTGCTGCTCGCCTCGTTGTTTCCTTGCTGTTCCTACTATTAACGTGATTGTTAAATACCTATCTTTTCCTGGCACTTTCCATAACTCAAGTGATGTTTACTGTCGCAACCACACTTGTTTTCGATGCACTTTCCTATATTTCCTAAAAGCGGCTTACATTGTTCATTATCTACGCAATCGTCGCCAACTTCTGTAGCTGTAACAAGAACCAAGATTAGTATTTCTTAGTTAAGCCTTTTAAAGTATAATTTACCTTCTTTTATACATTTCTCATCAAAAAGGACATAGCCTTTTTTGCACTGGCAAAACTTCGATTCTGGAATATCTTGATATGGACAAACAGAATTTTCTACAACACATTCCACATCATTCGTACATTTCCCGCCAACACCTGCGACAATAAATAGAAAAATATGGTAAACTATAGAATAAAAATAAAGGTTATTATAAATATTAAATTAATATAGACCCCAAATAAAGGAGATTTTAAGTAATAAAAACGAATAGGGCTGGCTGACAACATCTTCGGACTAACAATCTCAGGGCATTTCGTAGCAACGTTTTTTATTACGAAGTTCATGACACGAAGCTCGAGCTGCACAGCTGTCTAAGTATAACGCTAGCATAACAGCCATGCAATAGATGCAACCGAACAATAGATTTGCTAAGCAAATTGATTGTACACTTTTTAGCTTCTTCAATGGTTCAAAGTTCAATCCCATTCATAATTATAGCGGACTTGATTAAAAACCCAGAAGCACTTTTATTTCAATATTTTATATTTGCTTTTTTTAACACAATGAATCACAGTTATTTTGTACTTATATTGGTAACTATTGAATCATTAATAACATATTCTATTTTATTAAGGGGTTATAGTTTTTACTACGTTACGTCTTGAAATCGGAAAAAGACTGACTTTTATATTTATCTATCTTTTATTATTTTTTTAAATTGCCTACTTCAATATTTCCCTACCTGCTTTTTCTACAACAACAGGTAGTAAAGTATTGAAGTATTTAGTGAGTACGGCAAAGTTTGGTATCCCTACATATTCCCCTCCCAGCGTAGCGACTACTGTAATGTTTCCTACCGGTTCGGCTCGCTTTCATCGTTGTGGTCACAAGCCATCGCTGGTTTTAGCCTATCGATTGATATCGATTTGTTTGTGCCATTCACATTGACGATGAATTGTTTGCGTAATCTTTTGATTACTGGGTATGGCCCTTCATATGGGGGTTCGAACGGTCTCCGTACCCGATCTACTCGGACGAAAACGAAATCGGAATCTTCTAGAGCCTTAGGAGTGTATACATCCTTTTGACTAGTTTGTCGAGGATGAACTGCTTTAAGGTTCTGCATATGTAAACGAAGACTAGTGAGAAAATCTGAGTGCTCTATAGGATTTTCATCCGTCGGGATGGAAATTGTATTTGGTAATCTCAGATTCTGACCATAGACTAGTTCTGCTGGTGAGCATTGTAAGTCGCTTTTGATTGCTGTACGAATGCCTAGCATGACAAAGGGCAAATCTTCACTCCAATGAGTAGTGTTGTCCCTTGCCATTAAGGCGGCTTTTAGCTGCCGGTGAAACCTTTCAACCATCCCATTTGCTTGCGGATGGTAGGCGGTTGTCCTTATTCGGTGTGTACCGAGCAGTCTGGCAACTTCATTGAATAGCTTCGATTCGAATTGCGTACCTTGATCAGTTGTGATTTCCAGAGGTGCGCCGAAACGTGGAACGTATTCAGTGACAAAGTGCTTTGCCACAGTTGAAGCTGATATATCCCTCATTGGGTAAGCTTCTGGCCATCTAGTGAATCGATCTACTATTGTAAGGATGTATGAATATCCCCGAGATGGCGGCAATGGTCCCACTATATCCATATGGATATGATCGAATCGTTGATTCGGAAGTTTGAAAGCTTCATGCGGAGACTTGGTGTGTCTCGACACTTTCGATTTTTGGCAACCAAGGCAAGAACGAGACCAATTATTGCAGTCTTTGTTTATTGCCGGCCAGAAGTATTTACTTGAAACCGCTCGTCGCGTAGCACGAATACCTGGATGCGACAAGTTATGTTCCGAACCGAACGCGAACTTGCGTAATTCGGCTGGTATGTAAGGGCGCGGAATACCCGTACTAACTTCGCACCATACTTGCTGTTTTGTAAATGGTATTGGTGTGAGCATTAGTTTTACTTTAGAGCCTTTGCTGGGGAATTCTTGGAGGTTTTGTAACTCTTTGTCATCTTTTTGAAGCTGAGCTAATGTAGGCAAATCAAAGGTGACGGAGTCGACGTTGTCGGTTACAAATGAACGGAACAAAAAGTCTGCAACAACGTTTTGTTTACCAGATACATGACGGATGTCTGAGGTAAACTGAGAAATCACGTCTAAATGCCTGGTCTGTCGTGGGGATCGTTCGGTCTTCGTATGAAGTGCGCGCACTAATGGCTTGTGGTCCGTATAGACCACGAAACTGCGTCCTTCGACGAAATAGCGGAAATGCTTGATAGCTGCATAGATGGCGAGTAATTCGCGATCGAATGCAGAATATTTTTGCTCCGCTGGTGACAACTTTTTTGAGTAAAACGCTAAAGGTTGCCACCGATGACCGTTAAATTTTTCCAGTACACCCCCGATCGCATAATCGGAAGCGTCAGTGGTTAAACTGTACTTGGCATTCTCAAGTGGATGGTTCAGCAATGTTGCCTCTCCCATTGCTTTCTTAATCTTGAGAAATGCCTCTTCGCATGCTTCAGGCCAAGGAAATCCTTTGTCTTTCATAGCACGAGTGCAGTTGAGAAGGTATCTCACATACTCGTTTATTGCCACCGACATTTCAGCTAAGTTAGGGATAAATCGGTGATAAAAATTCACCATCCCTAAAAATTTCTGAATTTGCTTGACAGAATTCGGTGTTGCGAGATCCACAATGGCCTTAACCCGATCAGCTGATGGTAGTATTCCATCTTTTGTGATATTGTGGCTAAGGAAGTTGATCTCTGTTACCCCGAAAACGCATTTTTCTAATTTTATTGTCAAACCGAAGTTATCTAGGCGTTCAAAGAGCTGATTTAGATGAGTCTGGTGTTCTGCCTCTGTTTTACTAGCAATGAGTATATCATCTAAGTAGACAAAGACAAAGTCCAGATCTCTCGTGACTTCATTTATAAACCTTTGAAAGGTTTGGGCAGCATTACGTAATCCGAATGGCATGCGAGTAAACTCGTATAAACCAAACGGGGTAATTATCGCAGTCTTACTGACATCTTCTGGAGCGACTGGTATCTGATGATAAGCACGTACCAGATCCACCTTCGAGAAGATTGTGCATCCATGTAAATTCACGGAAAATGTTTGTATATGCGGGATAGGATACCTATCCGGGACCGTGACTGCATTAAGTCGACGATTATTATTATTATTATTAATGAATGAGGGGGCAACCCATATGGTGAACACTGCGGCCAAGTTAGGCCTATTGTGTACGTACCCCACTAACGGAACAGACTATCAGCCTTCCGGACGAAGGCAAGAAGGTCTTTAATTGAAGAAGAGCGGACTTGAGCGGGGCTCATAAACTCTCTGATAAACGTTCTTCTTCTAAGCCAGATCAGAGCAGGACATTCGCAAAGAATATGTGTGGAAGTCTCGTCGCCTTCCAGGCAGAGTCGGCATTCTGTCTCTTGAGACAGTCCTAGGTTGTGGAGGTGGTACCGCAGTCCTACATGGCCAGTCAGATAACCCACCAACAGCCTTAGGTCCGCTTTGTTTAAAGTGATAGTGCCCCTAAAGGCAAAGGGTCTTATAAGATCTTTAGCCTGTCTAAGACCTGGGATTGATTCCCAATAGGCAAGGTGTAGTCCCTTAATCCACTCCTCTATCAGGGACTTGGAGGTGGACCATGAGATGCCACAGAAGGGTTCTGGGCCCTGGACCAACGTCTCAGACCCCTCCCTCGCGAGGCTATCTGCAGCCTCATTGCCCTCGATACCCCGGTGTCCGGGGACCCAGCAGAGCGAGACGTTATTTCTTCTGGTCAGGCTCTGGAGTAAGTCAAAACACTCTGCAACTGTTTTGGAAGAAAACTTCCACGTTGAGAGTGCCTTGATGGCAGCTTGGCTGTCAGAGAAGATTTTAATGTTGGCGCCTCTCAAACCTTTCTCAAGGTTGAGCCTAGCGCAGGTCGCAATGGCATGTATTTCAGTCTGGAATACAGAGGGCCACTTACCCATTGCAATCGAGACCTTGGAATTGGGTCCTGCGACACCAGCCCCTGTACCATGTTCCATCTTTGACCCGTCGGTGAACCAGTGGAGATGTTTTGGATCCCCAGGAAGAATAAGTTCTTCCCACTCAGAACGATCCGGGATAATCGCCCTGAATTTCCTTTGGAACCGCAGTTCACCAACCATATGGTCGGATACGCGGCAAATGGAAATATTTGGGATATTGTCAAGGATATCCATGTGTCCTTTGACTGTATAGGGCCAGTTGGATGAGATCTGAAGTCTCAGGGCACTTATGGCCGCGGATTTCCATATGAAGATATGCAATGGAGTCAATCCAATGATTGCCTCCATCGCAGCTGTGGGACAGGTCCGCATAGCTCCGCTAATGGAGAGGCAAGCAAGCCGTTGTAGTTTGCTGCACTTAAGGATCGCCGTGACCTGTTTAGTCCTAGGCCACCAGACTATAGCGGCATAGGTGACCACAGGTTTAATGATCGTGTTGTACATCCAGTACATCATTTGTGGTGTAAGACCCCATGTCTTACCCAAAAGCCGTTTGCAGGCCCATATGGCCCTGGTGGCTTTACTGATGGCGTAGTCCAGTTGAGCGTTCCAGTTCAGTCTCTTGTCTAACTTTATTCCCAAATATTTGACTGAGTCTGAGTACTCAACTGTGGTACCCTGGATGCAAATAGGACCTAGGTCCACTTTGTAGCGTTTGGAGAAAGGTACCAAGACAGCCTTATTTGGGTTGATTGACAGACCCTCCGTGGTACACCATCTTTGAACTTCTCGTAGTGCTGTTCTCATGACCTCTGTAATGGTCAGGTCAAACTTCCCAGAGACGATGATGGCAAGATCATCTGCATAGCCGATGACATCGAAACCAGATTCAGATAGTTTGGTCAAAAGTTCATCCACAACTAGTGACCAGAGTAACGGGGATAGGACTCCACCTTGTGGGCAGCCCTTAATAGCTTTAACACTAATGGTGGAGACACCTAGGGTAGAAGAAATGTCACGATCTACAAGCATGGCATTTATCCACTCAATTGTGTGAGGATCCAGGTTTCTGAGAGCCAGTGCTCTAGAAATAGAATCATAGCCAGTGTTATCGAAGGCACCTTCGATGTCAAGGAATGCACATAAAGCAGTTTCCTTAGCAAGGAAGGCTTTCTCGATTTTGCTGACCAGGTGGTGTAAAGCAACCTCTGTTGACGACGATAGTCACCGCATGGTCTCCAATCATGGGAATCCCGTTTAGGGACTAGATGAAGTGGAGATGCTGCGGGTGACGACGATGGCCGACAAATACCCATTTGAACCATATGTTCAAATTCCATTTTTGCTACCTTAAGCTTCTCCGGATGGAGTCGCCTAGCAGTAATGAATGGTAATTGCCCATTAATAACAATGTGATGTTGCACATTGTGTTTAACAGGAAGATTGAAGTTAGGAGGTTTTGTTAACGAAGGATACTTCGTTAACAGCTCTTTATAAATACCAGTTAATTGGTATTGTTTGGACTCGGGTTGATACTCGACTGTGGAACACACATTAATCCTATGGTTGTTTTGTGAGTCCACTAAATGTCGATATTTGAAATCAACCGACAGCTCGAACTTCGTTAAGAAGTCGGCACCGAGTATGGCTTTTGAAATGCCGGCTATAATAAAGTTATGAACAAATCGTCGGCGAAGGCCGAGATGCAGTTCAAGTAACTTTGTGCCGAAAGTGCGGATTACTGTTCCGTTGGCCGCGTGCAAAAGAAGATTAGGACACCCATTGTGTCCCGGAAATGAAATAGCTGGAACGAGCGAAACGTCCGCGCCGGTATCGATTAAAAAATCGATGCGGTTGTTCGAATCGCGGACGAAAAGTCGATGTGAGCGCCGAAATATATACTCACTCGACGTAGATGCGATCCCCTGACCGCTTAGTTTTTTTGATTATTTGACGATTTGGTGTAGTTGCAAGGGGGTTTGCATTTTGTTGCCCTTGCTCCGTGAGTTTTGTGGTACCAACAAACCGTTCCCCCTCGCTTGTTGGTACGCGCTGGTGACTCGGCAAACGTCACTCTTTTTTCACGACTTGGTCTGTCTCTCCGACTTGGCGTACGGCTACGACTACGCTGTGTATCCGACCTTGAGTCTCGGCGTATACTCAGGACTAGCCGCTTCAAGTCGTCCATGTCTTGTTGTAGCGACTCCATAGTCGCTTGTTGCCGAGGTTTTGGCTCACGGGGGCGTGCGGCATGAACTACTGACGCGTACGAAGCACCGGAATGCGGGAGTACTTCCCATACGTTGTCTGCCTGTTTGACCTGTTCGTCGAAAGGTTTGTCCTTTACCCCAGCCAGTGTAACTTGTATAGCCTGCGGTAAGCGACGCTCCCATAGTCTAGCTACCAGGTCCTTCGACATCGCCGTACTATTGCCTGCGAGTGCCTGCAGGGATCGAAGGAACTCGGACGGTTTTCTGTCGCCCGGCTCCTGCATCGATAACAGCTGTTCCAGGCGCTTGGTCTCAGATTGCCCATATCTTTCCAGTAGCACTGCCTTCACATCGTCCCACTTCGCATCTTTTCCTTGATTTAAAATATGCATGACCGCCCGTACTGCCTCTTTTGGCAATACGGGAATGGTATGTAACAGTTTTGTAGAGTCAGCTCTTATGTTGGCCATGCCGAATTGAGCCTCCGCTTGACAAAACCAAGCCGCCGGATCGTCTAACCAGAACCCGAATAACGTTAGAGGTTTTGCAGAAACTATGTTAGCCTCCGTCCCTTCAATTGTATTCAGATCCAAATCTAAGTCGAGTAGATCCTCGACTACCATGGCTTTATCCATCTCACTTTATTTTTTTAGAAAATTACCAAGAAAACAACTATTACTATGACTCGCGACGATATAAACTAATTACCCCTTATCGACAACAAATCTGTATTTATATCTACTGACAGCAGAACCAAAGTTAATATTTTATAAAATATTATATATTATTTAAAATTGTATATAATCTAGTAAATATTTTAATGTATTTTAAATCAAAAAAATTTATATGTTTTATTTAAAATAACATTAAACACTCAAAATAAGGCCCCTTCGTCCTTTATACTCTAAAATCACGCCTCTCGGGTTGCTGCGGCACTACTCCACTCTGTGCTGCTCTTCGCTCTTCTACCACCTTTATACGTCTCTTTTATGGACCAACAAAAAAATTCTTAACCTAAACTTATCTTTCTTAACAATTTTTTTTCTTTCTGCTGTCTGCTGCTCCTTGTTGGAACGTCGGGGTCACCAATTTAGCTTCTTCAATGGTTCAAAGTTCAATCCCATTCATAATTATAGCGGACTTGATTAAAAACCCAGAAGCACTTTTATTTCAATATTTTATATTTGCTTTTTTTAACACAATGAATCACAGTTATTTTGTACTTATATTGGTAACTATTGAATCATTAATAACATATTCTATTTTATTAAGGGGTTATAGTTTTTACTACGTTACGTCTTGAAATCGGAAAAAGACTGACTTTTATATTTATCTATCTTTTATTTTTTTTTAAATTGCCTACTTCAATATTTCCCTACCTGCTTTTTCTACAACAACAGGTAGTAAAGTATTGAAGTATTTAGTGAGTACGGCAAAGTTTGGTATCCCTACAACTTTTCTTCTCAGGTAAGTCTGCCTGGCACACAACGATTGAAAGCATTTTCAAGTGTATAGGTCCGAGTACTAGTGCGCAACCAAAGTTAATTCTGGGTATTGTTCCTTCGCTATCTAACTACATTTAGTGGAAAGGAGTCCTATTCTGTTACATTTAGGGACTCAGACGAGTTCACAAGTGAATCGTTTTCGGCACGATCTCAGTCATTAGTTAAAAAATATTAACAGCAGAGTTCTGTGGTGCTAATAGTTCGGGAGCCCGCGTACAAAAGTGCTGACTATCCGGCGAACTTTGACAATGTGTGAAATTGATTGTTCAGATATAAGTGAACAATGAATGAACCGTCAGTTGGGTGGGTAGGGTGTGAAAAGGTTGAAAACATGTAAAAAAAATTGAAAAAAAAATTATCCGGCGAAAGCTGAAACTTATATGAGAAGAAGATTATGTTATATAATAAAAGTAGAAGATAGTCAGCTGGACGAGGGGTGGTGGATTGTGCGTCAGCTGATCGATCGCAAGGGTCCAAAAACATGAAAATTAAACTATTCGACGAACTTTGAAATTTTGGTATATGATAATATTTATACTAAGATTGACGATAAACGCAGTCAGCTGCGTGTGTGGGTGGAAAAGTCGTCACCTGGCACAGTAAAGGTGCTGAGTGTTGACTTGCCTGAGAGGCGCACACCATCTTTATAGCGTCAGCTGACGACTTTTCCACCCACATACTTGCAGCTGACTTTGTTTATCTTTAACGTTGGTATGAATATTATCATATACCCGAATTTCAAAGTTCGCCGCAAAACTTCACTTAGAAATTAGTTAATGTTCCAAAGCATGCGTGCGGCGTTTGTAAATTCGATTAAATATTCAATTTGTTGTGAAAATAGATTTTTTATGAAAATACAAATTTAATACATTTGAAAAAAATACATAATAAGACCGTTTACCTAAATGCTGAAAACTGGTATAGTTATTGCGTTCGAAACGACAATACCCGATGTAGTGTTACTCGAAAACCGTTGAAAGCTTATCCTGTCCTAGTTGTTTGCACGATGTATGGATTTAAAACTATCAAAATCGTCAATGATGCACGTGTAGCTACATTCATGAATGTATATAAATTTACCGAAAATGACAATGGGTAGACACGCTACACGTAGACTCCAGAAGTCGGCCGAAATCAGATTTGAGTCTCATTATTTAATGCTACACGAGGCTGCCTTCGGCTTGGAATAATTCTTTATCCTACATGAAAGCTTTGATTGTGTGTGTTTACCGCGGTCATTGTTTACATCTGAGAAGGGAGAAGAGAAAGAAATGTGCGTATGAGTTAGTTTTCACCCCAGAAATTTTTGGGTGAAAATTGTTTCGTTAAAGTTTCGTCATGTGCGTCCTTCTTCCTCTCCACTCCTTCGTATCTTTCCTATAAAACTGGGTTTTTCGTACTTCTTGAGTCCCCGTGTAGCACCCCACAATGAATTCCGCTTACCGGACAAAAATTTTGATGCATGTCTTTTGCCACCATCAAAATCGGAGCTGGAACAGTACATTTTAAGAACTGTATATATCCACGATTTGGAACAACGCACACAAACAGGTTCCATCGACTTTAGATCTCCTTGGTTATGGGTGGCAGCTCGAGGACAACAAACTGAATTGCATGTGGTTTGATGAAGATAAATTACCTCCATCAGTGGAAATGATTATCCGAGATGTCGACAATATTTATTTATTTATTTACGCCAAACAAGGCAACTTAAACTATATTACACAGGGATAAAAACGCACAAATATCAGTTAAAGTAACAGTTTTCAGTCTAAATTATATTAGTCAACTTTTGGCATCTAATTTATTTATTTGGCACACAAAAAATGATTACAGAGTATATCATCATATAACAAAAGGGTAACAAAGGGTGAGTCAACTTAGTTATAGTGTTAGTTAGTTAGTTAGGTAATTCGGATGAGGAAGGATATCCATTTTTTTAAAGGATATTTTGCTAATTCCAGGGAGAAGCAGGAACTGTGGCCATTAAAAAACATACATCTGTTGATGGGCTCGTTCTTTGCATACTCGGTCCGATGAGAATATTCCCTAAGCATTTACGTATGCGTATTATGTCGGACCTCGTCGCTAAGTTTGATCCTGTCTGACAGAAACTGAACTTAGATCTTATCGTTTAATACGTCCAAAGTAAAGCATGAAATAAGCAACTTACGCTTATGTAACAGCGCATGAGATCCAACACTTTGAGCCTGTTCGTGTAGGGCGGTACGCTTTGGAAATCACGCGGGTCGTAAAGATTTCTCAGAGAAAAGAGTAGAAATTTCTTCTTCTACTATTGCCTACCTGGTATATAGGATCCTAGATGGGACATGCGTGTTCTAAAATTGGGCGGACTAGCTAACAGAAAGGGTTTTTGCAACTCGTGCGTTGTCAAATTCCTTGGCTCTTCTCTTTATAAAGCCTAGAAGTTTGCTAGCTCTGGCAATAATATTTTCGTAGTGCAAATTAAAATTTAATTTTTTGTCCAGGACAATACCTAGATCTACAATTTGATCAACACGGTCTAGTGCTTTGCCGTTGAGATTGTATTGAGATAGTATTGCAGCTGTATGCTTTTTTTTACGAGAGAAGTTACCCAGTCGGAATAAACTGACTACTTAGAAAATAGAAGTAGTTTTAACACTAGTGAGAAATTGACTAGTTCTAGAGCTGGTGTCAAAGTAATCCTAAGAGGAGCTAGTTCAAATAACGAGGTCAGTGGTATATGCACAAGATTTTTCTAGGGAATTTTTTTTTCGGAACGGTAATAAAACGAACATTTCGTTCGTATTTTGGCACGTGGCGAATTCGTTCAGTTATTGTGCGATTAATTGAGTTGAACGGGCGTGCTTTTTCTGTGCAACAATAAATAGATTTTGGTGTTTCTCATTTAAAAAAGAAAACAATACTAACTAAAATTAAAAACTTTTTTTATGTATCATTGAAAGGCCTTTTTTTATATTATTTATATTATTATTATTAATTTATTATTTTAAATGAAGAAACTTAGTTTTATAAAATACTTAATACTCTAATTGAAATAAATGCCTTTTATTCCTATTGAAGTACTTTAACCGAACTAGTAGTTCAAAATGAATTAGTTTTCGAAGTATTCCAAAATGAACTAGTTCTTCAAGTAGTTCAAAAATAATTAGTTCTCGAAATACTTCAAAATGAACTAGTTCTCCAATTAGTTCAAACTGAATTAGCTCTCGAAGTACTTCAAAATGAATTAGTTCTCCAATTAGTTCAAGCTGAATTAGTTCTTGAACTATTTCGAAGTAATGCAGGAAGGGACAATTGACTCCATCGTAGGACAACGCTGTACAAAAGTAGTGGGTTTTTTTCATATAAAAGGAATCCAAGTGGGAACTACTACTCCCTCCTTAGAATGTAGTTATTCTACCAGTCTTAGAACTAGTTCATTTTCCTACTGGGTAATTACGTGGCATTTACTGGTGTTAAATTGTAGTTTATTGGTTGAGTACCAGTCTTGTAACGTATTCAGTTCCGACTGAAGGAAGTTACGTCATCACGCGACCTTATGACACTATATATTTTGAGGTCATCGGCATAAAAGGGATGTCGTATATTCCTTAGTTTTTCTGACAGGTCTGAGATGAATATATTGAATAACAGTGTGCCAAGATAGGTCTGAGATGAATATATTGAATAACAGTGTGCCAAGATGACTACCCTGAGGGACTCCGGAAGTTACTTCGATTTCTTTTGACAGGAATCCTTGAAATCGAACGGCCTGTGTTATTCCGCTGAGATATTATTCTATCCATCTTAGTACAGGACCAGATATTCCAAATTTTAGTAGTTTTGTCTTTAAGATATGGTGGTCAACACGGTCAAAGGCCTTAGGCTGGTCGCACACTGCAGCCGATTCGGCCGAATTTTTTACGGCCGAATTTTACAAACAATTATTTTCCTATTCTCATTCGCACATTACACCGGTTTTTCGGCCGTTGACGTCCGTAGGTTTTATCCGATCAGATTTGAAGTTGATAATGGAAGTGCGCTCCCGTAGAAATGTTTATTAATCTTCCTTTTATTTTATTTAGGATAAATTTATATGTGTGACCATTTAAAATGAAACAACTAGCATTTAAGATGGAAACTAACCTAAAGTTCGGCCGAATTTAAAGTTGAAATTCGGTTCAATACGGACGTAAAAAATTCGGCCAAATACGGCCGTAAAAAATTCGGCCGAATCGGCTGCAGTGTGCGACCAGCCTTACGGAAGTCAGTAAAGACAATATCGATTTGATGACCGTTCTCCATACCACTGAAGGTATTATATCTCTCTTATCTTAGCTCAAGCAGTTTTGTTTATATTTAATAATTAATTTTTTAGACGCGAGTGACAAAGAGGAGCATTTTCTTTCACACACTGAGCATCATCAAAAAAGCGATGAACCAGATGGAGAGAATGAAGATCTGTTATCGGAAGCCGAATAAATTCTTTTTTTTTACGTATTTACGAAATTTTCGTGTCTGAGGAATTTATTTTCTATTTTTTTCAAATGTATTGAATTTGTATTTTCATAAAAAAATCTTTTTTCACAATTAATTGAATATTTAATCGAATTTACAAAAAAAATTGGAAACGCCGCACGCATTCTTTGGAACATTAACTTATTTCTAATTGAATCTTTACGGCGAACTTTGAAATTCCTCCACCTGGACAGAACACCATACACTTTGCGAGCAACCCCTACACAATCATGGAAAACAGTCTGTGCAAACTATTAAAATTCTGATAAAACTCGGAATCACTATCCTACCAAAATTTTTATGTTAATCTGGTATCGCATATTCAAGGACGAGTCTCATGCCAGTATAGGGGTTAAAGCACCGTGATTCTCCAACCCCCATAGAAAGCTCCATAGCCAGAAATCAACCCCCAGGCGGGTTGGGGAAAGAAATACGTTTGTGGTAAAAGTATACTAAAACCATAAATATGCAATAAACAAAACACATGGAATTAACACCGCAGGTGGTAATCCAGTCATGCTGGAAAATCCAACCCCGTTAGAGTCAGGTATCGACAGATTCGGGGAGAACACTTCCTCCAGTAACACTTAGGACAAATATACACAAATAAATAAAATACTACAACAGGCAAAAATAAATTTTAATTTTGATATGATCCTACCAAAAAACATTAAAAATGTAAATTTGAAGTTCGTGGGCGCGGAGATTGTTTATTGGAAAAGCTGAGTGCACACTTACAACAAAAAGAAGTTATATGGATCAGTCAAGTTGAATTATTGTAAAGCACGAAATAATTAATCACGTGCACTTCTTTTTTCTATGCATGGTCAAGCTCAGGAATCACCCTTTGTACCACTTGTGGTGGTCCCTCGACGAGATTATTTTGATGGAGAGGAGCAGCAAAGAATTGCTTAACTCCTGGGTAGAGCAGCGAGACTCGCTATGCTCAGGGCTTAGTAAGGAGCAGCTTATCAGCACAACTCCGAAATGAATAAATTCAAGTCTGAGTACTAAGTGTCTTTATTATTTGAATTCTTACTCTATTTATACTAAATTAATTACATTGATTTATATCTAAAATATAGGCCCGCGTCTCTAATATCTGGCTCATCAAAATCGTTCACTTAAGTGCATGTTCCATATGATGAAAGTTTGTTTACAAATAACCGGCGAAAATACTTGGCGAAAGTTATGTTATCACCCCGTTACCCGGGCGCGGTGTTTTTATAATTTTGTGTGTGCATGCACTTTATTTGGACGGTGGTGATTTGAGGCGCGTTCTTATTTTGTAATTTGTTTTACTTAACTTGATCTACTCAAATATTTTTAGGGCATGTGTTTACTGATTTATTTCATCACACCCTCCCCCTTAGGGAAAAAAAATGTTTGTTTGTATAAGAAAAAAAAAATTTTTTTTTCAATTTTATTATTACATTTTCTTTATTCTATTTTTATGTATTCTTATTATTTTTTTGGTTGCATCCTCCAAAATGCAGTTTACTGTTTCTATTTCTTTTACAACGTACGGTCCGCTGTATAGGGGATCTAATTTCTTTCTGTTTTGTAACGTAACTAATACTTTATCGCCAACTTTTATTGACAAGGGATTACAATCGAGTTTGCTGTTTTGTTGTCTAACCGCTTTTGACGCTTCTAGATGTTGTTTAGCGTTGTTTAGTGCTTTTTGTAGTCTGAATTTCATTTCACTGTTGTGGAGATCATAGTTGTAGATGGGTTCTATTCCTCCCCTTTCTTTCTTTATCTTTGACAGGGAGTATTACTACGTATTTTGTAAGATCGCACTGTATGGTTACTGCATACCTGTTACCATTTTCTGTCCGTGAAAACGGTCCTACTGTATCTATTGATACTACACCAAATGGTTTATCGGGTGTTGTTGTTATCTCCATTATTTCTTTATTGTGTTTCTGGTGCTTATTTTTCGCGCATAGTTCACAATTTTTGACGTAGGCTGCTATGGTGTTTTTCATTCTTCTCCATCTATATAACTGTTTTAATTTACTGAACATTCTCGATTGTCCCAAGTGTCCTCCTGTTGGTGTTGCGTGGAAATTATGTAGAATTTCTTCAATTTGTTCCTTATTCTTAATATACTTGATTGGCTTATATATCTCTATACTAATTATTTTTAGCTTTTTAATTTCCTAAGGTCTTAAATGAGGTCATGTCGATTAATTTGAAAATTTCGCTCTCGGCCGAGAGTTTCAGAGTCTTGGTCTGAATTGTTTTGCATATATCTTGCTCCAATTCTTCGAAAGCCTGCTCTAGTGCAGTTTCTACTGTTAATTGGTTTCCTTTATTGTTTATCGACCTCTTCCATATTTTTATTTTATTGCGCATTATTTTAATTTCTAATTTTATCTTTTCTCTGCAGTTCTTAGTTTCTATGTATAGTTCGGGTATGTTTGCTATTTCTGTTTCTGAGAGTGCTTCTGTGACGCGCAGTTGATCAGGCTGCTGTACTTCGTTGCTTCTCTCCTTTTCGCTTATTGTCTCTTGTTTTATCTTTCGTGTCATTGCTCTTGTTTTCGCTTGTAGTACTTTAATATTTTTAAGGTCATTTATATAGATCTGGATTCTCGATAGTGCATCTGGACCTGAGTTTTCTTTGCCTTTTACGTATTTTATTTCAAAGTCGAATTCTTCTAGGTCGAGTCTCATCCTTGTGAGTTTTGATGTTGGGTTCTTCATTCCAAAAAGATATGCCAATGGTCGGTGGTCTGTTCTGACTGTAAACCTCCGTCCGTAAACGTATGGCTTAAAATACGTGATGGCCCATTGTATGGCCGTTAATTCTTTTTCTATAGTTGATTTGTTCGCTTCTCCTGTTGTAAAGGTCTTGCTTGCATATGCTATAGGACGTTCTATTCCGTCTATATTTTGCGAGAGTATTGCTCCACATGCTGCGTTGGAAGCATCTGTCGATATTATGAAGTTCTGTGTGAAATCTGGGTGCTGCAGTACTGTGGGAGACATGAGTGTCCTTCTTAGTGTTTCGAAGGCATCCTGTTGGTTTTTCGTCCATTCAAACTTCGTTTTCTTTCTTAATAGTTTGTTTAATGGTAATGCAATTTCCGCGAAATTTGGTACAAATCGCCTATAATAGTTACAAAAGGCCACAAATCTTCTTACTTCGTCCGCATTTTTAGGAGTAGGGTAGTTTTTGATAGCTTCATATTTGGAAGGGTCCGGGCTGACACCTTCGACTGATATTTTATGGCCAAGGTATGTGACTTCTGTTTGAAAGAACTGACATTTTTCAGGGTTTAGCTTAAGATTTCTTTCTCTCAACCTTTTGAAGACGGTTGTTAAATTTTTCAGGTGGTGTGCTTGGGAGCACCCGATCACAATGATGCCGTCTATGTAGAGAAAAGCTACTTCTGGCGTTAATCCTGCCATGGCTATTGCCATCATTCTTTGAAAAGAATTGGGACTTATGTTAAGTCCGAAGGGGAGTCTTGTATATTGGTAATGGCCTTTTTCTGTTGAAAATGCCGTGTACTTTCTGGATGATTTTTCGAGTGGGATTTGGTGAAATCCCGACATGAGATCTAGAGTGGAGAAGTATTTGGCTCTTCCCATTTGATCTAGTATATCTTCTACACGGGGTAAAGGGAATTTATCCGCCAATACCTTTTTATTAAGGTTTCTGAAATCTACTACTAATCGCCATTTCTTCTTTTCGGTGGTCGATTTTTTTGGTACTAGTAGTATAGGTGAGTTAAAATGAGATACTGAGTTCTCAATACTGCCATCTTGTAACATTTTTGTGACTTGTTTGTCTATTTCACTCTTGTGCGTCTCTGGTATCCTGTAATTCTTTGTGTACACAGGTATGTTGTCAGCTAGTTCTATTTGTTGGTTGTAGAAGTTATTGGTGGTCAGTGGTTCGTCCTCTGATGCGAAGATGTCTGCATATTCCATGCACAATTCCTGGAATCGTGGTTTAGTGTATTGTGGGATATGTTGAAGGTTTATTTTGCTTAACATATTTTCTTGATGACTTGTGGTTTTCGCTTTTGTTGGTGTTATTTCATAATTTGTCAGTGGTTCATACTGAATTTTGTATTTATTTAGCACTACCAATTTATTCGTGGTGTTCAGGATTTTTATTATTGGGTTTGCTGAGTTCGTTATGGTACCTGCTATGAACACTCCTGGACTAATCTCTTGGTTTGCTATCACTATGTCGACACTGTTATCTTTGTTAAATTTTATTTTTCTGGCTACTTCGCATCGTGGTGGTATTGTTAACGCATTTGCATATGGTGTGCTTAAGATTGGCACTTCGGTTGCTTTGTTCTGTGGTTTGATGGTTAGTGTCCATGTATCGTAGTCTAAATTGGTTTTTGTTTTTGTTATGAAGTCTAGTCCAAGGATTCCGTCTGCCTCTATGGGTACATTATCTTCGACTATCTGGAATGCGTGTTCTATTTTGCATTCGTTGTTAAAATGTCTATTTGTATAGGTGGTACCAATCGACTGCATCTGTGTATCCGTAATTCCTTGTATTATACATTTTCTGTTGGGGTAGAAGTACTGTTCCTTGCTTATCTTGAACTTCTTAAATATTGATATGTCTGCCCCTGTATCGACTATGAAAGTGCATGTTGTTCCGCACATATCTACGTATGCCTTTACGTAATTGGCGTGAGCGATATTTATTGTGTATATTCTGAGAAATTGCTTTCGTTCTCCCCCAACCGGATGGTTTGTTCGTCTGGCTGGGGGGTTTGGAATTCCCCCGATTCTACTATGTTTATTCTATGTGGACTTCTTTGATTGCTTCTAAATGTATTCCTCTTATTATTCCTTCTATTATTGTTATAATTATTATTGTTGTTATAACTGTTCTTGTTATTGTTATTCCTAAAATTGTTTTGTCGTCTATATCTATTTTGCTGAAACCCAAAGTTTTTTCTTGACCAATTTCTATAATTACTTGCGTCCTGCTCGTTGAGGCTGTTTCTGAAATTATTCGTTTCTTGTCTATTGTAGTATAGTATCCTGTCTGCCGGTGGTTTATCTACTGCTATTGCTTTTGTTACCACTTCATTTAGTGTGGTTAAATTTGTAGCCTTCAGTATTAGAGATGTCTCTGGGTTTTCGATGTTGCCTATGAACGTTTGTACCGAAAATTTCTCGGCTAATTTCTCGGCTGTTTCGGTTGTTGCTACGTTTTCGGATATGAAGGCTCGTGTTAGTAGAGATGAAAGGTCCTCAATTTGTTTCGAGTAGTCTATTAGTTTCCTGTGTCCCTGTTTACAGTTTCTTAACTGAGATAAAATAGCGTCAGACGATAATTTAATTGTGAACTTTTGTTGAAGTTTTGATTTTATCTGATTTACCGTTGTTAAGTCGTTTGATATTATGCTTTTGGCTTTTCCTGTGATGCGAGTTTTTATAAATTTTATCATAATATTCTTCTGTTCTGTTGGTGTTAGTTCGTCCAACAGTTCCATTGATTCTATAAATGATTCCGTCTCCTCCTCCTTGCCGTCGTATGCACGGAGTAAGGATGTGGCGGTTTTTATATCGAACGACATGATTACTAGTTTTCTTTGTGTTTCTATCAGCTCGTTTATGGTAAAAACAGTTTTCTTTATCTCTGCGTACGTAGTCTTTATTTCTTGTATATTTTCTACATTGGCTATTTTTCCTGTCGATTCTTTTGCTTTTATGTAGAGTTCGTACACCTGTTGTTCCTTTTTTGCTAACGTCTCGCTGGTGTACGGTCGATTCGGGCTTTTTCTAAAATTTGTTAGTATATTCTGCAGTTCTTCCTTTATTTCTGCTAGCCTTTCCATGTGGTATATTTTAATCTATACATTTACTTGGACTGGGGTGTTTAGATATCTT
This sequence comes from Thereva nobilitata, assembly GCA_963855945.1. Taxonomy (NCBI): domain Eukaryota; kingdom Metazoa; phylum Arthropoda; class Insecta; order Diptera; family Therevidae; genus Thereva; species Thereva nobilitata. The sequence continues at coordinate 100,014,334 of OY979695.1, forward strand.
TTTCGGAGTCCCCGTCTATGATTGATGTAGACCTTATACATTAGTGTTACGCACTTAATTACCACAATGATGATTAGTAAAATTAGTATTTCTTTATTTTCCACTGTTATCGTATCTTGTACAGTTACGTTATTTATAACTTGTCCCGTATTCTCTGTTGGAGTACTGTATGTCTTTCCCATTTTGGAGAATGCAAAGTTGAATAATTAAAAGGAATTGCAGAACAAAATGTTTTTACTAGGAAAAAAAATTTTTTTTTTGATTCTTTGTATTTATTTATTTATTTATTTATTGTCTCTATAAACTTAAAGATATCGCCAGTTTTCCAGACGATCTTTATTATATGCAATTATTTTATTGATTTCTTCTTTTATATCTATAACTAACAATGTACCTAGTACTGTTGTTATTATAACGGTTATTATAAATAAGATTATGTTTTTTACGTCATACTTCTGCATTATTTACTATCTTATCGTATATTTATTTTTATATTTATTTATTTATTTTAATTATTTAATGGTTAAGAATATTATTATTATATATTATATTTTAAAATCCAGGTGCGTGTTTCCTTATCAGCAGCAAAGTTTCCGCAGTTTGTAACTGGTATTGTAGATGGTTGTATCACAACTTTTTTTTTTTCAGTTTCTTGAAAATATTTCTGCATCTCCTTCCAGTCCTTTCCCTTCAATGGTTAGTCGAATTTGTCCGTGTCCAGCACCTATGTTTTTTTCGTTCTTTTAATCTTGTTATAGTCCCTTTTAGCCTGCTTCAGCAACTGTTGGTATTTCTGTTTTTCTTCCTCTGTGCTCGCTATTGCCAGTAGTTGAATATATTTTTCGACTTCCCTGCTCAGCCTAGCGCGTGCTCCTCCTCTTGTATTCCTTTTTTGTATTTTCTGTATCCTCTTACGCTCTAATCGCTCTTTGTATTGCTCGATCGTTAATTTACGGGGGCCTGCTGTTGTTTCTGCTATGGATGCTGAGGTTGATGGCTGTAGTCTTGGCTTTTGGTATATCGGCTGGTTAGCCTTATACAACGTTAATCCCTCGATGTTCCTTTCTGGTATATTTTTTTCTATAGTCTTAAATATTCTCTGGAATGCTGCTTCGATTTCCTTTGTCACGGTCGCCATGTGGTGGTCCCTCGACGAGATTATTTTGATGGAGAGGAGCAGCAAAGAATTGCTTAACTCCTGGGTAGAGCAGCGAGACTCGCTATGCTCAGGGCTTAGTAAGGAGCAGCTTATCAGCACAACTCCGAAATGAATAAATTCAAGTCTGATTACTAAGTGTCTTTATTATTTGAATTCTTACTCTATTTATACTAAATTAAGTACATTGATTTATATCTAAAATATAGGCCCGCGTCTCAAATACCTGGCTCATCAAAATCGTTCACTTAAGTGCATGTTCCATATGATGAAAGTTTGTTTACAAATAACCGGCGAAAACACTTGGCGGCGCGGTGTTTTTATAATTTTGTGTGTGCATGCACTTTATTTGGACGGTGGTGATTTGAGGCGCGTTCTTATTTTGTAATTTGTTTTACTTAACTTGATCTACTCAAATATTTTTAGGGCATGTGTTTACTGATTTATTTCATCACACACTAGTCCGTCATGTCGCTCAAGTCTTGGTGCATTGTCTACCCAGCGGGAAAAGTGGAAGCAGCTTCCTCTGGAATCAAATTGGAAGTGCTTCCTTGTCGCGCTTCAGAAGCATTTTGGAAGATTTTCCTGTGCATCTGGCTACAAATAAGTCATTTTCAACTCTGTTGGTAAATTTTCTGTTTTGAGGGAGTCTCTAAATTTCGATTCGTAACGTTTTCATTTGTTGTGACATATTCTCTTTTGAAAAATTTCCATTTTAGTCCAATCAATCTACAATAGCTCCTTGTAAATTTAGCGTTAATTGCCAACAGGAAACAAAAAATATGGTTATATAGGAAAACAAATTCTAAAAAAGATAGCGTTTTTTTTTTGAATTTGGCATGGCGAACCTAACCTAAAAAATTCCGGAAAGTGAAAAAAACGCTTTTTTGCGAATAACAAAAAAACTTGAGCTCGGATCGAAAAAAATCAAATTATAAAGTTGTAGGTATTCAAATTATCTTTCGATTGATATTTATAAAGCTAGGTTAGAACACAAAACTTAGAGATAACTGCAAAAAACTGTTAAAGTTCACGCTTTTTTAATTTGCTAATAACTTTTGTTTAACGCAACCTAGATGTCTGTTATTTGGCAAAAATATTGCTTCTTGCTAGCTGAAAAAACGGTTTTATTTTTGTTGCAAAATATTGAACACTTTCCTTAAAATTTCACTTTTTGTAAAAAAAGGCGTTCTTCTAAAAACTACCTGTCTACCTGGTCTACCGATTCTTCTAGAGTACCGTTCTAGAGCTTAAAATTTTCTTCAATACTTGTACTATCACGTACAAGTAACAAAAAGTCTATGAAAATGTTTTCCAGTACTTAAAATGACCCCCAAAAACATATTAATAATGAAAAAACAGACTGACAGAGAGTTTTTACAATCGAACGTGTCCATTGATTGTGACTATCGTCAAATTAACGGTCAAATGTCAACTCGAAAGATTGGTATTGTGGATATCGACTACAGTCGATGTTTTTCAGGTATATCAAGTTAGCTAGCCAAAGAGCAGTGCCACACACGGTTCTACGTCTATAATTTGTTGCTAATTTGTTGCTAAGTTGTTACGTCAAAAATAATTTTGTTGCTCATCTCATTGTTTAACTAATGATGAAAACGCTAGCATGATGTCAAGCTGGCTAGCCACACAGTGTGTCTGTCCAATTGAGCAAGATAACAAAACGTTATTGGTGCAATAATTTGTGGCTAAAAGAATCATATAATCTAGATTTTGTCGCTGGTTTTTTTGAGGAGCCAGAAGACGATTATTACCGATAACTTGAAACAACGGTTTTGTGATACAGCCCCGTTAACTTGACATAACTGGCGATGCAAACATGTCCTGAAAGATTAGTTGTTCGAATGATTAAAATAATTGCCACCGATACAATTCAGTAAACAGAAAATATTAAATCTCGTACGGGGAAAATATATAGTTCAGCAAACAAACAAGCACGGGTACGCTTTTTGGCCATCAAGATTAATACCGATTCAGCGGAATAAGCTTCATTTACCATCCTACCGTAAGCAACAAAATGGAAATTACTCTACTCTTCCAGTGAAAAATTATTTCGCAAACGCTGTTCAGTTACCTCCTTTCTTTCAGCGACAAATTAGCGCCACTTTATTGATAGGTCGATCGGTAGTAATCGTCTTCTAGCTCCTCAAAAAAACCAGCGACAAAATCGGGATTACGTGATTCTTTCAGTGACCAGTCGTTTCAGTCGTTTTGTTATTTTGCTCACACACAGTGTGGCTAGCCAGCTTGACATCATGCTAGCGTTTTCATCATTAGTTAAACAATACCTGGGTTCCAAATTCGAGCAAAGTTCTCGCAAGCAATTGGCCTACTCGTTCCTACTTCTGAACAAAGGCATGTGTAGAGAGAAACCAACTGATGGCGAGAACTTTGCTCGAATTTTGGAACACAGCTAATGAGATGAGCGACAAAATTATTTTTGACGTAACAAATTAGCAACAAATTAGCGACAAATTATAGACCTAAACCTGTGTGTGGCACGCCTCTTTGGCTAGCTAGCTTGATATACCTATGTTTTTCGATTATAATCGCATTTCATTTTCGATTGATTTGATATTCACAAAAGTGCTGTTTTTTGAGCGGTTATGTAGTGATGCGTGTGGAAATTTTTTATTAATTTCTTACATTACTATTCTTCAATTCTCAAGAAAACAGTTGTGGGTTTGACCCTTTCGGTCCACTCGATCAACTTCCCAGTTTATATAATGAACGTTGAATATGATGAGTGGATATTTTAATAATAAATGAACAATGATAACAACAAATTGTAAGAAAATTCATTCACGGTTCTTGAAACTTACACAACTCCTATACCCAATAGCACAAATTTCATAATATTAAATAATAACGTCACTAGTTGAACCGCTCGTTGAACGTGCTCCCGCTTGCTTTCTTTTTTTCCCTGTTGTCCGTGATTTTATAATTAAAAATTATCTTTCTCCCCGTCTATCCTTTTTTTTGTGATTCGGATTGATGTGTTTAAGTGCTTTTCTCCGTTGAGCGAGTTGCTTGGTTTAGTGCAAATTGCCATAACATCTCACTGTTTCCACAAAACAAGTTGGACTTTGGACTCTGATATAAGTGCACATTGCCTATCATAATTCGCCTTCAAGATGAACTGCAGAAAAAGCTCGTGCCGCGTCGACACCTCATCATACGCAGACGAATTAATTACATGCAATGGTGTTTGCGACAGTTCTTATCACGTTTCATGTATTGGACTTTCTAGCAATTCACTCAGATATGTGAATGAGTATAAAAAAGCTTTTAAATTTTATTGCACAGAATGCAGATCTGTTAACCTTTCACTCTCTGATAGGAACATAAACGTATTAATGGAAAATGTTGATGAGCTTTCCTCCGCTATAGAACGAACAGACAGCAAATACCATAATCTGTTTAAAACGTTGGAGAATATGAAAATCAATTTGGATAGATTATCCGCTCCCAAAGATGATAAAGATGATTTAATTGAGGAATTGTCCAAATTCATAAAATTCGAGCTCAATCCAATTAACTCGGCATTGAAGAAGATAAAACTTAGCTCAGATAACAACAATTGCAAAAATGAAAGCTTGACAAAGTCCGATCTACCAGCAAAAATCTCGGACTGCATCCAAAAGCTCTGCGAACTCGACGATGGAATTTTGCAATTTAAAAGAGACATGATATCGCAATTGTATCATCTTGAAACGGAGTTGGCGAAAATCAAGTCAATCTCTATGGCTGAGAGCAATTCCACCCAGGAAGACGCCGTGCAACTTGTGATCCTGATGAACAGCCTATGTCACTCTCGGATGAGCTGGAACGAGCTAACGGGATCAACAACAATTTTACACTCGGCCCTCCTAATCTGCACACACAGGCTTTATCAGTTTTGCCTAATCCATCCCGCAATCGGCCTCCGCTACACCTGCCTGTAAATAATATAAGCAAATTCGGAACAACGTGGTCCATGGATGAATGGGCCAGCAGATTGGAAAAAATCAGTAAGGCGAATAAGGTGATAACTACGAACCGAAAAGAGGATAATAGCATGCAACAAAACAAATCAATACCTCGAGGTCAGAACCGGAACACCATTAGCACGTCTAGGCTTTCGCAGGACGATAACGACATTTCAATCTACTTCCTCAGAGGCGCACCAGCACAAGCAGACTCGTCTTGGGTAAGCAGATTATTTCAGAAAGACTTCTCCATCAAACCGATCAATTGCGAAGAGGTAGGATACCATAAAAAGAAGCTCAAAAACTTTAAGGTATCCTTACCAGCTAAATACGAATGGCTGCTCTTCAGCTCAACATCCAACGTCTTGAAATGGAATAAATTAACTCTCTGTCGTTGGAAAAACAGGGCTACACCAAGGAAAGAACCGAAGTTAGTTGTAAATAAGATTAACTCTAATAATATAAACACTAACCCTATCGTAAGCTCCAAAAAATATAAAAATATTAATATACTAACACAGCATCCAACATCCTCTAAAAATATCCGTAGTAACATTAATTCTAAAATCATCAAAACCAATACTAACAACATTCCCAACACTACCCCTGCCGTCCCTGCACTAAGTAATAATAGAGACTCATCTGATTTATACCCAAATTTTTCTCGTAGCCATATTATCATCGGCGGCCGTTCTTATTCCGATGTTACTGAGATTTCTATAAACAATCAACCTCCCTCTAATCCTTCACAACCTCATCCGACTATGGTTATGGAAGAAACACCAATTTTAGCGAGTTCTTCCGAAAATGTCAACAGCATCACCGCTACTAAACCACACTTCTTGAACCCTCTACAGGCCCCGAACGTAAAAAACACCTTAATCTCGGCAGACTCAACCGAGGGTCGTTACCTACTATCTCGCCTCAGAGATCGAAGGATCTTCGATAATGTAAGGCTCTTCCTTGCTTACATGCACAATAAACCGGACTCTACATGTGTAAATGGTAAGACCAGGACCAGCCTCATTATTTCGATCCCACAAGAAGGTCTCCCGATTGATCGAAGTACCCTGCTGAAACTCTACACTGTGTATCATGAGCAATACCAGATCTCTTCTCAGCAAGTAAACAAGGATCTCGCCAATTACGCCTCGCATGTGAGATCACTACATGTGTCTCAATTGCAAAAGAGCCGGGACGAAATGGCTAGATATTATCGTCCTTAACTAGTCACTTCCGCGACAAATACCCACATCTCAACTAACCTAAACCCACCTGTAGACATAAGGCTCTTTTACCACAATTGCAGTGGTATGAGAGGCAAACTTAATAACCTTTTTGTCGACTCGAAATCTTGCAATTTTAATGTACTCGTAATCACAGAAACGTGGTTAAATAAAACTTTCCTAAACGAGGAGATCTTAGACTGCACCTGGACGATATACAAATGCGATAGAGACTACAACTCAACCGGGCTCACAAGAGGTGGAGGTGTTCTTATATCGGTCAAAGACTCCCTAAATAGCGAACTGATCGCAACTAACAGTTCGAATTCATTTTCAAATCCGGCAGGAAACACATATTTTTCGGCACTTTTTACATACCCCCTAACTCTGACGAATCTAAATATGATGAATTACTGCATATATTATAGATGATATTAATGAATCTCTCTCCGGTATCGACGACATATTTATTTTAGGAGACTTTAATCGCCCTAACATATCTTTTATCTCCGACGAGGAAGAAAACTGTTTACTTCCGATTAACGTCATAAATGCTATCGATATAAAGTTTATCGATTCCTTTTATGGAAATGGTCTGCACCAAATTATTAGAACTCCGAATTCTTGTGGTAATTGGTTAGACCTAATTTTCACCAATTCACCTGAGGAGCTGAGTATCCTGCCTGCTCCGCCTGAGGAGAACCTATTCACCAACTCTATTCACCACTCTGCGTGGATCCTCGAGCATACTACCACAATATCTAATCATCGCATATCATACAATAACTCAACCATTTATGATTACAAGAACGCAGACTCTAACAGCATTGCCTTCGAATTATCCCTAGTTGACTGGGAAAATAGGCTATCTGGTAATGACATTGACGAAATAGTGTCGTGCTTCACCACTATTATTTTCAACGTTATTGACAAATATGTGCCCAGAATTAGAAAAAGGGATAAATTATCGGAACCATGGCTGGATAAGAATGTTCGTTCTCTTCGTAATCAGAGAAATAAATTGTATAAGTTGATTAGAAATAACCCCCACGCAAATGATGAACTGAAACTAGCATACACTAGGTTAGCCTCAGAATTCAGTCTTAGGTCACGTGAGGCCTATACTACATATCTTAACTCTGTTGGCGATAGCATTATAAGTGATCCCAAAAAATTCTTTCAATTCGTTAATATAAAACGAAAGACCTTAGGCTATCCAACTACAATGACCAACGGCAGTAATCACTCCTCTTGTCCACAGGAAATTTGTAATATGTTTGCTGACAGGTTTACCGAAGTCTTTTGTCCAAAAGATACAACACACACTGACCTACCTGATACGCACACTGTTACTTCAACTCTTATAGATAACATATCCCTATCCGTCGAAGATATCATGACAGGTTTAAACAATCTAGATATCAACAAAGGTCATGGTCCTGACAATCTGCCTCCTTGCTTTCTGCAGTACTACTCAACTCAAATTTTGTTGCCCCTCCATTTTATTTTCAACAAATCCTTATCGTTAGGACAATTTCCCAGAATTTGGAAAAAATCCTACCTCATACCAATTCACAAAGCATCTAACAAGCATTCGGTGGACAACTACAGGGGCATTGCATTTCGAAAAGCTTGTTTACGATAAGATTGCTCAAATAATCGATCCACTCCTTAATGATCAACAACATGGCTTCAGAAAAGGGCGCTCGACCACCACTAACCTTATGACACTAACTTCCGAACTACTTTGTGGTATGGAGAACGGTCATCAAATTGATGCTGTCTATACTGACTTCAGTAAGGCCTTTGACCGTGTTGACCACCATATTTTAAAGCCAAAACTACTAAAATTTGGAATATCTGGTCCTGTTCTAGGATGGATAGAATCATATCTCAGCGGAAGAACACAGGCCGTTAGATTTCAAGGATTTCTGTCAAAAGAAATCGAAGTAACTTCCGGAGTCCCTCAGGGTAGTCATCTTGGCCCACTTTTATTCATTATATTCATCTCAGGCCTGTCAGAAAAACTAAGGGATATACGACATCCCTTTTATGCCGATGACCTCAAAATATATAGTGTCATAAGGTCGCGTGATGACGTAACTCTTCTTCAGTCGAAACTAAGTACGTTACAAGACTGGTGCTCCACCAATAAACTACAACTTAACACCAGTAAATGCCACGTTATTACCTTCTCTCGTAAAAAAAGCTGCAATACTATTATCTCAACGGCAAAGCACTAGACCGTGTTGATCAAATTGTAGATCTAGGTATTGTCCTAGACAAAAAATTAAATTTTAATTTACACTACGATAATATAATTGCCAGAGCTAGCAAACTTCAAGGCTTTATAAAGAGAAGAGCCAAGGAATTTGACAACACACGAGTTGCAAAAAACCTTTTCTGTTCCCTAGTCCGCCCCATTTTAGAATACGCGTGCCCGATCTGGGATCCTATATACCAGGTAGGCAGTAGTAGGTTTGAATCAGTGCAGAAGAAATTTCTACTCTTTGCTCTGAGAAATCTATACGATCCACGTGATTTCCAAAGCCTACCGCCCTACATGGACAGGCTCAAAGTGTTGGATCTCATGCCGCTGTTTCATAGGCGTAAGTTGCTTATTTCATGCTTTACTTTGGACGTATTAAACGATAAGATCAAAGTTCAGTTTCTGTCAGACAGGATCAAACTCAACGACGAAGTCCGTCACAATAGGCATACGAAAATGCTTAGGGAATATTCTCATCGGACCCAATATGCAAAGAACGAGCCTGTAAACAGATGTTGTATGATTTTTAATGGCCACAGTTCCTGCTTCTCCCCTGGAATTAGCAAAATATCCTTCAAAAAAAAAATTGATATCCTTCCTGTCACCCGAATTACCTAACTAACTAACTAACACTATAACTAAGTTGAATAGTGTTGAGCCGGACTTACACGAGGCAGTACATTTGTCTCTTACATGATGTAAATTGTACTGAGGCCTCAGTTTTTTTAAATGTCCCGGTTCAAAAATAATGTCCTGCTGGTATATGAGCGTATATCAAGATAAATGAAGCGAGGTGTGATTGTAAATTACTTAGTGGAAAGACATTTCTTCCTTCTTTGTAAAATTTCCAATGTGAATCGCGGCGAGGTGAGATTGTAAACACGAACTGGAGAGACATTTCTCACTTCTATTGCCACAGTAAAATTTCCAATGTGAATTGCGTCGAGGTGAGATTGTGAACACGAACTGGAGAGACATTTCTCACTTCTTTTGCGGCAGTAAAATATCCACTTTAAGCTGAGCCGTGGTGAGATTGTAAATACGAATTGGATGGAGAGACATTTGTTACATTTTTCGAGGGAGTGAGGTTTTGTCCTAAAGAGACAATTCTTACATTTTTCGAGGGAGTGAGGTTTTGTCATGAAGAGACAATTCTTACATTTTTCGAGGGAGTGTGGTTTTGTCATGAAGAGACTTTTCTTACATTTTTCGAGGGAATGAGGTTTTGTCCTGAAGAGACAATTCTTACATTTTTCGAGGGAGTGAGGTTTTGTCATGAAGAGACATTTCTTACATTTTTCGAGGGAGTGAGGTTTTGTCCTGAAGAGACAATTCTTGCATTTTTTGAGGGAGTGAAATTTTGTGCTGGGGAGACATTTCTTACTTTTTTTGCAGTAGCAGAATTTCCAACTTGAAATTAGGCGAGGTGGGATTGCATATATAATATATGGCCACGGACAACTAATTAGAAACAGTTTCATAAAAATTGCATTTATACAGTTTTTATGCAGGAATCAAATTAAAGAATTCCCACCACCTCCTCTTCATTTTTTTTAAATATATAATGATTGAAGGAAATCAATAACAATATGTATAAATGCAATTTTTATGAAACTGTTTCTAATTAGTTGTCCGTCGCTGTACATTGTGGAGGCATAGATTTCTTACTTACTCTAAGGCAGTTTAATGAATATTAGAATTAAGCTTGTAAAAATGCACTTCATTGGTATTTATTTTCTTTCTTTTTTTTTAATCTGCTTGTTTTTGTCATTTTGGCATTACAATAGAACCTCGCCTCATTTGAAGAATGACATTGTACTGGCTCAAAAGAAAAAAGAGGCACCTCTTACAAACTCATTTTATAATCGTGTCCTACCCAACACTAAAGTTGAATCTCCCTTTGTACTCTTTTGTTATCACTTTGTGTGGCAAAAAAATAAATTAGATGCCAAAGTTGACTAATATGAATAAGACTGCAACCTGTTACTTTATCTGATATTTATAGGTTATCCCTGTGTGATATAGTTTAAGTTGCCTTGTTTGGCGTAATAATAAATAAATAAATAAATAAATAAATAAATAAATAAATAAATAATATTAATAAAGTGACTCCTTCGAAAATAGTAATAGTTTTAGTACTAGTGGGAAATTGACTAGTACCAGAACAGGTGCCAAAGTAATCCCGAGCGAAGTAAGTTCAAATATCGATAATAGTGGTAAATCTACAAGATTTTTCTAGAGAATTTGTTTTTCCTGAACGTAAGCAAACGAACATTTCCTTCGTACTTCGTTCGCTACACAAGAGCGCGTGGTCGAACTCGCCCTGAGCGTGTTGAAACGCCACTCATAAACTGGAAAGCAAATGACTTAATTTGGAAATTCGCACGATTGCAGGAGATATTAGCAAAACTATTCAATGTAAAGGGTTTGACAAAAAGACCAAAAAGACGCAATTTCCAGAAACTGTGGGACGCGGAAAACAATTAACATTCCAAAAAGTGCTGATCTATGGTGTGAAAACGAAAATGTGCTAACGTAATTTTTGCACGGATTTTAAAGAGTGCTCGGATTTTGACAGGTGACGTCTTGTTGGGAATCCTTCGCTCTGCTGAATCCAAAAAAGGTCACTTCATTTAGAACGGGGTTCATTCCAACGAGTTTATTAGATATTAGAAAAACTAATCAATTGCTTGGTGCTTGTGACCCTTAGCCGAAGTCTTTTAATTTAAACAAAAAAGCGCTTGACCGTATGTTATGAAATTTTTTTCAGAGCATGTTTTCGTTAATATACGTCGATTGGCAACTCAACGAAATCGGTATCATATTTGGTTCACGCGATATAGGGCAGGTACAAAAATCACGAACCTAGTTCAAACAAAAAACACGACTCGACCGAATTTTATGAAAACCTTTTTAGATTGTAACTTCGGTAATACACTACGACCGCCACCTCAAAGAAGTCGGTATAATTGTTGGTTCGCGCGAAATCGTACAGGTACATAAATCATTTACGTCGTTTAAACAAAAAAACGGCTCGACCAAATTTTATGAAAATCTTTTCAGTTAATACGCTTATATCGGCAATACGCTTTGATCGGGACCTCAACGAAGTCAATAACTTTTTTGGTACGTGCGAGTTCGTGCAGGTGTCATTTTTCCTTTTTTGGTTCGCGCGAGTTCGTGCAGGTGTCATATCCATACGCACACATACACACATACTTCTTCTGAAATTTTTGCTTAAAATGCAATTGGGATCTGGAAAAATGAAAATACGTTGAAAACTTCGATTTCGATTTTCCGATCGATTACAATAACTTCGCTATAAACTCGGAAGTTAATAAAAAATATTGAAAAAATTAATGATAAACGGGAGAAAGTGATAGTAGCAACAGAAATGAAATAGAAAAATTTAAACATTTAATATTTCTTTAAATATTGGCTGTTAAACGGTTGGCTGTTGTTAAGACTATATGATTCCCCAATCTTTATCCTATGCCGTTTCAAAAACACTATTTGTGCACTATCTTCTTCACTACTACTCGCGACATACTTTCCACTAATACTTTTAGTTAGCTCATTTTTCCAACTTTAATTGATAACAAAAAAAAATTTATTTTAAAGAAAACTACACACAACCCACGGCATACAGAAACAAGGTAATGTAAAAGACCGTATACCGTAAGAAGGTATTTTAGTGCTGACGTCACTTGGTGACCGTTTTCTACGATATTCGAAGCTGTCAGTTTCTTTTACATTACCTTGTTTCTGTATACCATGACACAACCCGATCTGTCAAATATGAAAAATTCGCAATAGCAATTCGTCTTAAGGTAGCTATGGCATTACTCTTACTCTTCTATTTCCACTTCTTTCATATTATCACCTTCATCAACATTCATTTCATAGGCTAGTCGGTGAGGCATTTTTATTGCAATTTTGGCCCATAGGCGAGATTATTGTTGGAATCGCTTCGTTTTAGGGTGTAGTTTAACAACCTAAGTTTGCCCACAATTTGGTTGACGGCATAACTTTTTAATTAACTTATTGTGAATAAAATAGGCACTTTTTTTATATTTCTTTCAATAACTCCGTTCCTGCTAACAAATATTCGACTGACTTTTTTTATAGGTAAATGTTAAGTACTCCAATGATCTATGAAATGATTCGTGAAATAGGGCCACAAACAAAATTTGGTTAACAGAATGGGCCACTGCCTAGCCAGCCGCAGCCGTTTTGGTGAAATTTATTTACATAAATAATAATCGGAGGATATACTCTCTTCAATAAAGGAGCATTCATTGAAAAATATTGAATGGTGTAGTTTTAATAACAATTTCAAAAAGAAACTAACAGATGGCCCACCTTTTATAGGCACCAAAGAAGGCTTAAACTGTGAAAATCTTCATGGGCTTGTAATCTGATAGCGTCTGGGATCCCATTCATAACGCTGCTACAAGCACACTCAACAAATACATAAGAAGTATAGAATAATGGGGTATGCGTTGCTCCAAAGCTTGTCACCCACATTTCTCGAAAACTATTGGTTCTACGTAAATTTTGCATAGGACATTTTTATGCAGATTTATCTCATGAACAAATTTTACTTAGCCAACATTTACGTAAAACCGATAATTTACGAGATATTTGAGTAAAACTGATTTTCGTAACCTTTGACCCTCCGTAACTTGATCGGCCGGTCAGTTGGCTTTATGGACTTTTGGGAAATTATTTGTGACCCCAAAATAGACCGAGAGCTCGCGACAAAATCATTGTCTGATTTTATTCACCGCCATATTAATATAATTAGTTATTCCCATCGAGTAAGAAAGTTGTATAATAATGCCGAAGTCGGTCAGCGGGACATTGAGACAGAAAACCATTACGAATATGTAACTTTCAAAGAGGTCATTGTTACATCTTATTCACCTTGAAATTAATTTGTTAATTATTTTTTAACAAATAATGTATGAAAAAACATTTCTTACACCTGGCAAGCGGGACAAAATAGTTCTTACAGCCTCTAAACAATGTAATATTTCACAAGAGTATTGTCAAATATTATTCAACTTAAAATTTAGGTGAGAGGTAAGTTTGAACTATAAATAATATAAAAAAAAGTTCTTACGGCTTGAACACGGACCTCAAAGAAGGAGTGAAATTAAAAGTGGAGAGCGTCATACAGTGCGCGCTTTTGGTGCAATGCTTTTAGCATTCGTTCTTTACAGTCTGTACATACATACAATGTTTATTAGATATCTGTACATGTAAAATAACTAAAAAAATATAGTAAATCTATGATTGCTATAAACCTCTTCATATGTATTTAAAAGCATTTGTAAATTATATAAGTTTAGATCATAGAAACGGATGACGATGATACAGGTGATTCCATGGATGGCTTGCCCAGACATCGATATTGATTCCTCCTCTTCTGTAAATTCGGACTATCACGATGAAATTGAAAATATTTTATTTTACTGCAGTTATTTAATTAGAACAATAAATTTTATACAATCACAAATTAATCCGTTTTCTTCTGATAAATCTATTGTCCATGTATATAAATAAAAAGTCCATTATATATACCAAAAGCACGCCCCAACCAAAACACGTACTGTAAGACGCTCTCCACTTTTAATTTCAGAGCGGTGCACACTGGGACAGATAGCAAATTTACGACGACAAAAATAGGTTTCGCTAGCCATCTTTTTAATTCACAGGAATTAAATTTAATTAAATAAATAATTCAAAACAGCTGACAACTGTCAACATCAAGTACAATTTAAAATTACGATCCCGTTTTAGAAACTCTGCAGCTTCGTACTTCACACAAGATGTCGTAGTTAAAAAATATATGGAAATGCGAAGTACGACAAGTACGAAGAATTTACGAAGTGAAATGAATACCCTTAATAACACCCAATTCTCTCGAAAAGTTTCGATTGAAACAAAAAAAACACGTGTTCAATATTTTTTGAAAATCTATCTGACAATACAGAAATTGACTGACCCCCGCCCCACCCCCCCTGAGGCGAGGGGTAACTCTAAAATTTCATCTGGCAACCCGCATTTATTTCACGGATTCTGATTCTCCGAAGAGAAATATGAAACTTTTACCTGAATTTTTCCGAAGCCCTCTGGGCCCCCAAAATTCATCAAAAATCAAAATTATCCCCAAAAATCATTCATTTTCATATTTCTCTTCGGAGAATCAGAATCCGTGAAAAAGGCGAGGCAAAATCAGGGTTGCCATTTTAAATTTTAGAGTTACCTCGCGCACCCAAAGGGGGAGGGGTGTGGGGTGGGGTCAGTCAATTTCTGTATGGCCAGATAGATTTACAAAAAATATTGAACACGTGTTTTTTTTTCACTCGAAATTTTACGAGGGAATTGGGTGGCACGAGTGGTTTGAAACACCCTGTATATGTCGTATAATATGGCGATTAACATAATTATAAAATTAACCAATATTATTAATGCTGTGCTGTATTACCATCATTGCTACTAAAACCACCTTCTTTTGGTTGGTATACAATAAGACTCATTTCGCTGTAAAAGTCCTGTGCTATTTTTTTTTTTTTTGTTTTAATTTCTCTTGCGCTTCCTTGCCGCTGGACTGCCATTGTTTTGGGTCCAATTTATATGCGATATGCAACAGATATTCATAACATCTCAGCTAAGCGTGCAAAGCAGAAATACCGAATTTGTATGTACTTTCATCACAGGTAGGGTATGTCGTATGTATGGTAGTATGGTGGCCAGTGGCGGTTCCTCTTTGGAAGCAAAGTAAGCACTGCTTCCCTTGACCAAATAGGCAACTTCATAAAAATTTAATTTAAATATATTAAGATTAATCAAAAACAAAATCTTAATATATTTCTTCATCTGGAAACACTAAGCAAGCAATGTACAGATTTTTTTTATATAAAATGTACAATTCATACTACTGTATACAAAGAATAAAGCCTCGGCCACGATACGAGCGGAGAGCGGTAGAGCGGCAATACTAAAGTGCCGCTCACCTTTAATCCGAGACATTAAATTTTTCTGGTGCCACTCGCCGCTCTTATCGTGGCCGAGGCTTAACATAACCAGCGAGCAATAATAACAAGAGTGATGAGGTGGGCTTCAAGGACAAGTAAAAGAGTTAAAGATATGAAAGAACAGATTAGCAATAACATTAAGCAAAAAGTCCAAAAAAATATAAACAAACGCGAGATGGATATATATTTTATGCAAAAAACACAAGAGTATGAAAGAAACAGAAAATGTTGCTTGATTTCTCGATTGGAATGTTTACATTCAAATGTAAGAAACACTGGAACAGAGCACGTGTAAATTGAGTTTGCTTTTTCTGTATGTATGCGTAAAATTTCATGTTGGTACACAATATTAGAAATGGATTTTCACTATATATTGTTCGTTAAAAAAGGCGGGAATCTTGCAATTTTTTCCCTGTTGGGTTAATTTTGTCTTAACCGCAAAAAAAGTTGAAAGAATTAGAAGTTAATTTCGAGGAAAATCGAGAATTTTAAAACGTCTTTATTAATCCCGCATTCGTTTTGTGTGAATATTTAAAATTTAATGACGACGACGAAATCACGATAATCCTTGCAGATTGAGTTAGGCTAGCGACATACGATTAGGTTTCCCCGGTACGGCTAACCGTCTCCGGCTTTGTTTGACTCCGGTTTGAACCTAATTGCTTAAGTTCCATTTTGGCACGAAAAAGCCGTCCGGGAAAAACCTAATCGTATGTCGCAAGCCTTAAACCAACTAAAACACTATTTGCTACGGTTGAATTAATTAACACATAAAATACACGGTTCACATCTCCTCTGTGAGAAGTTTAGATAACAGAAAAAAAATGTATTAATTAAATTCTTTCGCCAAGGCCACTTTTCACTGTACGAATTCAGATTTGATAACCGAACTGCAACACTATTTGCAAATAAAAACGTAAATATTCGCTTTCCGAATTAAAAACGCGACTTTAATGCAAATAAAGACGTAAATATTCAACCGAGAACTGTCAAAATATTTCCAATGCACATTCCAGTCACTTCCCGCACATTTTTTATCTTTCTTTCACACACATTGCGTGTAGTGCGAAAGTAATTCTGCCTCTGTTTACCATAGATATTACTTCTTTGATATTTTGACTTTTTCGCTCCCATTGAATTTTTATCAGCTGATCTCAAGGTCCCTGAAACATTTTTAAAAATTTGTTCTAGCTCATCACTCTTATTATTATTGCTCGCTGACATAACGTAGGGAAGCTGTAATATCTCCCAGCTTCTTTGGCACCGAAAATCAACGTGAAACGTCCAACACATTCAATTCAATTGAACTCACACTCACGCAAAGGTTTGCGTTGATACAGGTCCGTGAGAAGCTGAACTAAACAAGCTTCTTCGGAGCCGAATACCGGGATATGAGAAGTCGAACATAGACAAATTTTCTCTATCCACCATATTCTCTTGTTTTCTTGGTTTCGTTTTCTGGTATTCTGCTATGGTTTCGCCTGCTGTGGAGTTGCTCTTGAAAATTTTGCTTCGAAATTTGTTTTGACTCTTAATATGAATTTTCGTTTGAGTCAATAAAAAAAGAGATCGATCATGGGTGAACTTTCTCTTTATTCTAATGGGGTGGCAGGAGGTGTGTACTGAAGAAGCTGAAAATTTGTAGCTTCCATTTGTTTTTTATGATTCTCTTTAATGATGATTTAAAGGGATAGAGAGAGATTATTTTTTTGAATTGTGTTATACAGTGGCGAACAAAAGTCAACGTACACCATATAAAATAGCGAAAATTCTTTTACTATAGCATAAAAAAATTGTGATATTACAAAATAAATAAGTACAATCCTCTGTACAAAAACATTATATTGAAATTGCATAATGAAATTGTTTCTACAAAAAATAATAATAAAAATTTTTAAGTGTACGTAGACTTTTGTTATTTGTGAATTCTGTATATTTCACTTTTTTGTTATTTTTTTTGTAGAAACAATTTATTATGGAATTTGAATAAAATGTTTTGACACGTATATTGTGATATCACAATTTTTTTCAATTTTT
This sequence comes from Thereva nobilitata, assembly GCA_963855945.1. Classification (NCBI taxonomy): domain Eukaryota; kingdom Metazoa; phylum Arthropoda; class Insecta; order Diptera; family Therevidae; genus Thereva; species Thereva nobilitata. The sequence goes on from OY979695.1 coordinate 100,032,051, forward strand.
AAAAATAAAATAAAAATACGAATTTTTGCTATTTTGTATGGTGTACGTTGACTTCTGTTCGCCACTGTATGTACTTATATCTTACTATATTATTTTTTATTATATTAAAATAAAAAGAATATAGATTGGTAGTACGGGTTTCTACTTTTTGCATGGGGTTAATTACTTAATTTGTTTTCAAATTTGTTATTTTTCAGTTTTTCTAATTAAAGCCGCCGATACCTTTACTTTTATCGCTCGCGGGGTACATTAGCTTTGACGCCCTACGCATTGCTTCCCTTATCCTGTACCTTACGAAACGCCACTGGTGGTGGCAACGATAACCTAGAAAAAAGGGTCTGTTTTACAAAGGGGGAAATATGGGGACCGCTTTATGGATTTTTAGAAAACGCTAATATTTATTGCGTCTAAAAAATTTTAATTTCAAATGGAACTATGCGGAACTTTTTTTTAATAGCTTGAAATTACAGTTGCCCTGTCACTTTATACAAAAAAAGCGCTAAACCTCTAAAAAATCCAACTGGAGATTTTCCAGCGGGATTCTCTTTATTTTGGGGTCACAAATAATTTCCCAAAAGTCCATAAAGCCAACTGACCGGCCACTCAAGTAGGGTTGCCAGGTGTCCGGATTTAGCCGGACATATCCGGCTTTTTACAGTCGTGGCGGCCAAATTTATACATGTCCGGCCTGTCCGGCTTTTGTCCGGATTTTAGGCGATTGTCCCTCTGATCACGTAAGAGTAGCTCCAGTGCACAAAGATTTAAGCAGACCAGGTAACTTCCAACGCTGCATCCGGACTAATAAAAAAAGTAGTCCCGGAGTGAGCGTTGCCATTGACCTGATCATTTCGTGCCAATTGATTCATTTTAGAATTACTCCTTTCGGGTAGTAAGTTGATGATATAAACGTCAGCTGCATGAGTAGTGGTGGGGCTGATCGTGGCAATATGTACATTTTCTCCCCACCACCTCCACCACTGGTGGCCTTATCTTAACTATCAATTCCAACAAAAATCAAGCGACCTGAAAAGATCATCCAAAATGCAACGCTGCCTCCCGGACTATAATGTAATGACCAGTTTTCCGTCCAAGGAAAATAGATGATTGTTTATTTTGTTTAATGAAGAATATTTAGTCTATTTTGAAATAAACGATTGAAAATACCTAACTGACTCTATTTCTATTCAAAATGGGTAGTCCGGATTTTGGGGCAAAATGTCCGGCTAAATGTAACGCCGTGTCCGGCTTTTTTATTTTTGGACCTGGCAACCCTACACTCAAGTTACGGGGGGTCAAAGGTCACGAAAATCAGTTTTGCTCAAATATCTCGTAAATTATCGGTTTTACGTAAATTTTGGCTAAGTAAAATTTGTTCGTGAGATAATTCTGCATAAAAATGTCCTATATAAAATTTACGTAGAGCCAATAGTTTGCGAGAAACCTGGGTGACAAGCTGTGGAGCAACGCATATCCCATTATCCTATACGAATGCATGTGTTTGTGTGTATGCTTTTGCCAGCTTTATAAATGAGATCACAGACGCTATCACATTACAAGTCCATGAAGATTTTAACAGTTTAAGCCTTCTTCGTTGCATATAAAAGCTTGGCCATCTGTTAGTTTCTTTTTGAAATTGTTATTAAAACTACACCATTCAATATTTTTCAATGAATGCTGCTTTATTGAAGAGAGTATATCTTCCGATTATTTAAGTATATCAAACAATTTCAACCAAATGGCTGCAGCGGCTGGCTTGGCAGTGCTTCATTCTGTTAACCAAATTTTGTTTGTGGCCTTATTTCACGGATAGCTCGACGGGTCTTTTCCTCAAGTGAGTCAACTGTTAGTAGATCGTTGGAGTAAAAACGGTACTTAACATTTACCTATAAAAAACAAAAAAATAGTGCCATGGCTTCTCGATGGCACAGTAGACATGAATACGCCGCGACACCAACCGTTCGGAGATTGGGTCAAGAGGTGGCAAGTCAGACGGAAACGGAGGACATCGAAACCCGTTGATCGTAGCTAATCGGGGGATTCTATTGACCGCGAGCGCGTTATAACAAGTCCCGCAGACGCGCATAGTGTTCCGATTTGCGTCAGGATATTTTTCTCCAATCAACTCAATCGCACTTTGTGGCACATTTTTCATATCGCGCTCGAACCAAAGACGATCGCAGACAGCACAAGAAACGCCGAATCGGTTTTCTTTGAATCGACAAATAAATTCAAAATCAGCGGCGACTTGTTCGTCGATGAAAATCTTTCGCGGTGGCTCATCAATTAAATTAGATTCAATTTGTTTATCGGCTGCGTTACATTGTTGCTCTTCGAGCGCTTCCTTTTGTTTTTGTCGAACAACGCGCATTCGTAGGCGATTAGCTTCGTTTTCCGTTGCATCGTTTTCATCCGCTTTTCATTTTCGAAACTCACGTTTACGTTGCGCCCCGCTTTTGGCCGTTCGCGTTCTAAGAAATTCGTCAAACCTCTCATCATCTGTAACATTCGCTCTACATGGTGCCTGCAAGAACTGTTAAAACTCTTCACTGTTGCGTAATGCATACTCTTTTTTGCGCTGGCGGGACTCCCGCATCACTTGAGCTTTCGATTTAGGGGCCATGGTTTGATAACATTAGGTCCTACCGAAAAATAGTGATTTATAAAAATTATTGAGATGAAATGAATTTAATTTACGATTAATTTTTCTTTTTTTTAAGATACTTACACAATATTCGTGCTTAAAAGTGAAAACCGCTACGTAATAAAACTATTACGTAATAAAACGTATTAAAAATGCTCACAAATGCTTAAAAATTCACTTGAAATTGAATTTTTCACTTTAATTAATCAAATGATAAATCATGGCTAACTGGTGATGATTTGAGACGTTTTTCGAAAATTCGCGTGTTTCTGAGACCACGTGCATACATCTGCGCATAATTACTGCGCACAAAATATCATGCCATCGTTAATGACTCATTAGTGCGGGCCTCTGTTAAGCGGCCTACAGACGATCAACTTGGGTTTTCAACCCGTTGTCAACTAGCCCTAGTTGTCAACGAGTTGCACGTCTGTAGTCGTGTTTAAGATAGAAAACAACCGTTGATAAATGGTTGAAGCAAGATCAGAATTTTTAGATTTTTGGTAGGCGGAACTTACAGGTTGCCAACCAATTTGCGCGTCTGTAGTGACGTTGACAACTGTAGTGGGCAACATCATTTTAAATCGTGAGCTTAAGCATTGAACATCAGCGTGCTTTGTATTCAAAAACTGAAAATGAAATGACGTTTGCAAACGGTTGACAACAAGTTGAAACGTATGTACACTTTCTGTTTACAAGAGGTTGACAACCCAAGTTGATCGTCTGTAGACCGCTTTAGGCCCACTGCTACCCCCACTACAAACATACCTAGATTGGGACCCAGCCCCAAACGCAGTAATTAGTCACAGTCACGATTTTTGTTCCGCACATTCTTTCGAATAGACCCCAGGGATAAGACATATTCATGTCAAAAAGGCCATCGAATAAATGTTATTTAGCCCAAATTAATGTAAAACAGATAATTTACGAGATATTTAAGAAAAACTGATTTTTGTGTCCTTTAGCCCTCCGTAACTTGAGTGGCCGGTCAGTTGGCTTTATGGACTTTTGGGAAATTATTTGTGACCCGAAATTATTTGTGTGAAAGATAATTCCGCTGGAAAATCTCCAGTTGCCATTTCTTAGGGGTGGATGAAGAGAAGTGGATGCATGAAAGTAGGATTGCCATGTTCCGTAACGTATGGAACTTGTCGGGGCCCATCGTGTCTCAATTCGATGTCCGAGGATACAACCATTGAACCTGAGTTGAACGATAATAACGTCGACCACATATCGTTGTTTTCTTCTGAGACGAGTGTTGATGGAGGTGCCAATATGAAAGAAGTGCAAATTGAAGAGATAGTGAAATATTCAACAAAATTATATCATAACTTGTAACCTATGGACTAGGCCTACTGGGGATACCATGTAAAAACGCTGCTTGCACTCTACTTCAAAGGTGGTGGGGAAACGAATGCAGCGCGAAGCCCGAGTTTCCCAGCCCAAAACCTTGAAAACCATTGGTTCTACGTAAATTTTGTGTAGGACATTTTTATGCACATTTATCTCACGAACAAACTTACCGTAGCCAAAATTTAGGTAAAACCGATAATTTACGAGATATTTGAGAAAATTTGATTTTCGTGTCCTTTGACCCTCCGTAACTTGAGCGGCCGGTCAGTTGGCTTTATGGACTTTTGGGAAATTATTTGTGACCCCAAAATAAGGAAAATCCCGCTGGAAAATCTCCAGTTGGATTTGTTTAGAGGTTCATGTATAAAGTGACTGGGCTACAGTATGTAGGAGTCATTTATTTAATACTTAGAAAAACGTCTTATATACTACATCAGTATTTTAATTTATTAACAAATTTTTGTAAATAGATACCTGTCGCTACTTCCTCCATGCTAAAATGCCACGACTCTTCAAAAAAAGAACACAGAACAAGCGTAATAAGCAGTGGCGGTTCGTAAGGTTCAGGATAAGGGAAGCAATGCGTAGGGCGTCAAAGCTAATGTACCCCGCGAGCGATAAAAGTAAAGGTATCGGCGGCTTTAATTAGAAAAACTGAAAAATAACAAATTTGAAAACGAATTAAGTAATTAACCCCATGCAAAAAGTAGAAACCCGTACTACCAATCTATATTCTTTTTATTTTAATATAATAAAAAATAATATAGTAAGATATACATACAGTGGCGAACAGAAGTCAACGTACACCATACAAAATAGCGAAAATTCGTATTTTTATTTTATTTTTAAAAATTGAAAAAAAATTTTGATATCACAATATACGTATCAAAACATTTTGTTGAAATTCTATAATAAATTATTTCTACAAAAAAAATAACAAAAAAGTGAAATATACAGAATTCACAAATAACAAAAGTCTACGTAGGTACACTTAAAAATTTTTATTATTATTTTTTGTAGAAACAATTTCATTATGCAATTTCAATATAATGTTTTTGTACAGAGGATTGTACTTATTTATTTTGTAATATCACAATTTTTTTATGCTATAGTAAACGAATTTTCGCCATTTTATATGGTGTACGTTGACTTTTGTTCGCCACTGTACAACACAATTCAAAAAAATAATCTCTCTCTATCCCTTTAAATCATCATTAAAGAGAATCATAAAAAACAAATGGAAGCTACAAATTTTCAGCTTCTTCAATACACACCTCCTGCCACCCCATTAGAATAAAGGCCCGGTCACACCGAACGCGGCGCGGAGCGGCGCGAATGCCGTTAAGCGATTTCTACACGAAAAATGAATCTGTGATTCACACCAAAAGCGGCGCGGGACGGCAAGGATAAATTCCGTCGCGCGGCATAATTCGTGATTACTCAAAACCAAATTTTGCCGTCGCCGCCAGCGGTGAATATCACATTTCATTGTTATTTCTTGAATAAAAACAAGGTCTGTAATGGGGAATACGTCGCGCCGCGCCGTGTCCGGTGTGAATCAGACGCCTTACCGCGCCTTCTCGCGCTACACCGTGTCGCGCCGCCCCGCGCCGTGCCGCGTTCGGTGTGACCCGGGCTTAAAGAGAAAGTTCACCCATGATCGATCTCTTTTTTTATTGACTCAAACGAAAATTCATATTAAGAGTCAAAACAAATTTCGAAGCAAAATTTTCAAGAGCAACTCCACAGCAGGCGAAACCAGAGCAGAATACCAGAAAACGAAACCAAGAAAACAAGAGAATATGGTGGATAGAGAAAATTTGTCTATGTTCGACTTCTCATATCCCGGTATTCGGCTCCGAAGAAGCTTGTTTAGTTCAGCTTCTCAGGGACCTGTATCAACGCAAACCTTTGCGTGAGTGTGAGTTCAATTGAATTGAATGTGTTGGACTTTTCACGTTGATTTTCGGTGCCAAAGAAGCTGGAGATATTACAGCTTCCCTACGTTGTGTTAAGCCTGAACTACATTGAAAAGCAGTGCTGTGCTGTGCAGTGCAGTGAAGTTTAGACTTCTTGTAACTGAATGCGTCAATTCACATTATTTTCACAGCACTGCGCTGCACTGCACAGCACTGCTTTGCTTAGGCTAATTTCTAAAAAACTGCTTCGCACTGCTTCTGTTCACACATGAAGTTAGGTTTTCATTCAAAATGGATGAGGAGAAACTCATAGAATTAGTGCGAAGCAAAGAATTTTTATACAATACAATTGTAAAAACGTTGTATTAATAAATACTTATAAAAGATGACCAAATGTCTTTATCAAATGTCAAAACACTGCTCTTGCAATGTGTTTCACCTTCCGTTCCACAGCGACGCACTGCACTGCACAGCACTGCACTGCTTTTCAATGTGTTTCTGGCTTTAAGCCTCGGCCACGATAAGAGCGGCGAGCCGCACCAGAAAAATTTAATGTCTCGGATGGGTGAGCGGCACTTTAGTATTGCCTCTCTACCGCTCTCCGCTCGTATCGTGGCCGAGGCTTTATTCAGGGTTGCCACTTTGGCTCTATAGAGCCATTTGTGGCTCTTTATCAAATAAACTTTTAAAATTGGCTCTTTGGCTCTTTTTCAACTGAAATGGCTCTTTTGCCTTTGCCACTGCCCTGCTGGTATGTGCAGAATCCCACGCTTAAGTTTTCCCAGTGAAGAAGGTATAGATTCCTTACGACATCTACGCTCGGCTTAGAAGAGTTGGGTGCCAGCCCTGAAGAGGCACTTCCATAGGTCGGACAATAGAGTTTCGCACAGCTACCAATCACTAGCCTTAACACCTTGATTCGTGAAAACTCAAGAATAGACGAAGACAACTGGTTTAAGCAGCAACTCTTGAAAATTAAGCCCGGCCCCAAGTCTAGCATAAAAAATTAATTTTTTTTTCGACTGTCAGTACCTTAAAACCCAAAAAGTATTATTTCAATAGACACAAGCAATACATCGTCGTAAAGGTAAAAAAGGAACCTTTCGATCAGTATACATTTGAGATTGGTAAGATGTATCGGTCTCGAGGATTCTGGCCATAAGTGAAAAAATACTTTTTGCTAATTTCTCGATAACGCTTCTTTGGAAAAATAAATGAGTGTCATTTTCGTTTTCAGCGACCTCAAATTAGGTTAAAAAAACACTTTTCATCAGGTACATTTTTCGTGTAAACTAGTGTAATTCTGGGGAGGTCATTGAGCTGCGTAACTTCTTTCAACAAGGATAGGATTGTAAGAAATGATGTTTTAGACGCTACCCAGTAGGGAAAGCAAGTAATTACCCAATCGATTCCGAAAGTAGTTCTAAGGAGTAGCAACTAGTTCTCGTTCAGATTACAGCAAGTGGAGATAAGGCATTACATTTGCATGGCGATGTCATAGGCGGTAACGAATCGCCTCCATTCTGCATTACATAGAACTGCTACATTCATTGGTTACATGTAATGCAGGTTGAATTAAATTGCATGTTAAGTCTCTTTCGCATTTTTAAGAGATGTTCCACATCAGCTGCGATTACATTACACTTTGCATTACTTTGGCTTCAATGTAAACAGACAAAGAACTACTTCATTAGAATTTGGAAAATTGTACAACTGTAATCTTAGGTACTGTATTGTCAATGGGTTACAGAACCGATTCTGTCGGTAATGTGTTCCAAATTTCCTACTGGGTAACATCGCAGAAGTTATGTCAATATATGCTTATGTTCTGTATACATATATGTATAATAATATATGTTTATATATTCGTGTTTGATTTGGCTCTTTTTTATCAGCATTGGCTCTTTTTCTCGGAAAATTTGGCTCAAAAATGTTTTGCTGAGTGGCAACCCTGGCTTTATTCTTTGTATACAGTAGTATGAATTGTACATTTTATATAAAAAAATCTGTACATTGCTTGCTTAGTGTTTCCAGATGAAGAAATATATTAAGATTTTGTTTTTGATTAATCTTAATATATTTAAATTAATTTTTTATGAAGTTGCCTATTTGGTCAAGGGAAGCAGTGCTTCCTTTGCTTCCAAAGAGGAACCGCCACTTTTAATAAGCCGTTGATATTTCGATCGCAATTGATTCTCGCGTTGACCGTACGCAGAAGGGGAAGTTTAGCGCGTGCTACCAGCTAATTATGTTATTATCTCGCCATTGTTTATTTGCAGTATTATGGAGTGGTTATTTAAGAATGCATCCCAGTTAGTTTTAGTCAGTTAAAATGTAATTTTTTTTTCATTTTTGTCGTAAAGGGGCAATCCCTCCCAGTGTGCGGTGTAAGAACTCCTTTGGTCCGTGTTCAAGCCGTAAGAACTTTTTTTTTATATTATTTATACCCAGTAGGACTTGTAAGCTTACAGAAGTACTGAAATGAGCCCTCACTAGTAAGGGGTAGGCCTTACAGTAGGACTTGTAAGCTTACAGAAGTACTGAAATGAGCCCTCACTAGTAAGGGGTAGGCCTTACCATACCCCTTACAGAAGTACTTATTTTTACACACGATGTCATAGGAGGTAAGGCCTTACTTTTTACTACATCGATGAGCCCTTATATAACGCATTACAATAGAAGGCAGATGGTAAGGGGTAATCCAGAATTAGACCCAGAGAAGTTAGAAATTTACCCGATGACTCATTTGTTTTCGTATTTTTGTAATGGCATTTGTGTCATCGGGCAAAATTCTAACTTCTCTGGGTCTAATTCTGGTTTACCCCTTACCATCTGCCTTCTATTGTAATGCGTTATATAAGGGCTCTTCTAACACCTAAGAAAATATGAGTACCCCTTACCAGATGACTACTTATATCAGTGCTCCATCGGTAAGGGCTACCTAGAATTCCTACTGGGAAGAACTATTTTGTCCCGCTTTCCAGGTGTAAGAAATTTTTTTTCATACATTATTTGTTAAAAACTAGTTAACAAATTAATTTCAAGGTGAATAAAATTTGCCAAAATCTCTGATTTACTTTTCCATCTTCCACCAGATGTTGTCCCACCACCCGGGTGTAAGAAATGACTTTTTAATATGGTAAGAAGGTACTCTATCGAATATACAAGGTTTCCCGATGAATAAAATTGGACACAAATTTTTGTCGCGAGCTCCCGGTCTAAAATAAAGAGAACCGCGCTGTAAAATCTCCAGTTGGATTTTTTTAGAGGTTTGGCCTTTTTTTGTATAAACCCAGTAGGAATTCTAGGTAGCCCTTACCGATGGAGCACTGATATAAGTAGTCATCTGGTAAGGGGTAGTCATATTTTCTTAGGTGTTAGAAGAGCCCTTATATAACGCATTACAATAGAAGGCAGATGGTAAGGGGTAATCCAGAATTAGACCCAGAGAAGTTAGAAATTTGCCCGAAGACTCAAATTCCATTACAAAAATACGAAAACAAATGAGTCATCGGGTAAATTTCTAACTTCTTTGGTTCTAATTCTGGATTACCCCTTACCATCTGCCTTCTCTTGTAATGCGTTATATAAGGGCTCATCGATGTAGTAAAAAGTAAGGCCTCCTATGACATCGTGTGTAAAAATAAGTACTTATGTAAGGGGTATGGTAAGGCCTACCCCTTACTAGTAAGGGCTCACTTCAGTACTTCTGTAAGCTTACAAGTCCTACTGGGAACTGACTGGGCTAAAAATGATCAAGCCGATGTGGTTGTACGACATACAGATATGTGGGTGTGCCAAGAAGGCGCATATACAAAAAATCCAAACATTCCAGAACAAAGTCTTGAGAACATGGTAAGTTTTTCTTTGTATGTGCGCAATAACGACTTGCACGGATATCTACGGATATAGATTTTAAAGTAAAATTGATGCCACCCAGTAGGACCCCAGTAGGACTTGTAAGCTTACAGAAGTACTGAAATGAGCCCTCACTAGTAAGGGGTAGGCCTTACCATACCCCTTACAGAAGTACTTATTTTTACATACGATGTCATAAGAGGTAAGGCCTTACTTTTTACTACATCGATGAGCCCTTATATAACGCATTACAGGAGAAGGCAGATGGTAAGGGGTAATCCAGAATTCGACCCAACGAAGTTAGAAATTTACCCGATGACTCATTTGTTTTCGTATTTTTGTAATGGTATTTGTGTCATCGGGCAAATTTCTAACTTCTGTGGGTCTAATTATGGATTACCCCTTACCATCTGCCTTCTCTTGTAATGCGTTATATAAGGGCTCTTCTAACACCTAAGGAAATATGAGTACCCCTTACCAGATGACTACTTATATCAGTGCTCCATCGGTAAGTGCTACCTAGAATTCCTACTGGGAATATTGTAATAGAGAATACGATTTCGTCAGTTTCGTTAAAAAATATCACAATATTGTAATAGAGAATAAGAGCTTAGATCAATGTTAACATAAGACTAATGGTTGACCCTTGTGACCATTTTTAATTATTTCAAACAGGCATTACGTTTACATGGTAACTTGAAGTACTTTTGAAGTAACAAAATATGCATGTAAACTCATCTTGACTTCAAGTATATATGTATTTGAGTCAAGTAAATCACAAAAATGTGTTTGGTTGACTTGGAAAAGGTCATGTAAACGCTACTTGAATACTTAAAATTTTGCATTTGCATAATTTGATATCCCAGTAGGACTTGTAAGCTTACAGAAGTACTGAAATGAGCCCTCACTAGTAAGGGGTAGGCCTTACCATACCCCTTAAAGAAGTACTTATTTTTACACACGATGTCATAGGAGGTAAGACCTTACTTTTTACTACATCGATGAGCCCTTATATAACGCATTACAAGAGAAGGCAGATGGTAAGGGGTAATCCAGAATTCGACCCAACGAAGTTAGAAATTTTACCCGATGACTCATTTGTTTTCGTATTTTTGTAATGGTATTTGAGTCATCGGGCAAATTTTTAACTTCTGTTGGTCTAATTCTGGATTACCCCTTACCATCTGCCTTCTATTGTAATGCGTTAAATAAGGGCTCTTCTTACACCTAAGAAAATATGAGTACCCCTTACCAGATGATTACTTATATCAGTGCTCCATCGGTAAGTGCTACCTAGAATTCCTACTGGGATAGTGTACACAATCTTTGTTTATGTTAAATTAGAAGTAGTCCAGTCAAATTAGTATTTTCTGATCTAAAAAAATATATCCTTCATTTTGTTCTTGGAATCGGTTTATTTTGGTGTTTTAAAAAAAATGTTAAAAGTCGAGAACGATATCACCAAGGCGTAAAAAACTATTCAAGGTCAAAGTTCATAAAATACAGTTTTTTGAGAATATCGCGCTTTCTATAGCTCGGAGGCCAATTAAAGTTATTATGAAAATGAAAGATAATTAAATTCCCCCAAAAAAAAAGATATCTTTTTTATATAAAACGAACAGTTTAGGCAAAAATGTGCTTCAAAATTTCCGCACAAGGCATTTGCATATTAGCCGAGTCACTTTATACATAAACCTCTGAAAAAATCCAACTGGAGATTTTACAGCGGGATTCTCTTTATTTTGGGGTCACAAATAATTTCCCAAAAACGTCCATAAAGCCAACTGACCGGATACTCAAGCTACGGAGGGTCAAAGTTCACGAAAATGAGTTTTTCTTAAATATCTGTTAAATTATCGGTTTTACGTAAATGGCTAAGTAAAATTTGTTCGTGAGATAAACCTGCATAAAAATGTCCCGTCGAGCTATTCGTGAAATAAGGCCACAAACAAAATTTGGTTAACAAAATGGGCCACTGGCTAGCCATCCGCAATTTTATATAAATAATCGGAAGATGTACTCTCTTCAATAAAACAACATTCATTGGAAAATATTGAACGGTGTAGTTTAAATAACAATTTCAAAAAGAAACAAACAGATGGCCCACCTTTTATATGAATCAAAGAAGGCTTAATCAGCGAGCAATAATAATAAGAGTGATGAGCTAGAACAAATTTTTAAAAATGTTTCAATACCCTTGAGATCAGCTGATAAAACTTTCAATGGGAGTGAAAAAATCAAAATATCAAAGAAGTAATATCTATGATAAAAGGAGGCAGAATTACTTCCATACTACACGCAATGTATGTGAAAGAAAGATAAACAATGAAGGGGAAGTGACTTCCTCGCCTTGCAAGATTCCCGCCTTTTTTACAGGACAATACAAGTGGAAATCCATTCCTAATATTGTGTACCAACACGAAATTTTACGCATACATATAATCCGTGCAAACCTAATTTACACGTGCTCTGTTCCATTGTTGCTTCCATTTTAATGTAAACATTCGAATAGGGGAAACAAGGAATATCTTCTGTTTCTTTCATATTCTTGTGTTTTTTGCATAAAATGTATATCCTTCGCGCGTTTGTTAATATTTTTTTGGAGTTTTTGCTTAATGTTATTGCTAATCCCTTCTTTCATATCTTTAACTCTTTTACTTGTCCTTGAGCTCTGCCTCATCACTCTTGTTATTATTGCTCGCTGGCTTAATCTTCACGGGCTTGTAATAAAATAGAATTCCCGCGTCCGGGATCTCATTCGTAAAGCTGACACAAGCATACACAACAAATAGAGGCACTCGTATAGACTAGTGGCGTATGGGTTGCTCCGCAGCTTGTCACCCCAATTTATCGAAAACCATTGGTTCTACATAAATTTTGTGTATGACATTTTTATGCAGCTTAATCTCACGAACAAAGTTTACCTAGCCAAAATTTACGTAAAACATATAATTTACGAGCTATTTGAGAAAAACTCATTTTCGTGACCTTTGACCTTGAAGAATTTTGTATGCCTTGGTGATATTGTTCTCGATTTTTAACATTTCTTTGAAAACACCAAAATAAACCGATTCCAAGAAAAAAAATTAAGGATATATTTTCTTACATCAGAAGCCATTTTTAAGTCTAAAATGACTGGACTAAAGGGTCAAATGTTCAAGTTCAAGCAAAATTCAAAACATTTGGAAGTCAAGTGAGTGAACCGAAAACGCAACTTGAGTTTCAAGAAAATTTCAAGTCAATAACTCAAGAAATCATTTAAACCTAACGAGGGTTGGTGTTTTCGTGGTTTAAAATACCCACACTACTGTGTGCAAAAGCACTGTTTGCATGCCCATGCAGTGCCTTTCGATGGCTTCACCATCCTTACCTAAAAAATGTGGTAAGTAAGTAATTACCTTTTATGCTACCGGGCCGTATTCTCTATTAAAATACTCAAATGCTTTTTACTCGAAACTGCAACTTTAAGGGTACATCCAGTACACAGCGTAGATGATAGAGTAGAGCATAGCCGCCGGGTGCTACACGGAGACTCAAGAAGTACGAAAAACCCGGTTTTATAGGAAAGAAACGAAGGAGTGGAGAGAAAGAAGGGCGCACATGGCGAAACTTTAACGAAGAATTTTCACCCAAAAATTTCCGGGGTGAAAACTAACTCATACGCACATTTCTTTCTCTTCTCCGTTCTCAGATGTAAACAATGACCGCGGTATACACACACAATTAAAGCTTTCATGTAGGGTAAAGAATTATTCTAAGCGGAAGACAGCCTCGTGTAGCATTAAATAATGAGACTCAAATCTGATTTCGGACGACTTCTCGAGTCTCGGTGTAGCACCACCCATTGAGAGTTCTATAAGCAAGTATGCGCGGCCATGCTCTAATATATCATCTACGCTGCGTATTGGACGTACCCTTAGCCAGGCGATGCGATGCTTGTTTAGCCATTTTGAACCTGTGAACAATCAAACGCAGTTCCTCGTTCCACTTACTGAAATCATGCAGATCTTATTTGAGACATGTTTACGGTGACCGCTTCAAGAATGGGTTAATCCTGTTTATAGAATTTTATACTGTCGAAGGCATAAAAGTAACGCAGAACACGGTGCTGATGAAACTTATGCACTGAATTAAACGTAACTAAGAGACTGCGTTTTATAAAGATGAAGTTTAGATTTGACGCCGTCGAGACCATTAAGTTAATTGAACAAGAAGACAGAAAATCTAGAGATAGGTTGATAGTTGAACTTGGAATTAACTCAACAGAACACGGTGCCATGCTCTTTCAAAAGTTAGAGAGATATCTAGGAAACAGACCGGCTTTACCAGTGCAGGTTTCCTTTATGGCATACCACCCACAACGTTGACCGTAGGCCTTTATCCAAATCCTTTTCGCTGCATTCGCTTGGATATTCTAGATATTCTATGAGTTTTTTATTGATCTTTGCTTTTATAGATTTAGAAATAAAAGTAATTACTATTGGGTAGTAGTTACAAGGGTTACTTGAGTCAAAATATGGACTGAATAAGAGCTAGTTTCCAATAGTTTTGACAAATTCTGAAAAAGAAAGGAACGGCAAAGACACAACAACGGAAATATTTTCAGGCCCAGTGGATTTGTCGACGCCAAGTTATTTGGAGCCTCTATACACTTGGTATGGCTTGAAGAAAACCCTGGCCATTGGGTGTGTGATACACTGTCGGGTAAGCAAGAATACGAGAATAGCAAAGATATGGTCTTGGGTTTGTTTTTTGTTATCACCTCCTCCATGTTTTATTCAAACAAATTTCTTACATATTGCAATCGCACTTTAGATTCGATACATCTAATGAGCAATATGGCAAAAACAAATTTATTCACGTAATCCTAACTTGTAGATTAGAGCGGAATTAGATTAACATATGCTCTATAATAAATATAGCTGGAACTCGTATAAATCCCACATTTCCGCTTCCCCTTAGCTTGTTAATCAATTCTGAACCGATTGCTTAGAGAGCTTCTGGATACTCGATGTTCAATGTTTTTCCATTTGTAGCTGGAATGTCAAGATTTTAAAATTGTCCAACTCTTGAACAATCTGCATACAGCTAACCGGGAAATGACAATTATTTGGCAAAATTCGTCCGCCATATTGGTCCCACAATTTTGAATTTATAAGTTTTGACATAAATTCGTTATTTGCTACTTTAAAAAACCCCCACGTACCGATTTTCATTGCGATCGGAACACAATTTGCAAATTCGTTGGTCATATTGGCGCGGTCATTTTGAATTTATAAGTTTTGACCAAAAATTCGTTATTTGCGATCTTATAAACCCCTAGATACCCACTTTAACTGGAATCGGAACAAAATTAACAGAATTCGTCCGCCATATTGGTACGGCCATTTTGAACTTATAATTTCTGATCATAAATTCGTTATTTGTTACCTTAAAAAATCTCAGATGCCGATTTTCACTGGGATCGGAACACAATTTGCAAATTCGTCGGCCATTTTGAATTTATAATTTTTGACAGCAAATCCGTTATTTGCGACCTTATAAACCCCTAGATACCCGCTTTCATTGGAATCGGAATAAAATTGGTAAATTCAACCATATTTCTGCTTCCATTTTGAATTTCCGTCTTATTTCAGCGGCCATTTTGAATTTCGATGTTCTGAAAAATAAAATGTACCCCATGTAATCGCTGATAATAGAGCTATCTATTGGCGAAAGAATTTTTAAAATCGGTTCGGTAGTTTATCCGGAACAAACAAACAATCAAATCTTTTCTCTTTATACATATAATAGTATAGAGAGTATAGATTTGTCAATTCACTACTAACTTGTCAATTCACTATTAATAAACATACCTCTCAAGTTTGGTCAAATATTTCAGTTTACATACCTGGTAAGCACTGGCCTTTCGTTTCGATATACTGAGGCTTACAAGAGCACACTTTATCATTTGAGCATAATGTGTTTGGAATTTTGCAATCTTCTGCTTTTTCACAATAGGAACCAACACCTTCTTTGTAAATACATAATTGTCTACTATCATTATATTCCGCATAGATTTCGCATTTACATCTTTTCTTCGGTTTGGCATCCATATCACAATAAGCCAAACCGAACGGTGAACATTGACTTTGTGCAACACAATTTGCTGTGAAACTCCTAAGTGCTGTAATTATAATATATTAATATTTTTAACTTTCTACAAAACAAAACCAATGGAAAATGGCCTCTTACGCTTTCTACATGTACGAAGATTTGGCTCGTAAAAGTAGGGGTGTTTGCAGATGCAATTCTTTGTAACTGGATTGAAATCTGCATTCGGATCAATTCCACATTCCGCCTTATTCCTACTTCTTTCCCCAAGCTCTGAAAAAATGTGAAAATGTTATGTTTCTGTATGTTTAAAGGAAATTATACATACCTGCCATACATTTGCCACCCAAGTTATAGTATCCAAGTTTACAGTAGCAAATATGCCCAACACATTGAGAATGGTCAAGCCCTTCACAAGGTTTGCCATTTTTTGTGCATTCATCTCCAACTGGAAAATAAATTGTGACGAATATTTGATAAAATTTTCGTTATTAATTTTCTCAATATTTTTAACGTTTTCCAAATTTATTTATTAATGATAGTCCACAGTTTTTAAATGATTAGTAATAAGCTGAAACTTCGTGAGTAGCTTCCTTTTGACGAGACCTCCAACTTTTCTATCTGCGAAAATTCTCGATAGTGGGACCTAATAAAACGCGTGGGCGTAAAACATGTCGGTTTGATGATTGCAAAAATTTTATTAGTAATAATTTGTTTGTTACTTAAATCAAGAGATAATGTAGTAAAGATCTATGGGGAGTGACAGAGAGGGAGACCTAACCTTCGCTGGAAGGATGGCGTAGACCAGGACGCTCAGAGCTTGGGGATGCCAAACTGGATGACATCGGCAAAATATCGGGACCGGTAGAGAGAACAATTGCGAGAGGCCAGGGCCGGATCCCGGTTGTAGAGCCATTAAATAAGAAGAAGAATGTAGTAAAGAACTCAAGAAAACGTTTATCCTATAAAATTTATGGTCCAACCGAAGGTCCCCCCCCAAGTTGTGAAAATTACGAGGTCATAAATAGTTACTAATAACAAGCAGAGTTTTTTCTCAATATTAACCCCATTTTACCCTCCCAACCCCCTAACTCGAGATGGGTCCACTTACCGCAAAAATGTTATATTATAAAAAATGCTTGAAATTACTTGAAAAGCTTATATACCAAACGGCAGAAAGTTCGGAAGACACGATTTTTTCAAGTGCCAGCTCCCTAGGTACTAATAGTTTTGCCACTAAATTTCTCAATGAAAGATACCAATACCCATGATATCGCGCTTTCACTGCTACCCCTTCGTATATTTTATATAGAAACTTAGTTATTCTAGAGATACAAAATAAATATAGCTGTAATAGGAATGTACTATACTAGAAGTAGCATCATTTTCATGGGACAAGTCTTAAAAGAAAAAAAACATTAGCGGAAGGTTTCAAAAGGTAAACTTTTTACTTTTAAGTATAAGAGATTCAAAAAATCCAGAAACATCTAAATCCATTCATTATAACTGGGTTCCGAAGTATAAACCTAATTGCACTGGACTAAATCAGTTTCGTAAAGAGTTTCAATTAAAGAATGACCGTCCATATCGTCGAGAAGATAACGAAATTAAATTGGTTATTCCGAAGAATATACGTTGGAGAATTTTACAAATCACCCACGACCGCTGGTCACTTTGGCCTGGAAAAGACTATCGAACGTACAAAAACTCATTATTGATTCCCTAAACTTTGAAAATTTTGCAAGAAGTAGGTACATTTCGTCGTGTGTAGAATGCTGCTGTAGGTAATAAATCGAAAAGTGGAAAATCGGAAGCTCAACTACATCTTTACAAAACGAAACTATTCCATTCAGAAGTTTACACATTAATCATTTGGGACCATTCACCCGTAGTTCTTCCGGCCATATCCATATATTGACCATAATTGATGCATTTAGTAAATATGCAATTGTAAAACCAGTGAGAAATACTAAGTCTACGGGCGTTGTTAAAGCATTGAACGAACTCTCGAGTTACTTCGGCTTACCTAAATGGATCATCAGCGATCTTGGTACCGCCTTTACATCGCATCTCTTCAAGAATTGTTGCGAAAGAACACCTCGATCGAATGGTCAAGTCGAACGCATCCATCAAAGTATATTGTATTTACGTACAACAGTAGGACAAAACCGTACTTGGGATTCAAGTTTACATGAACTACAATGGACCTTAAATTCACAACAAAATAAAACGACTGGGTTTACATTAAATGAGCTTATTTTTGATTTTAAATTAAAGGACGTCATCTCAAACCGTCTTATTTCAGATTTAGATGGGAAGCCAGTTGATGAGATATTCACCTTCAAAACGTAAAGATGCGGCCGATCAAATACGAGCCCAGCAACGCAAATGGAAATGGCGAATCGGTGCCCGGGATAAAACTCTCGAATATATGAAGTTCGTGAATAAGTTGTCATCGCATTGGAACTTCCGACGAAGAATGAAAGTCGTAAGTTAGTGCCACGCTATAAGTGACCCTACATCTTAAGAAAAAATCTTGGAAACGACCGATATGTTGTCGGAGATTTGGACGGATTGCAAATTACCAACAAGAAATTCTCTTCCGTTTTCGCAGCTGACAAAGTTAAACCATTTTGTCAATCATCACCCAATTTGTTAGAGGTGACGCAAGTGACGACGAGATCGAGGACGATGATTCATCAGGACTGGCCGAGTTGACAATGACATAAGGAAGTGAATTGAAAAATAAGAAGAAGACTAGGGGGAACAGAAGAAGAAAGGGAGAGAGAACGTAACCTTAAACTGGGACACACGTGTAGATTTTGTTTAAAAAATACAATTAATCTTGAATCTTTTGTGTATTGTTTTTGTTATAATCATTCCCAAAAAAGTCTGTCCTGACATGATTTTAGTTAAAACTGATTTTTATATCATTCTCCCAACCTAGGGACACTTAGATACATTGCACGGAATACACACAGAATCCTTCATAACATGTTACTGAAATACAAACAGATCCATTTTCAAAATCTTTGTCATCACAAGTTCTGGATATGGTCTTACCATTTCAAGGGACAAAATTGGCGTAGAACTTGGCGGGAAATTTTAGGAGATAATGTTACGCCCTCTTCTAATCGATGTCCAAGGCTTTAAAAACTGGTATCGCATCTTCTTCGAAGCTTCCGACTACTTCATCATTTTGCTAATTTCCCTGCTTGGAAAACCCAGTTCTAGTGTATTTTGTTTATTTCATACGGAAAGAAAGCATTATTAACTAGAATTAAATATTTCTATTAGTGCGAAATCGTTTTCTCCAAATGCGACTTTATTATTTTAAAACGTTTTTATTAGCTCGCTTTCTTGTCCGGTACAAATTTTGCAATTGATTTTTTGAATACTTCCGCTTATCCTATCATGCTGAAATTTTGCACACAGCTTTATCTCCGAAGACAATGCAACATAGTATACTCAATATACCGTTAGATCCATGGCGGCCGCCTCCAGAGGGTAAACTAACATTTTCTTCACAGCCCCCTCGACATGGGAATCAAATCAAAGGGTATAATAAGTAGAATACAATAAACTATGCCGTTAGATCCATGGCGGATGTCTCATGAGGGCGGATTACTATTTTCTTCCAACACCTTCGACATGGGAATCAAATGAAAGGGTATAATAAGTAGAATACAATAAGCAATATAGTATACTCAATATACCGTTAGATCCATGGCGGCCGTCTCATGAGGGCGGATTACCATTTTCTTCACAACACCCTCGACATGGGAATCAAATGAAAGGGTATAATAAGTAGAATACTATAAGCAATATAGTATACTCAATATACCGTTAGATCCATGGCGGCCTTCTCATGAGGGCGGATTACCATTTTCTCCACAATCCCCGCGGCAAGAGTATCAAATGAAAGAGTATAATAAGTAGAATACAATGAGCAATATAGTATACTCAATATACCGTCTGGTCCATGGCGGCCGTCTCAAGAGGGCAGATTACCATTTTCTTCACAACACCCTCGACATGGGAATCAAATGAAAGGGTATGATAAGTAGAATACAATAAGAAATATAGAATACTCAATATACCGTTAGATCCATGGCGGCCGTCTCTAGACGGCGGAGTACCATTTTCTTCACAATACCCTGAACATGGGCATCAAATGAAAGGTTATGATAAGTAGTATGCAATAAGCAATATAGAATACTCAATATGCCGTTAGATCCATGGCGGCCGTCTCAAGAGGGCGAAATACCATTTTCTTCACAACACTTTCGAAATGGGAATCAAATGAAAGGGTATGATAAGTAGAATACAATAAGCAATATAGTATACTCAATATACCGTTAGATCCATGGCGGCCGTCTCATGAGGGCGGATTACCATTTTCTTCACAACACCCTCGACATGGGAATCAAATGAAAGGGTATAATAAGTAGAATACTATAAGCAATATAGTATACTCAATATACCGTTAGATCCATGGCGGCCTTCTCATGAGGGCGGATTACCATTTTCTCCACAACCCCCGCGGCAAGAGTATCAAATGAAAGAGTATAATAAGTAGAATACAATGAGCAATATAGTATACTCAATATACCGTCTGGTCCATGGCGGCCGTCTCAAGAGGGCAGATTACCATTTTCTTCACAACACCCTCGACATGGGAATCAAATGAAAGGGTATGATAAGTAGAATACAATAAGAAATATAGAATACTCAATATACCGTTAGATCCATGGCGGCCGTCTCTAGACGGCGGAGTACCATTTTCTTCACAATACCCTCGACATGGGCATCAAATGAAAGGTTATGATAAGTAGTATGCAATAAGCAATATAGAATACTCAATATGCCGTTAGATCCATGGCGGCCGTTTCAAGAGGGCGAAATACCATTTTCTTCACAACACTTTCGAAATGGGAATCAAATGAAAGGGTATGATAAGTAGTATGCAATAAGAAATATAGAATACTCAATATACCGTTAGATCCATGGCGGCCGTCTCAAGAGGGCGACATACCATTTTCTTCAAAACACCCTCGACATGGGAATCAAATGAAAGGGTATGATAAGTAGAATACAATAAGCAATATAGAATACTCAATATACCGTTAGATCCATGGCGGTCGTCTCAAGAGGGCGGATTAATATTTTCTTGACAACCCCCTCGACATGGGAATCAAATTAAAGGGTATGATAAGTAGAATACAATAAGCAATATAATATACTCAATATACCGTTAGATCCATCGCGGCCGTCTCAAGAGGGCGGATTACCATTTTCTTCACAATACCCTCGACTTGGGTATTAAATGAAAGAGTATGAAAAGTAGAATACAATAAGCAATATAGTATACTCAATGAGACTGATCAAGCTGGCAAACAACACTAAAATGATAATTAGAAATGTTCCAGCTGTTGTACGAGTGCCATTCTTTCAAATGCAGACAGATCCGGGAAATTATTTCTATAGCCTGCTCGTACAATATGTACCATTTTACTCGGAGGATGAATTAATTGATGACCATAATAATGCACGTGAGGCTTTTCTTGCTCGAGAGGACCAATTAAGACGAACAAATGCATACCTCGAAATACACCGTGCAAGGGATAGACAACTTGAAATTGCATTCAATCAAGCACATGCTTTCAATCTTCTTGAAAATCCAGAAGAAATTGATGAGGCACAACTTGAAGATGAAGTTACTGAACAGGCTATGACTAACGAACAGTTTCAAAATGTGTGTGCTGCAATGAATTTACAACAGCGAGAATTATTCAACACCATCACTCGCAGAATCGAGGACCAAATGAATGGAAGTCTGAGTCGCATCAGAATGTTTGTCACCGGAGGTGCTGGAGTTGGCAAAACATTCACATTCAATGCACTAAAAGAACAGGTCAATCGCTGCTATGGCAAGAAAGCAGTTCAAATTGGCGCATTGACCGGTGTAGCGGCACGACTTGTTGGTGGAACAACGCTACACACATTACTGAAATTACCTGTTGAGAAGGACGGAAAAATGGTAGGATATTTGGCACCGCTTACTGGTAACTATTTGAAGGTTTTTCGAAATCAGGGAAGTACATTGAATTCGTGTTCATCGATGAGATTTCCATGGTTTCATACGAAATGTTGTGCATGATCGATTCGAGATTGCGACAACTGAAAAAAAGGGAAAATGAACCATTCGGTGGTACCAACATTATGGTTTTTGGAGATTTCTTTCAGTTGCCACCTATCCGAGGAGCTCAGGCATTTCACCAGCCGACAAGATTTATTCCAGCAATTCATTTGTGGAGACTCTTCAGCCTTGTGGAGTTGACGGAGAACATGCGACAACAAGGCGACACAACCTTTGCCGATCTTCTGAATGCTCTTCGCGTGGGTGAATTGAAGGCCCCACATTTTGCTCTATTGATGTCAAAAATGTTAATAGGGGCATCTGGTGATTTTGATTTCCATAGAACAATTCGCATCTATCCAACTCGTGCACAAGTTGATGCACACAACACGGCTGTCCTTGAACGATATCGAGCCCAAGGAGTGCGAATATTCAGAATTCGGGCTCAGGATGTGCTGGTGAATGCGACAAGAAATGCCGACAATGTAATCATGGACAACATTGTGTCAGGCGATATAAACAAGACTGGAGGATTACAAAAGGAATTGGACATTTTCAACGGCGCGAGAGTGATGGTTCGCTCAAATATTAATATAGAGCAGGGACTTGTGAATGGTGCAATGGGCAATATCACCGAAATTCATTGGCCTTTATTCCGTCGTGATCAGATGTACGATACCGACATTCCATCTGTTCGTATTGACTTTGGCAGAGATGGAATTCATTTAATCAAGTCGAAATCAATACAGTTTCCGGCACTCCGAAACTATGGAACAATCGAACGAACACAGCTCCCAATAATACTGTGCTGGGCTTGCACAGTCCATAAAATGCAAGGATGTACAGTAGACCATGCTGTTGTACACCTAGGATCACATTATTTGTTAAAGGACAGGCATATGTGGCATTAAGTCGTGTCAGAGCATTGGAAGGATTAAGAATAGAGGAGCTAGATTGCTCAAAACTCACTGGCAAGGCACCGTGCAATGAAGATGCAATGAAAGAAATGGACAGAATGCGAAAACTTGGACTTCAGCACCATAAGTGAATCATATTTAACAATGAAATTGGTAACCAAGAAGAATCTGGTGTTAATTTGTTTTAATATGTGCTTTTTATACTTTTTAGTACTTGTGAGTAAAACAGAAAAGGAACACCAAGTTTTTGATAAAAATTTTTAACCTTATTTCATTTACATATACTTATACAAATAAAAAATTATAACTAGAAGAATTTACAACATAATCGAAATTAATACGGTAAATTGTTTAAAGTAATAAAATGAAAGATAATATCTGTAGATAATTACGACTGAAATTTAATTTATAGATGTTTTTATATGAAGAAAGCAGTTAAACACAATCAGCTAATATTGAAATAAAGATCATATAAAAAATTTAGCTTACTTCATTATTTAATTTTTCAGGAATACCAAAATTAAACAGTTTGATATATTATTAGTAGATTTAGTTAACAATTTTTCCCATGCATCTGTCATAATATCATCAAGATGTTCAAAATTAATTGCAAAATTTCACACACAAAACTAAAAAGCAAAAAATAAATACTTGAATAAAAAAAAACTTTTTAATATAAGACGTTTTTAAAACGAACTAAAAAGTATAAAATAAAGTCTCCTAGCCCCATTCAGATTTATAACCCTAGACATATTCCAAACACCATACAGATAGTCCTGAAAATTTGTAATTGTGAATTTGTAATAGCTATGAAAATATTTGTAAGATTTAAAACGAAAAAACGTGGGGCGCATGCATGATTGATGCGAATGATTTCTCAACCCATCTATAAACAATACTAAAGAGTGTAGAGTAGCTACTCAGAGGTCCCGGGTTCAAATCCCGGCAGAGCCCCACGGTCCTTCGCCTTTCCCACCTTCTTTCTTCTTCCCTCCTTACATTCCTCATTCCCCCTGTCATAGCCTTATGCTAGCATTGCCCCGCTCAACCAAGCGCATGTCATCGGTTGGTTGATGGTATTCAACTCGTTTCAGGAGGCATAACACTCCAGCGAGTTGTTTCTCATTGCCCCGATTCCAGAGTCGCGATAGAAATGGTTGGGGCTAGGTGGTTGTGGCAGTTCCTTCCTACTTCTCTCTTCCCCTTCACTATCTATCGACTAGAGCTTGCTGGTTGACATTGCACTCTATACGATGAAAATAGATTGTCGACAGTACAAGGGCTTTCCCTGAGCTCTAGCCTTCCACATAAGAAAAAAAAATCTTCTCTCCACAAGATTCTTTGGTAGTCAGAATTTTTTTTATATTTGTTCGCACAAGTCAACCGGAGTTTGCATAGATTTGGTGAGCCTAGTCTGGTTACTCTAGATATCTCCAAGGCTTTTGATAGAGTATGGCACACAGCCCTGTTAGCTAAACTCAAAACTATTGGTATTGACTCACTACTACAGAAGTGGATTGACAGTTTCCTTTCCGACCGTTTAATCAAAGTAGTACTGGATGGCATCAAATGCGAACACCACCCCATCTCTGCGGTATATTGAGTATTCTATATTGCTTATTGTATTCTACTTATCATACCCTTTAATTTGATTCCCATGTCGAGGGGGTTGTCAAGAAAATATTAATCCGCCCTCTTGAGAACACCGCCATGGATCTAATGGTATATTGAGTATTCTATATTGCTTATTGTATTCTACTTATCATACCCTTTCATTTGATTCCCATGTCGAGGGTGTTTTGAAGAAAATGGTATTTCGCCCTCTTGAGACGGCCACCATGGGTCTAACGGTATATTGAGTATTCTATATTGCTTATTGCATACTACTTATCATACCCTTTCATTTGATTCCCATTTCGAGGGTGTTGTGAAGAAAATGGTATTTCGCCCTCTTGAGACGGCCGCCATGGATCTAACGGCATATTGAGTATTCTATATTGCTTATTGCATACTACTTATCATAACCTTTCGTTTGAGGCCCATGTCGAGGGTATTGTGAAGAAAATGGTACTCCGCCGTCTAGAGACGGCCGCCATGGATCTAACGGTATATTGAGTATTCTATATTTCTTATTGTATTCTACTTATCATACCTTTAATTTGATTCCCATGTCGAGGGTGTTGTGAAGAAAATGGTAATCTGCCCTCTTGAGACGGCCGCCATGGACCTAACGGTATATTGAGTATACTATATTGCTCATTGTATTCTACTTATTATACTCTTTCATTTGCTACTCTTGTCGCGGGGGTTGTAGAGAAAATGGTAATCCGCCCTCTTGAGAAGGCCGCCATGGATTTAACGGTATATTGAGTATTCTATATTGCTTATTGTATTCTACTTATCATACCCTTTAATTTGATTCCCATTTCGAGGGTGTTGTGAAGAAAATGGTATTTCGCCCTCTTGAGACGGCCGCCATGGATCTAACGGCATATTGAGTATTCTATATTGCTTATTGCATACTACTTATCATAACCTTTCATTTGATGCCCATGTCGAGGGTATTGTGAAGAAAATGGTATTTCGCCCTCTTGAGACGGCCGCCATGGATCTAACGGCATATTGAGTATTCGATATTGCTTATAGCATACTACTTATCATAACCTTTCATTTGATGCCCATGTCGAGGGTATTGTGAAGAAAATGGTATTTCGCCCTCTTGAGACGGCCGCCATGGATCTAACGGCATATTGAGTATTCTATATTGCTTATTGCATACTACTTATCATAACCTTTCATTTGATTCCCATGTCGAGGGGGTTGTGAAGAAAATTTTAATCTGCCTCTTGAGACGGCCGCCATGGATCTAACGGTATATTGAGTATACTATATTGCTTATAGTATTCTACTTATTATACCCTTTCATTTGATTCCCATGTCGAGGGTGTTGTGAAGAAAATGGTAATCCGCCCTCATGAGACGGCCGCCATGGATCTAACGGTATATTGACTATACTATATTGCTTATTGTATTCTACTTATTATACCCTTTCATTTGATTCCCATGTCGAAGGTGTTGGAAGAAAATGGTAATCCGCCGTCATGAGACATCCGCCATGGATGTAACGGCATAGTTTATTGTATTCTACTTATTATACCCTTTCATTTGATTCCCATGTCGAGGGGGTTGTGAAGAAAATGTTAATTTACCCTCTGGAGGCGGCCGCCATGGATTTAATGGTATATTGAGTATACTATGTTGCATTGTCATCGGAGATAAAGCTGTGTGCAAAATTTCAGCATGATAGGATAAGCGGAAGTATTCAAAAAATCAATTGCAAAATTTGTACCGGACAAGAAGCGACCTAATAAAAACGTTTTAAAAAAAGAAAAGAAATGTTATCATGCAATAAACATATCATAACTGCCCATCATTTCTTATAAGCACTTCACTGCGTCACGCGCTATCAGCAAATGTTCTCAATTTTTCCTTGATATACTTACATGCTTTTGAGCTACTTTCAGTGTCTTCAGAGAGCACCTTAAGTTCAACTGTTTCATCCTGTACAGAATCACTTTTTTTTAGTATGCTTTTTTTATCTTTTAAATGTCCGAAAGTATCAAAACTTGTCTGTACTGCAATTTCCCTAGATGTTTTCCGCGTTTCACTTGCTTCTACACAAACAGTATCATTACATTTGGCACTGGAGCTGTTTTTGTCAAAATATTCACAGTCCTGGTTCACATTGCAGGAATCTCCAATACCTAAAATATAAAAATCAATTTAAAATTTAATTCAGATACAATAAACCACGCACCAACTGATTTACGACGGCATATGTTACCATACCGGTAATAGTAGTTGTCAGCACAGGCGCATTTATTATTTGTACATTTTACTGATTCTCTGTCGTAACCAAACCAGCAGTCTACGTCCTGTAAATAAATTGAATTAAAAAGTAAATAACATGGCAATTTGCAACATACTTCTTTACAGGGTTCATTCAGTCCATTAAGGATTTTACACCTTCCTCGTATATAGGTGTTTCCTTCATCGCATTCACAAACCCCCTTCTTACAACTTGCACCCGATGGCATATGAGAGCACTGGACACTCTCCTCACACTTGTCTCCATACAAAGATGCCTTTAGGCATTTAGTTAAGTTTGTTGAAAACACGTAACCGGCAGGACATCGGCAGCTTCCATATTGTGAACATTGTGCTGTCGGAACAGAGCTACAGTCCGTGTCGCTCTGACATGGCCAAATGACCCCTTGAACATCTATGAATAAAATATATCAAATATGGTTGCTCTGATGCAGTTTAGTGACTTGTTATCCTAATAGTAGCACACATAAAATACATAATAGAACACATTTAATCCGAGTACAAAAAACGAAGTTCTTTAATGGAGACAGGCATATTTCCAGGATAAAATAAAAAAAAGAATCTATTATACTACTGACGTGTGGTGTTATCAATTATTAACCTTCAATCGATACAGTAAAATGTGAATGGGTTGTAAAATTACGATTCTATTATTAGCTGACATGTGGGCTTTTACATATTAGAGCATAACGTACGTGTTTATCACTCAACACTTACATAAATGTCTAATAGTCTACTCAAATAGAATAAAAGTCCAAATGTGGGAAAGTTGGCGTAGAGATGAAATTGTCGCAGACCGTAAAAGCACCATAACTAATAAAATGGCAAAATGCCTCATCGATCAGAACAGAGCTAACAATTTTATTCAAGGTCAAAAGGGCAAAAAACAAGTTTTTTTTAAATATCTCTAAAGTTGTAAGTGTTATCGAAACAATTGTTAAAATAAAAATTGCAGATTATACAAACAACAAAAATATCTCTAAACTTTTTTTTACAAATAAGCGTTCATGAGATATCACGTGCAAAACTGATATACACCAACACCAGCCCACATTGACCTTGAAAAACATTTTTACTTAGCCCAATGTATATGAAATTTTTCTATGTAATTGAAAACTCCTCATTTTTTCTGACACGAGCTGTATGAGTTGTTTATGATCACCTCTTGGACTATATTGTTGCCCCAAATGTTTCAACATCTCATACTCACTCACGGCAGCGCCCGCTCTAGCGGTTACGTCGCCCCGGGCAAAACGACAAATTGGCGCCCCTTAAGAATTGGGTGATCCATTTAGAGGTATTTTTTTTAAATATAAAAAAAATAAAAAAATAATATATTACCACCCAGTAGGAAAATGAACTAGTTCTAAGACTGGTAGAATAACTACATTCTAAGGAGGGAGTAGTGGTTCCCACTTGGATTCCTTTTATATGAAAAAAAACCCACTACTTTTGTACAGCGTTGTCCTACGATGGAGTCAATTGTCCCTTCCTGCATTACTTCGAAATAGTTCAAGAACTAATTCAGCTTGAACTAATTGGAGAACTAATTCATTTTGAAGTACTTCGAGAGCTAATTCAGTTTGAACTAATTGGAGAACTAGTTCATTTTGAAGTATTTCGAGAACTAATTATTTTTGAACTACTTGAAGAACTAGTTCATTTTGGAATATTTCGAAAACTAATTCATTTTGAACTACTAGTTCGGTTAAAGTACTTCAATAGGAATAAAAGGCATTTATTTCAATTAGAGTATTAAGTATTTTATAAAACTAAGTTTCTTCATTTAAAATAATAAATTAATAATAATAATATAAATAATATAAAAAAAGGCCTTTCAATGATACATAAAAAAAGTTTTTAATTTTAGTTAGTATTGTTTTCTCGAAAGGAAAAGTCTAAAGGTGTGATATGACTTGAACTCGGCGGCTAATTTACCAGGAGCGCGTTCAAAAACCTTACTATGGTAAACCACGAGGTAAGCTGTGATTATGCTGCATCACTTCACTTAACCACGAAAGTTTATGTTTAACCATGGAGGTTTTTGAACGCACTGTGGTTAACTACAAGTTAAAGAAAAATAAAAAAAATAAAAATAAAATTTTCCATAAAATAGTCCCCGCTAATTGCTTGAATTATTTCATTTATTATTTATTTGCAATAATCCCACAAATCCCACTTTAATTTGTTCATGTTTTAACATTAAAACAACTGTCAGAGAGTTGTTTTTATTCTTCTTCTTCTTAACTATCGCTAACCATGCTCCTGAGCAGGGTTAAAATTTAACTACACCATGGTTAACCACGGGAGTTTTTGAACGCCAAAAAGTTATGCTCGTGGTTATGTTGTAGTTAACCACGGAGTTTTTGAACGACAAAAGTTTACCATAGTTAACCATGGTTAACCATAGTAAAGTTTTTGAACGCGCTCCAGGTTGTTCTTCAGCCCAAATACTGCAATTTGGCTCGTTGACGTAGCCATTAAGCCAGAAAGCCTCATCGATGAACAAAATGTTGGCCCAAAAGCGTGGATCTGAAGAAAGCCTTTGTGCCGCTAGAAAAAGATTAACCAGCTAACAATATGCAATTGATATGGTAGGTCTGTCGGATATTTAGTGCGCTTTCAGAAAAGTAAAACCAAAGACACAGGCATGGAGTATAGTGACGAGCCTACCAGGCGCGGATTTAAGGGGGGGGGGGGGTCACGGGGGTCATGACCCCCCCCCCAAAAGCACTCGCTGTTTAAAAAACAAAATTGACCCAACTAAAAAAACAAAAACAAAAAATAACCAAACGACCGAACTTTTTTGCAAATTAAAAAAACGACCCTTTTTTTTATCTGATAGTGCAAGCTCAGGTGTCACCCTTTTGGCCTTATCATGGTTGGCGAGTTGAAAAAATGACAGCGCCTTTTATCGTCCTCATTTTTCGTACCATAATTGGCGAATGCAGCGACATGACAGTTTTCGACAAAACCTTATCATTGTTGTCGCTTGAAAGTTTTTAGACATTTCTGATAATTAAAAAATTTATAAAATTATATTATTTATTCAATCTATTTAAAAAATATTTATTCAATCTAGTCACTTGATAGTCGTGAAAAACACAGCTTTGTCTCTTCAAACGCCAACTGTGATACGCCTGAAGGCGTTTTTCCCGACAAATGTCAGTTTTTTTGGAAACCATGATTCCGTTTTACAGTTGCCGCGCCATTTCTCAATTCAAGCGCCAACCATTATCAGGCCCTTTGTACTACTAGTCCGTCATGTCATGTCGCACACGTCATAGTGCAATGTCTAGTAGTAAGCTTAGCTCGAAGTATAGAGAGAGATAGGATAGATTAGGGGGAGTCGGGTGCAGTGTCTCCATATGTAAATCGAGCGTTACCGTGCTGCAAGGGCAAAACTACTAGACACGGTGAATCTGCTAAAAATGTACCGTGTAATTTTTCGTCAATTTTCTTCAAAAATTCCACTTTTTTTGATAAAACTAATTTTTTTTTGACAATACAAACAAAAAGAGTTTTATCAAAAAAAGTGGCAGTTTTGAAGCATTTTGACGAAAAAATACAAAAATTCATGATTTTCGATTCAATTTTTTCCACTTTTTTCAAGTTTAAACATATTTTCTTGTTCACCATCATAAAGTGCATAAAAAACCTACACTTAAATTAAAAAGGAATCTCATACGATGCAATGCACAAAAGTTATTGGCCAATCAATTTTCAGATTTCAGGTTAATTTTTGAGACTTGTGGTGGATATTTTGACTTAAAATTATTACGAGTTATTGTCCACATTATAAAGTAAAATTACTGAAAATTTCATCAATTTTTACTTAAAACATCCAAAGTTGTAACCAAAAAACCAAAATTTAGCAGTTTCTTCAGTTTTCAATTTTCTTTGAGGTTATGTGTGCAGATTAAAATTTCATTTTGCAACCGCTGATAGGTAATGTCATAATGAACAGCCTCAATTTTTGTCGCTTTCTTTGGACCTACACATACCGATAAATTCTCATCTATATTTAGAAAGAACGACCAAAATAGTAGATTTTTTACAAAACGGAAACGGCCCATAATTTACGTAGCGGTTGCAAGAGAAAAAGTCCATTTCGTATAGTATTCGATGTAACTAACATATTGAAAAAAAATTTGAGATTGGAAACAATTCCTTTTTCACAAAAATTTGATGCTTATCTGACTCCACTATTAGTAAAATCCGTAAAATATTTTTTTTCGATTTTTTGAAAATTTGTAACCAAAAGACCCTTTAATCCACCAGAAAATTCGGTTAGTTTTGTTCGTTTTGTTAATTTTGTTTTTGTTTTTTAGGAGTAGAAATTTTTTCCGCCACTTTTAATTCCGTGACCGCCCCAAAACAAAATTCTAGATCCGCGCTTGGAGCTTACCGAGGGACTTGATACAAGTACAATTTCAAAATATCAATATTTACATTAAAACCTAAAAAGCAAAGCAAAGGTTTTATGATAACCGGAATATTTTCGATTGAAACTGGTCGCGTTAAAACTGCATCAAGTGAGATTCCATATGTCGTGGTACTTTTGTCAATATTGGGTCTGTTTAGACGCTTCACTGCCAAGAACTTTGTGGATGAAGGGAGAAATGGGGTGGCACCTCTCATCATCTTTCCTCATCTTTCCCCTTCATCCACAAAGTTCGGACCTGGTACCTAATAAAAAAATAATATTGAAACCGCCACTCAAAATCTTGGGGATTTCGTTGAAGTTTTGACCTAGTAAAAATGAACCTTCAGAAGTGGAGTTTTTCATGTATGAATTCCATTATTTTGCGTAAAGTTTTATGCGGCGATACATAAATAACTACCATCAAATTCATCTGTCCGTTTTCTGCCATAGATCTGCCTACACACATTTCATGGTGATTTATCGTGACTACGCGATAGCCTTTTAGTAAATCTGTATGAGATGTTAAAACATTAGCGGAGTCCTCATCATATTCTTCATTTTTCATCCAAGTTTTTGATAAAAGTAATACATTAATTTTTTTACAACTTCGTCATCTAAATCTTGTACGTTCGCAAACCCCTAACCTATCCCTAACCTATCCTTCAAATCAAGCTTACTACTAGAAATTGCACCATGACTTGAACGACATGACGGACTAGTAGTACAAAGGGTGATTCCTAAGCTTGATTTTACCACATAAAAAAATGCGAATGCCACACGGGTATACACGCTCCCGCTACAGCCATGGCATGCATGCTCCCGCTACATGCATGGCATGCACGCTCCCGCTACATGCATAAACATTTATAACTGCATCCTCATCGGCATAGACGATTCCAAACGCGGGTGTTGTTTTACCAAGGAGTCCCCAACTAAGCACTAACGACGTGCAATGCCGATTGACCTAAGCAATCGAACGAGAACCGGTCTACTGAGTATGCTATTGGTACCCTTTATGGTCGCGAAGATAATTGCCCGTTTTCTTCGTCCTATACAATGTTTTAAAGCCCAATTTTAAAGGGAGCAAAAAGAAATGCAAAAAAAACTCAACTCTGATCTAGGAGTGGTTTTACTGCCTTAAGGGTTTTTTCTGTTCTTACAAATACTGGCAACTCTCCCGGTCAGAGTAGCTACCGCAGAGAGATTGTTTTCTACTCTTCGCCGAGTAACATGTTGGTTGCTTGCCTCAATGGCATCAATGAAACTATCAACGTTTTCGCATAAAAGAAACGTAAGCTTGAATTTGTAATTAAGCACATAAATAAAATTATTTAATGAACCATGTATTTTAGCGATTGATATCCTTTGAAGTTGTAAAAATTTCATCAAAATCGATTCAGTAGTTTAGAGTCTAAATATGACGTTGTGATGTACAAACAAACACACATTTACAAACTTACATTTTACAGGTTAATTAATTTACCTACTAGTGTTTGCCCCACGGCTTTGCCACGTGGAATTATACACTGAACAAAATCTTGGTCAGGACGTCATATATTTTGTAAACATCTCCTTTGTAGGAATGCACTATATCGATCATGAGCGAGTTCATACTCAGAATCGCACTTGGCCGATTTTCGGGTCGCTGTGACCACGACCTTTTTGAGGACTGGATCCGCCCCTGGGTTTTAATGCCAGTGATGATGATTTTTTATTTATTTGATGATGATGACATATTTTTTATTTTCAACAAAAAAGTTTCAAGAACTGTAAATATTTTTTTTGCGTTGAGGCATAAACATTATAAATACGCTACCCATTGTAAATTTCTAACGAACGAGAAAATCGATATGTGATATGTTCTTTTAATTGGGTATCAATGCTTTTCTTCACATCATATTTTTCTCACACTTACAGACAAATTGCGGCCCTCAAATTTGGCGCCCCGAACAAATGTTCGAGTTTCCCGCCCAAAAAGCGGGCCCTGCTCACGGAAATTTCACAAGTTTTTCATCATCAATGTACTATAAGATATATACAGGGTGTATACCCTTAAGTTTACAAAGCAGCCGGCTGTGGATAGGTTTTGGATAGACGAACAAAAAATCGTACGGGTGGGTGGTGCAAAATCGTAACGGTTTAGCCACTAGGGCGTTTTGAAATTTCTTTTCTAGAGTTTTACATATCACACTGTTTTTTTGTAACCCTTTCAGCTATTTTCATGATTAAGATATCAGTGTACGCAGAATACAAAATTTCGTTTTTTTAACTGAAATTTCAACTAAAACCACCTTTTTCTCCAAAAAATACCTAGTTAACTAATTTTTTTTTTTTGCAAAATTGGAAAGCTTGGATAATTTCCTATCGATAATGTCCTACGGCTTTTATTTTTGGAGTTATAGTATTCCGCGTACACTGATATCTTATTCAAGAAAATAGCTGAAAGGGTTACAAAAATACAGTGTGATATGTAAAACTCTACCAAAAAAACTTCAAAACGTCCTGCCTGCTAAACCGTTACGATTTGAGCCCCGCCCCCTTACGATTTTTGTTCGTCTATCCAACACCTATCCACAGCCGGCCGCTTTGCAAACTTAAGGGTATACACTTCTTCTTCTTTAACGGCTCTACAACCGGGATCCGGTCCTGGCCTCTCGCAACTGTTCTCTCCACCGGTCCCGATTCTGAGCCGATGTCATCCAGTTTGGCATCCCTATGCTCTGAGCGTCCTGGTCTACGCCATCCTTCCAGCGGAGGTTGGGTCTCCCTCGCTGTCGCACCCCATAAGTCTTACCGCAGAGAACTTTCCGAGCAGGCTCATCTTCACTCATACGAGCTAGATGTCCTGCCCACCGGAGTCTACCGAGCTTTATTTTCCTCACAACATCTATGTCGCGATAGCGCTCGTAGATCTCGTCATTGTAGAGTCTCCGGAATCGTCCTTCCTCACATATGGGGCCAACAATCCTCCGAAGTATTTTCCTCTCGAACACCGCCAAGAGGTTAGAGTGCTTTTTGCTAAGCACCCACGTTTCGGATGCATATGTGAGGACCGGCAAGACCATCGTCTTATATAGTAAAAGTTTAGACGTTATGGTTAGATGCTTGGATTTGAAGAGCCTTGACAGGCTATAGTAGGCTTTGTTGGCTTTTAGCAGTCGTGCGCGTATTTCAGGTTCCATGCTATTGTCGGCTGCTACTATTGACCCAAGGTAGGTAAATAATTTTACCACATCAAACTCGTGTTCCTCTACCTTGATTGTGGGACCAATGTTAGGTGTTCTTGCAGACGAGGCCACCATGTACTTTAGGTCAAAACAGAATTGCGACTGCGACGGCGGACGGCGAAGTCGCTCGTTTAGCGCAAATGTAAAACAACGTTGTATAACGAAATTACAACTGCAGCGGCACTGCGCCGCAACATCGAAGTCGGCGTACAAAACATAATTTTTTTCAAACACAATTTTTGGATATGCAAAACGTCACGTCTCAATAAAAGTTGCGGTTGCAATTTCGGTATACATTAGCTGCTCCGTCCAAATATGACATAAATCGCAGTTGCAGTCGGCCGTCGCAGTCGCAATTCTGTTTTGAGCTTTTGTTTTGCTTTCGTTGATGTGCAGTCCTAGATTTCCTGCCGCCCGCTCAATCTGGATGAAAGCTTCTTGTACAGCTGTTGATGTTCTTCCAATGATGTCAATGTCGTCTGCGTAAGCCAGTAATTGGGTGGACTTGTGGAGGATTGTGCCCCTTGATGTCACGCCCGAATCTCGGATCACTTTCTCCAAACGCCAGGTTGAAAAAGAGGCAGGCCAGACCGTCCCCTTGTCGGAGTCCATTATAGATGTTGATTGGTCTGGACAGTATTCCGGATACCTTTACTTGGCTTGTCACATTGGTCATGGTCAACCTACATAGTCTTGTCAGCTTATTGGGAATACCGAATTCTCTCATGGCTTTGTAGAGTTCTACTCTGGCTATGCTATCATAGGCGGCTTTAAAGTGTATGAAGAGGTGTTGGATTGAGTTTTGAAACTCTAGACATTTTTCCATAGCCTGCCTCAAAGTGAAAATCTGATCGGTTGTTGATTTGCCTGGGCTGAAGCCACACTGGTATTGGCCTACGATGTTTCTAGCGTATGGGGCCATCCTGTTTTGTAGGATGGCGGAGAATATCTTATACGCGGTACTCAACAACGTTATACCACGATAATTGCTGCACGTTGTGATATCTCCTTTTTTATGTACCGGGCAGAGGATGCCTTTTCTTCAGTCTTCTGGCATCGCTTCCTGCTCCCATACTTGCACAATTAATTCATGAATCGCTTGGTGTAATGTAGGCCCTCCATATTTAACCAGCTCCGCAGGGATGCCGTCTGCACCCGAGGCCTTGTTGTTTTTTAGCCTGGTGATGGCACTGCTAACTTCTGCTAAGCTTGGTGGTGACAGCATAGCATTATCGTTAGATATTGGTGGAGCCTCGAAATCCTCCGTTAGCTCGCCATTTAGCAATTCATGAAAGTGCTCTTCCCATCGCTCCAAGATGCCTTGAGGATCGGTGATCAGATTCCCTTCTTTGTCCTTGCAGTATGTGCAACGAGGTGTGAATTGCGTCACACCGCGTACTCTTCGGTAGAACTCCCGCGCCTGGTGCGGCCGTCGCTCTCTGTAGCGTTCTAGTTCACAAACGAGATTTTTCTCCCAGGCTTCCTTTTTTCGTTTGTGAATTCTTTTTTCTTCTTTTCTGAGCTCTTTATATTTATCTTCGCGTGCTCGTGTTCTCTGAGACTGCTGCATTGCTCGATACGCAGCATTCTTACGTTCAGTTGCCAGCTTGCATTCATTATCGAACCAGTCGTTCCGATCTCTACGACTTCTGCCTAAGATGAAATCAGCAGTACTAATGACAGTATTTTTAAGGCGGGTCCAGCTCTCATCGACGCCCGGCATCTCATCCCCAGGACTTGCTCTTCTGAGTGCGAGTTCTAACGCCTGACCGTAGCTGTTTCTGGCCATTTCGTTGCGGAGTGCAGCTGTGTTGATTCGAGCCTGATCAGCGGATACAAAGCTTTTCAGCGTTGTAATGCGCTCTCGGAGCACCATACCAACAAGATAGTGATCTGAGTCGAAGTTGGCACCTCGGTACGTTCGTACCGTCATCAGACCCGAAAGGTGGCGGTGGTCTATCAACACATGGTCTATTTGATTGCGAGTTGCCCATCAGGAGATATCCAGGTGGCTTTATGGATATCTTTACGCGCAAATCTGGTACTTGCAACGACCAAGTTCTTACTTGCTGCCATCTCTATAACTCGCTGCCCATTGTCATTAGTGTTCTCATGCAAGCTGTGGATGCCGACATATTGCCTGTATACGGGCTCCCGGCCTACTTTGGCGTTCAGGTCTCTCAATATGATTTTTACATCATATCTGGGGCAGGCATTAAGTTCCCGTTCAACTACTTCGAAGAATTCTTCTTTTTCATGGTCCGGGGACTCTTCTGTAGGTGCGTGAACGTTTATGAGGCTGATGTTCTTAAATTTGCCTCGCACACGAAGGGTACAAAGCCTTTCGTTTATTGCTTTAAAGCCGATAATGGTAGGCTTCATCCTTTTGCTGACCATAAAACCTACCCCGAGCACATAGTGTTTCGTATGACAGCTGTAATATACGTCATAATCAGGTTTTTGCAAAACACCATTCCCTGTCCATCGCATCTCCTGGATGGCGGTAATGTCAGCTTTATATAGGGTATACACTAGGGTGGGTCAAATTGTTCGCAAAGCATTTAACATGGTCCAATTCAGCGAAATTCCTAAAATTCGTGTTATTTTAAGAATTTTTCGCGAAGAAACTATATATTTTGGATGAAGTCTACCCCACCGCGCTTTTCAAAAATGGATTTTGTACTAAATGATTATTTTTTTAAAAAAAACACATTCAAACATATTGCTATAACTTCTAAAATAATTGTAGTAAGATAGTGATCTTAGGCTTGCTGGATCAGGAATTTTCCCAACTATATATTTTGGTTGAAGTCTCCACCGCGCATTTTCAAAAATATATTTTGTACTAAATGATTATTTTTTTAAAAACACTCCAAAAAATCGCTATAACTTCTAAAATAAGTTTAGTAGTATATTTTGTGCTTATTGGATCAGAATTTTTTACCACTGTGTATATCAGACGTTTACTTGCAGTATAGTAGAAAGACTTTGATGTTCAGTTGCAAAAAACTGACTAAAATTGCCACATATCCAAATAACACCCATTTTCTATGTCTTTATCTTAATAAAAAAAAAAAATCTAACACCTTTTTTTTGGGTCAATTATTGTATACTCCAGTTCGTTTTGCTAGAAAAGTTGATTAATAAAATCCTTACAAAAATTTAATATTAAAAGTTTTTATAGGGGAATTATTTAACATTTCACTGTAATTTTATGATTTGGAAAAGTGCAATAAATGTTATGGTAATCTGTGAAATTTTTAATTTGCTACTGTTTTCTCAAACTTTAGATCAACTTCTTTACCAAACGAACTGGAGAATACAATAATTGACACTAATAACGTTTGTTAGATTTTTTATGCAGTTTTTTATGCTGCAATAAAAAAATAGTTTTTAACGAGAAAGTGATACAAAATGGGTGTTATATAGGTAGGTGTAAATTTTTAAGACATTTCTTGTACCTGAACA
Organism: Thereva nobilitata; assembly: GCA_963855945.1. Classification (NCBI taxonomy): domain Eukaryota; kingdom Metazoa; phylum Arthropoda; class Insecta; order Diptera; family Therevidae; genus Thereva; species Thereva nobilitata. Next base: position 100,069,980 of record OY979695.1, read on the forward strand.
TCAAATTTTTCTACTATGACAGACTAAACGTCTGACATGCACAGTGGTAGAAGGCTGGGGAAATTTCTGATCCACTAAGCCCAAGATCATTATCCTACTAAAATTATTTCAGAAGTTATAGCGATTTTTTGGAGTGACTTTAAAAAAATAAACATTTACTACAAAATATATTTTTGAAAAAGGGGGGAGGCGCGTGTTTAGCCTTCGACCAAAATATACAGCTGGGCAAATTCCAATAAGCACAAGATCATTATCCTACTACAATGATTTTAGACGTTATAGCGATTTGTTTGAAAGTGTTCTTTAATAAAAATAATCATGGTGGGGGTGGGGTAGACTTCATCCAAAATATATACAGGCCTATTCTGAACTCCGCTGGAATCGACTCCGCTGGAATTTTCATACAATCGTATGCTACCAATGTATGAAAATTCCAGCGGAATCAATTCCAGCGGAGTTCAGAATAGGCCGGATAGTTTCTTCGCGAAAAATTCTTAAAACAACACGAATTTTATGATTTTCGCTGAAATGGGCCGCAAAAATATTTGACCCACCTTAGTATACACTCTGTATGTATGTTAACTACATCAGCATTTAACTACATATATCTCTCATATTCATGCAATGAAATCTGCTACGTATTTTTCGTGATTTCCTATGTCGCTCTTTTTAAAAAGTTAAGTCCTCATCTTGCCTCTTTTTTTATTTCAATGCTTCTTTTATATTGATGTCAAACCAATGCCTCCTTCTGTCGTTATTTTGTGTACATAATACATTGTTGTTTGCTTTTGTACTTCTTTTTTCTTTATCGAGTTCCACAACATCTTCAGATTAGAAATGGGCTCTTATTCTGGTTGTCACTTATGGTGACAAATGGCGAAGTGAGACAAAAATGCTATTATGGTTCTCTAAAAGAGTAACAATTCAGTAAGATAAGGCGAACTACAGTTGTCACTGATATCGAGAAACGGCGAATTCATTGACAGTTGTTCTCGTTTGATGTTTGTAAGTGAGATTTTTCTCATTTGATATTTAAAGTGACATTTCTCACTATGGTGGACAACCAGAATAAGGGGCGATATGCACCAGATTATACGAAAGTTACTTCTCGCACTAAAAAATATCTCATTATCTGAAACAGTATCAAGACCGGGCAATATAATAATGAATTTCAATATATGTATGTACCAACTCATACATAGGTTAGCTCTATCCTGAGATATTTTAAAAATGTTTAAACATCAACTAGTGCAAGATAAGTGAATTAGCAGGTAGGTAGTGTGTTATGTACAATATTTCCAGGTCTAAAAACTTTCCTAATTCTTTCCATAAATAAAAATTTAAATCATTGACCTTGCACACGCCGGAAAATTCTTAATGGACAACGGCCCTGAACCAAAGTCCGGGCGAAACCTGAGACGCCTCGGCTAATTGCACAGAGGAAAGCTTCGCGCAATTTGCAGTACGGTGCACCAAAAGTGCATCATAAGCAAGTTGTGCCGGTGAATTAGCCAGCCAGGTTCAAGGGCGCGTTTTCCCGGCGTGTGTGATTTTTAAAATGCTATCACTGACAGGTGATTTGAGGTTCTTTTATAAAGAAGTCTAGAAGAGCCTGATTTTAACTTCGGTCCCGGGCGGACATATATAAGTTAAAAAAAAAGTATAAGTTATAAGCTGGTGGTGACTTCGGCGCCGTGTCGGTTGCTCCGGCACCACACGGTGGCTGGTATGTAAAAAAAACAAGATTACAAATAAAGTGTGATTGTTCTAAAAAGAAACAGTTTTATGTAAAGAAAAAACAAGATTAAAAAAATGAAATGTAATTGTTGTAAAAAGAAACAGTTTTATGTAAAAAAAACAAGATTACAAATAAAGTGTAATTGTGTTTATTAATTAAAATAAAGAATAGTCCAAGACTAACTTTAAATAATTATTGTGTTCTGTTAATGTGTATACATGCATAAAAATGTATGCAACAAGTGCTTTACGAATATTTTCAAAATTCTGTAGACTTTCTTTTCTAATGTAAGGCTCAAGTTCAGCAAAAAAAGGTTAGTCCCTGTTTAGATAGATCTAAAATTGAAAGAGGACCAATGGGACCTGGTGTTTATGGAGCCACATCCCAACCAGGAGTATCTCTAGGCAAATGCCCTTCATTTTTCCAAATAGAGATATACGCCATAGAGACCTCTGTTCATGAATGTCTCAGATGAAAGACAGATGGCACAACTGTCTTTATAATAAATTATAAAGCTTATAAAGAAATGCATCGATTCCCTAAACGCTGTCGCATTCACTAGCGGAGCTATAATGAAGTTGATGCAAGGACACGAAGGATTCGCCGGAAATGATCAGCAGATCAGATCAATAATTGAAAATCTAAATAGCCCAGTTGGGAAAAGAAGAACCCATTCCAGAAGAATTTATTCAGAATGCATTCCGAAGGAACCAATTGATTCGTTTTATGATTCTGGGGAATGCAGAAGGGAATCGAATGTATTCCCAGTTCGTTGCTAAGCGTAAAAAACTTTCCAATCAATTCTAAGGAATCAATTCCGTACCGATTCTAGGGAATACAGAGAGGAATGAATTGGTTCCGTCTTATGACATCACAATGCAAAAAGAATCGGTTATCTACTTTGAAATATGGCTTTGAATCTAAAGTGGAATCACTTCCAATGTACTGGAATCAATTCTGAATCCATTCTGAATGCATTCTTTTCCCAAGGGGTGGCTGTAAGTTATACATATACGAGTTTCCCTAAACAACTACGTGGTTTATTTTGAATGGATGGAGCACTCGTGTATGGGGGCCGTAACACTAATATTACTGCGTTTCCCTAACATTGTCATTTCGCATGTCGCGTCGTAAATAAATAAACCACTTCAAAAAAAAGTATAATTTGGGATTTTTCACGAATTTCTAAAAAATGTGGAAGAATTAAATCCGATTGGTGAGAAGCTTGGTTGCGAAATATGAAAAATTGGTCGTCCGTAGTTTATGAACAGCTCTTGCTTTCTATGTATTGATATTAACCAATTTTATACAAACGTTTTTCATCACACGGTAAATATAAGGGTTTTATAAACAGATATCGAGTCTATCATTGCAAAAACAAAGAAAGATAGTACAGAGAAGAATGAAATTACATACATCGCCCACACGCAGTTTTATTCCACCAGCTCCAATATTAACACGTCAGAACGCTTATTTCGCTGATTCTACAGGAGATGGCTTCCTCACTTATTATGTTTACAGGCTAAAGAAGGAGAAAGCGTAACCTTCAACCTTCACTTTTACAAGTTTAGATAGGTGGTAGTATTCTGCGTACACTGCTACCTTATTCATGAAAATAGGTCATAGGGTTACAAACATACAGGGTGATATATAAAACTCTAAAAAACACTTTAATACGCTCTAGCGGCTAAACCGTTACCATATGATTTTTTGCTCGTCTAACCAAAACCTATCAACAGTCGGTCGCTCTTTAAAAAGCCGAAATTTTCACTTTGATGACTCATTACTCTGGAAGTTGATAGGGTAGAATCTTGACTTTAGATAGGTGGGAGTATTCTGCGTACACTGACGCCTTATTCATGAAAATAGGTTATAGGGTTATAAAAATGCAGCGTGATATGTAAAACTCTAAAAAAAGTTTCAAAACGTCCTAGCGGCTAAATCGCCACTCAAAATCATGGGAATTACGTTGAAGTTTCGACCTAGTAAAGTTGAACCGTCAGAACCCTATATGCGGACATGGTCATGTATGAATTCCATTATTTCGAGTACAGTTTCATGCGCCGATACCTTAATAACTACCAACAAAATCATTGTCCATTTTCGGCCATTTCACCAATAGATGATTTATCGTGACTAAGTGATAGCGTGTTAAAACATTAGCATAGTCCTCTTTATTTTGGTAGATTGCAACTCCGACAGCTGCAACTTCAAGTCGAATCAATTTAACAAAACAATTGAAAAGTGGGATATCAACATTTTCTTCATGTTTCATCCAAGTTTTTGATAAAAGTAACACACTAATTTTTTTTGCAACTTCGCATACTAAATCTTGTACGTGCGCACTTACATTTTGACAATTTAGCGAAAGTATTGATAATCCTGGTCTATTCGAAATAAAATGTAAAATTTCAGAAGTGATCGTTTGAACAAGGTTTAAAGATAGTCCGATAGATCTTTAGTGATAACATATAAACCTTCAATATTTGTCAATCTTGATAAAGCAACATAAACTAGCACTTGTTGAAACGATGAGAAAATTATTTCGATTTACATTTAAACTTTTATTAATATTTATAGCTATAGTTGCTGTTCTTCTAGCGATTGGTACAGCATTTCGATTTGTACTATGTTCAATCATAAATCTAGATAATTTCTTCGAAGTTTCACTCCTGGTTTTGTATTGTTTTCTAATTCACATCAAATTTGGGAGCCTCTCCATTTTCATCCTTTCATTCACTCCCAAGTAAACTTTTTGACCAAAGGCGCGCCTAAAAAACTTTTACTTCATAACAAGTAACGATGTTTTTTTATTATTTTTCTATGTTTGTAATCGAAAAAAGTCAACTGCTTGTTGCACCAGGCGCAGCCAAATTGTAATACGCGTACCCCCTCTAAACTCGTCAAGTACCTACCCCTTGGGGGTTCGCGTACCACACTTTGGAAAACACTGTCCTAGGTCATAGCTTTATGCCCGCTGATCGAGTGTTTGCCAGATTGGAGAAGGAGTTTAAAATTACTCACGTCATTACATTAAAGGGAAAATACTATTCGATTTATGAAAATCATGGTAATTTGAAAAAACTTGGAAGCGACCGCTCCCTTTTTGACATTAAAGGGTTAGAAGAACATTATAAAAAACTACCAGCAATTCAGACACTCAAGAAAATTGCAATGAAAAAGAATGGCAGAACACGTTGCAGTGCCCAAGCTTTTGAAACTTTCGGATTTGAGTCAGGAAATGTACCGGTCCAAACTTTATTCAAAAAAGGTAAAAGGCACCGTTAAGAACTGTCCTTACCATCTGTTCAAAAAGGTTTCCCTGCTGCCAAAAAAAGGATGTTATAAACTTATTGAACAAACAATTTGGTGATAATTGATTGGGATGAGCAGTCGGAACTTGCCTGGTACAAATAGATCTTATTGGATGAAAATAATACTATGAGCGATGAATCAGTACAAGATTGTGAGCCAGAGGAATGTGAATGCATGGAGTCTGATTTATAGTACCTAATAGAGTAATACAGCAATAAAGTCTTTATTAAAATACATGTTGTTTCTTATTATTCTATGGTTTATCAATAGGGAATATTTTCCTTTAGTCAAATCAAAAAGGACTTTTTTCAAAAGTGTCCAGTCGACAGGACTATTTAACCTTAAGTTTTTACTGTTTTCCCAAAATTTGGTTATGGTGACTTTAGTCCCTTTTGAACAGACACTACTCATATAAGGTGCGTTTTATTTTCATTGGAGTACGTACGCCGGCGTAGTTGGGCGCACATTGGAGTAGATGCAGCCACACCAAACGATTCACAAAACGATTACAACGAATTTATTGAATTTTGGACAGGACAAGGTCTGTCGGGTAAGCTATTAACAAAATATAATGGAAATTTTAAAAAGAATCGTCAAGTGTTAAGTCGAATTTAAGATATCCTAAACTCACTCCTATCCTACCCTTCAAAAACAGTAAAAAATAAGGTACTTGAATGCTGTTTCCAGGTTTATCTACATGAGGTGAAATCTGAGTTTCAACCAGCAAATGTTGCATCTGTTCAAGCTGATAAAACTACGGATATTTCATGTAAGTTAAATAGTTTTAATTTTACTTTTCGTTAAAAATAATAAACCTCTCATTCTTTGACCTTAATGATCGGTCCGCAAAAGGTATAGTTCATGTGATTCAGAATGTTCTGGAATACTACAATTTAGAAAAAAAATTATTGTTCCAAACTTGGAGTACAGGCGGGATCAAACGTTAATAAAAGAAAATATACAGGCTGTTCCCGACTAAGATGCTAATCTGTTAAGGGGTGATTCCTGGGTATAATTGGAGAAACAAATTGTTCTAGAGAATGGGGCTAGCACCTCTATCCACTGAGACACAGGCTGTTTAAGAAAAGACGTTCGGACAATTTTTTAGTTTACTTAAGGGGTGGGGGGGGTTAAGGTATTAAATTTTTTTTTTTGCATTTTTTTATTTTTCTAATTGAATGCATAATATTTTAAGAATATTGTGTCAAAATTTCAAGTTGATTGGAGCAAAATTGACGAAGTTACGAGTATTTTTATACCTGTCGGATTTTAATCCCTACCCGACACGAGCGCGCTATTGTTACCTGGCAGATGTTTATGTTTCGCTCTCTATATAATACCTAATCTTACCCCTCTATAAATAGAATTTTGGCTTAAGTACAAACGTCCCTATACCTGTACATTTTGTCAGTGTAGAGTATAAAATTTAGTGAAGCAGTAAATATTCTATCGAGCAGACGTACACGTGCGTTCCTATTTTCACATCATTTTAGCTCCGTTTTCATTAAGTTTCCCAAGCGTTTCCCCACAACTCACGTTTTCAAAGTCGGTGCCCTTCATAACTTCAAAACTACTGCACCGATCCTTTTGAAATTTTGAACACTATTTCTGTACATAATTTACGAGGTAACGTTGTTTTAGTTTTTTCAAATTTGTTAATAAAATTTATTTTACAATAACAAATTAGCCGATTTCTTTTCGCAAAAAATCGCGTTTTTGCCTTCAAAGTGTTCCAAAAAAATGAAAAATTGAATTACTAACTATTATCTAACGAATGAACTTTAATTTTTTGATTTCGGATGATCCAGCACCAAGTTATGAGGGGCACCGCAATTCTACTTTTTTCCGAGACACGGCCGAATAATTGCTGCCGTTGCTGTTTTTTTTAATATTTCTTCGTGAAAATTTTATACAATATTCTTGAAAAATTTCCTATGAATAACGTCCAAACTGTTTTTAGACTACGGCCTTTACTTTTGAAGTTATAAGCAATTTTGATGTTAAAAGCTAACATCCAACATATTTCACTGTAACTCAAAAAGTAGGTCGTTAAGGTCCTTTTTTCTGAACTTGTTTAACATCTTCAAAAGCTGCTAAAAAAATTCGAGGAACACTACAAGACTCCAGCTGCTTTGGTTTTTTTTGCTATTTACGATTCAAAAATAAGTGTCACTCACTGATCTGTTTTTAGTACATATTTTGAAACACTAAAAACAGTAAAAACAAATCAGTGAGTGACACTTATTTTTAAATCGTAAAAAGCAAAAAAACTAGCTGACACTTTATAATTTAAACTCGACCTGGGCACATGGTGTATTAATGCAATTAAAGTCCTCTAATATTGAAACGTAGGAATAAACATTAAAAAAGTTAAAAAGTTATGTATATTCCAAATTGAATTAACTCGCATTGGGCGCTGTAATAATGATTTTAATAAAACAGTTTTTAATTAGTTGATATGTACTACATATATGCCATTTTTATGTCAGAAACACTATTGTGAAGAAACACAATTGCTTTGAATAAATCAACATTCAAAATACCGTTTTTAATCTATAAGTTAAGAATTTGAACCTCCTACATATTTGAAATATTCAGCAGAAATAAAATACAATTCGAATTGACGCTTGGTCTTCTATTACCACTCAAATCTGTGAACCGTCCATCCGTTTTTTTTTCAACTACACTTTAAAAAATAAATTCAAATTCAACACGAACACAAAATAGCAAAAAAATGCAATACTTTTATGTTAACAATTTCGGATTTACATTAATTCCAAAAACACGATGAACCAGACTAAACAATTTCTCCTGAAAAGCATCGCCCAGAAAATTAGGGAATTTATTATTATAAAGAAACATAAATAACACCATTCACATGTACGGCAACTATATTTGTTAAAGGGAGAAATTTATTTACCTAACAGTGTGTTTACCGTGAGAAATATTATAAAAAACACAAAAAATTTCATTTTCACGCAAGTGTGTCTCAAGGGGTCCAACCAACAACTGAGAAAATAAGCTTTGAACTTAGGAACACCTGTTCAATTGTTCGAAAAAATATTTATCAGATGATAGCATGTAATTTTACTTTATTTCTTATTTGATAAGAATTTTTAAATTATTATCAAATTGATAAGAAACACCGGTCAATTGTTTAAAATCTGTGATAACAAATTGTACAAAAAAAATAAATCCGTAGTGGTCAAAATACCTAGCACCTGCTTCTCGGTTAGGCATTGGCAACATTTCCTGCTAAGAATAGTAAAAGTTTTGCCAACTTCTGTTAGGAGGGTTTGAGTTTCTTTTTATTAATGAAAAATAAATCTTGATTCTTAAGAGTAATTTCAATTAGGTAAGCTCCACCTTCTCTCTTCTTTCTCTAATATGCAAATGCCTCGAGAAAAGTACGAGTTTTCAAGCAATCAAAAAAAACTCCCATTACGGACCTCTTTTTAGAGCAAAATCAGTTTTCTGGAAGCATCTTTAGATTGGAAGCAAATAGTAATCAATAAAGCCAGAACTGAGGATATGGTCGATGTGAAAACAATTGGTAGCGAAAAAAAAAATTTTTTTAGTTTTTACCCAGGTGTGGCGTTGCCATAATTAATTAGGGGTTTAAAAAAAGCTTATCCACCACCAGCATGCTCAGTTATTTTTTACCTTTAAATCATCAGACACAGAATCATTTTAAAGTGTCCATAACTTCCTTCCATTGAGTTTGTTAATATTTATCTATCAAATGTTGTCAAAAAATCAATTTGGTCGACAAAATAAGGATTTTTTTTAAAAATATTGAACCGTACACGCAATTTTAGTTCCAATCAACTGGATACTTATCAGTTTTTCTTCCAGATTAAGTTTACGAGATTGTGTATTTTAGCATAGAGAACTAACTAGACCCCATACTCAGTTGAAAAAAATATAAAAATTGTAAATATCCCCTTTTGAAAAGACACTCCTCAGATACTGTCTATACAGGGTGTCCCGTCCTGGCTTGCCGAGCAGTTAATGTTAGATAGTAGACAAAAAATGACCGACAAAAAACACAAAAGGTGGGCCCGTTTTCGAGATAGGGCGTTTTGAAGTTTTTTTTAGAGTTTTACATATCACCCTGTATTTTTGTAAGCCTATGACTTATTTTCATGAATAAGATATCAGGGTACGCAGAATACTCCCACCTATCTAAAACTGCCAAAATTAAGATTCTACCCTATCAACTTCCAGAGCAATGAGTCGTCAAAGTCAAAACTTTGGTCTTTTCAACTAAATTTCAACTAAAACCAACTTTTTCTCCAAAAAATACGTAGTTAACTGATATTTTTTTTTTGCAAAATTGGAAAGCTTGGACAATTTCCTATGAATAATGTCCTGACAATTTTTATGCTACGGCCTTTACTTTTGAAGTTATTAGCAAGTTTGAAAGTAAAAAATAAGTTCTTCAAAGCCATACAGTACTCAGTCTCACTGAGGAATGAGAACTTGAGGCATATGTCTGACAGGCCGTGGACTCATGGTTCCCTACATACACACAGGCGAAGACGACTAAGTTTAGCGTAGCAGGTTGTTAATTCAAGTGCAACAATGTTCATGGCCTCAACGAAAATTTTGAACTAAATAGAAGCTCAGATTTTCAGGCACGGACTGACGATAAATACCCATACACATAAAGATTTTTGTCAGTTTTCTTGGACTGCCAGCCCAGCAGGCCCCATCCGGGTATGGGTGAGTGATTGTGTGGTTATACTTGGCCTCAAGGCGAGAAACCTTCAGGCCATGGCCTGCCGGCTGCCTGTATAGGCATGGGGGCCTTTAGAAATCGCCTCATGGAAATATTTCTCTCTTGAACTTTGACTATTAAATACGAGAAGAAAGAATACCATTACTGTATAAAACACTGGTCTATTGCTCTAATATTTTTTCATATCTTGTTGTAAGTAATAAAAAAGTGAGCCTTAATTTAATTAAAGTTTTTTTAATGCTATCCGTAAACATTCGCATTCGCATTCCGAACATTCGCATTTGCATTCGCATTCGCGAATGTGAAAAATATCACATTCGTAACATCCCTAGACTAGATGTATATTCAAGAGATTTTTTTTAATCGCATTATATAGAAACCTATACCCGTCTGTGTGTGTGTGTGGTGTACGGCCGAACTGTCCTGCAACGAGCCTTCTGATAACCGCCACATGACCGAGGACTATGTTTCAATCACCGTCGGTTTTTGCCCGTAGTAAGGCCATATTTTATTTTTACTCGGGTAGGGTTATTAATACAGGCGTATAAGGTCTACCGATTTTCTATTGTGCTACACCCCTATACCTCATATTTTTAGGCCAGACCGCTTGAACAAGTTCAGCAGTCTGCCTAGTGTCGCTTAGACTTGAATAATCGAGCAGGGACTCCTCAAATAAAGAAACCCTGCTCCTCGCTATTGCGGGGCATTCACAGAGGACGTGGAGAGCAGACTCATCCTCCTCCAGGCAAATCCTGCAGGTGGGGTCCTCCACACCTCTGCTTGGAAGGCAGTTGCTAGGGTTACAGATTCCGGCGCCCACACCTTTCTCTGTTTTGGAGCCATCCGTGTACCATACTAGTCCACCCGGCGATACATTAGGAAAAGTCCAGGTTAGCCTGTGTTGTATGTGCACAGAGGGTTGCTCAAATTTTGAGATTTTAAAAGGCATGTAATCGGAGAGCATCCCCGCTCCCGGAATCCCTTCTATAATGTTGAAAATTATAGAATGGCCATTCGCTTTCAGCCGCGGCGCCGCGTTTATCGCAGATTTCTCTATCTCAAAGTATAGTGGTACCAGATTGAAGAGAGTCTCCAGTGCTGCCGTCGGGGAAGTGCAGATGGCTCCAGTGAGGGAAAGGCAGGCCATTCTTTGAATTTTGCACAAATTGGTTATGAAACCTAGTGATGAGCAAACGCAAGAAAAAGACAAGACTAATATAGTCTTGGTGTTGTCTTGTTCTTGCTCAGTCAGTCTTGTTCTTGGTCTTGCGAGCATAGCTAAGTCTTGTCTTGGTCTTGTTCTTGCAAACATAGCTAAGTCTTGTTCTTGTTCTTGCAAACATAGCAAAGTCTTGGTCTTGGCCTTTGACCAAGACAAGACAAGACAAAACTGCAAGACCAAGGCTATTTTCGCTCATCAAGTATGTATTGTATATATTTTTATAAATTGGTTATTAAAAACAGAAACTTAGGAATCTTCATTTTTGTATGGTTTTCTTTTTAAATCCTGAAAGATTTAACAGAAGAAGGACTCATTTCCTAGACACCAGTAATTGAAGGAAAGTAACAAAGCACCCAATTGATTAAAAAAAGACTTGACAGTGTGAAACATCTACCTAAATCATTTCGGCAAATTTTGCTTCGAAATGCAGAAATATTGATTGTGAAACTCGTTGACGCACAATGCCATGCAAAGTCATTATGTACTTATGTACAAATGTGAATAATTGCTTTTACAATTATCATACTAAAAAGTAAATATACAATACACACATATATTAATATCATTATTACTAGTCCAGTCAAATTAGTATTTTCTGATCTAAAAAAATATATCCTTCATTATTTTTTTTGGAATCGGTTTATTTTGGTGTTTTAAAAAAAATGTTAAAAGTCGAGAACGATATCACCAAGGCGTAAAAAATTATTCAAGTTCAAAATTCATAAAATACAGTTTTTTCCGAATATCGCGCTTTTTACAGCTCGGAGGCCAATTAAAGTTATTATGAAAATGAAAGATAATTAAATTCCCCAAAAAAAAGATATCTTTCATTTTTTTCAAAAAACGAACAGTGCTTCAATGTGCTTCAAAGTTTCCGCACAAGGCATTTGCATATTAGGCAAGTCACTTTATACTACATAAACCTCTAAAAAATCCAACTGAAGATTTTACGGCGGAATTCTCTTTATTTTGGGGTCGAAATAATTTCCCAAAAGTCCATAAAGCCAACTGATCGGCCACTCAAGTTACGGAGGGTCAAACGTCACGAAAATGAGTTTTTCTTAAATATCTCTTGAATTATCGGTTTTACGTAAATGGCTAAGTAAAATTTGTTCGTGAGATAAACCTGCATAAAAATGTCCTGTCGAGCTATTCGTGAAATAAGGCCACAAACAAAATTTGGTTACCAAAATGGGCCACAAGCCGGCCGCGGCTATTTGAGTGAAAAAATTTTATACAAATAATCGGAAGATGTACTCTTTACAATAAAACAACATTCATTGGAAGTTTCAATAACAATTTCAAAAAGAAACCAACAGAGGGCCCCCTTTTATATGCATCAAAGAAGGCTTAATCTTCACGGCCTTGTAATAACCCAGCGGGAAAAGTGGAAGCAGCTTCCTCTGGAATCAAATTGGAAGCGATTCCTTGACGCGCTTCAGAAGCATTTTGGAATATTTTCCTGTTCATATACGAGCTACAAAAGTTATTTTCAACTTTGTTGGTAAATTTTCTCTTTTGAGCGAAACCTTTTTCTCTTCTCCCAAAGAAGCAAAAATGAAAGCTTTACTGCTTGTAAAGCTTAAATCTTCAAAATAGCTTCCCAGGAAGCTAATTATAAGAAAATCGAACAAACTGCTTCTTGCTAATGACATGCAATAGCAAAAAAGATATGGATAAGGATGCGGAAGGGAAGCACTTCTAAGATGCCCAAGGATAGCTTCTTCATGCATCAGTGAATGCTTCTATTTCCCGCTGGGAAGATAGAATTCCCTCATTATCTCATTCATAAAGTTGACACAAGCATAAACAACAAATAGATTCACTCGTATAGACTAGTAGCGTATGCGTTGCTCCGCAGCTTGTCACCCCAATTTCTCGAAAACCATTGGTTCTACATAAATTTTGTATAGGACAGGAGATTTATCTCACGAACAAAGTTTACCTTACAAAATTTACGTAAAACAGATAATTTACGAGCTATTTGAGAAAAACTCATTTTCGGGACCTTTGACCTTGAAGAATTTTTTATGCCTTGGTGATATCGTTCTCGATTTTTAACATTTCTTTTAAAACACCAAAATAAACCGATTCCAAAAAAAAATGAAGGATATATTTTTTTAGATCAGAAGCCATTTGTAAGTCTAAAATTACTGGACTATACTTGAAATTCCAAATCAATTTTATATTTTTTGTTTTTAAAAGAATGAATTTAGGTGAAAATTTTGCAAGACTCTTGCTGAAGTCTTGCTCTTGGTCTTGTTCTTGCACAGATAGTCTTGTTCTTGTTCTTGCGAGCATAACTAAGTCTTGTTCTTGTACTTGGTCTTGCTAAATTTGCAAGACCAAGACAAGACTTCAAGAACAAGATTATTTTTGCTCATCACTAGAAACCCTTAAGGGCCGTTCTGTGCCACCAAACTAAAGCTCCATAAGTTACCATGGGCCTAACGATGGTGGTGTATATCCAGTACATGGTTTTCGACGGCAAACTCCATGTGGAGACACAAGCTCTGGGCCAAGTCCACAGGGTTCTTCGCGTTCTGCTCATCAGAGTGTCCATGTGCTGGTTCCAGTTGAGCTTGGCATCTAGTTTCACTCCTAAATATTTGGCTTGTTGTGAAAAGCCTACAGTTCTACCTGCGAGTGTCGGTTCCGAAAGCCCCGGTAGTTATCGTTTCCCGGTAAAAGGAACCAGAATCGTTTTGTCGGGATTGACTTTTAGTCCTACGCTGTCGTAAAGTTTCACGATTTTCCACCTCGGGAAATTCCTTTTCTGGGGAATTTTAGCCCCCAAAATCGGTATTTTTGGTTTTTTCCAATTTTTTTATTAATCCCAATGATATTTTTTTATTCAAACAAAACGTGAAAACAACACTCGCGTTGGAAACTTTTTTCTCTTTTTTACGTGAATTTCACTGATTGATTGACTAATGGTTCAAACAGTGAATTTTAGAGAGTAACTCTAACTATAACTCTAACTGCTCTACGAGAAATAGTTGAGTAAATTAAGAAATTGCCTTTTCTTAAGCACCCTTTATCTCAGTGGATAGGGCCGATAGCCCCGTTCTATAGAACAATTTTTTTTAATGCTCCGTTATCGAAGAAGCGTGTGTTATATACATTCCTCTGTCTAGTGGCAGAAGATTGTATTTAATCGCCCCGTACGCACCCCAAACATCTCAACCAAGACTATTTATAGAGGAAGTGAACTGGCTCTTTCAAACTCTTCAACAGGAGACGAAGCAAAATTGCGAAGTGCATCCTTTTGTCTACCAGAAGATGCACTGGCCAAGATCCGAGAAGGCTATGATAAGGGCAATACAGAATAACGGACGCTTACTTCCAACAACTAGGAACTTGACAAACAATGAGATTGATGAATATCTGAAAGATATGGACAATCTCATTATTATAAGTTTGCTGCCGAATATCAGCAAGGTTTTTGAAACAGTCATTAATAGATCATTAGCAAAATGGGTTGAGGACAAGAAGGTAATTCGCGATAACTAGTTCGGTTTCAGGGCGGGACATGACATCATTCAAACTGGTATCAGACATACACTGGAACTTCATGAAAGGTCAGTGTACCGGAGTATGCCTGAACCGGATCGAAGGTCTTCTCTATAAACTGGTCAGACTCGCTATACATGATTTACAATATGATTTCAAAGAAGATGTTCGTCGATAAAAGTGGCAACTTCACATCAAGTAGGGTCTTTGACATTAAAAATGGTCTGCGACAGTTCATTCCGCTTCGCTCTAGCGTATGTGTATGACCTGATCGTGTACAGAACGGGGCAGAAGATTAAGGTAATCCAGATGCTCCTGCAACGTAATTTCAAATACGAATCAATTCTTTTCCGGACTCCTCTAAACAGAGCTTCCCGCGATGTGCGGAAGAACTGGAAAACCCTCAAAATATCGAATAATGCTGGGCAAGCATTAGAAAATAAATTGGAAGTGAAATACCTTGGACTTTGGCTGGACCGATAGGAACTTATATTTCAATAGAAATGTAAGTACTGCTCTTGCCAAGGCAAACAAGGCGTTTCATATGACCAAAAGGCTTTTTTACAGCAGAGACCTAAGCCCACGAGTTAGCCGCCCCCTCAGTCTGAGTGAAAGCTGTTGTTGTTCTTCCATGATGTCAATGTCGTCTGCAAAAGACAGTAATTTGGTGGAACATAAGACAGTAATTTGGGTGGAGGATTGTGCCCCTAGTTGTCACGTCCGAGACTCGGATCACTTTCTCCAACGCCAGGTTGAAAAGGAGGCAGGCCAGACCCTCCCCTTGTCGGAGTCCATTTTAGATGTTGATTGGTCTGGACAGTGTTCCGGATACCTTTACTGGGCTTGTCACATTGGTCATAGTCAACCTTGTCAGTTTGTTGGGGATGCCGATTTCTCTCATGGCTTTTTAGAGTTCTGCTCTGGCTATGCTATCATAGGCGACTTTAAAGTCTATGAAGAGGTGTTGAATTGTGGCAATGATATCTGGAAGTGAATTAAAGCAGGAGAAGTGGAAGGAGAGGAAAACTTAGGAGGCGAGAAAAACTAGAAAAACAAAAGGAGTCAGAGAACGTAACCTAAACGAGGAGAGACGTGTAGATTTTGTTTAACAAATATAATTAATCTTTAATCTTTTCCTTATTGTTTTATTGGCATAATCACTCCAAAAGCCTATCCTGACAATTGTATTTTGAAACTCTAGACATTTTTCCATAGCCTGTCTCAAGGTGAAAATCTGATCAGTTGTTGATTTGCCTGGGCTGAAGCCACACTGGTAATGGCCTATGATGTTTCTAGCGTATGGGGCCATCCTGTTTTGTAGGATAGCGAAGAATATCTTATACGCGGTACTCCACCACCACGACAATTGCTGCACATTTTTATGTCGCGGGCGGAGGATGCCTTGAGGATGCAATTTGGGGGGAGGGGAGTTGTCAAAATCTTCAAAATTTGCGTTACGCAATACTTGAACGCCCCCATACTTGCACAATTAATTCACGAATCGCTTGGTGTAATGTAGGCCCTTCATATTTAGCCAGCCGTCTGCACCCGAGGCCTTGTTGTTTTTGAGCCGAGTGGTAGCTCTGCTAACTTCCGCTAAGCTAGGTGGTGACAGTATAGCATTATCATCAGATATTGTTGGAGCCTCCAAATCCTCAGATAGCTCGCCATTTAGCAATTCATGAAAGTGGTCTTCCCATCGCTCCAAGA
This sequence comes from Thereva nobilitata, assembly GCA_963855945.1. Lineage (NCBI taxonomy): Eukaryota > Metazoa > Arthropoda > Insecta > Diptera > Therevidae > Thereva > Thereva nobilitata. The sequence goes on from OY979695.1 coordinate 100,086,219, forward strand.
TCCTTCAGGATCGGTGATCAGATTCTCTTCTTTGTCCTTGCAGTATGTGCAACGTGGTGTGATTGGGTCATACTGCGGACTCTTCGGTAGAACAGGCCAGCTGTGTTAATTCGAGCCTGATCAGCGTTGTAATGCGCTCTCAGAGCACCATACCAACAAGATAGTGATCCGAGTCAAAGTTGGCACCTCGGTACGTCCGTACCGTCATCAGACCCGAAAGGTGGCGGCGGACTATCAACACATGGTCTCTTTGGTTGCGAGTGGCTCTATCAGTAGATACCCAGGTAGCTTTATGGATATCTTTACGCGCAAATCTAGTTCTTACTTGCTGCCATCTCTATAACTCGTCCTTTGTCATTAGTGTTTTCGTACAAGCTGTGAGTGCCGAAAAATTGCCTGTTTACGGGCTTCCGGCCAACTTTGGCGTTCAGAGGTCCCAGTATGATTTTTGCATCATATCTGGGGCAGGCATTAAGTTCCCGTTTCATCGCCCGGGGACTATTCTGTAGGTGAGGCTGATGTTCTTAAATTTGCCTAGCACATTTGTTAGATTTTTCAACTGTTCCTTTGGGGTTTTCCTAATTTTTTTTAAATCACCCCTGTATTGAGGCGAACAAAACAAAAAAAATTATTCAAATCGGTCGAGCCATTTTCGAGTTTTTGCGAGACTAACGCACGGCAATTGATTTTTATATATGTGTTAAGGAATGCTAGAAACTATGTCATAAAATGCAAATATTCCTTAACCTAAAAACAATTAAGTACCAAACCGCTAGCCGTTAGTCCTATCATCCAGAAATCTAACCAGGAACATGCAAATCAGTCTGCCTACAAAATTCTACGAGTGCCGCCAGCAGAACTCAGTACTTGGACTACGAACTTGGATAAACAAATACAAATATCAAATTAGCTTTAATTACAGCCCAGTTGTCAGAGACTTTGACCTCGCACAAAATGTGATCTCGCTGAAAATTGGAACTTAGGTACTTTTTTGGGTGTAGAAAACGATAAAAAAATCTTTGCTGCGGTAAAGTGCGATTTTTATTTTCAAAAACAGCCGGCACACAGAATATGATGAAGAAGAAAGACGTGCCCGGGTCGCCGCCAGTCTTTCACTTCTATCCTCTGGTGCCGGCTGTTTTTGAAGTTAAAAATGGCGTCGAATGAATGCTGTAAGAAAAAACGAATATTTTAAAACATACATTTTATTAAACAGGGACAATGTTTATCATTTTAATTTTTTTTACATCAAAAGTAAATGTCTAATGATGATAAATGTACAAGGATTTTTTTTTTCGTACGCCTCTACTAGTGGGGCCCCTCTTTAAACACAAAACGTAATAAAAGAGCAAAAATATCAAACACAAAACGAAATTCTCTTCTGTAAAAAATTCTCTTCCGATCAAACAAAAATAACCGAAAATAAAAAAAATCTCTTTTGAAAAAAAATTCTCTTTCGATTTCTCTCGTCTCCCTGGGAAAAAGAAGGCAATTTTCTTGGAAAAATGTTGAAAGTGGCACAAGTAGAATATTATTATAGATCTTCAATTTTATAAACATCAGTGAGAATTTTACAAATTATAACTTCCGGTCAAGTTTTCTATGAGAAAAAAAAACAAAAAATTTAAAACTAATGGCTTCATTAGAAACCTTAGAGTGTCCTCTTTAAAATGCTTTTTTTATTTTTAGTTTTGCGTACATTTTAGGCAAGGATACTTTAGTTTTTCCCCGATCGCCTCGCTAGAATATTTTATTTAATTCAGCTTTTTGGCGCGCTTAGATTTTTCGAATTTTCTTCTTATTTTTAATAATTTTTTATAATAATAAAACAATTTTTTTTAAAATAAGTTATAATATAAACTTTAGTGAAATTTTCTGCTCTTTCACGCGGCGCTATTAGTTTTTCGATTTTTTTTTTATTTTTCGATATATAAAGCAAAAACCAAATTTTCGAGTTTGTTTTCGAAATTGTGAACTTAGCATTCACTTTAGCGCAGCAAAGATTTTTTTATCGTTTTCTACACCTAAAAAAGTACCTAAATTAAATTTTCAGGGATATCACATTTTGTGCAAGCTTTCGATCTAAATTTGGCTCTGACGACTGGGCTAATATAAAGTCTTGTTTTGTGTAGGTACAATTTGAAGTGATCTTATTTCCTTTTTGCAAGTGTAAAACTTTGATGAAAATAAACAAAATAAGTTCAAGTTAATAAAAATAGAAATAATTCAAACTTAAACCCAAACAGTGTTTAGATATTTACAATAGTTCCTCAACAATATGTATTATACATAGATATTTTTCGAAGTAGTTCATCTAGTTTAAATTGAATATTAAACGCACGTACATATGTAGAAACAAGTATGTTCATAATTTAGTACTAATGTTATAAGTTACATCCAACTAACATAAGTTAAGCTGAATTTACATATCCAACTTTTTCTGTCGCGCCCCTCTTTTTTAAGATTTCAACCAATCAGAAACTAATTCGACGGGAAGACACCCACTTAAGGGGTTCCATAAGTGCTGGACAACGTTTGGCATTAACCTTAAGATTTTTAACCACATATATGTAACACTGCCTTTCCAATTCCCCTTCTTATTCGTGTTTATTGTACAACTACATAAGGTTACACGAAAAAGAGGCAGAAAAATGAATACGTAAGGTGCGTTTAAACTACATATCTACTGTATGTGAGTTTTCGATGGCATTCAGTAATGACTATTTACAAGTAAAACATTTGAGTAAATGGCGTCAGACAAAGTAAAAATTGCTGCAGCAATAGTTGCATACTTGTTATGTGATGATGAAGAAGAAAAGAGATCAAAAAAGAAGACGTATATGGATCCGAGAATGGATTACTAAACGAGAAACTGAAGGTTGTTATAATAAAGTGTTGAAAGAATTACGAACTGACGATGAGTCCTGCTACAAACATTTCATACGGGCGTCTCCCATCGATTTCACTTTATTGTGAAACTAATTACATTTTTAATTCGACGGGAAGACACCCACTTAAGGGGTTCCATAAGTGCTGGACAACGTTTGGCATTAACCTTAAGATTTTTAACCACATATATGTAACACTGCCTTTCCAAGTAGGGTAGAGTGGCACATATTCCTATCAGAGCTCTCTCCAACCATAGGACTCTTTAGCCGTTTCGCTCCCAGGAATGTTACTCACGAACATTGTGGTTGAAGAGGAAGTGCGATGGTACCAATGGTTTTAACAAATGGAATTTCGTTTTCAGGTGACAAGAACTTCTTGTGATTCTAGAACTTCGCTTTTTTTATTGTTTCAATTTGTTCGTTTTTGATCACAATAACGAAAATAACAAATCCGAATATAAAACTCGTACAATTTTAACAAGTTTGCCAAGTTGCCAGTGCTCACGTGAAAGGAGACAGTGCACATTTTTGCGTGTTAAAAGTGCGCGAGAAAAATCTTGCCAGTGCACTGACATTATGTTTACATTACACTGGCTTCAACACTGGCACTGGCAATAGCCAGTGCAATAACTGGTAAAAAATCGTATAGCCTAAACGGACTTTTAGTGTAATACCTACATTATACACAAACCTGTTTGAATTGAGGACCGAGTGATGAATAGTGTAATGTGATTTAATGATATCTCATTAAAGCATTTTTCACTTAAAATTAACAAATTACATGCCACAAGAAGGTCTTATTTACCTACTACGGCCCGCGGAGAAAAAGGAAAATTTATTCTGGCCCAGGTTATAAAAAGGTTGTCCAGAAAACTAAAAAAAGTCCTTGTGAACGCAAATCTTGCCAAATTCTATTTGCGACAAAAACAGAGCGATTTATACCTGTAATGCATGCAACAAATACGTACATACATGCATACATATGTATGTTTGTGGCAGGTCTTCATCTAAGATAACATGTACAGTACCTACATGTAAAATATGTGCCTTACAGGTCATTCAATATCAAATATGATATCCTATAAATACAAAAATAAACTGTTTTATTGGTTTTTTTATTAATAATTAATGAATTATTATATTACATGTTGTTTTTGATAAATTATATTCTTTTATTTACACAAACTAAGCCAAAAGTTACATGAAAACCATGACGATCTAAAACCCGTCAATTTGACAGGTGTAAAACTAGGTATGTATTTAACATCGGCAGTTCTAGTGTTAAAAGCAGCCTTTAAAGACTACTTGATACAGTTTTTTATCCAGAAACCACAGTTCTTCTCATCGATGATATCGTGACTCCGTGAAAAATGGCGAAGCATTGCCGATAATTATGTAGCATATGATATAGTTCCAAAACGTGTCTTTTCCACTTTCCTTATTTTTTCAGAAATGAGGAAAAACTGATAAGACACAGTTTGGAAAAATACCCAGTTTTGTTTTATCAAAATGGGCAGGAAAAAAAATTTTTTTTATACCCTGATTTTTCAAAAAGTTGAGGAAGTGGTGTCATAGAGCCGGTTTAGACGGTGCGCTCCAGCGCATGTGCCTCACGAACTTTGTGGATAAAGGGAGAAGTGGGGTGGTACCTCTCTTCATCCCCACTCATCCCTTCATCACCAAACGTTCGTGAGGCACATGCGCTGGAGCGCACCGTCTAAAACAGCTCATAGATTGTAGCAGTATACCTAACTCAATTTTTGATTTTTTTGGATAAGACACGATTTGGAACTATAGGACTCATATTTGGTTTAAATAAATTCATTTTCGCATTATAAGAAAACTAGTTAACTTTTTACTAAAAAAAGGTTACGAGCCTAATATTTCTTATTTGCTTTTGAATGCTTTTATCAATTAAGTGCTTTTAGTGGAGTCGGACAAGCATCAAAGTTGAGTGAAAAAGGAATTGTTTCCAGTCTCAAAATTTTTTTTTAATATGTTAGTTACATCGAATACTATACGAAATGGAAATTTTCTGCCTCTCGCAACCGCCGCTACGTAAATTATGGGCCATTTTGTTCAAAAACTACCATTTTGGTCGTTCTTTCTAAATATAGATAAGAATTTCTCGGAATGTGTAGGTCCAAAGAGAGCGAAAAAAATTGAGGCTATTCGTTATGATATTGGCTCTCAGCGGTTACAAAATGAAATTTTAATCTGCACACATAACCTCAAAAAAAATTAAAAACTGGGGAAACTGCTAAATTTTGGTTTTTTAGTTCTAACTTCGGATGTTTTAAGTAAAATTTGATGAAATTTTTAGAACTTATACTTTAGAACGTGAAGAATGCCTGGTTAAAATTACAAGTCAAAATATCTAATACAAGACTCAAAAATTAACCTCAAATTTTAAAATTGATTGGCCAATAACTTTTGTGCATCACTTCGAATGAGTTTCCTTTTTATTTGAAATGTAGGTTTTTTAAAGCAGTTTATGATGGTGAACAAGAAAAATTTTTAAACTTGAAAAAAGTGAAAAAAATCGAATCGAAAATCGGGAATTTTTGTATTTTTTCGTCAATTTTCTAGAAAAATTCCACTTTTTTTGATAAGACTCTTTTTTTTGTATTAGTAATTCATCTTTGATATATGACAAAAAAAATTTAGTTTTATCAAAAAAAAGTGGAATTTTTCTAGCAAAATTGACGAAAAAATACAAAAATTCACGATTTTCGATTCGATTTTTTCCACTTTTTTCAAGTTTAAAAATTTTTTTTTGTTCACCATCATAAAGTGCATAAAAAAACCTACACTTGAAATAAAAAGGAATCTCATACGATGCGATGCACAAAAGTTATTGGCCAATCAATTTTCAAATTTGAGGTTAATTTTTGAGACTTGTGTTAGATATTTTGACCTAAAATGTTTACCAGTTATTGTTCACATTATAAAGTATAATTTCTAAAAATTTCATAAAATTTTACTGAAAACATCCGAAGTTGTAACTAAAAAACCCAAATTTAGCAGTTTCTTCAGTTTTTAATTTTTTTTAGGTTATGTGGGCAGATACAAACTTCATTTTGTAACCGCTAATAGGTAATATCATAATGAACAGTTTCAATTTTTTTCGCTTTCTTTGGACCTACACATACCGATAAATTCTCATATATATTTAGAAAGAACGACCAAAATGGTAGTTTTTTTTACAAAATGGCCCATAATTTACGTAGCGGCGGTTGCGAGTGGCAGAAAATTTCCATTTCGTATAGTATTCGATGTCACTAACATATTAAAAAAAAATTTGAGACTGGAAACAATTCCTTACGTTTTGCTTGTCCGACTCCACTATTTTAACAATATTAGTAAAAGAAGCAAAATAGTTTCGTTTTCCGGTTCCATTGCGCGATGTATGTATTGAAGTCTTTATTTAAAAATTACAAATTCCGTTAATAAAACCGATTATGTTTAATACTAGTGAATTTTGCAATAAAATTAATTATTAACGCTAAACATTCAAAATGCCTGTAAGTTCAGTCGAATAATCCCAATACGACTGGTCTACTTTTCTAAAATATCATCATAGCCATGTGACATAATTTACGACTTTCTAGGACATTTCTCTATCTAAAATGTATTATTAACAACTGTCATGACATAATTGTGGTAGGCCTATTATGTCTTTCATGCAAGGTAATATCAATCGTAGTGTTTTCCTTTTCTTTTTCGTTTTTTTTTGGGATATCCAACAAATTATGTGAAGTTTTTATTAATGACGACCTTGACAAAATATTTGTTTTATTATATAAATTTGACGCGCAATTGTAACTCGAGTTTTGGAAGCATTTTTTCTTTTAATTCTTGAAATAACACACAACGAAGGCACCACACAAAGGGTCTATTTGATTCGTGCAATTTGCTTAAAAGAAGAATAAAGAGAGAAGTAATTTTGGATTTTTATAAACACAAGACCAATCGATCATAATTAACAGGTAGTTTGTACTACATTTCACGCACTCACTATCTGAATACGAAATAGAACGCAATATTGCCGCAACACACTCACCCAATTGCTTTACGATATTGAATTTTTAATTATGTCGTTTAATATTTATCACCAAACAATATTCACTGCTATACTACGAGCTTTCTTCACTGTATTCCAATTTCCTTGTATTCAACAGTTTCATCACAGGAATATTATTAAATTCAATTTTAATGCCTTTCCATTAATTTCATTAATATTCAACAGATACAAATCGCACTTAAAATACTTTTTTTCAATACACTTTGCGAGTGAAACCTTTCACAAAACGTCCTTTTCCCTGGCCGAGTCCTTTTTTCTTCGATCGGCTAAGACAATTTAGGTCAGACGGTTGTGTTTGAGGTCTAACACTTGTAACTAGCGACGGTTTCGTGATGACCGTGCACTACATACTCAACTGTGCCTTACAATAATTACTAGGACAGAAAGCCGGAAACCCTAACATTTTATCGGAAAAGTTCGTCGCGAATGCAGGTAAGTATATACATCGTCCTCCGTATAGTTGTAAAACGAAAGTATTGACGGTGGCGGCGTACACGAAACTGTTATACTTCGTTGTTTACCGAAACTGACTTTTAGCTTTTTTTATCTTTCAATCGTCCTTCCAAAAAATCTGAATGATAAATGGGGGAAACAGAGTCTTAACAGCTTTTAAAAATTATTTCAGTTGTTTGTGGAGTCCCACGTTTCACATCAGTTGTAATAAGTGGTAAACGACTGCAGCATAAAGCGAGGCTTAATCGGAGAGGCAATACCACGTGCTAGAGCTACGCTGTTTGATTTAATTAATCTAAAAACTGAGATGGATATACACTCTTGGGGGTGGGGTATGCAAGAAATTTTTACGACTTGGGTAATAGTATGTAATTAAAAAAAGGGTGCCTCTGTTCCCTTCCCCTTGACTCAATAAAGTAATCGTCCTTTCAATCTGCACTCTTTTGTTTTTAGGGAAAGACAAATTGATTTGTAATGCAACTAGTTACGAATATTAAATAAAGTTATTTGGTAGACTCCGTGCGTGACCTTGCCAGACCCGCTGGCTTACAGTTTACAGTTATGTTGGAAGATATAATTTTCATATGTTCAGATACTATTTAACCCAGCAATGATTTTTTCGAGACATATATTTTGAGTTAGTTTGTCGATGAACCTTAACTGACATTCAGAGCTGCTACGTTAGTTCTTTCATTAACTGAATACAAAGATTTGTTTCAAGCAATCCTTTTTGCGCAACATTGTATAAGACCGATCGGCAAAAACTATTCTAGAAAATTGTTTACTATTAGAACATGTACTGTGCAATGTACTTTCACAATCGGTATTTCCAAATTGTTCTTCAAATATAAAATCGCTTTATATCAATTTGCTTTATCATTCACGATTCTTAATAGACCAGTGCCGATAATTTTTGAAAAAAAAATCCTTATCAGTATAGGGATGGCGGCAAAATTTAGGATAAATTGTACATAAACGGGGAAAAATCGAGAGACCCGCTACAGATGACCGGAAGCGGGGTGGGGGTGCCAAAATGTGTATTTCTAGGGGTGAAACGCGGTTTTTTACGATTTCTGGCAAAAGTAGACCTTCTATCGAAAAAAGTTGAATGTAAAAGTTGTAGATAATTCAAAAATCTATAACTTTCATTCAAACCATTTTTCGCCATAACCTCAACAAAATTGAGAAAAACGATAAAAAACATTAAAAACCAATTTTCTCATTTATCATTTTTATCTTTTACAAAAATGATTCTATTTTAATGAAATTTGGAGAAAATGTTCATTTTTATGTTTTGTAAAAGCTGTAATTTTTTTTAAAGCGATGGATAATTTTGTTTCTTTTTTAACGAATTTAATTTTTTAATAAGGGTCCAATTTTTAATCAAAAAAGTTGACGGACAAAATTTTGATTTTTCAACTTTTCAGGACGGCTTTTGTTTCGTTGAAACCTCTACTTTCAGATGGTGTAAAAAAATTATAGTGTCACAATATAAAAACATCGATAAAAATTCGAAAAACCAAAATCTTCCTTTTTCAAATATCGATTTTTCGTAAACTTCACTGATTCTTTATCTCTCTTTGAAATAAAGTTCTGTAAACTGTATATTTAATGTAACATATTATAACGGAACTTCATGTAACAGTTTCAGGTTCTGACTGCTGAAAAAATATTGTTTAAACAACTATTTCACAAACCGAAATCGAGAAAAAAATAACATTTTTAGGCAAAAAAAATATACGTATTTGGTGACTTAGGTATATATTAAAACTTACTAGCAGGACCCAGCACTCGAAATTCAAGGGCCATTTTCTATACCTTTTTTGAATTTAAATCAATAACAAAATTTTTCGAGAACAATAAACAAAATTTAAAAAAACCTACTTCAAAAAAAACCAATACCGTGATGCACAAAAAAGGATGAAATAATTGTTGGCAGTTCTTTACAATACTAATCCAATCAGAATGGATTTAGAAAGAAGAATCAATTTTGAAAAAATAATTTTGTAATTCTTTACAACATTAATCCAATCAGAATGGATCAAAGCTTTTGAAGACGGTGCTAACACCTGTTTTCGGGGTGATGTATTAAGTGCATAAGGTTTACAAAGAAATGAAAACAATTTTCGAAGCAAGATTAGTGCAATTAAAGTCAACCTGGCACCGTCTTCAAAAGTGATTCTTCTTTCTAGATACATTCTGATAGGATTAGTATTGTAAAGAACTACCAACAATTATTTCATCCTTTTTTGTGCATCACGTTCGGTAGACTTTTACGTAGACGCTATGCCAGGTCCCTCTTAAATATTTGGTGACAGTAAAGAATTTTGTGATACCTTTGAAATAATTCTATCTGTTCAAGGCGTACTAATTTTACCAGCTTTTTAAGCCTACCTTCGAACTCCTTTTTGAGAATGTAAAAAAAATTGTATGGGACCACCGTGGGAAACTACCCTCTCAAGCAAAAAAAGAAAAAAGCAAAAAAGTTATTACGTTACAAAGTTATGCGTGAACAGGACCAAAAACAAACATACCTAAGCGTCGAATTGATAACCTCCTCTTTTTTGAAGTCGGTTAAAAATGAAACAAATTTTTTATAGTTGGGAAAAGCAATGCCAAAAAACCAACTTTTATTATCTCTTAATATCACATATTACATTTAAAAGATCTTAATTTAAGAATCAAATACTTCTCTGTACACAACATTTTTGGTGTAATTTCTATCATCATTTAATAGAAGTCCCTGCTCTGCTGTTTGAGTAATATAAAATCGAAATCCAGCAAATGAACGAGCTCTACTGGCCACAACATACAATTGCCCATGAGAAATGACTGTGCCGTGTATAAATAAAACTGTGATTCTGCTCTTCGCGCTGAACTCAAAGCTACATGGTGAAAAAGTGTTCAATACAGTTGGAGTGTTTAAACTCTGTAAAATGGTGCCACAAAATAAGTGCTTGCCGTTTAATTATATGATAAAAACAATTAATTCATATCTCATTTTTTTGGAGAGATGCTGTTCATCATGAAACTCAACATATTTTTCGATCTCTTGAGAATCTTCGATAAAGTCTTCGACCTGATGAAGGTCCTCAACAGTGTTGCCACTCTCTGAGCGCTTGGTCGTATCCATTACAACACAGAAAAAGTATCCAATCGTATCCATAACGTTTCTGTAGGTATCCATATGATACTAAATGGGCTGTCGTACACGGGTCATAACGTCAACATTAAAAAAACGGTTTTTATGATGCTCTCGGTGTACATGGCTATTCCCTTCAGCGAGAGTAACTTTATGATCCTTAAACAGATATGTCAACATCAGACCCAAAAAAAAGATGATAAGAAGATACATTTGTGCATGTGTTAGTTTTCACGCCAAAAATTTCTGTTCAAAAAGTTACAACAACCCTTGCTTTTGCCCCTCTATCTTGAAAACCGGTTTTTATTGTTGACGTTATAATCCGTGTATGCCAGCCCAATTGCATATTGGTTCAAATCGAGCGACTGTCTTCCGTTGCATTTCTTCTATGAAAACAGGAAATTACTTAAAGATGCCGTAACTCGCAATTATTAATTACCTATCCATCGCACTAATTTCACAGCAGCCCAATATACAATACGCAAACAACAAGTAACGTAACCGTTTTTCATTTTTAAAACCCCATATGAACATGACAAGGCTAAAGACCAAATAATGAAAAGTAGGTCACAACTTTGAGCGAAAATGTAGCAAATATTAGAAACTAATTGTATTGATTAGACAAGAAACGTTAAGTAATAGCAGATTTTGAAAAATGAAAATAAAATTACGATAAGCGCCCACCTATCCTTTTTCGGCAAAACTTATCATCGTATCCATATGATTTTTCTCGACTAAATAGTATCCAAAATGATACGAACGTGTCCAAAGTGGCAGCACTGGTCCTCAAGCTCATCGCAATCTTCATTGTCAATTATCTCCTCTAAATCGCTGAGTTCTTCCACTGGTTGAATTTCACAATTAGGACAGTTGTTGTCCCCGGTACAATTGGAACATTAAACTGAGCATTTTACTCCATGCTTTCGACAGCCACATCTTTTACTATCGCAACCCGTTTCACAACTGCAGCAGATAGATTTAAGCGTAGGTGTTTTCCTGTTATGTAGTTTTTCCACCCCCAATCTGTAGCTTTCAGTTCGTTACCAAGCCAAGTTTGAATTTGAAAATACACTCTGTAGCAGTGTTGTTCTGCTGCTCCCTCGGTTGGTGGCAGTTTTTCTAAGTTGAACGAAGTTCCCGCTGTACCGGTTTGATACATTGCATACCTTAACTCGCTTAGGGAAATATCTTTTCTTTTACATTTATACAGAGACGCTATTAGCTTCAGTCAATTTTGAGCTATTGTTTGTTTGTCTGCATTTCTCTGATAAAAATTTCTGCCAGTTTTGATAAATTTTGGTTAGCAAGCAGTAATTTTACGATCGTTTTTTTTCCTTTTCCAGCGAAACTGGAAGTCGTGTCACATCCAGAAATACAGTGTAAAAAAGCTACAAGTAATTCTTACCTAACAACGGTATTATTAAACACAATTGCCCAATTTGCACTAGTATTGCAGAATGGCACGGCGACCGTGGCGGAGTCCGCCGCTCAGAGAGTTTCCCATACATTTAAAGGTAGAAACAGAATGGCACGGCGACCGTGGCGGAGTCCGCCGCTCAGAGAGTTTCCCATACATTTAATTTGTCCGCGCCGCCTGGGGAGAAATTAAATGTATGGGAAACTCTCTGAGCGGCGGACTCCGCCACGGTCGCCGTGCCATTCTGTTTCTACCTTAATTTGTCCGCGGCGCCTGGGGAGAAATTAAATGTATGGGAAACTCTCTGAGCGGCGGACTCCGCCACGGTCGCCGTGCCATTCTGTTTCTACCTTAAAATTTCGGCGGCGTGTAGATACCCACAATGGTATTCAGCACTTCTCTTTATCGAATACATATTATCAGATCAATCTTCAAATTATACATTTAGTACATTTTCATAAACTACCAAAAGCATTTTATTAGGTTATTATCTTATAGTAAGTACACTATTACGGTGTTTGTAACCAGGTGTCTCTTGTGAACGCGTAAAATGCAAGGACCGGAGAGCGGTAAGCAAATTGGAGGGCGGAAGAAATTAACTAAAAATAACTGCGCAAGTTACATGCCCAATCTAGCGCATGTTACCTGTGCACCCCAAATTCACCTTCCGGCACATGCCCTGGCGTCAGCAAATAAATCTTTATTGGAAAGGAAATGGAGCAGACACCAAATAATCAATTTTACAATAATTTCTTAGAATAAGTATTGCACCTCATTATTTAGAGTAATTGCACATTTTTCAGCTAAGGTTAAGTAGAGTTCATTTCGAGTAGTTAACATTATTAAATATCATTTGCATTCATTCTCAGTCTTGGCGTTCTGCGGTTAACACTTGTTGTTTGATTATTTATTTGGATTTAATTTTTGTTTGATTAATTCTTGTTAGATGATTGTTTGATAATTGATTTTTATCGATTCAATTCTTGTTTAATTAATATTTGATTTTAATAATAGTGACATTGTAAAAACGTTTAAATAAAATTGTTTGTCATAATTAATTTTTTTTGGTTGAAAGTCGGGCGGTAATCGTAATTGGCGCAGTCGGTAGGATTGGCAAACGGTCCAGTCCTCGTCGTATCTGTTAATTCGAAAATATAATCTCGACGGTTTATCGAGTGTTTAAATTTTCATACCGACGGTTTATCGGTAGTTATAAACGCTGTAGTGAAATAGTGAGTGTTGTGTCCGACGGCTTATCGGACCATTTACAACCAGCTAGGAAGCCCAGCGAAACAGAAGGACGAAGGATATAAGCGCAATATTGGTCATCCGGCGGCTTACTGGAAAGAACCAGCGCAAGGACACGTTGAGCTCCAGCTCTTAGTTGCCAATCTCTACGAAGGATGCGTTACCCCCGCTACCAACTAGTAATATTCACGTAAGTCAAATTTTGAATACTTTTTCCTATATTATATATATCCTATGACAACTCCTCAAAGAAAAAATAAAAATTATAGTGCTAACCCATATCCCATTATTACTCGCTTGAGAAGTAGACTAGGCCTTTTTAGATCATTAGAAAATATTAGTGAAGAAATAAATCTTAGTGAAAATTCAAGTGAAATTTTTAATAGAAGTGATAGAAGGTCATTGCAAGATAACTTTGAAAGTCGTTCACTCGAACACCTTTGCGATATAAATTTGGAACCTAGTACCAGTGATAACACCTCTTTTAATCTCCTTGACTCGAATACAAGACTAGATACAATGGTAGATAATTCATTAAATAACATTCCCCCTAATCTCGTACCACCCTCAAATTCAGTGACTGTGACTTCTATGGATATTTTTAATTCATTGAGAATACCCGATGCGATCAAAGATTTACCTCTTTTCGATGGTAATCCGCGTTTACTTTTCGATTTCGTGGACAATGTGGAAGAAGTTCTTAGTATGATTACTGTAACTAACGGCACGGGCTATGGACAGTTACTTTTAAGAGCAATCCGAAATAAGATATCTGGACCCGCGAACGAAGTACTTAATATGTACGGAACCCCATTAGACTGGAGCAGGATTAAAGAAAATTTAATTCTTCATTATGCCGATAAACGAAACGAGACATCTTTGGTTAGAGACTTGCATAAAGTGAAACAGGGAAATCAAACGGTTGAAAAATTCTATAGTGAAATCATCGAACTACTAGCTAGCATGACAAACCATGTGAATATTCATGAAAAGGATAGAAACGTCGTTGATTCCAAGAAAAATCTTTATACGGAGATGTGTCTCAATTCATTTTTGTCCGGTTTAAGGGAACCATTGGGCTCAACCATCAGAGCCATGAAACCAAATAATCTAGCGGAAGCTTTTTCCTATTGTATAAAAGAGCAAAACATATGTTATGCCAAGTCGGAAACTTCTAGTCCCCCCGTAAGCAAAGTTCAGAATACACAAAGTAAACCAAAATTTATCCAGAGACCTTGGAATATGAACTACCCCCAGAACCCTAGATTTAATCAAGGCCCCTTACCTCGTTTTGTCCCTTATAATTACCCTCGTCAAACTTTTAATGCATACCCTAGCTTTAATAGATCACCTATGAGATTTCAACCTCAACCTCCACTTCAGCAAATCGCAAACCAACCATTTCGACCACCTGAGCCTAAACCAGAACCGATGGACACATCATCAGCTAATGTAAGGACCACCGCATTTCGCACTCAAAGGAGACCACAAACGACCAACTTCTTTCGTTCCAATAATAACTCAAACCCTAACAACAAGGAATTATTCCATATAACTGACATATCTGAGGAGCCCAATGAGTCACGCACCCCTAACGGGTACTATCCAAATTTAGATGAATATTACTACTGCGACAGAAATCGTGAGGGAGGAAGAATCCATGTAGCCGAGCTGGACGAGGATTTTCCAAACAAAGCCTCGAACCACCAATCGGATACATAGACATCAACATCCACGGGTCAACCCTGTCTTATATCAACATCGCTTCACCATTTGGACGACCTCTCAAATTTTTGATCGACACGGGATCATCAGCTTCATTTATAAACCCTGAATTCGTGCACCCCGACGACGTTAAGACAACTAACCCAATAGTTATAAATACGGTTTTTAATAGTCATACTATAGATAAAGAAGTAATTTTGAATAATTTCGTAGAGTTCAAACAAACCGGATACAGTAGATTTCTTGTCTTTCGCTTTCACGGATATTTTGATGGGCTATTAGGACTGGATGTCTTAACAAATCTAGGAGTAAAGGTTGATTTAGTTAATGAAGTATTAGATACCGAAAGAGTGAAAATTCCATTAGAATTTAAACCAAACTTCATGTCCCAGAAAATACTAATTCCTGCAAAATCAAAGTATATAGCAAAACTACCAGTGGACAAAAAGGACGGTGACATTTTTATTAGGTTAACTGAAATAAATCCCTCATTGTATATCCCAGAAGGTATTTATAACGCGAAAGATTGGTATAGTTTAATAGAAGTAATCAATAAATCCGAATGTGAAGAATTGTTATTCCTTGAACAACCTCTCAAGGTTGAGTTGTTCACAGCAGAAAACTTCATAGAAATAAATAACTTTAACGTGAATTACGAACAAGATATTTACCAAGAAGATATAAAAGACCTGCTTAGATTAGATCACCTAAACCAGGAAGAAGTAAAAGCCATAATTAAAGTTTGCAGAGAACACGAGGAGATATTTCATAAAGAAGGAACGGATTTAACTTTCACAAACGAGATAAAGCACAAGATAACCACAGTGGACGAAATACCGGTGTACACTAAATCTTACCGATACCCGCAGGTTCACAAAGAAGAAGTCAAAAGACAGATTAACGAAATGTTGGAACAAGGAATTATCAGACCTTGCTATTCTCCATGGAGCGCTCCAGTTTGGATCGTTCCTAAAAAGACAGACGCTAGTGGAAAACAGAAATGGCGGTTAGTCATAGACTACCGCAAGTTGAATGAAAAAACTGTTAATGATAGGTATCCCTTGCCCAACATAGTGGAAATCTTAGACAAATTAGGTAAGTGTATGTATTTCTCTACACTGGATCTAAAGAGCGGATTCCACCAAATCGAGATGGACCCAAAGGATATCGCAAAAACAGCTTTTACGGTGGAAGGAGGGCATTATGAGTATGTCCGAATGCCCTTCGGGCTCAAGAACGCCCCAGCGACATTCCAAAGAGTGATGGATAATGTCCTGAAGGAGCTACAAGGCTCCATATGTCTAGTATATCTAGATGATATTATAATATATTCAACTTCTCTTACGGAACACATCGACAATCTCCGAAAAGTCTTTCAAAGGCTCAAGGAAGCAAACTTAAAGGTACAATTAGATAAATCTGAATTTCTCCGGAAAGAAATAGAATTCCTCGGACATGTAGTGACAACGCATGGAATAAAGCCTAATCCCAACAAAACCAAGGCGATAAATAATTTTCCACTTCCAAAGACCAGAAAGGAAATAAAATCATTTCTTGGACTGTTAGGTTACTACAGGAAGTTCATTAAAGACTTCGCGAAATTAACAAAGCCCCTAACGGAATGTTTAAAGAAAGGAAAGAAGATCACCTTAGATGAGCGATATGTAAAGACCTTTGAGGCCTGTAAGGACCTTTTGACCAACGATCCCATACTTCAATATCCTGACTTTTCTAAACCTTTCGTGCTCACTACCGACGCGAGCAACTATGCAATTGGTGGCATACTTTCTCAAGGACCAGTTGGCAGTGATAAACCGATATGCTACGCGAGTAGGACCTTGACAACCTCTGAAACAAACTACTCGACAATCGAAAAGGAACTGTTGGCCATTGTGTGGGCAACAAAGTGCTTTAGACCCTACCTTTTCGGTCGGAAGTTCAAGATCGTTACCGATCACAGACCTTTAGTCTGGATAATGAACCTCAAGGACCCCAACTCCAGACTAGTCCGTTGGAGATTAAAGCTCGAAGAGTACGACTATGAAATAGTGTACAAGAAGGGTACTCAAAACAGTAACGCCGATGCCTTGAGTAGAATCAAGCCTGAAGAAGAACTGCCACAGATCATGGAAGTTAACATAGGAGAACCCGTAAGTGCAGCCAGCACAAGAGGAGCCACTATACACTCAGCGGAAGAAAATGTAAATGATGGCATTCACATATCCGAGCGGCCCATAAATGAATTTTCTCTCCAATTAATCATAGAAAACTCAGATAAGAAGCCTGAAGTTACACTCGAGGTCCCTTTCAAGAACAAACAAAGAAGAATTGTTAGAATTCCAAACAACTCCGAAGAAACTCTGGTAGGCATATGCAAAAGATTCCTAACACCCAATAAACTCAATGCAGTCTATACTGATGACAACACTTTTCGAACGGTACAGGCCGTGTATTCTAAGTATTTTTCTCATTCGAGAACTTTTAAAATAATCCGCTGTACAGAAATGCTCAAGGACATAACCGAAGGTGACCAACAAGACCAAATTATTAGAGACTACCATCAAAACAACAACCACAAGGGAATAAACGAAACCTTTTCTCATTTAAAAAGAGAATTTTACTTCCCATTCATGAGAGTTAAAATAACCAAAATAATTAATAATTGCGATGTATGCCAAACCCTTAAATACGATAGATCACCCCCTAAAGTCACGCACACAATCCCGGAAACTCCTGAAAAACCTCTAGACATCCTTCACGTTGATATATATGCAATCAACAATAAACAGATATTGACGATAATAGATAAATTTTCAAAATTCGCAGCAGCTTTCACACTGTCCGCTAGAAACAGTTTAAACATTATCAAATCTCTGAAATCCTTTATGAGTATACACGGAATTCCCAAGAAAATAGTCTCAGACCCGGGCGCAGAATTCACCTCTTTGATATTTGAAGATTTTTGTAAACAATATAAAATTGCCCACCACCTCACGTCCTTCCAACAGAGCAGTAGCAATGCACCCGTAGAGAGGTTGCATTCAAACCTAACAGAAATATACCGAATAATTTACGATCTTCACAAAGAAAAGGATCATGAGGAAATCCTCAATGAAACATTGATAACTTATAACAACGCTATCCATTCAGCAACACAGTTAACACCATATGAAGTCTTTTACGGTAGATCTTACAAATTTAATAACGAAACCCAGCACAAAACTACCCATGAATATTTAGAAAATCTCAATGAATTTCAAAATCATTTGTATCCCTTAATAAAACAGAAGTTAGAAGAAAAAACTAGGAACAATATTAATAAATTAAATAAAAGTAGAATAGAACCAGAAAAGTATGCGATAGGTACGAAAGTATTTAAAAAGGAATGTAGGAGAAATAAATTAACACCGAGATTTACAAAACATAAGGTTAGAGAGGATAGAAAAGTAGCGCTAATAACCAATAGAAATAAAAAGTTTCATAAGTCCAAAATAAAGAAAAAACGAAAATTACAGGTTAATCCAATGGGCAGTGGGCCAACAGATGGAGATCCAAGACCTGAGCAATAGTAAGGGTATCCTTCCGATGAAATTAGGTGCAGCTCGAACGATACACGGATATAACAACCTACTACATATAGTACGACTAAGACAGTATGAACAGACGATAGACAACATTGACTACTCACTAAAGACTGTAGGAAACTTAGACGAAGCAGACGAGCTGTTAGGTTCTTTAAATATAACACAACTTAAACTAGCAGACGTTAAACACAAATTTCTAAGTCTCATGCCAACAAGACGAGTTAAGAGAGGTCTTATCAACGGATTAGGTACGGTAATTAAGAGCATTACTGGAAATATGGATGCATATGATGCAGCCAAGTTAAATAACGAAATTGATAAAATAATGAAAAATGAAGAATCCACACAAAAAGAAATAAATAAACAAGTTTACATAAATAACAAAATGATTGAAAGGTTTAATAATATAACAAACCACATAAATTCTCAACAAGATATAATAACAAATCACTTTAAACAAACACAGAACAAAATCCAAACAGAAAATTCAAAGTTACGACACTTGCAATACCTAAATCATATAAATTATAATTTAGAACTACTTAATAGTCACTTGAGCAGCCTAACAGAAGCTGTAATACTAGCCAAATTAAACATAATCTCAAAACAAATATTAAGCCCTACAGAGCTATCAGAATTACATGCAATATTTACAAAACAAAATTTTACTATAATATCTAACGAACATATATACGAAGTCCCAGAACTTCAAGCTTATTACAATGATACCAACATCATATTTAATATAAAAATACCGATCTTCTCAGAGGAAGAGTACTCATTTTTCCACATAATTACCTTACCCATCAACCAAACTAAAATCATACCTACGAAGCCCTTCCTAATCCTCAACCCTAAAAGTGTTCAAAATTTTGACAAAAGATGCCCGAAGATAGAACAAACATATATTTGCAAAGAAACTGGTTACCAGGAATCACCGATAAAATCCTGCATAGCCAACTTAATAAATAACCAAAAAACAAGTTGTACTTTGCAGAATAGAGAGAAAGCCGTAGAGATCTTCCAGCCAGAACCCAACTACATCGTGCTAATTGACATCCCGAAGATGACCATATATACAACATGCGGCATCGAACAGCAGCAGGTGCAAGGTTCCATGCTGATCCACTTTACCAACTGCGAGATAAACATCAACAGCGTCACATATAGTTCAACTGCCAAGGAGCATTGGGACGAAATAACTATATATCCCACAATACTTAAGGAGATCAACGCAACCGACTCCAGCATCACCACCCTTAGAAGACTGGAAACTTACCAATTCGCTGAAAGGAACCCTACCGATCTTCTGATGTCCCACGTCGATGTCACCAGCTTCTACTCTGCAACCGCAGCATTCAGCGCAATAATACTAATGATGATCATCGCATTCATCCTGTACAAAAAACATCATCAAGGATCTTTTGAACCACATCAGGCACCACCCGCTTTCGTATCGTCCAACGAACCAAGGTTCATATGGCCGATACTCAATTCTAAGGAGGGAGGAGTTACATGCCCAATCTAGCGCATGTTACCTGTGCACCCCAAATTCACCTTCCGGCACATGCCCTGGCGTCAGCAAATAAATCTTTATTGGAAAGGAAATGGAGCAGACACCAAATAATCAATTTTACAATAATTTCTTAGAATAAGTATTGCACCTCATTATTTAGAGTAATTGCACATTTTTCAGCTAAGGTTAAGTAGAGTTCATTTCGAGTAGTTAACATTATTAAATATCATTTGCATTCATTCTCAGTCTTGGCGTTCTGCGGTTAACACTTGTTGTTTGATTATTTATTTGGATTTAATTTTTGTTTGATTAATTCTTGTTAGATGATTGTTTGATAATTGATTTTTATCGATTCAATTCTTGTTTAATTAATATTTGATTTTAATAATAGTGACATTGTAAAGACGTTTAAATAAAATTGTTTGTCATAATTAATTTTTTTTGGTTGAAAGTCGGGCGGTAATCGTAATTCGCGCGCACTTCGTAACACATTGTAGAAAAACTACCCCACCATAATTCAATTTTCAAAGTGCCCATAAATTAATATATGAATGCTAATCGAATTTTTTTTAAACTATATAACCCCCGTAAGGCATAGAAAAATTTGTTTTGCCTAAAATTGTTAATTTTTTCTCAATTTCGGTTGTGAAATAGTTGTTTAAACAATATTTTTTCAGCAGTCCGAACCTGAAACTGTTACATGAAGTTCCGTTATAATATGTTACATTAAATATACAGTTTACAGAACTTTATTTCAAAGAGAGATAAAGAATCAGTGAAGTTTACGAAAAATCGATATTTGAAAAAGGAAGATTTTGGTTTTTCGAATTTTTATCGATGTTTTTATATTGTGACACTATAATTTTTTTACACCATCTGAAAGTAGAGGCCGTCCTGAAAAGTTGAAAAATCAAAATTTTGTCCGTCAACTTTTTTGATTGAAAATTGGACCCTTGTTTTAAATTAAATTCGTTAAAAAAGAAACAAAATTATCCATCGCTTTAAAAAAATTTCAGCTTTTACAAAACATAAAAATGAACATTTTCTCCAAATTTCATTAAAATAGAATCATTTTGGTTTTTAATGTTTTTTATCATTTTTTCCATTTTGTTGAGGTTATGGCGAAAAATGGTTTCAATGAAAGTTATAGATTTTTGAATTATCTACAACTTTTACATTCAACTTTTTTCGATAGAAGGTCTACTTTTGCCAGAAATCGTAAAAAACCGCGTTGCAGCCCTAAAAACACACATTTTGGCACCCCCACCCCGCTTCCGGTCATCTGTAGCGGGTCTCTCGATTTTTCCCCGTTTATGTACAATTTATCCTAAATTTTCTTCTATTTATAGAGCTTTTCCAGTATACGACTACTAACCACAGCACACAGTTCTATTAAACACCCAAGTTATGTTCAAGAGAAACTATGAAATGAATCACCAGATTAGATTTATCACAGTAATTATAAGGACTTAAGGCCGGTGATACCTTTACAATAAAGAAAATAGGATAGGGTTTTTCGGTAGAAGGAATAAAGAAAAAATGTTTTTTTTATTCTTATAAATTTCAAAATATTTACTTTTTTAAAATTCTGCTTCATTCATATCGAAGATAATTGTCTAAAAAAATTGAATTTTTCAATGTAATATTTTTCACACCAACCTAGCAGGTGCTATCTTTTCCGCAACGCAAAAGGAGGTCTTTGGCGGAAGTCGTAGCAGTCAGCTTGTTTTTATCAAAAAAAAAATTTTTTCGTAACGTTAAATAAATATATTGATGAACCCTAAAGTTTGAAAAGTCTAGCTTTATGCCTTTACCCAAAAAAAATACCTCAATATCATCCTATTTTCCTGTATTGTGAAAGTATCGCCGGCCTTAATTCAGTAACTGATAACCGAAGATCACTTGAGAAAAATAAGTAATCACACTTCACGAGGTAGATAGAAAGAAAACCACATGATTTAAATTAACCAAATATCCTTTAAAGTGGCTCAAACGAATAATAACACAGGCCGACAAAATTTAACAAAAGTCCAGACCCATAGACCAGACCTAACATACCCGAAAGATTTTGATGCGCTGAATCCTAACCTAAAAGTGCAAAAAACGCGTTTTTTTGCAGTTTTTGAGGTTACGTGACGTAAGGAAAAAAATTATAATCAAAAAATGTTGTATGGCAATTGAAAGTACCATCCTGTCCCTTTTAAACCTATTTGGATTTTTTGAAATATCTTTTTTTTTCACCAAAATATCGCTATTTGAAATTTTACACTTTAGCGTATTAAGGGGTAACACCACTGTAGGATTTTGAAAAAATGGAATTTTTGTTTTTTGGCTTGAAATATACTTCAGGATAACAAAGACAATGTGCAGTTGGTCCTATAACAGAAAAATAATTTTGAAGGATTTAATTTTCGATTTTCCCCGGCGCCTCGGAGCGCGCGTTGGTCCGACTTATTGCTTGTATATTGCGTTTATCAGTCGAAATAATAAGTGCTGCTATAGCAAAAAGGTTATTTGGGTTCCCCAGGTGTCCACCAGGGTGCGCTACAAAATAATAAACGTGTTTTACAGTACATCGCACAGTAAAGGTAAAATACAATTTTCAAAGATTAGAGTACTTTCAAAACTTTAAGCGCGATTATCTGGAAACCATGTTTTTCGAACTGGGTGGACGGATTACTCGGAGACTATTGCACGGATCGGTTTGAAATTTTGACATTAGCTTCACAATTGAATTCTTTACAAAAGTACGTAGCCGTTTTTTGATTCGTTGTAAAAAAAAAATTTTATAAACAATTTACTGCTCATTTTTTTTGCCGAAAATCAATTTTTTTTTTCATAAGTGCGCCATTTTTACAAAAATCAGTTTAAAAAAAAAATCCTACGTACTTTTATGGGCAAGGTCAAATAGATTAGGAA